>CM055886.1:31108168-32308168 GCA_029582165.1 Portulaca oleracea
TACATCTTACCAACCGCGCAAAAGAATATGACTTTAGTTGAGTATTAGTATATTATATATATGAAGTATATAATATATTATTCTCTCTATTCCATATTATTTCACTTAACTTATTTTTAAGATCTCAAATATCCTTATTTGATTGATATTGGGAATATCCAAGGCGGGAGCTCGCTTTGACCAAGACCCATGGTAACAAGTTAAGTGAGGTTTCATCTTCAAACCAATTGGTATTAAGAGGAGTAACTCACTTGATCTATATACCATGCCCTTTTACTATATTATTCCGATGTGAAACTTCTAATTCATCGGTGAATCCCAACAATCTCCCCCTTCACCCATGAGTCTCTTCCAACCCACATCCATAGGTGTTCCCCGTTGATGGGAAACCTCATTTTTTCTTGCCAAGGTTTCAAATCACCATCAAAAACCCATCATAGTTGCACCTTATCATATAGAGCCACAACTTACTCTACCTGAGTCTCATGCCACCATTCTGCTTCAAGAGTCCAGCCGCACCTCACTTCATAGAGTCACACCCTACTTCACTCGAGTCTCATGTCACCACTCTGCTT
Source organism: Portulaca oleracea (assembly GCA_029582165.1). Taxonomy (NCBI): domain Eukaryota; kingdom Viridiplantae; phylum Streptophyta; class Magnoliopsida; order Caryophyllales; family Portulacaceae; genus Portulaca; species Portulaca oleracea. The sequence goes on from CM055886.1 coordinate 31,108,744, forward strand.
CAAGAATCTCAGCCGCATGCGTCATGTGATCTATGCTCCTGTCTATGTTACTTCTTGCGAGACCACCTTCCTGCACGTTGCGCCCAGCCAAACCAACCATCGATTCTGATACCACTTGTTGGGGAAATCCAAGGCAGAAACCACTTCAGCTAAGACCCATGATAACAAGGTAAGTGAGGTTTCATCTTAAAACTGATTGATGTTAAGATGAGTAACCCAATTGACTTATATAACACAATCTTTCACTATGTTTTTCCCATGTGGAACTTCTAACTCATTGGTGAATCCCAATCCGATAATTTCTCATATGATATTTTATTAATAATTGGATATTAATGGTGGTAGTCCTATATTATAAATAATTGTATATGCAGGAAGACTAATGGTCAATATTTTTAAAATTTGGTTGACATAATTTACTAGGTGACAAATAATATGAAGCAGAGAAAGTACTATCGAAGGAATACACCCACATGTTTCTCTCTCTGTCACAGCTTCGCACCTTCTGGACAAACCCAGACAGGGACTAGTCAACTTGATTATCGGGACGACGTTGTTTTGCTTCTTCCCCATTCAACTTGGCATCAAAATATCAAATAAAAAAATATCTTTATTCTCCATCTTATCCAAAAAGTTCAGTGCAACCCCAAAAAAAAGGCGATTTTTCTTTCTTCCTAATTTTGCTTTTGTTTTATAAAAACAGCGACCCAAAAAAAAGTTACAGTAAATATTGATCAATCATTCTTCAGACAAACACCTAACCCTTGATTCTTGAACTAATCCAATCGAAAAATTCTAGAGAGAAAAAGAAAGATGATCAGAGGAATACTCACATTCTCCACTGCTTCATCAGCTTTGATTCGTAAAAACTCTGATTCGAATGCTAACTCTCCAATTCGATCTTCATCTTCATCGAAGAAATCACTGAACTTCAATCTAGCCATCTCTTGCTCCGCTTCTTCTTCAAGAAATATTGAAATAGTTGTATTCCTTCTCTTTCTCGAACACTGTGTATGAAAAAACTAATAAAAAATAGTTAATTTACAAAGTCGCATTGAAATAATAAAATGACATAACATTGCAGGATAAATCGTTTTTTTTTGTTAGGTTTGACCGACCTATCCAAACTTATCATAACTTATTCAAAACTTACACAATTCCCTAAAAAAAACATCCACTCTAAAAACACAATTTCTAAAAAGAACATCATAACTTATCCTAGCTTATCTCAACTTATCCATCCAAACCTGAAAATAACTCAACTAAAGAATAGGGCCAAAAAACATGACCTGTTCTTTTGTGTTGTTCCACACCGCACCTGCCACATTTTTCCATAATTACCACAATCCTTCCATACCATATTATACCATTCCACACTTTACCACAACAATCATAATTTTCTCTCTCTTTACTTTTCTCTCTCCTCACTTTTCTGCTCTAGTTTTCACATTTTCTCTCTTCATCTATCACATTAATCATTTTACCACAAATTTTACCATATCTTACCATACCATATCACATTTTTTACAATATTATCATATCATACCATTACCATATCATTAACCGCACCCAATTTACTAAAATAAAAAAGTGCCTAAAGTGATAATACCAAAATTTTTGAAGGACTAGAGTTGAAAACAATACCAAAAGTTCCCTAGTTATTTTTTTATTGGTGGTTGCTTGTATTTCTTTGTTCAAATAATTTAACAGTAGTTATTTCAATGTCATAGATGGACTGATATATCTTGCAATTTAACTATTGATTACCCTCCTAATAAGAATTAGAAAAGAAAGGAATTACAAGTAGTGATATTATACAAAATTTGACATTTTGGAATGAAATGAAGAAATCAATGTATTACAAAATTTAATTAGAAATATATCATAATAACAAAAATACCTTCCATTATTGTTGAGTAATTGATGTCAAAGCCATTAATTATGGGTAAGAGTAATAAAATTGTTACTGAAAATATAAAAGTGATAAATAAATTGTGGCAAAAAAATTACTGTAGTAAGTATTCCCGTCGTTCCATATTGATTGTCGTTTTTGCAAGTTGTGGAGTCGAATTTTAAAATTTTTGACCATAAATTTCTTAATATTTACAGTGACTTGTTATATAAAATTACCACCATTACATTCGTAATGAAAAGTACCATCCTAAAAGCATAATGTTACAATTATTAATAAAATATTACTGTATATAACAAATTATCAATCAAAGATTAACATTAACTTTTCTGAAACTAGCCTTCTCCCCTCTTTTCCTCTCTAGAAAACCCTAGTCTCTACTTCCTTTAGGGGGCTGCCATCGATTCTTTTTTTCGATGATAAGCCCCAATTTGATTGATTTCTACCTCAATTGTTAGTATAGTTTTACGTTTATGCTAAGAATATTAGTCTCTTCTTTTGTAAGAGTTTTTTGTACCCTTATCTAGGGTTTTTAGTCTCTTTTCTGGAGTTTTTGTTCAATTGGTGTTGGTCTAATGTGTTAGATGAACGACTTTCAAATCGCTATAGTACGGGTTATGAGGTTCTCCATCAATGGTAAAGATGTAGAGTCAACGAAGAAAGATGTAGAATCATTGAAGAAATCGGAGTCAAACGTCAGTAAGATTAGTATTAGTTATTTGAAAGTTGAATTTCATATATATATATTTTACATCTACAATTGTTCAATTACAATTTTCATTATAATTGTCGTATGACAAATCGTTAATATTTTGTTTCAAAAAAAAAAAACAACCGTATCCAAGGATTAGTTTGTAAAAGTAGGAGCGTTGAGTTCAGAATACTAGGGAGCGCGTGGAAGTAGATATATAAGCTAAAAAATATCAAAACAAAAAGCCACGGTGTCACCCCGATTTTTCCCGTGATCTCTTGAGATATTTATTAAAATACTCGCACTTTTATCTCCATTCTTCTCTCAATCTTCCTTTTTTTCCTTCCTTCCAATCATCTTCACTATTTACTCCATCACTTCTCCTTCCGATCAACTTCAGCTTCAAAACCCTCACCGGAAAACGCCTTTCCCGGCGGTGGGGCAGCCGTAACCATCAACCATGGGTGATCTTTCCGGCGACTACGACGGCGGCGAAGAAGACGAGAGACTCCACGAGTGGGAACGAGGTCTACCTAACCCCGACGAGCTTCCTTCCCTCTCTCAGGGACTCATCCCGCCGGATCTCCTCTCCGCGTTCAACATCCGGCCGGAACCCTACCGGACCTCCGGCGACGTCTCCAGAGCTTCCCGCGACACTCTCTCCACGATCCAGGGCTCCAATTTCAAGCCGTTTGGGGAGATTCAGGAGGAGATCGACGAGGAGGAAGAAGAAGAGGAGGAAGAATCGGAGGAGGAGGCGTCGGAGGCGAAGAAGGCTCGGCGGTTGTCGCCGGCGGAGGACGCGGCGGCGAAGGCGCTGAAGCGGCCGCGGCTGGTGTGGACGCCGCAGCTGCACAAGAGGTTCGTCGACGTGGTGGCGCATCTAGGGATCAAGAACGCCGTCCCGAAGACGATCATGCAGATGATGAATGTCGAAGGGTTGACTCGGGAGAATGTGGCGAGTCATCTCCAGAAGTATCGGCTCTATCTGAAGAGGATGCAGGGGGTTTCCTTCGATCCGCCGGCGAATTCCTCGACGGCGAATACGACGGAGCATCCGCCGGCGCCGGCGCCGGAGATGCAGATTCCGATGCCGGGGTACGGGCAGCCCATGATGCACATGCCCATGCCTGTGATGGGTACGGATATGGGCATGGGCATGGGGAATCATCAGTATCATCATCATCCTCATAACAATAACCCGATTAATCATCATTATTATCATAATTATTACCATCATTATCAGTATAATAGTGGGATTATGCAGGCGGGGAATAATAAGTTCGGTCCAGTGATGAATTATCACCCTCATGTTGCTCCTGGTGATAAGTGAAGATCAAATGGAGGGTTCATTTTGATTCATTCCTGGGGAGATTCATATATGTATACAGGTAAAAAGTTTAGTTTGGTTTTCAGAAAATAATTGATTTGTTTGATTCTTGATGTCTGTATTGATGGTTTTTGGAAGTTAATTGAGCATATGATTCCTTGGGATTTTGGAATTGATGATCTTGGTAGCTGTATAACTTGGTTCATTCATAATTTGATTTGGTGATCTTATTAGGAATTAGTTAATTGGTATGAGATTGTGGTTCTGAAGTTGTGAGATTGTGGTTTCTATTCCGGAATCCTGATTGTTCTCAAAAGATTGTGTCAGACTTGTTTAGTTTTCTAGTGGAAGCTTCTGAAGTTCTCAAAAGTTTCTTGATTGTTCTGAAAAAATCGTGCATTATTCTGCATCTGATTCTGTAATAAATTACATTTATCCTGTTGTTCTGTTTATCAATAATCTTCACTGTCCATGCTTTGTAAACATAATGTAGATGAGCAGAGCCAAATATGAAGTATGAAGTAAATAGATTACACTTACATCCTCAAATGTAACAAGTCTGCCAGAATCAACCTTATGACAGAAAGACTACCTACATCTAGATCACCTCAAAACCTAGTGTTAGTGGGACTATACTCGGGTTTGTTATCGGGTTTGTTATTGGTGGTGGTGGTGGTGTTGTCAGATGCTACATAACCATGAGCCGAGAAAACAATGAAAGTATGACACTAAAAGTTCGATATAGCAGTCTTGACCCCGAATTGAAAAATTCCCAGAGGTCTTAGAACTGTTTGCCACCTACTACACAACAGGAAATCTCTTCCATGAACTTAGTTTCCTAGCATCATTCTCATAATCTCTTCTCTTCTTTAGTTGATCTGTTTTTGATAGCATTCTTCAAAGCAGTCTACGGTCACATTTATCCTAATTGCTTCTGACAAAACCCTTCATCTGATTGCACAGATTCGTAGCAGTACAAATGCTAAATAGGCACTCCAGAGACAAGAGAACAAGTCATGAAGATTGAAGTTATAGCAGCTTATATTTTTGCACTGTCAAAATGGCAGATCTCCACCTGATTTGTGGTATAGTATTAGATTAGGCTATATTAGCTATTTATGTATTATGTATTATGTATTCCAACAACACATTTTATCTTCTGAATCAATAAAACATTGATTGCCAAATACAAATGCTTATAGTTACGCTGTGACAACAACCCCAACAAAAAGCTCCTAGAATAAACACATTTCAGCGCAGTCTGAAGGTCCAGATATAGACAACCCTTCTCCTTATAAATTGAAATTCATGAAGAAACTGTTTTCTGGATACAAATTGGAGCATCAATATAGCAGTATTTCTCATATTGGCTAATGTCTGGCAGAGGTCACAATCAAAGTAGGTTGTAAACAAAGGAGATGCTTCTAAGTTTTACCCATGAAATTTTGCAATTGCCTTTGCTTTGTAGTACTGTTCCGATCCTAAACCTTTGACTCCAATTCATATTACAACAAACACATCTAGAACAGTAGATTTAGGTCTTTTGATTAGGGTAATATACTGATATATTCATTTGATATAAAATAAAATATGTAAATTTTATTCCAAATTATACCAAAACACTAAAAAAAATTTCTACCAGTGACCGTGGCCACCCTAAGACTAGCCTAGGATATGCCACTGGCACACAGTTTTTCCCCCAAGTTTATCATAAGTTTTCAAGTCGATAATTACTGATCACCAATAAATTACTTGTAATATATTAAAAAAACATGTTACCATTAGGGTCTTGTTTCTTTGCAACTTGCAAGGTAAGTAAAATTTTATCATGACTTACCTTACTTTATTTTACCTTGTCGTATCATTTAAAAGGACATAACTATACTTTTAGATAATTTATATTTAAAATTCTTTATTTAATCATAGAACTTATTTAAAATAATAAAGAAATACTATCTCTGTCCCTTTTTATTTGTCTAATTATCTAATTTTTCCGTCTCTTTTTATTTGTCATTACCTTACTTTTACCTTTCCAATAATTATAATACCCATTCTATCCCTAATAAATGCACTTTTTACACCTTTCCAAGGGTATTTTCAATGACATTTTTGATAATATATAAATCTTTTGTTCCATTTCTTATATTTCTTGATTTTGTGAAAGTAGCTTTAGGAACAAATAATCAAGGATGAAAGTAGTAAGTGATAGTTATCTAACCTTACCTTTCTTTACCTTATTTAATCCTACAGTCTTAAAAACACAATGTCTAGATTTTGAAAGATGACCTCATAGGAGATCTTAGATTAGAAATGTCATGGATTCTTTGCTCTATTACATATAACCCTGTTCTTTTCTACGGTTGGCAAACTGCGGTGCCCAGCCTACCGTAGTTTGCAACAATCCACCACAAAATAACATTCTACCACAATTCACCACAACCCACCACAAATTACTTTTTCAAATTTATTATATATTTTTAATATAAATTTTCAATCAATACTTTTTCAACTCACTTTTTCCAATACAATACTATTTCAACCATTTTTTAAATCATTCAAAAACAATACAATATTTCAAATCACATTTTCCAATTACTTTTTCACAATTACCAATACACAAAAAAGTAAAAAACCCACCACAACAATAACCCGCCACAATTACACCACAACCCGCCACAATTTCACCACAACATACTGCGCCATACCGCAGAATACCACATAAAAGAACAGGGACTAAAAAAGACCCCTATCCTATACTATGCAAATTGAATTATAGTTTTGAAGCTGTGGATTATTGGAACAACAATTAGCTTATTCAAATGCGATTTGCTGTTTTGGTAATGATTTTCAAATCTCACAGCATATATAACATGATCCTCATTGGGCAGTCGATTAATACACCTTATCTTCTGGCTAATTTTTAATCTTATCCTCTCAAAAGAGCCAGAAAGATGCTTATTTCAGCCCCCAGTTACTTTTGCCATTAGTTTGTGCAAAAGCAAGCGTTACCAAACGTTACACACTTCATTTTTTTTAAAAAAAATCTAGTGGATTATGTATTTATGTGACCCTTTGGATTTTGAAAAGAAAGTACTGGATGAAAATGAATAAATTATGACTCCAAGATTTATTTTTAATAATAATACATCCAATCAGTATTGTAAGTCTTCAGTCCTCCACGTCACCCTCCTTTTTTTTTTTATATATATACATATACAATAGTACACCCGGAAAGATTCTGACGGTGGCTAACTTGGTGGTGATCCTACGTAGCAGGCGGCCCACGTAGGATTGCCACTGATAAGTGCATTATTTGCACTTATTTTTAGGTATTTTAGAAGCATAATCATGGTGATTTTTTTGCTAAAAAGGTGTTTAATCTTCCCTATTTCTCTATTTACACTTGGTCTTTGCGTTTTTGGCATTTATTTTCAGGTTTAGGGCTAAAAAGGTGACTTTTGGAGCAAATTTGGTAAGGCCAAGGGTACCACGGGCATCAACTACTGTTGATAGGACCGTGGTAAAAATTTCAGTGAGAAACGAGTAGAAAATGACAAATGACAAACGAGCCAACCACTGGTGCCGTGGTGACAATGACCACGACCGAGGTTGGGTCATTTTCATGCGTGATTATTTTTGTGGAGATAACCGGGGAAAAGAGGGGGAACACGGTTATCAATTATTCTGGGCAGAAAAGAGAGATTTTAGAGAGGAATTCTTCACCAAAAACACCTCGATTTCATCAAGACTCAATTCGAAGGCATTGAAGATTGGGAATTCGAGAAGAAGCACGCAACACTCTTGTGAAGTTCTTGAGAGAATCCTACGAATTTCTCCCTAGTGTTTGCTTTACTCTTCTCACTTTCTCTTCCTTAATTCTAGATTTGATTACCATGTTTAGAACGTATTTCTTGTTTTCAATGAATACTTGTGAGTAGATTTACTCTTTCTAGGGTTTTATGAACCATCAATATGGAGTTTGATTAGAAATGTTTTAGTTTGTACTTGAATTCTCAATTGAATCAATAGAAGGTTGCGTTTTTCTTGCTTACGAATGTTCTTAAGGCCTTGGATGTTTGTAATTCAGAAATTAACCTAAGAAGTACCGAAAGGTGAATTAGGGGAATTTGACCACCAACCCTTCTACCTAGGCCTACGAAAGTTGAAAAAGGAGTAGTAGACTAGGGAATCATTAGATAACCCGACCTTGCTTAGACCTTCAATTCTGTTTAACCTGAATAGCAGACGAAAGTTGTTGATTAGGTTAGTCAGGATAATTCTATTTAGCATCGAAAGGGCGATAGAATTTAGAGGTTATCAATTCTTGATTCGTTTGAGTTATTTTCTTGTGCTTGCTTTAATCTGGCTTTCAGACCCTGTTGTTAGGTGAGTAAAACCCTAGAAGTCTTCACCCATCGAATTACCTCGAGTTAATCCTTTCTAGTCCACTTTAGTTTTAGTTAGTTCATTAGAAGTCATAAACAAATCATCAACCCGATTGGCTTAGCAATCAAGTAGAGGGATAGTTCACTGAGTTACTAGACCAAGTCCCTGTGGGATCGACCTTGACATTGCTACAATAGTACCCGTGCGCTTGCGGCCCTGTCAAGTTTTTGGCGCCGTTGCCGGGGACTTTGTCCCTAGTAGCCATTAAGCGAAGACTCTTAGATTGACTAAGCTGTTTTTTTTATTTTTATTTTCATTTTCTTCCTTTTTCTTTTCTTTACTTGTGATTGATTGTGTCTCATTTCTTGTTTTGCTAGGTACTCTGGTGTATGCAAAAATCTCCGGAATTTGAGTTCGATCCTGAGATTGAACGCACTTTCCGTTCTCGGAGAAAGAGGTTGCGAACAGAGAAAGCTAGCAAGAAGCAAGAAGAGGAGTCTGCATCACAATCGAAAATGGCCGGTGGAGAAGCACAATCGAAAACATTGGAACAATACATGGCTCCAAATGTCACAGATCCTCCCACGGCCATCAACCCTCCCAACATCGCCAACAATGATTTTGAGCTGAAGAATTCCTTGATTAATCTGGTCAAAGCTTCGCCATTTTGTGGTCACCCTAGTGAGGACCCCAACCGACACCTCCGTATCTTTCGCTAGGCGTGCGATACGTTCAAGGCGAACGGGGCTTCACCGGATGCAATCAAGCTGCGATTGTTTCCGTTTTCCTTGGAGGATCGAGCATGGGAGTGGCTAGACTCTCTTCCGCCGAACTCCATCACCACTTTTGATCAGATGGCGAGCACATTTCTTAACAAATATTTCCCACCAGGTAAGCTGACAAGCCTCCGCAACCAAATATCCACCTTCGTCCAAGAGCCAGATGAGAACCTGTACGAGGCTTGGGAACGGTTCAAGGATCTACTTCGCCAGTGTCCACATCATGGTCTTGAGCCATGGGTGCCCATCCATGCCTTCTACAATGGAGTGGATGATCAGTTGAGGGCGATGATTCTGCAGCGGTGGGGAACATCATGAACAAAGCGTCGATGACCTCTATTCTTTGATCGAGCAAATGGCGCCCAACAATCACCAATGGTCCAAGCCCTGCCTCGAGAACGGAGGTAAGTATGATGTCGATGCCATTTCTGTTTTGACTGCTAAAATAGATGCTGTGACTCAGAAGATAGACCGTTTGCATGTAAATTCCAATCCTCCCCTACCGTGTGCTTCTTGTAATTCATTTGAGCATGAGACCTTGTTTTTTCCTGTTGGGTTAGCTAGTCCCGAGACCTCGGACCAGACCAATTACATTGGAAACCCAAGACAGAACTTTGACCCATACTCTAATGTCTACAACCCGGGATTTAGAGCTCATCCTAATTTTTCCTATCGGAATAACAATCCCACGGGACCGCACCAACAACAACAGCCCCAAAGACCACCTGGTTTCCAAAGACAACAAGCCCAACCCCAGCCTCGACAAACCCAAGAGCCTGACTGGAAGGCATTGGTGGAACGTATGGTTGTGTCCCAAAATCAGCAAGAAGAGACTATTAAGCTTTTAGTTGATAGAGTTGACCAGTTGGCCACTCACAACAAAATGCTTGAATCTCAGATTGCTAGTCAGGCTAGTACTTCCACCACTCCTCAGAAAGCTCCTAGCCAACCTGTGCGAACCCAAAGGATCAATGCAATGCCATAACCTTAAGAAGCGCAACATTGGCGGGCCTAGGTGTGTGTGATGAGCATGTTGTTGTTGATGTGCATGATGATGATGTTGCTGAGAATGTAGTTGATGTTGAGAATGTTGTGAATGATGTGAATGCTGATGTGAGTAATGATGTGCATGAAGAGGTAAATGTGCCTCCTAAAGAACCTGTGATTGATGTTGATGTGCAAGTTGAGAAAGAAGTTTCTAAGGATGCAACAAGAGTTCCCCAAAGAGTTTACACTCCACCCTTGCCTTTCCCTCAAAGATTGGCTAAGGCTAAAAGTGATAAGCAATTCGGGAAGTTCTTGGAGGTCCTCAAGAAACTTCATATTAACATTCCATTCACCGATGCCCTGTCTCAAATGCCTTACTACGCTAAATTTTTGAAGGAAATTTTGACAAACGAGAGGAAGTTGGAAGAGCATGAGACAGTGGCATTGACGGAACAGTGTAGTGCTGTGCTCCAAAATAAGCTTCCCCCGAAGCTTAAGGATCCCGGTAGCTTTACCATTCCTTGTGAAGTTGGAAAGATTTCCATAGACCGTGCATTATGTGATCTTGGTTCTAGTGTGAGTCTTATGCCCCTCTCTTTGTCCCAAAAGCTTGGTATGGGTGAACTAAAGCCCACTACCATTTCCCTCCAGTTGGCCGATCGATCGGTCAAATTTCCCATAGGAATTTTAGAGGATGTCCCTATTAAGTTGGGTAGCTTCTTTGTTCCTGTTGACTTTGTTATCCTAGAGATGGAGGAAGACACCCGTACCCCCATTATTCTTGGTAGACCTTTCATGGCTACTGTGGGTGTTGCATTGATGTGAAAAATGGTAGGATGTCCTTTAGTATAGGAGGTGAGAAAGCTGAGTTTAATTTGTTTGAAGCTGCTAAATTCCCCGCATTTTCTGATGATTGTTTTAGAGTGGATATCATTGATTCCATTCTTAGGAAAGATAGCACTAACATTCGCTCACGATCCTCTTGAGCTTTGTTTGTTGTCTAACAAGAAACCCGGGATCACGATCCCGAGGTTGCCCATTGTGTGAAGCTCTTGCAGTATCCCCGGAAGTTCCACCAACTCGAAACGGTGGAGGCACTAGAGGTTGAAAGCAAAAGCAAGCTTCGAGCGAGAAGGAAGCACCAAAGGTAGAACTGAAACCTCTCCCTTCTTCCCTAAGGTATGAATTTCTTGGCCCCGATTCCTCTTATCCTGTGATTGTGAATGCAAACTTGAATGATGCTGAGATTGATTCATTGTTGAGAGTCCTTAGGTCGCATCGTAAGGCCATTGGCTATACCATAGATGACCTTAAAGGAATTAGTCCCTCATTTTGTATGCATAGGATTTTGATGGAAGATGATTATAAACCCACCATTCAAAGTCAAAGAAGGTTAAACCCTAACATGAAAGAGGTGGTGAAAAAAGAGGTCTTGAAATTACTTGATGCTGGGATTATCTACCCTATTTCTGATAGTGAGTGGGTGAGCCCGGTGCATGTGCCTAAGAAAGGGGGGATGACTGTGGTGAAAAATGAGAACAATGAGTTGATTCCTACCAGATCAGCATGGGTGGAGGATGTGTATTGATTACCGCAAGTTGAATGATGCCACCGTAAGACCATTTCCTCTCCCTTCATTGACCAAATGCTTGAAAGATCGAATAATTCATTCTTTTGTTATCTAGATGGGTATTCCGGGTTTTTCCAAATCCCTATCCACCCTAGTGATCAGGAAAAGACCACCTTTACATGTCCTTACGGTACATTTGCCTATAGGAGAATGCCATTTGGGTTGTGTAATGCACCCGCTACTTTTCAACGATGCATGATGGCTATTTTCTCTGATTTTATTGAGGACATTATGGAGGTGTTTATGGATGATTTTTCAGTCTATGGCAATTCTTTTGATCATTGTTTAAGAAATCTTGCTAAAGTGTTGTCTCGATGTGAAGAAGTGAATTTGGTTTTGAATTGGGAGAAGTGCCATTTCATGGTACAAGAGGGTGTAGTCCTTGGTCATGTTGTGTCAAACAAAGGCATTGAGGTTGACAAAGCAAAGGTTGAGGTGGTTGAAAAATTACCACCTCCAACCTCTGTTAAGGGTGTTAGGAGTTTTCTTGGACACGTTGGTTTCTACCGACGGTTCATAAAAGATTTTTCAAAAATTGCTAGACCTCTCACCCGATTGCTTGTCAAAGATGTGCCTTTTGAATTTGATGATGTTTGCTTGAGTGCTTTCAACAGGTTGAAAGAAGCTTTGATTACTGCACCTATTATGCAAGCCCCGGATTGGAGTTTACCGTTTGAAGTGATGTGTGATGCGAGTGATTACGCATTGGGGGCTGTTTTAGGGCAAAGAAGAGATGGCAAGCCTTTCGCCATCTACTATGCGAGCCGAACTCTAGATGAGGCTCAAGTCAACTACGCCACCACAGAGAAGGAGTTCTTGGCGGTCGTTTTCGCCTTGGAGAAGTTTCGACCATATTTGATCAACTCCAAGGTGATTGTGTTCACCGATCAAGCCGCCATTCGACACCTCATGAAGAAGTCAGACTCTAAACCTCGGCTCATTCGTCGGGTGTTATTACTCCAAGAGTTCGATTTGGAAATTCGGGACAAGCCCGGATTGCAAACGCGTAGCCGATCATCTCTCTCGACTGGAGGAGGTTCTGAAGGAGAAGCTCCCTATTGATGATTCTTTTCCTGAAGAGAAGCTCATGGCCGTGTGTACCCCATTCAGTCCATGGTATGCCGACTACGTCAATTATCTTGTGTGTGGAGTGTTGCCACCGACTTATCATATCAACAAAAGAAGAGGTTCCTATTCGAGGTGAAGAGCTTTGTTTGGGAAGAACCACTTCTTTTCAAGCTATGTGCCGATGGGGTTTAATGAGATGCATTCCGAGGAAGAAGTTCAAGTGCTACATCATTGCCATTCCACGACCTGGCGGACATTTCTACCCGATAAAACCGCTTCCAAGGTCTTGCAAGCCGGCTTCTATTGGCCGACCCTCACCAAGGATGCAAGGGAGTATGTGCTAGCATGTGATCGTTGTCAACGGATGGGTAACATTTCCAAGAGGCACGAGATGCCCCAAAGCGGAATTCTTGAAGTTGAGCTCTTCGACGTGTGGGGGATAGACTTTATGGGTCCTTTCCCTCCATCTCACAAGAACCTCTACATCCTTGTTGCTGTGGATTACGTATCCAAATGGGTGGAGGCGATTGCATCTCCGATGAATGACTCAAGGGTCGTCATCAAATTCCTCAAGAAGAACATTTTCGCTCGATTTGGCACTCCTAGAGCCTTATTGAGCCATAACGGCACCCATTTTCGTAACCGGCCGCTAGAAACTCTCCTGAAGAAGTACGGGGTGTTCCATAGGGTGGCAACACCTTACCACCCTCAAACAAGCGGGCAAGTAGAGCTTTCGAATAGGGAGTTGAAGAGCATTCTCGAGAAGACGGTTGACCGATCTCAAAAGGATTGGTCATTGAAGCTTGACGACGCCTTTTGGGCATACCGCACGGCGTTCAAAACTCCCCTCGGCACCACTCCATTCCGATTGGTGTATGGGAAGCCATGTCATTTGCCCGTGGAGTTGGAACATCGAGCATTTTGGGCTGTCCGAACTCTGAATTTTGATGCAAAGGCAACCGGTGAGAAGCGAATGCTTCAATTGCAAGAATTGGAGGAATTGAGGTTGCAAGCTTATGAGAGTTCGAGGATCTACAAGGAAAGGACCAAGAAGTGGCATGACAAGTTCATCTTGCCAAAGAGGTTTAAGGCAGGAGACATGGTCCTTTTGTTTAACTCGAGATTGAGATTGTTTCCGGGAAAGCTGAAATCCCGGTGGTCCGGGCCATTCCAAGTTATGAAAGCATATCCCCATGGAGCTGTGGAAGTTTGGAGTGAGTCTACCGGCACATTCAAGGTCAACGGGCAGCGACTTAAGCCTTACATCACAGGCCAAATTGAGGAGAAGGCCGCATGTTATGTCCTCGCCAATCCCGTATGACTTGAGGTATGTATCGTCTAGCTTAAGACGTTAAATTAGCGCTTCTTGGGAGGCAACCCAAGCCTTTTAATTCCTTTTCTTTCCCTTTCATTTTTTTCGTCTTTGATAGGAGTTTATCTTTCTTTCTTTTCTTTTTCCTTCCCCTTTCTTAGTTTTTTTTCTTATTTTCCGTAGTTCATTTCATTTTCGTTTTGTTTCTTTTATTTGATTTTTCTCTTGTTTTAACCGTGTTTCTCTTTTGTATAGTGTGAATTTTTGTGAGTAGTTGTGAGTGTAAAAAAAAAAGAAAAAAAGAGAGAGTTTGAGGGAGTGTAAGAGTGAGATTGAGCATGGAGGAGTTGGTTTCTAGGGTGTTTTTGATGGTTTAATGAGTGAAAAATGTTTGAGTTAGAAAGAATGAAGAAACATGGGAGTTTGAGGGAGTTTTGCAAGAAAAGAATTGAGAAAAACTGAGTGAAAAGATAGAAAAAAAATTGAATTTTGCAAGAAGGCATTTCAAAACCATTTCATACTGAAGTTCCATGGCCAACCTCGGTCTGCCCGAGGTTCTGACCTCAGACCGTGGTAGCTGCACAATCCATCCCCACAATTTCCTCCCAAAATTCCAATTTCCAGAGCTAACTCCAGCCTGAGGTTCGACCTCGACCGTGGTGGTGGAAATTTGTTTAACTGAAAAAAAAATTCGCAAAACTCCTGAACCCGCCAACCACTGGCCCGCCCGAGGTTCTGACCTCGGACCGTGGTGGCTGGAATTCTGCTAAAAAAAAATTTTCCTGCGAAACCCCAAATGGGCCAACCACTGGCCGCCCGTGGCGATACGACCAAGTGGCCGGTCCTGCAGGTTTCACTCGTTTTTTCCCCCTTTTCTCACTCAATTCATTCATTCTTCCTCCTTCTTTCACCTATTTTCGAACCCTAGCTCCCACTCTAACAACTCCATCCTTCTTCTTCTTCATTCTTCCCAAACCCTAACTCCCTCACATCCTTCTCCATCTCTCTCCTTCATTCCTCCTCTCCTTCTTCTTCCTTCAAACCCTAACTCCTTCAACCTTTTTCCTCTTCTCCCCCACGCACCACAGCACCCAACCCACATCCGACCCACCTTCGAACCCCACGCCCTACCAACTTCACCTTCACCTTTCACATTAGCCACCCCATCCACCAATTTAACCCATAATCACCATTTTACCTTCACCCTTCATTCTCATTTTTCCACAAATCACCATTGTTGGAGCTTCAAGTTGCAAATGGCACCCAAAAAGAGAAGAACTGATGCTGCAGGGACCTCCAACGAACCAAATCCGAGGGAGCTTCGTGCTCAACGAGCCGCAAACCGCGCTGCTATGGAGCAAGGTAATGATCCTTTCCCTTTTCAGTTCAATAGCCCAATACAAACTGCTAATTACTTGCGTTTGAGATCCCGTGGTTTTGTTGCTACTCGTTATGTTGATGATGCTTTGTTGCAATCCATGGATGTTTTGGATGACATTAAATGGTTGTTTGCTAGAGGGGGGATGGGTGATTACCTAAACATCAAAGAACCTTCCTATTCGGACTTGACTTTGGAGTTTTTGAGTACCCTATACACCGAGGTTCAAAATGGGCGTAATTGCCAAGAGGGGGTCATTAGGTTCCGTTTGCGTGGCCAAGACTATCAATTGAATTTGAGTACCTTTAATAGCATTTTCCACCTCCCGCGTCCCCTTGATGTTAGTGAGCGTCGTGTGCCTCCAAGGTATGACCCGGATTCTTTCTGGGAAATGATCACCGGGGAGCAACATTTCGACTCTAGTCGGTCTAAGGCAACCGAAATCAGAAACCCCGTGATTAGGTTAGCTCAACGCATCTTCGCGACGAGCTTTTTCACGAGGGATGATAGCATGAATTGCCTCGGGTAGCGGAGTTATTCTTCATGAAGAATATGTATGAGGGTAGGCAGATGGACCCCGGCTCTTTCTTAATTACACATCTTCAAGAGATAGCTAATAGAAAAAAGGGTAAGATCACCTGCGGGGGGATTGTCACGAGGATTGCAAAATCTCTCGGAGTCATGCCAAATGAGGAGTTTAGGATTCCTGGGTCTGAGAGGCTTGACCATAGCGCTTTGACCACCATGCTCTTCATTGTTTCTAGGGGTGGTAACATTTACTGGAGGTACCCAAATCGGCAGCTTATGCAGTTGCCCAATGTGGCCCGAACGACTATCCAAAATCGGGCCAACTTCTCCTTCCTACCGGGAGGGGATGGCGACCCGGTTCCCTTAGATCTTATCGCTTATGATCCTGAGTCCGACCATGATGAACCCCAATCCCCTCACTCACCTGGCCCTTCCTCCTCCCACGCTTTCAACATGGATGATGTTTCGACTGCACTTCGCGAGATCCGTGACGAGCAAACCTCCCTTAGGGAGTATGTCCGATCGGAGCACATTGAGCTTCGGGGCATGATTGCGTCGCAAAACCATCATTTGACTAGCATGAGCGAGTGTTTATCCGCGATGCGTGGTTGGTTTGAGAGCCATGGCGCTCAGATTCCTTACCCTTACCCTCCGCCCCCTCCTGATGCATGATGTTTGCTCATTAACTTTTCCTTCCCCCCTATGATTGTTTGCTTCTGTTTAGCATTGAGGACAATGCTGTGTCCTAGCATAGAGGGGTTGGTTAGTTTTATGTGACTTGGTTGTCTTGTTGATTTGGTTGCTATGATTCGATGATTGGTGATAATTTTTGGGAGAATGACTTGTGTATATGCATTTGTACATATTTTTGCATCATGCATATAGTTTGCACAGCATTTAGCATATAGTGGTGTTTCATGAATCTAGGTGTGTCCTTTCTTTTTTATTTTTTTTTATTTTTCTTGTTTATCTTCATAGATAACAACTTAAGCATGTAGTTTGCATTTAGTTTAATTGCATTTAGTTCATCTAGTTATAAATAGAAAAAAAAATAGAAAAAAATCAAGCAAAAAGAAAGAAAAATATTAGAATAGCCTTAGGATTAGGTTAAGTAAGCCTCCAGTGATGATTGTAAGCCAGCTAGTATTTCTTGTAGCTTTGTTTAGCCTTTGCGTAGCCCGTAAGTGATTCAAAGATTTGAAAAGAAATTTCGAAAACATCTTGATTTGGGTTTACATCTTGATAGTGAATATTTATTGCCCTTCTTAACCCTTTGATGTGAGCTTCGCATTTGTATGTTTATGTTCTTTGATTGGTTGTTGAGCGCAAACCCGTGAGACCACTAAGCCAAAATGACTAATCATTTTCATTAGTCTCATATTTCCATGTGTGACTCAACCTTGGTTGTGATCTCTAGAACTTGCTTTTCATCTCTTTGAAACTGTACTTTGCATCATGCATTGACAACATGATTGAGGCATTCATTCGCACTTATCGTAGCTACAATACCAAATAGCCACCCTATTCATGTAATTCTCCGCCTTTAACCCTTCTTCTAGCCTTTGATTACTCCGTTTTCTTGGAATAACCTGAAATTATAAGCCTTGGCCAATTACATATCTTCCTACCTTAAGCCATTGCTTGGAGTATATTGAGTGTGGTTGATGGGGTTGATTGTTAATACATTCGCAAAACAGTGTGTTGGGAAAGTAACGAATAGGAAGTGTTGAGATTTTTCTCACTTATGTAGCATCAATGTAGTGGCTATGTTAGCAAAACCCGCCAAGATTTGTAATTAATTTTGTATATGATTTTCACTTGCCAATCACTTGCTTAAAAAAAAAAAAGAGAAAAAAAGGGAGCACAAGTGTGATGGCAAGTGAGGAATTTAGTAATGAGGCGGTTTCTAATAAATGTTTCGGGATTGTCGTGATTGTTTATGGGCGAGTAAGATTCGATGACATTGAATGAGGTTGGAAAAGTATAACTCCAAGCTTGGCTTCGAGCTCCACTTATCCAAATATTTTCCGTCCCTTACCCCTAACCTTAGCCCCGTTACAACCCTTTCAAAGACCTCTTGATTGTCATTTGCATTTTTGCATATAGCGGTAGAGAATTGAGATGATCATCAAGCATATGGTAGATTGCTTCCTAGGCTAGAGTATTGAGAGAACCAAACATTGACTTCATTTTGAAAACACATGAGGGGAGTGCTTCCACATTCCTAAAAGTGAGGATTGCTCTCAACCGTTTTAGTTTCGTACTCATACATGTGTCCTCTCGCTAATTCGGTGACGGAAGGGTGACTAATTTGACCTTGATGGTGTGATTCTCCTAAATCCTTTCCGGAAATCTCCCTCTATCTTGTGCTAAAATGTTTTAAATCGCTTTAGGGTTGTGTCTTGGTTGGACAAAGTTGCTTGAGAGTTCTGCTAAGGCTTACCTGAGGGGGCTTGTACATAGGATGTTCGAGTCTTTCTTTTCTTTTTCTTCTTTTGAGTCCATTTTCCCTAGTTTTGAGTCTAGTACTTGCTTGGGGACAAGCAAGGTTTTAGCATGGAGGGGTTGATAAGTGCATTATTTGCACTTATTTTTAGGTATTTTAGAAGCATAATCATGGTGATTTTTTTGCTAAAAAGGTGTTTAATCTTCCCTATTTCTCTATTTACACTTGGTCTTTGCGTTTTTTGCATTTATTTTCAGGTTTAGGGCTAAAAAGGTGACTTTTGGAGCAAATTTGGTAAGGCCAAGGGTACCACGGGCATCAACTACTGTTGATAGGACCGTGGTAAAAATTTCAGTGAGAAACGAGTAGAAAATGACAAACCAGAGCCAACCACGGCCGCCAGTGGTGACCACTATGACCGTGGTTGGGCATTTTCTCACGCGCGTTATTTTTACGGAGATAACCAGGAAAAGAGGGGAACGCGTTATCAATTATTCCAGGCGTAAAAGAGAGATTTTAGAGAGGAATTCTTCACCAAAACACCTCGATTTCATCAAGACTCAATTCAAGGCATCAAGATTGGGAATTCGAGAAGAAGCACGCAACACTTTTGTGAAGTTCTTGAGAGAATCCTACGAATTTCTCCCTAGTGTTTGCTTTACTCTTCTCACTTTCTCTTCCTTAATTCTAGATTTGATTACCATGTTTAGAACGTATTTCTTGTTTTCAATGAATACTTGTGAGTAGATTTCGTTCTTTCTAGGGTTTTATGAACCATCAATATGGAGTTTGATTAGAAATGTTTTAGTTTGTACTTGAATTCTCAATTGAATCAATAGAAGGTTGCGTTTTTCTTGCTTACGAATGTTCTTAAGGCCTTGGATGTTTGTAATTCGGAAATTAACCTAAGAAGTACCGAAAGGTGAATTAGGGGAATTTGACCACCAACCCTTCTACCTAGGCCTACGAAAGTTGAAAAAGGAGTAGTAGACTAGGGAATCATTAGATAACCCGACCTTGCTTAGACCTTCAATTTTGTTTAACCTGAATAGCGCATTTAAAGTTGTTGATTAGGTTAGTCGATAATTCTATTTAGCATCGAAAGGCGATAGAATTTAGAGGTTATCAATTCTTGATTCGTTTGAGTTATTTTCTTGTGCTTGCTTTAATCGGCTTTGGACTCGCTGTTAGGTGAGTAAAACCCTAGAAGTCTTCACCCATCGAATTACCTCGAGTTAATCCTTTCTAGTCCACTTTAGTTTTAGTTAGTTCATTAGAAGTCATAAACAAATCATCAACCCGATTGGCTTAGCAATCAAGTAGAGGGATAGTTCACTGAGTTACTAGACCAAGTCCCTGTGGGATCGACCTTGACATTGCTACAATAGTACCCGTGCGCTTGCGGCCTTGTCAGCCACCAAGTCAGCCATCACCGGAATTGCTATGAGTGCATTATTGTCCAACACTTCTAAGGTACAGTGCATTATTTTCCATGGTCAAAGTTCAGTGTATTATTGTCCAATACCCCAAAAATTGATTATATTAGCGTCCAAAAACCCTATTTTAAAAGACATTTTTATTTTTAGAGAAAGATCATCGACTGTTCAGTACTCAACACACCGAAACCAAGTAGACAACATTTTAAAGAAACCCGGGCCGAAACTGGCAAAAGAATTGCCTAAATCTGACTTTTTCATGAGTTGAGAAAGCTTACATTCAGAAGATAATACAATCCAAGCTCAATATGTACTGAAACAATACTCACCCAACCAAATCGAAGTATCAATTGATATGAAACTCATCCAATGTGAATTTAACCCGAATAGTATCAAACCGAAGAACCCGTTTATCAAGTCTAAACACAAGACTCATGACCCAAGCCAAACCAAACCGTATTTGAATCAAATCACCCGTTTTCTAGGTCAAGTCAATGAACCAATTGAGGCATTTAAAGGTTTTAGGGTCTGAACTCTGACATACCTGTGCAAGTGGGCAACCTTGGGCTACCGAGATTTGAATCTGAGACCTATTACTATGCTTGGCTCTGATATCAATACCATGAGTAATAATCTCAACCAGAAAGCTTAAGTCGACAGTTGATAGCCCAATGATAATTTTATACTCTAACAGTAAACGCAATTACATATCAAGAAGCCTCTACCCAGCTGAACCCTGAAAAGGCATTTTGTTTCTTCTTTTTGCTCACCCTCTTCAACTTCATGGACCTTTCCCAGCTCCCTTGCCCGGCATACAAACTAGACAGCAGCTTTGTCCCGGCACCCTGTGGCTCGATCTCCGACAGTCGCTTTGCTGCCACCTCAGCGAGCTCGATGTCCCCATGCTGCTTACAAGCTCCCAGCAATGCCCCCCACACAAACACGTCCGGCTCAATCGGCATCCCCTGGATCAACTCGTATGCCTCAGTCAGTCTCCCTGCTTTGCCTAGAAGATCCACCATACATGCATAATGCTCGCATCTCGGACTGATTCCATACTTTTCTTGCATCGATTTGAACAGGAACCTTCCAAGATCGAGCTTGTTTCCATCATGACTGCAGGCTGTCAGAGCTGCTGTGAAACTCAGGTGGTTGATCTTGTCCGGATCCTCGGCTTCCATCCTTTTGAAGAGCGCGATGGCTTCGTTGCAGAAGCCGTGGTTTGCGTATCCGAATATCATCAAGTTCCAAGTAGGATTGTTTTTCATAGGGGTGTTTTGGAAGAGCGCGGATGCTTGGGATATGCATCCACATTTTGCATACATGTCGATCAGCGCGCTTTTTACATAGATGTCATGGTCAAGTCCAGCTGTTGTAGAAAACCCATGGATTTGTTTTCCATGCTTCACATTGACAACATTTGCAGTCGGTGACAATGATTTGAGTGTTTGTTGTTGGGTAGCATCCAGAACCCATCATTTTTCTGAATGCGACAAACGCTTCGTCGTTGAAATTAACAAACCCGGATATAACAGAGGTCCACGAAACAACATCCGGTCAATCCCATTCATGTGCATCGAAAAGAGTGATCCACCATCAAGCATCCTCGCGTGAAAACCCAGAAATCAATGTGTTCCAAGTTACCAAATTCGATCTCACTCCTGTCATTTGGACACTTTCTACCAAACCCAGTGCATCTTTTACCAACCCTGCTTGAACATAACCGGAAATTGTCGCATTCAAAGCGATCAAATCCTTCTCGACCATGCCATCAAACACATTCCTCGCTTTCTGCACAAACCCGCATTTGGAATACATATCTATCAGAGCACTACTGACAAACACATCATCCTCGAACGCGCACCTCAAAATCAGGGCATGTATCTCTTTCCCAAGCCGCCATTCGGAGAGATGCCCACAGGCTTTCAGAGCACTAGGGAGAACATAGTTGTTAGGTCTTACACCTTGCACCAGCATTTCACCCAGAAAGCTTATTGCTTCCTTGTAAAACCCACATTTCGCATAGGCCCCAATGAGAACTATCCATCTGCGGTAATTTCTCTTGGGAATTTTGTCGAACAGGTGGCGGGCAATGGCTAATTCTCCACATTCAGCATACATTGCGATGAGTTTGGAAGCAAAATGGGTGGAACTATGGAAGCCATTGATGATAAGATGGGCATGTAAAGCTTTGCCCGATGACAAACATCGATTTTGAGCGATTTTTTCGATGACTCTGATCAAATATGAATGGGAGGAGGTCTGAAATGAGCGGTTGAAGATATGGGTCAGATGGGATCTGAGGAGTATGGCTGTTCTTAGTGTTCTGGAAAGGGGAAGCATTTGGGTGGGTAGTACGGCGGGAAATAAACTAACAGTTTACAGTTAGGCTTTTGTGTCAAAATGCCATCTTTTAGGCAATAGGTTGTCCCCAGTTATTCAAGTTCAACTAAAACCTTAGTTACTATTGCCAAAATGATCATATAGTTACTGCAATCTTGCCCTAACATTAAAACTATATTATTATGTGTTAAAATCAAATTAAATGATGTGGTTGAATTCCGTATTCATAATAATAAATATAAATTGCATAAAGTTATATTTCTATCAATTAGTTTTTGTAATTCAAAAAACTGCCTAAAAATAAGCTTAATGGAAAAAGTTCATTCAATTATGGTATCATTTGTGTTCATTGATACATGCATACGACCTACGCTTCTCAAGCTTGTTATAATTGAAAATTAATACTTACTATTAGAAAAAAATAGTGTCAAAATCCATAAAAAATATCAATTTGGTACAAGCTAAGAAGATAACACTTATAAATAAGGGTTTTTGACTCAAAATAATTCAAAGTCAGATGTGAGTGGCTGAAAATAATCCAAACTAACTTTTTGACTGAAAATAATTCAAACTCTTCACCTATTTAGGTCATGTTCTTTTCTGCGGTATTTTGCGGTATGATGTGGTGTGGTGTGGTGAAATTGTGGTGCGTGCGGTGGAATTGTGGTAGGTTATTGATATGTGGGGTAGGTGAGGAGAGAGAATGTAAAAAGTAGAGGAGAAAAGTGAGGAGAGAGAAAAATGAGGAGAGATAAAAGTAATGATTGGTGGTAAAGTGTGGTGAGTTGTGGCAAACTGCGGTATGCTGTGGTACCGCATTTTATCAACCGCAGAAAAGAACATGGCCTTACTCTGACTAAACCAGAGTTGAATTCCGACGTCGCAAAACTGACTTGGCGCTCTTGAAAAGTTCGGACTCGACTGAAAATAATATAAACATATTAAATCAGATATTAACCCATTGCATCTTTGAAATTTGTAAGGGTGTCAAGTTAGTTTTGCGACGTCAGAATTCAATTTTAGTTTAGTCAAAGTAAATAAGTGAAAAGTTTGGATTATTTTCAGCCAAAAAGTTAGTTTAGATTATTTTCAGTCACTCATCTCTGACTTCGGATTATTTTGAGCCAAAAATCCTATAAATAATGTCTTGGGGCAAGACTCGTATCATTATCTTTATTATTATTAATGGAGTGTTTTAGTTGGTAAATTTTCCAAATGAAATTGGTTAACTGGATTAAATTTACTAAATTTTCATGTATTTTAGTAGGGTTTAATTGGTAAGAAATTTTGACAGAAAAAAGTTTCTCGAGAGAAAGGAAAAACTTTTCGAGGAATTCTATAAACATTTGCAACAAATGTCAACATAAAAGTTTTTGGACTAGAGTATTTCACATAGCATTTTGGTGAGAACAAGGTTTTTGATAGAAAATTAATTTGAAAGATTTGCTATAAACATGTAACTATTGAATTATATTATTCGCCCTCATTTGCAACAAATGTCAACATAAAAGTGATCGTTTGACAATAGGCTTACAGTGAGATGGCCTGGTAGGAAATATAAAGTCTAGGACAAATAGAAACACTTAATTAATTATCACAACACCCAATAAGAATTAGGGACATAGTTTATCGAGAATATGTAATTAGTGGTTTTTTTTCCTTCAATTGTTCAAAGCTACAGCAAAGTCGAACAAGCGCTAAAGAAACAACTCAAAATAAACATGTTACAGCAGAACAAACTAAAAGTCGATAAAGCTACAAAGATAAAAAAACAACAAAATAGGTTTAGATCTTTTAAATTGCCTTCTTGCCCCCCTCCCCCTAACAAATCATCTTTAAACTTATAGGCATCTGTTTCTTCGTCATCACGAATGACGCCCAATTCACATCAACATTTGCTGCTCTACGAGCCTCACCATCCAATCTATCGAGACATATTCCCACGGGTAACTTTCTCTGTTGATCTCTAAACCATCAACACTGTTGGCGTTGTGGAGTTTTTTTTTTCGATTATTAATAGCAAAAAGGCTAAAAGTTCATAACAAACTGCATGCAATCAGCGAACACAACAACAAGCATCCACCACCAAAAAGTTTACAACCAAACTACTAAACAAAAACACTGCAAGAACTAACATGAACCACAACCAAACAAACCATTACATCGCAGAAAAAGCTAGATTAATGAATTTAGTTGCTTGGGCCATCAAGGAATCGCACACCAATATCATTGCCAATAATTGCCTTCCTTCGTTCATCTCAGCTTCAATGTCATCAAAACTGTCCTTTTCCGACAAGTTCGCACGCATCTTCATCCTAACCTTCTGACCATATTCTTGTCCATGAGCAACTCTACAAGTATCATCTCTGACAAGCCGCCACTTAGATTTCATCAACATGTTCAATTTTCTCTAACAAGTTGCATCTCTGGCATTGTGGAGTTTAGAGCGCTTTTTCGACCCTTTATTGAGACCCGAACTCTTTGAAAAGGCAACCTTGCAAGTAGCATGTATGACCAAAAGCCAAAACCACTTTTAGTGATCAAAATGTGTACTACTACTACTCTATATTATTTCTAACAAATAGGTGTATATTACTAATGTTCTTATTTTTTTCAATTAATTACTATTATTTATTTTAATTATAGTTATCTTCAACAGATAAGAGTAATCTGTAATATATCAGTATATTAAACATAACTATCTAGGAAGATATTCACAACTAAATAATAAATTTAGAGAGGTTTGATCACTTATAAACTAATCCCTAATGTATTAAAGATAAATAAATCATTTTACAACTATCCAGATTGTGGATATTAATAGCATTAATAAGGTATGATGAACATATGTTATTTTGGTAAAACTAAAGAATAAAGAATTCAAACATTTCTAAATTTCAGTGTGGGGTCTCTTACCTTAAAAAGAATCACCCATTCCCCCAAATTAAGCAAAGACTTATATTTGAGGAAATTAGTTATTAGACTTGGTCAACTTTTAACAACCCTTGCCTTAATTCTCTCCTATGTTTCTATGAGGCCAACATGCTTATAAACTCTAAGCATACAAGAGAAGTAGAATACTCACATAAATTCTCCCTCCTGTATGTTTCTTTCAAATGTTTGAATATTGCCTAAATGCTAAAAACTTATTTTTCATGACTTTAAGTTAACATTTCTGAAAATGGCTCAAGTGGGTAGGATGTCATTTAACAGAGAGAATTCCCAAACGGTGCAACAGCTACTTCATTGTAAAGTGCCCCTTTTACTTAGCGACATCCATTTCTTCCCGATGACTATTATCATTTTCATCATTGTTAGATATTAGTTGGAATAACGTGCTTATTACTCATTGTTGAAAACATATATGTATGTTTTGCAGCTGACAGCCAGATGGACTGGAACATGCCATCATCAACATCAGGAAAACCCCATGACCAAGAAGATCATATC
Organism: Portulaca oleracea; assembly: GCA_029582165.1. Taxonomy (NCBI): domain Eukaryota; kingdom Viridiplantae; phylum Streptophyta; class Magnoliopsida; order Caryophyllales; family Portulacaceae; genus Portulaca; species Portulaca oleracea. Next base: position 31,134,420 of record CM055886.1, read on the forward strand.
CCACGTAGCAAGAAATTATCCATTCTTGCTAAAATGAAAGAGAAAGCTAAGAAATTGCGACAAAGCCTTGTTAGAAAGAGACATGGGCATGATAGTAATAATGCCCCTTCAAGTTCATGGAATGTTTCCTTGGAGAACTATGAAGTTGAAGAACATCCCGAACATCAAGATCTTTATCAAAGTAATGTAGCTCATGCCTCCTTTTTTTTTTTGTCATAGATGATTCATTATCTCTATAACTACACATGTTTGTGCATATTTTGTATGTGTAAATACATAAGTTAATTTAATTGGTTGATCTATGCCCCAAGACCTAGCTAAACATAACATCCGAACTGCAAAAATCGACTAGGAGGTATCCTCCATTATGTGGAAAGTATTAATAGGGGACCAAATTTTTAGGAGACAATCCAGCTAGATTTTGACAGAATATGGCAAGGACATTTGAAAATTACTAACATACCCTTCATTCATTTTATTTTCAAGTTGACGAATAAACTTTTTCTTAGTTAAATGAGTCACTCGTTCAATTCAATTGAAGAGAACAAACCCGCTACTCACCTTCTTCCTCATTCAATCTGGATGCATAAATCCTAGAAAGCTCGAAGTTCTTGCTATTAAAGAAGAACTAAAATCAAAATTAAAAGTGATATGCGATAAATTTGAGCTTACTAGAAACTATTTGATTGCGGATGACATTCTAGACTCCGGAAAGAAAACCAAATTTTATGAGGGTGACAGTTGTGGTTATGGGTAGTAACATTAGTTTTGGAGGAATCATTCACTTGCATGACACCAAATTAATCGCACATCCGAAATTAGATGAAAGGCAGTAGACAACTAAGCATAATATGAAATCTAATACTAGCCTTCACTAGAGAGAGAGAGAGAGAGAGAGAGAGAGAGAGAGAGAGAGAGAGAGAGAGAGAGAGAGAGAGAGAGAGAACTAATCTAATAGTGAATTTTAAATGAACCTTAATACAAATTATAAGCTTGCACACGAACATTAATCTTCCACATCAGAGGGACAGAACAAAGTAATTAAATTGGAATTTATTGGAGGCCACTTTTAATTCTGAATGCAGTTCTTTATATGGCAAAAGCTTTGAAGTTTCAAGGATGTGTTCGTTCAGTTTGACCGAAGGAGAAAGTGAGTAAAAGGTCTATTGATCTTCAATTGAATTGAACGAGTGGCCCCCTTTAACTAAGAAAAGAACTTTATATTCATTTAATAAAATCAATAAGGGTATTTCTGTACTTTTTGAAGGGTCTCGCCGGATTCTGTCAAAGTTCCTTTGGATTGTCCCCTAAAAATATTTACTGTAAAATGTAGGATACCCTAAAACTAATTTTAAAAATGTGGCCCCTTAATAATACTTTCCACAAAATAGAGGGCACCTCCCGGTCGATTTTTGTCCACACTGTGTACTACTATTATTTAAGGAAGTGATGGAATGAATGGTTGAGATTTTGGAAAGAAAATATTTTTTTAATAGGTAAACAATCCAACCCATTGTGCCCTTGTCTCAGGCGTGTAACCCAACAGGCCTATAGCGAACTAGAAACAAGGATGCAATGACCCAAATCTGCCCCCTGATTCGAACCCTAGAGGACATGGAAAGAAAGCTTATATATGAATTAAAATTGTTTGATTTGAAACACCAGTGTGGGTCCTACTTATGTGGGGTTAGGAGAGATCCAAAATTAGGCAACCTTACCTCAATAAACATTTCTGCCTACTGAGAACTTGATTCCAATATGTTTTGATTTGATATTGGTTGAAATGTTTATTGCTTTGTTTCTGTTTAACAACCTACTTTAGTCTTCAGGTTGTGAGTTGGGACAAACACCAGGGAGTTGCCAACGAAAATCCCAGTTACAATCAAGAACATACCCAAATGTTTCTACAAAAACTGCTACAAATAGTGGTATTCTCAACTATAACCATTCTCAATGTCTAGAACCTCTTACTAAGAAAAATATCTCTAGCAAACCTACATTGACTAAAAGTCATTCCGATGATCTTCGGAGAGGAAAGCCCACTATACCCAAGATGAAACTAAAGGAGACTCTAATTGCTCAAAGCTTTGGGAATCACCAACATGAAAAGTTTATGAGTTCAAATAATGTTGGCGAAGAGGAAAAAGGCAAACGCAAGCAGACAGTTGAAGATGTAATTGGCAAAAACTCGGCCTATGAAAAAGGGAAGTTTCCTGTCATTGAGAAAGACAATCAAGATCTTGAACAAATTATCGATCTAAAGAAGGGGGATGAAAATGAGGCTAGTACAAGTATCAATAATGAAGAAAACCACGAGGAGAAGGACCCAATAACTATGAAGAATGTAGCAGGTTGTAAAGCTGACCACGAGGGCACTTCAAAGATACAAGATGTGATTGAACTGTCATCAGCGAATGGGCCGAGTTCATCCTCTCAAATGCCACTATCTATTGATGCTCATGAAGGTACGTATCCATTGTGGAACCATCTAAACTAAAAGCTTAAGTTGATGATTGAAGCCCATTAATGATTTTTATACTTTAACATGCACCTCATGTGAATGTCGTTTGGACTTGAAACATGGATGTTGCTAAGGCTTTCTTCTTGTTGATTAAGTAAACACGATAACTGTTGAGATTGAAACCCTAGTCGTCTCACTCAGTCTAGCTTCGATACTATGTGGGACCATTTCTATGTAAAGCTTAAACTAGTGGTTATATGTAACACCCTGAATATACAATTAAGTGCGGCTTGAAGTGATTGAAATAACTACTTATATCACCAAGGTGCTCCATCTTTTAAGGTAGCTCATCCGTTGGGAACTTCTCAATTAAGCGTGCTTGGCTGGGAGTAGTCTCAGGATGGGTGACCTCCTGGGAAGTTTTCTCAGGCAGCGTGTGAGCAAAGACGAAGTATGCTGGAAAGACTCATGGTAATTTGTGGGGCCAGTCAGTGATCCTTGAATCAATTATGGGTAATGTACGTAGTCCGGAAGGGGTTAGGGTGTTGCATTATATGCCTAGTAGTGATTTTTATACTCTAACATCCATCCTGCTTTACTAACCCCAAACCCTGGACAATTGTAATTAACTAAAGCAGTGCAAAATGCCTCTCTAAAGCCATTCTACTTATTTTCCATAGAATACTAGCTAGATAATAAACAATTTTTTAAATCTTAAGACAATGGGAATCAATGTCTTTGAATTTTTAAATTGAGGGATAAGAATACTGTATCAGACCTGCACACGTCGTCTTATAGTGGGACTTTAGGTATTGAATTTCGATTTGAATTTTTCTTTTGATTCTCGAAACCTTTTGGCTCATCATTATTCACTATATTGTAGTTGAGGATGCAAACCAAGGCAAGGTACTTCAAACTAACTGAAGAAGTAAAAGCATTTCAATTTCGGCACATGAGAGCTAATTACTCTACATTGAATCACTATTGTTGTGACAAAGTTTTCACATTATTATTGCTAAGCATAAATATTTATGAAGTTTGTAAAAGTTTTACTATTATCATTCCGAGAATCACTTTGTTGATATGCTTATGGAGGTGTACCAATATTTGCGCGAATATGTTACATTGTTGCCCATTGTCAATGTTGTCACTTGAAATTCTTTTACTTTGACATGATACATTCTTCCATTTCATATGAGGTTAATGTTAAGGTTTTGTGTGATATGAAAGTTCTATTGTTAATCCCAAGTTACAGTTTGGTTTCGCTATTAAAGATTACAATCTTTTAAAATGCGTATTGAGGTAAAACTGTTCGTATCTAAGTCTTCATACATTACGCAGTAAATGAAATTTACATTAGGTTGTATTATTGTAAAGGACACAATCTTCTGCAAGGTGGGGCTAGAGAGCATTGTATAGATCATTGCGATACTATTGAGAATAGAGGTTCCACAGGGGATGAACCAAAACTTGGATCGGGCAATAACTAGGAAAAATACATGTTAGAGAAAAAATATATAGTAGCTAGGTAACAGCGGAAGCGAAATAAATAAAATTGAGATGACGGAAATTACGACAAAATTCAGGAACAAAATAAGAGGAGCGACAAAAGAACACAACCACAAGGTTTACTTGGGAAACCGAAGAACTCGGAGAAAAACCCACGGACGACGACAGCCAGAAAACAATCCACTATGAGAAAGGAGGAGTATAACCCGATCACTATCACAGGGTGTGATACGATCCACAACAGAGGAGATTACTATCACAATCTCTCTCACTCACAACTCACAATCTTTCTCTCTCGGGATACAATTGGGATCAAAAATATTGGTGAGACATTTTCCCTCTCAATATTTTCTCCCTCTCTGACTCTCTATAACTCGATCTTTGTTCGCCGTACTCGACGGGCGCCGTGCGCCGTACGCCACGCACCGTGCGCCGGGCCGTGAAATAAAGTGGAGAATACTGAATCCTATTTATAGGGAAAACTCCCTATGTAACACCCCAAAACCATAATCACACAATTACCCTAATACCACTGGTAATCCTGTGATTAACGCAGCGGAAAACGGTCTGAGGTATTACCGCCGTCCAACTAAGGACAAGGCACACGTCAACCAAACAACAACAATCCCAAAAAAGATAATGACGACATCAAACACAACCATCAAACAAGGACCATCATCAAGAACAACAGATTCTAAAACTTTGTCCCCCAAAACAAAAGGGTTATACACGCCCACATATTGAAGTAAACCTCAAAATACAACTTCAACCATGTAAAATTCCCAAAGTAAATCAACATTAAGACACAACGCTTGTGGAGTTCCGGCGATGTTCTTATGGAGGGGCTACCTTACAACTGAGGAGCGAAATCACTTCTGTTTACCCTTATCCTTTACTTGAGTGCTCGGACCGCCTAAAAACAAAACATAAAAAAAAAAATAATACGCAAAGTGAGTGGGGGAAACACTCAGTACACAAACCTCCAACACGTCAAACCGTTCGTAAATGATTTTTAGTGCCGGCTCTTAAAACAGTTTGAAAAAAAAGGGAAGGGAATAACATGAGTAAAGTGACTAAAATAAATCATGACAGATGAAATAAAATAGAATTGCTATGTATATAAATATAGGAGTGATATCCCTTACGATCGATGATAAGCATCTCACACACGCGCATGCCCAAACCGATCTGGAGTTTGGATTGGGTGACTGCTAAGCAGTCGACACTGGCCAGGTCTAGGACACTCTGATCAGGAGCATCTAAATAGTAATGCTAGAATTTTCAAGACTAGCTAACGTAATTTAAAAGAGGCGGGACCACTTAAACATGAAATAGAAATTATTAGAACATGACTTGAAATATAAATAATAAATGTTGATGGATAATTAAAAGATTGGACAATTTGCGTACCTTGAAACGAAGTGAAAACCGGTGTGTGTCTCGTGCTCGGGATGGCTTGGGTAACTTGAGAATTTGGAACTAGAATAAAGAGAATATTCATTAGGATTTTAGGAGATTGTAGGGATTTAGCAACCCTTGGGAAAGGAACTAGAATTGAAATTAATAAAAGAAAATTTCAGTTTTTCACCAATTCATATTTTTGTCACAACTTGAGCTAGAAAACTCGGACAAAGGCCCAATTAAAACAATGGAGAGTTTGTAAAGATTACTAGGTAAGTAAGATAATTAGTTTAGTTGCAAAGGAAATCCAAAAAGGTTTGGAAACTAATATATAAGAAGCATTAAAATTTCTTAAGATCGTGTAAAACTGACGATAAAGGAATAAAAAGTTATAAAAATGAGTGTTAGGACTTTGAAGGTTTCAAACCAAACTCTTGAGGTTATTTAACTTAGGACCTCCAGCCTAGAGGTTTATTCGCCCATCCCAACTCCAAAAGCAAGCCCTAAGTTGACATAATCACTTTAAGTTGCCAAACTTGAAATAGTAAGACAGGAAAACATATTTCAGATTATAACCTCCAAAACATGACCTCATATCTCACTCTCCCGGTATCCAGTGAAGGTCCAAGACCCCAATTTGGAAAGCTTACAGAATGTTCTTCAAGTCTTATGTTGACCATAAATTGGTTAGAACATCCTAAAAGGTCGAATCATAGCCATAAAGTCGGAACATACACTAAAAATTTCTGGGCAGAACCCAGTTTACAACTTCTCAATGAAAACCTCGTATCTTCTATTCCCGACATCGTATGGACGCATACTATATATTTTCGGAAAGCTTAGAACGTCACCTAAAACTCTTATGTTCATCACTAAGACCAAAAAGGTCCCCAAATGGCCGGAATTCTTGCATTTACCTACTGACTATACTCACATCACAGATTGCGTACCCTTCTCGATTTTGGTCGTAACTTGGGTTATACATATCGGAATCCCGAAATTCCAAATCCCAGAGTTAACTAACATCCTAGGCTATCATTTCAAAAGAGAAAATGGAATAAAAACACACTTTAAGGTCTCTGGAAATTCCCGATCCCCAACAGAATGCACAGGGTCATGAATTTAGCCTTGCATGCATGTTTATACCTCAAATTTACACGATTTCGCCTCCAAAAACACACCAGACGATAAATCCATATTTTCCCAAAATTGAGAAGCTCAGAAACAACCACCATTCATGCTCAAAATCCACATGCAACATGGGAAATAAAACATGCAACACCAAAACTCACCAAACTCAACACATATAACTCAACTCACTTCAAATCTCACTCAAAATTCCACCCAAACATTATTACCACATGAATTCATGTTAAAAGAGGATAAAGAAAGTGAAAACATCAATTTCTAACTCAGTAAAAACATAAATTCAGATTATACAAGTGAATAAAAATGGAAGGAGAAGAGTATACCACTTGGAATTGAGTTTGAAAAGTGAACAAGAGGAAGGAAGAGGAAGGTGGTGCTTCCGGTGGTCGCCGGCCACCGCTGGCTGCCGGAATCTGGCCGGAAAAAGATGGGGGGGGCTGGCTGGTTGGATGCCTCGGCCGAATGGTCCAGGAGGAAGGAAGGAAGAGTTTGTAATGTTGTGGTAAAATGAGACCATTAACCTCCCCCATCCCCCTTATAAAACCAATTCTACCATAAAATAATCAAATTAATTAATACTAGTGGAAAAATATGGGGGAGGATAGACAGAATATTAGGAGAATTTGGATGCTAGAAACATGTTACTAAACTTATAAAATGGAGGGTTAAACTTGTAAAGGTTAAATGATAACAATATTTAGCAAGGAATCGATAAAATCCTTTTACCCGTAAAATTTAAAACGAATAACATAACCGCTTAAAATAGACTAGGGGGTATTTAAAATATTTAAATAATAAGACTCGCGAAGGGAATTTAAAATTCCAAATTGATAGAAATGACCCGCTCAGCCATCTCCTTGCCCGACACATGTCACCGTTAAATAAACAGTAAAGCAAAAAATTTAATAACGAAACTTAACTAATTAAAATTAATTAGCAAGTTAATTAATTGCTGATTTGGGGCGGGTCGTTACACCCTATAAACCTAACTTGACTCCCACTCCAATTAGATTTAAAATCTAATACAATTAGGAAACCCAACATAATAAGGAAACCTAAACAATATCCCAATACAATTAGGAAACAAATAATTGTGGGATCAAGAGATTTGGTGATTTTAGGACACTTTCCTAACAAACTCCACCTTGGACTTAAATCAACGAATCATCGGTCCAGATAAACATCTTGACTGTTGCCATCAACACGCCCTCCCACAGAATGTAGCCCCGCATGGCTCTCAAGCGGTAAACATTATATACCGCTGCCTGGATGCTTGTTTGAGACCACCTGTGCTGTTTGAGACTGCCTTTGCAGTTCTCGTCACTGTGGACCCCTGTAGGGTGTATAGGATGCCCTTCCTGGCTCTTTTCATCCGAACTATGGAACCCTGCGCGCTTTCGGGACACCATCTTCTGTTTCGTACCTGCAACCGTTAACCTCAACACAGTTTGCTGTACTAGTTTTGGCGCGGTTATCCTTACTACCCTACTCCTGGTCTTTCAGATTTCTCCAACAGTCAGTCTCTACATGGCTCTTCTTGTGCACCCAATCTTTAGTATACCGTGCTGGTCTCCTGATCTCCCTCCTGGGACGATCCCTTTCCATGCGCGGCTCTTCCTCCACATGAGGAACATGAGGGTCATCAACCTGAACTGTTTGAGCAGCAACCTGCTCCACCTCGAACTCAGACTGCCCTGGTTCTCTTTCTTTTACCCTTTTTGAAGTTCTCGTCGCTCATCGTTACATCAACCTCCGTATTGGGATACTCAACATCCCTTACACCGTGCTGAATCAAGGATCGCCTTCAACTGCTGTCTTCTTGTTCCCTCGAATTTTGGAATTTCACACTTCATGATTGAAGACATCTCCCCTTTGCTCTGATACTACTTGTTAGGCTCAGATACCCTTGTGAGGCTCTGATACCACTTGTTAGAGAAAAAATATATAGTAGCAAGGTAACAGCGGAAGCGAAATAAATAAAATTGAGATGACGGAAATTACGACAAAATTCAGAAACAAAATAAGAGGAGCGACAAAAGAACACAACCACAAGGTTTACTTGGAAAACCGAAGAACTCGGAGAAAAACCCACGGATGACGACAGCCAGAAAACAATCCACTATGAGAAAGGAGGAGTACAACCCGATTACTATCACAGGGTGTGATACGATCCACAACAGAGGAGATTACTATCACAATCTCTCTCACTCACAACTCACAATCTTTCTCTCTCGGGATACAATTGGGATCGAAAATATTGGTGAGACATTTTTCCCTCTCAATATTTTCTCCCTCTCTGACTCTCTATAACTTGATCTTTGTTCGCCATACTCGACGGGCGCCGTGCGTCGTACGCCACGCACTGTGCGCCGGGCCGTGAAATAAAGTGGAGAATACTGAATCCTATTTATAGGGAAAACTATATAAACCTAACTTGACTCCCAGTCCAATTAGATTTAAAATCTAATACAATTAGGAAACCCAACATAATAAGAAAACTTAAACAATATCCTAATACAATTAGGAAACAAATAATTGTAGGATCAAGAGATTTGGTGATTTTAGGACACTTTCTTAACATAACAATACACTTCTTTCATTCTACGGTTATTGTCATAGTTGACTTTATTGGGTCACACTTTATCAAAGTTGCATTTAAATTTGATAAAAAATATAGTTGGTATTATGTTTTGGTGAATTGTGACTAATAATGCCTGTTTTTATGTTTCTCAAATGTTTTTTTATAATGCTGTTGGTTATATATTACAACAGTAATACTGATGCCATTATTTCTTTTCAAAGAATGCAAACTGGCAACGACAAACCATTAACTATGATAATAATAGCATAATAAACGAAATAATCTGTGAATTAAAATCGAGGAATTTTTTTTTAATAATTCCAAATTGAGTGGTATAAAATATTTTCAATTCAACCCTTGATCTTTTTCGTCCATATAATTGAGTTGTAACTTTTAATAAATATAAAATCACATAAAATTTAGTTTATTCCAATTTATTCACTTCATTTACACAAGTCAAAGCTCCTATAGTGGGATGAAATTACGCGAAATATTCCTCCCTAGTCCCTTCCATAAAAAAGGAAAAAGAAAAAAATGAATGTAATTAGTGGTTGATTAATGATTAATCCTCCCATCATACGTACAAAGGAAAGCGAAAAAGAAAGAGTTGATTAACATCTCCGTTACTAATTGTGCGCATGGCGGTCCAATCAAATCCCTACTTTCTTCAATGATTCAACAAATTTCGCGCACCAACAACTTTTGGTGTCTTTTCGATCGGAAATTCTTCCATTACAGTGTGTATACGATGATCTCTTCTTCGTCAACGATGATTACTTTGTTCGTCGATTGCATCAGTTTAATGGTAGATTAACGTCATCTCTTACTCAAATATCGAATTTCGTCCGATTCATGAATTCACACGAAACTTTAAAACTCATTTTTATTTTCGGAATTTGATTTGATGTAGGAATTTCGTAAGAAAACAGTGAGAAATTTGGTGCAATTCGAGCAATTGATCAAGGTAAACATGTTTATACATTACGTTAATTTGGACATTGTTGGATTACAAATGTGGAATTTAATACTGCTGAAAATCACTTTTACTGTTGGAAGATCATGCTACAGATCTTCGATTTACTGTATGTGCAACTGTTCTGCTTAGATTATCGAAATGCAGTAAAAGTACTCATTATGTAAATACTTGCATTACAGATGTGTAATTTGAGTCATTTGATATTGCTGAAAATCGCTGTGTGTTAGAAAATCTTGCTGCAAATCTTCAACGTTACCTTATTTGCAAGTTGCAACTGCTCTGCGAAGATTTCCTAGATGAATTAAACAATTTAGTCCCATTGAATGGGGGATGGATAATATATTATTAGGAGAATGTGTTGAATTCGCCAACCTATGTTGAAGTAGCACAATTTCAAAAGAACCATGTTGTCTCTCAAAAAAAAAAAAAAAAAAAAAAAAGAACCATGTTGGAATATAATACTACAATACAATCTTAGGTCACCCATCACTGTCTAACAACCACCATAGCTACTGACCCAATGCATATTCTAGTAAGGGGAGTCTTTTTGAGCCTTATCATCTACGTGGATAGCGCTCAAAATCAAAACCAATACTCCGAAATCCTGCTCAGACGAGGCATGGAGGGGTCGGATGTAGTAGCCTTACCCTTAAATTTTGTAATTTAGAGAGACTGGTTTTGATCGGCCAAAGATAATCTACTTGTATAGAGATGATTTGTATAATTGTATGCCCTTGGGTGGTATCCATGGTCACCCAATGTGTGGCCCCAACTATAACCATTTTTGTGTGTCTGTTTGTGTGTGTTAGCATAGCTAGTACAGTTTGTCGAAGTTGATACCGAAGACTACGACTTTACTGCTCCTTTTCATGTTATACCTTGTCACTTTTCATATTGCTCTATCCATTTCCAGATGCATATTTGTAAAATATTTGAAAACAAAAACAGGGATATTAGGCAGCATTAAATCTCGTTTGACTAGGAATTCAAAAAGTTCCCCAATCTCGAAAGGGATAACAAGGTGGGACGGTAATGGTAGGCCTAGTAATAGAACAGTATTATGTTTTCTGATATATTCATATTGATTTGATTCACTGGCTTCCCTTTGAAGAAGATATGTTGAATTAGAGGTCAATTCCACCCTATAGACTATATCTTCCCATATTTCAGAAATATCTCTCCCACTTGCATTTTTTAAAGAATTTATAGTTCATTATTTCTTGGGTTTGTTTGTGTTGGGGTGGGGTGGGGTGAGGGGGCCTCAAAGATTGGTTTGGTTTTGCTTGGTTCATAAAGGGAAGACTAATGCAAAAATAATTGAAGACAATTTGAGGACTAAAAGAAATATATTTGAAGTGCAAACCTGTTTGAAACAGTCATATATCCTGGCAAATATTAAATTTAAGATCATGCAGAACGCCATCCAGTTTTGAGTAATATTTTGTCAGGTTCCCATGCAGCTACTTTGAAGTTTTTTTTTTTATTTTTTTTAATCAGTGCTTTATACTATGTGACATTTCGTCTCTTGACAAAAGTACCTCCATCTTTTATTACGACAAGGTAGTAGACTAGTAGGTAATTGGATAGTAAAATTCAGAAAAATTCATTGCTATGAGTTATGATAGTTGTACGGATTAGTTACCTCTGTGGTCTCAACGTATGTGCAGCCTGGACCTCTAAACAACCCTCAGCAACAATCACGGGAAGCCTAGCAAAGAGAAAGTTCAAGTGCATTAAATGCCATCAACTGCATTTGCATATCATTTTAGAGCTGTTATATACTGTCAAAAACTAAAATTTGTTTCATATTCTTTTGGGCAGTTGATAAAAACTTCAACTGTTCAGCAAGTGATCTCGGAGCTTCATATGAGATGAGAAACCATAGATGGCAATGACACAGTGTTTTTGATGTTGGAAAAGCAATAAAACAAGGTTGGCCCTTGTGATGATGATTGTTGGCTTTTCCGATCGTTAAAGATTGTGGTTTAAAATGTTGGAAAATTTTTTAGTTTTATAAATACATTCACATCTTTGTCACAATTTTTAAAAAATGTCTCCAACTTCTTTTCTTTTTGGATTTTTTGTGTCCCACATTCTTTGACTAACTTAACCTTTTCTTCTTTTTGTTTTTTCCTTCATATTTCGGGTTTTTTTTTAGGGGGGAGGGGGGATTTTGTGACCGACAATCGAAGGGGAAAGTTTCTCTTAATAGGGAAAATTCATTAGAATGATCCCACCAAAAAGAAAAAAAGAAAGTAAAGAGAACTAAACAAGGAGATATGGTTCCTTGATTTCATGAAGTAGAGGTTCCAACATAAGTTAGTTTCTTTCATATACATCAATGTCCCATACAAAATCAAGACATAAATTTAGTCCATGAAAGGTATTCCCGTCACTGTTGATTTCCCTTCCCTAATTATGCATTGAAATACATTGAATGGGCCTATTTCACACGAGGTTACATTGACCACAGAGCAAGTTGGCAACATGACTCTGTCAAAATAATAATTAGATTATGGGTTGGTATATATGGAGGCTTATATTCTAGTGTTTTTTTGATTTATTGAAACAAACCATGTTAAGCTTGTTGAAAGGTATTTTGCCACATTAGTTGACCAAAAAGCATAGTTCTTTTAGAACATACTAAAAAACCCAGTTTTCAAATCCTAAAATAGGTCTCATGCTGAGCACATACTAAAATATTTTTTCTTGCAAGCCAAGATAAAAATCTAGAGCAAATTGCCTAGGAGGGTGTCCGAAATCCTAGCATTCTTGAATTTCAATTTGATTATTCATTCTCATGTTCCATGGCTGGAACCAGAGCATACCTTCTCCTTCCAATAGCGCTCCTCTTCTTTGTTGTGCTTATTGGTGCTCAAGATGAGGGCCAGTTCATCTACAATGGCTTTCGAGGAGCTCATCTTCATCTTGATGGCCTTGCAGAAATCTACCCTAGTGGCCTTCTTCAGATGACCAACACTTCAAAGCAGCTAAGTGGCCATGCTTTCCACCCACAACCTTTCAAGTTTGGAGCAACTTCATCTTTCTCCACAGCCTTTGTTTTTGCTATGAATCCTGACGTGCCAAATCACGGGGGTCATGGAATTGCCTTTGTCATCTCTCCGTCGATGAACTTTGATCAAGCTGTCCCAGCTGAGTATTTAGGACTCTTCAACATTTCCAACAATGGCCTTGAGTCCGACCATATATTTGCTGTGGAATTGGATACTGTCCAAAATGCTGTGTTTGGAGATATTGATGGCAACCATTTAGGCATTGATGTTAATAGCCTGACATCAGTTGGCATTGCTTCTGCAGCTTACTATCCTGATGACAAAGGGCCAAAAAGGGGCCTGGATCTTACTAGCAAGAAGCCTATGCAGGTTTGGGTAGACTATAATGGAAAAGAGAAGATAGTAAATGTGACAATAGCTCCATTGAGAGAGCCAAAACCAATCAAGCCTCTCTTGTCTACTAATGTCAACCTCTCTGCAGTGTTGCTTGATTCTATGTATATTGGTTTCTCCTCATCTACAGGACTCACTGCCAATGAGCATTACATTTTAGGTTGGAGCTGGAGTCAGAAAGGATCAGCCCCGGGTTTGGATCCTTCCAAGCTTCCTCCACTTCCTAAATTTCACAAACCCAAGAAAAAGTTGAACCCAAGTTTGATAGCTGCTATAGTCATATCAGCAGTGGCACTGATCACGATTTCTGTTATTGCATTTGTAATAAGGAGGAGGACGTACGAAGAAGTTCGGGAACCCTGGGAGCAAGAGTATGCCTCTTACAGACTCTCATACAGAGATCTCTATGTAGCAACTAAAGGTTTTAAAGACTCTGAACTTCTTGGTTCAGGAGGTTTTGGGAAGGTTTACAAAGGCGTGCTACCTAAAATCCACACCCAAGTTGCAGTGAAGAGAGTCTCCCATGATTCCAGGCAAGGGATGAAGGAATTTGTGGCTGAAATTGCAAGCATGGGAAGGCTAAGGCACAGAAATTTGGTGCAGCTTCTGGGTTATTGTCGAAGAAAAGGGGAGCTTCTTCTGGTGTATGACTACATGCCAAATGGAAGCCTTGACAGGTTTCTGTTTAAGAAAACTGAGTCCATACTTTCTTGGTCCCAGAGATTTACTATTATTAAGGGGGTTGCATCTGCCCTTGTATACCTTCATGAGGAGTGGGAACAGGTAGTCGTTCATCGAGATGTGAAGGCTAGCAATGTCCTGTTGGATGCGGAGATGAATCCTCGTCTGGGTGACTTTGGGCTCGCTAGACTTTACGATCGTGACAGCAACCCTCAAAGCACGCATGTCGTTGGAACATTGGGATACATTGCACCAGAACTCGGTAGAACAGGGCGGCCTACTACTGCAACTGACGTGTATGCTTTTGGCATATTCCTACTCGAGGTAGCCTCTGGAAGGCGACCAATTGGTGGCCCTCATGATGCTGCTGCTGAGGAGCTTGGTTTTGGTGATTGGGTCTTTGAGTGCTGGAAGAAGGGGGCGATTCTCGAGAGCAGCGATCCAAGTCTGGAAGGAAATTACGCCGTCAAAGAAATGGAACTGGTTTTGAAGCTAGGGTTGCTATGTACTCATCCTCTGCCAGAATCAAGGCCCAGGATGAGGCATGTTGTTCAGTTTCTTAGTGGCAGTGCAACGCTGCCCGATATTCCTTCTGACTATGACCATGATCAGTGGGGCGGCTTCCTTGGTGAGGGTTGGCAAACGTCTTCTTCGTTTCCAACATCGTCATCTGGGGTGTCCTTTGGCACCTTGCCTAGTCTGACTAGCCGCTGAACTTGTGGATCTGATTGGTGCAGAGTCTCAGGAGATTAGCTGATTTTGCTGACTGTTCCCGTGGAGCTTCCTCTGTAGATGTGGAAGTGGGTTGCTAACAGATGTGCTGGATTCTGTAATGTGTAATAGTATTTTCCACTTCTTCACAAAAAGCAGGTTTGGCTCCTTGGGATTCTCTTCAAAGTACATAAAAAAATGTTGTAGTTCCTTTGTAATAGAATTTAGTAGGATTTTCAGATCTAAATAAAAAAATCTCCAATTTTCCATAAATTTTGTTGGTTCTTGAAACACTTTCTTTCGTAATGAAGGGAAGAGTCCAAAGTTGCTCATAAATTTCGCATAAGTTCTTTATGTCTTACCATCCTTTAGGACTTCTGGCAACCTTACAAGATATGCCTTAAATTGCTCATAAACCCTGCATGAGTTCTCTATATCTTACGATAGATTTCTGTTGTTGTGTTTTTTCTCTTCTGATGCATTTAATTGAATTGGTCACCGTAAATGTGGAACCGTAACTCTTACCCTGTGTCACAAGTTTACCAGAAACAGATGTGGGGATGTTCAAACTTAGGACACAACTGAGCAGAAAATCTTGAAACGGTCAAATGCTTTGGCCAGTCATGGAGAGTGAGACTGTTCAACCTAATCAACAACCCTCTGCTGAAATCAGCGACAAAATCCACATTTTTATGCCGATCATTTTCTTAACTCATGGTAAGGTGAGGGAAGCTCTAAGAGTTGATAAAGAAGGTACAATGAGCGTCCAAGGGTGATGTAAGGGCGCATCAGAAGACAAGTCGGTATCTCTTCTGTAATTGGGATTGTTTGTGTAAAAATATTTTCTGTTGCTGTATTATTCGCTTGTATTGATACTGATGATTTCGCTAATAGAAGCTGCTAATTGAAAGCCCCCGGAAACAGCAGCGGTCCATTATTCTGCTTGTTCCATTCTAGGGTTGTTGCTTATTTACTTCTTGATTAACTACAAGTATGCAGTTAGCCAAACATCAAACCCCGCAAAAGTGGGACCCACACTAGGAGTTGTTGCTGCAGTGAGCAAATAGTTGCATGCAACAAGCACTGTCATTTTGCTTCTTTCTTTTTATTTTTCTGTTTACTCTTTAAAAATGTCATCAATGCAGGAAAAAGAGACGAAAGAAATCTGCAGAATTTTCTCCGAGCAATCAGCAAACATCAAAGCTGTTTCTATCGAAAGTAAATCTTTTGTGTACTTAAATTTTATTCTGATGGGTCCAGTAATTTTCTTTCTGAAATCAAGGTGCCATCCTATGCCATTCTTTTATGCTCTGTACTTTTTGAAACTTTCACATCTCAAAATGTACCTTAATGATAAAGATCACCTTTATTTGTCATGGCTTGTCAACTTATCTTTGACAGTCAATTCTAGAGTAATAGTCTAATAGACTAGTGCCTTTTCTTTCTTTGCAGGTGCCTTTTTTCATTCAACTTCTATGAACACCTAGTCTGTTACTGCTTGGCAATGGACAATTGCTGCACATTTGATGTCTGAGGAAGGGTTGGTAAATCATTTGATTGACTGCTGTTTTGCCATGTTTTCAGGTATAATTTACCTCATCCGTGCCATTTGAATTTAAGTCATGTAGTTGATAAACTGCAGTGTTATGCTACAGTACATTAACATTGATATGGTGGAAACATGGATACATACAACTATACAAGGAGAGTAGGAGGCAGACATGAGATAACATCATATTTATTTATTTGTTAAAGAAAAGGATAAGGGGTGATGCGATCATAGAAAGTTATATTTCATTCGAATTATTAATCTAAGAAAAGAAACTTACAGAAATATAAACAATATATCAATTTATCTTATGTATCTTCCTGACAATAATGTGACAAAATTAAATGACTTTAAATTGAAAGCTAGACTTTAAAAAGTGTTACTCTGGATGTTGAATTTCAAAATGTAGTCCTATATCCAAATTTCAAAACACACTAATCAGTAATCACAATTTATCAATCAAGTTAATGAAGATAAATCATGTTCTATGTCACCATGAAAGCATATGAGGGGCAGAGTAGAAACAACCAAGTTTTTCTTTTGCCATTTGATGAAAACATCCAATTAGAAGAACCATCTTATGATGTTGATGCTTGTGTAATGACCTGCCTATCTGAGGCGTCTTCTGAATAATTTTCTGTTCTTGATTTGTCCAATATTTGTCATTCGGATGCCAATCCTAGATGTATCTAGAACATGACATGATACTCTTTCGATGATTCCCGTGTTCTTATTTCATTTAGCCTGACTCTCTGAGTATTATCCTCAGTTGTATTCTTCAATTTGACCACAGATCTAGTGCCTGGAAAACATTCCTTTCGTATGTCTAATGTCCATTTACATTAACCTGTAAATCAACAGTTAAGAAAACAGTTTTTAAATGACTGTTGTATGTTTAGTTGATCCCTTGTTGCACAAGTTTCAAAGGGTTGGTAGGAAAAGTTTCTTCCTCTTGTTTTTAAAGGGGGGAAAGCAGCTTTGATCAAAGATTTCAAAGTTGTGCTTACTTCTTTGCTATTCTTTCCCCTTAAATTTTATTGGGTCCACTTTGGAGCAGTTAAAATTAGTATCAACGAATGAACGCTCGAGTAGTTGCATAGTACCCCATTATCTTAATTCCATTTGCCTAAAACAAGATTCTTCACCTTTTCAAGAATTAGAATGAAGAAATATAGGGTGTACTTCACAAAAGAACCGGTCAACAATGGCTCACCTGGTGGTTTAGTTACTTTCCTCATACATAGTCCCCTCTCCCAAGGCTGTGTGGCTTATGTACTCCTCATCAACAGACATCTCTCTTGGTTGCCTAATGTCTATTACTATAGGATGTTTCCTCTACACTGTCACAGTTTTCCTGCTGCTTGTCCTTGTCTTTGCTCAAAGTGAAAGACAGTTCATGTACAATGGTTTCCATGGATCCATCAATCTTCACCTAGATGGAATTGCAAACGTTCATCTCAATGGCCTTCTCCAGCTGACCAACTTTTCTGTCCACAAAACTGCCCATGCTTTCTACCCGTATCCTATGCGCTTCAACCCAAATCAAACATTCTCTACCACTTTTGTTTTCGCCATCTATCCTCAAGTACCTGAACATTCAGGTCATGGGCTGGCCTTTGTTATCTCTCGCTCCATGGATTTTCATAATGCTTTTCCGTCTGAGTACCTAGGACTCTTCAATTCCTCCAGTACTGGCCTTGCTTCGAACCATGTATTTGCTGTAGAGCTAGATACCGTCCTAAATGTTCAGCTTAATGACATTGATGCCAACCATGTGGGAATCGATGTTAATAGTGTGACCTCTGTATATGCTGCTTCGGCATCATACTATTCTGATAAAGAAGGGATGAAGAAAAGCCTGCCGCTTAGAAGTGGAAAACCAATGCAGGTTTGGATAGAATATGATGGGGTCGAGATGCTAGTTAACGTAACATTAGCACCACTTGGTCATCCTAAGCCCAGCAAGAATCTCTTATCGAAGCACGTCAATCTTTCGTCAGTGCTCCAAGAGTCCATGTATGTTGGCTTCTCTTCTTCTACTGGGTTTCTCTCCAACAGTCATTACCTTCTAGGATGGAGTTGGAATCAAAGTGGGAGAGCCCAGGATTTGGATCCTTCTAAGCTGCCATCACTTCCAAAGTTCAGAAATCAAAGACAAAGATTGAGCACGACTTTTCTCGTCCTGCTTATTTTTGTGATGATTCTGCTTTTTGTGATTGTTGGAGCTGCTTGGTCTATAAGGAGGAAGAAGTACAAAGAGTTGTATGAACCTTGGGAACATGAATATGCTCCTCACAGGTTTCATTACAAGGATCTCTTTGTGGCTACAAAGGGATTCAGAAACTCTCAGCTTCTTGGTGTCGGTGGTTTTGGGAAGGTCTATAAAGGAACATTGCCTAAATCCCATGCCCAAATTGCAGTGAAGCGAATCTCCCATGATTCGAGACAAGGGATGAAAGAGTTTACAGCGGAGATTGCTAGCATGAGAAGGTTACGGCACAGAAACTTGGTGCAGCTCTTAGGTTACTGCAGAAGAAAAGGGGAGCTTCTTCTAGTCTACGATTACATGCCGAATGGAAGTCTTGACAAATTCATTTTTGGCAATACTACGAGATCAAAGCTTCGCTGGTCCCATAGATTCAAAATCATTAAGGGGGTGGCTGCTGCCCTCTTATACCTTCACGAGGAATGGGAACAGGTTGTCCTTCACAGAGATGTGAAAGCAAGTAATGTCCTATTGGATGCTGAGATGAATGCTCGTCTGGGTGACTTTGGCCTTTCTAGACTATACGATCACAACACAAACCCTCAAACCACCCATGTTGTAGGAACAATGGGATACATTGCACCAGAAGCCTGCAGAACACGAAAACCTACAGTTTTCACTGATGTCTATGCTTTTGGAATGTTTTTACTCGAGGTGTCTTGTGGAAGGAGGCCAATCGAGCTACAAGATGCTAGAGGTGAGATTTTTCTGGTTGATTGGGTTTACGACTGTTGGAAGAGGGGGGCGATACTTGAAGCGAGGGACCCTAAACTTGAAGGAAGTTATGCGAGTGAGGAAATAGAAATGGTGTTGAAGTTAGGGATGTTGTGTGCACATCCCAAGGCAGAGGAAAGGCCTACCATGAGGCAAGTCATTCGCTTTCTTGAGAAGGATGCAACTGTTCCCGATATACCATCTGACCATGACCCTGAATCGAACTGTTTCCTTGTCGAGGGTTGGGGAATGTCATCCTCAATGGTGCCATCATCTTCTGCAACAGTTTCCCTTGGTCCCTCGTCTAGTGTAAACTCTGTCCTACAATATGGCCGTTGAACTGTGGGGGTCCTTCATGAATGCTGATAGATAGCGAACCAGATTAGGCTAGTTGTGGCTTGTGCCTACCTTTATTATGGATTGTCCCCTGTTGAATAGTGGAATCCCCCTTTTTGTGTGTGAAATCTTAGTAAGTACTGTATACATTCTTAAGTTAATAGATGCTGAATCATTAAAGTAACATATCGATTGGTTAAAGTTTTATCAGTATGTACATGGGTCTTTACTTTCCGGGAATCCACACATAGTTGCCTCAGATTAAGATGGCGACAAATAGTGTTAGTTTACGAGAGACTTTGGCCTTCCCCAAAATATCAAACAAAGTAATGTTCTATTGGAGTCTTTGAAGACTGAAATAAACCTATCCTTCTAGCTACGGATGTGTTTAGCACTTAGCACAATAGAGTACATTGCTTCACAACTTGTTAGAGCCGGAAGGCATGCTACTTCCGCTGATGTGTTTTCTTTTGGTCGTTGGACTGTTGGATTCAGAGCACTGTGTGAGAATCAAGTTATGGATGGTGTTTTTTTTTGTTAAATCTCTTCTTCTATAACAGTTCCTGCATGATGCTCTTGTGCATATTACTCTGATTTACGATTCTAGTGAAAAAGTATAGAAAAACATGTCTTTTAAAGTGAGTTTCTCAGGATTTATGATCAAGACTTTCTGCATGGGGAGGCTAAAGCACAAGAACTAGGTAACAGTTCCAAATTTTCTGCCCCATAAAGAAAAGACAAAAAAAAGGTGAAGACTTGGTTTATGATCAAATGTCTAATAGCACCCTTGAAGCATAAAACACTTCAGTTGCAGCATTGTTGTTGATTTTATGATTAATCATAATTGGGAAGTGAGCAAAAATAGCTGCCTCCAAGGCCCAAACTCAAAATCTTCCCTAATGGGTTTTGAAGAGGTCCATTTTTTTTATAATAAAAAGATATATATTTACCCATATTAATAATAGAAATAAAGAATTGATGCTCAACTAGCACCAGACAAAATTATGTACAATCTGAAGACAGACTGTCCACAAAATCTACCACATCAAAAAACCGAAGAGCTAAACTTCCCATTAACTTAAAAGAAGAGAGACTCGACAAAATTGTCTTTTAGTCTCTGAAGAGATTCTTACACTTAAATTCAGCAATGCAAGGGGGTTGTAGAAACAAAGACATTTTCCCATTTTTCTTTCTCCATGCCCATAGACATATGGATTACGTTAAGTTATATCCTCAAAACACAGATTTCTGGTTATCTTGTTGGTGCAGTTTTTCTAAAGAATTCTCCTTAGACCAACCACTAAGTTTCTTTTTGAAATGGCCAAGTCATCTTAGTCATTCATGGAGCACTATAACCCTTTCTTCTACGAAAACTGTTAATCTATCGAACTTTCACATTGCAAAATCTATGAGATTGTATATATTATTGTTGATTTGGCACAAAGCCTTAAAAGTATCAACTAATCCTTGACTTTGGATTGTGAAGGAAAATCAACTAATGGCATTGTTTTTGGTGCACGTCTCTTGGAAGCATGACAGGGTACCTCCTATTGTGCTAGCAGTCAACAAGGGGCAGTGTATTCGACTCCAGATCGATGCAAATGTTGGTAATATCATGCTAAGTTCCCTTCTCTCTGGGCTGATAAATTGCACAGATGTTTCCTTTCTCATAAATCCCCTATTCTTGGGTTACTGCTACCTGCTATCATCTTCATTTAACCTTAGACCTGGTGTCCTAAAGCCATTTGCCACCAAAAAAAATATATAGTTAGGGTTTTTGGACGCTAATATATTATATTTTGAGGGTGTTAGACAATGATGCACTGAACTTTTTTATTGGACAATAATATACTGTACTATGGGGGTATTGAACAATAATGCATCCGAAACGATTCTGGCGGTGGCTGACATGGTGGCGGTCCTATGTGGCCGACTGAGGGGATGAGTTAGGCAAAAAATTAACATCGTGATTAAATTAATGTCATGTTAGCAAGTCTAAATAAGCAAAAATGACATTAAGTTTATGTAGATTTGATTATTTGGATTTGTTGACATGTCACTAGTTTAATGGAGATTTTTGCCATCTCATCTCCTTAGTCCGCCTCATAGGACTGCCACCGAGTCCGCCATCAGCCACCGGCAGAATCATTCTGAGTGCATTAGTGTTCAATACCCTCAAAGTAAAGTATATTATTGTCCAAAAAAAAGCATTTGTTGCATGATTATCCAAACACTCCAAAGTAGAGTATATTAACATCCAAAAATCTGATTAACAAAGAAAAAATCTAGAGGTTATTAATTAGGTATAACTTTTCCCCATTTCTTCTAAGGGAAGAATTAAAAAATATATCTGTTGAACAAATGCATCAAAGTTCTACCTATGTACTTGACTACCATGTTATTTTATTTGTTTACTTATTTTAACCATATTATAATGAATCCACTTACCACAGGGCAGTTAAAGATCACTGTCAAGCAATCAATACTCAGTATATTGAGGTAATCTATAAATATAAAGTACATCATTTATTTCACTTCATCAAGCCGTACATATGATCCTTCAATGTTTTGTCCAAACTAGAAATGAGACAACATGACAAGAATAGCTAGAGTGTACATGTTGCTTCACAAAAGAACAAATTGATGGATGAGTTAACTCCCTTGTTGCTCCCTAACACCAACCAACCATCAGCCTTTTTTCTTATCTCTTACTGAAAATTTTATCAACAATGGCTAGAAAGGGTGCTAACTATGTCCCAATAGTGTTCCTCTTGTTTGTTGTGCTTTCCTTGTCCCAACAAGAAAATCATTTTATCTACAATGGTTTCCGAGGCGTCCATCTTCATCTTGATGGCCTTGCAGAAATCTTCCCTGATGGCCTTCTTCAGTTGACAAACACTTCGAAGCAGCTAAATGGCCATGCTTTCTACCCACAACCCTTCAAATTCGGTTCGAGTCCTTCCTTTTCGACAATCTTTGTTTTCGCCATCAATCCTGCCGTGCGAAATTTTAGTGGAAGTGGGATTGCCTTTGTGATCTCTCCATCCATGAACTTCAGTCAAGCTGTCACAGCTGAGTATCTAGGATTGTTCAATGTTTCTAGCAATGGGCTTGAGTCTAACCATATATTTGCTGTGGAACTAGATACTGTCCAAAATGCTATCTTTCGAGATATTGATGGTAACCATGTTGGGGTGGATGTTAATGGCCTAACTTCCATTGATTCTGCTTCTGCTGCATATTACTCAAATGATGGGGAGAAAAAGAGGCTGGATCTTACTAGTGCAAAACCCATGCAGGTTTGGATAGATTATAATTCAGAGGAGATGTTAGTAAATGTGACAATAGCTCCTCTTAGGAAACCAAAACCAAAAAAGCCTCTTTTGTCTACTCAATACAACCTTTCAACAGTTTTCCTTGATTCTATGTATGTTGGTTTCTCCTCTTCTACTGGCCTCAGTACAAATGAGCAGTACATATTAGGTTGGAGCTGGAGTCAAATTGGCCAAGCTCAAAGCTTAGATCCTACCAAGTTTCCCCCACTTCCGAGGTTTGGAAGCCGTAAAAAACCCAACCCAACTTTTCCAGTTCTGCTTGTCCTAGCAGTAATATTGCTGTTAGTTTTTACTGGAACTGCTTGGTTCATGTGGAAGAGGAAATATGAAAGAGTTGTATGAACCTTGGGAAAAGGAATATGCTCCTCATAGATTCTCATACAAGGATCTCTGTGTGGCAACAAAGGGTTTCAGAAACTCTGAGCTTCTCGGCGTAGGCGGTTTTGGGAAGGTTTATAAGGGCATTTTACCCTCCACAAATGCTCAAATTGCTGTGAAAAGAGTCTCCCATGACTCAAAACAGGGAATGAGGGAGTTCATGGCAGAGATTGCTAGCATGAGGAGGCTAAGGCACAAAAACCTGGTCCAACTCTTAGGCTATTGCAGGAGAAAAGGCGAGCTTCTTCTTGTATATGATTACATGTCAAATGGAAGCCTTGACAAGTTCCTTTTTGGGAACAATGTCAAAACAAATCTCTCCTGGTCACAGAGATTCAACATCATTAAGGGGGTAGCTTCTGCACTCTTATACCTACATGAGGAATGGGAGCAGGTTGTCCTTCACCGAGACGTAAAAGCAAGTAATGTCTTACTAGATGATGGAATGAATGCGCGATTAGGCGACTTTGGCCTTGCTAGACTGTATGATCACAACACAAACCCTCAAACCACTCATGTAGTTGGAACAATGGGGTACATTGCTCCTGAGGCATGTAGAACACAAAAACCCACCATTTTCACCGACATATACGACCTTCGGTATGTTCTTACTCGAAGTCGCCTGTGGCAGAAGACCAGTCGAGATGGACGACATTCGAGGAGGTGATCATCTTTTTCTGGTTGATTGGGTATATGCCTGTTGGAAGAGGGCAGCAATTCTTGAAGCAAGTGATCCTAAGCTTGGAGGAGGGTATGAAACTGAGGAAATGGAGCTTGTTTTGAAGTTGGGGTTGTGTTGTACACATCCTAACCCTAATGAAAGGCCTACAATGAGGCAAGTTGTGAAGTATCTTGACAGGGATGTGAGTATGCCTGACATACCACCTGATTTTGACCCTGAAAAGAGTGGTTTTCTTATGGATGGATGGGGAACATCATCTTGTTCTTTGCCACCATTGTTGTCATCTTCTTCTTCTGGAATGATGTTTTCTGGGGGTGCATCTTCTACTGCTGATTCAATCTTGATGTCTGGCAGGTGAATTGTGGGAGACATTCCATACTAAGTGATACTACTGATGGAAAACTGAAACAAGATGGGGTCCTGGATTTGTTACGGATTGTTAATATTACCTTGTTTGACTTTGGAATCTATACTTAATGTGAAATGCAACTCTTGTCTACCTTACATATCACTTAATCACTTATCAGTCTCCTTTTTGAATTTCGGTTTATTTGTAGGCTTTGTAGCTTATTAAGGCCCGTTCTCTTTTATGCGACTGGCAACAATGCACTATTTCTTTTAGAAAAATTATGTGAGAAATTATTAATTAAATTGACATCAAAAAGTGTAAATAATAGATAAAAAAAAAGAAGCTAATTTAATATTGGGATATTTGATGTTAATATCATGTACTTTGATGGTGTGGACAACAATGCACTATTTTTTTTAAACAATAATATATTGTTGGACAATAACGCATCAAAAACAAATCTGACAGTAGCAAATTCAATGGTAGTCCTACCTGACATTAAAAATAAATTAAAATCTTAACTAAATTAATATAATGTTAGCAAATTTGAAAGAAATTTATTTTATTTTATTTAAAAAGACACCCTATTAATCTATATTTGATCTGAACTAACTGTATAATTTTCTTTTGAAGTAAAATAGAATCCATTTTCGCTTATTTGGACTTCTTGACATGTGGAATCATCTAGTAAAAATTTTAACTTTTGCTCCTCTCTCTGTTACATAAGATTGCCATCGAGTTAGTCATCGTCAGAATCGTTTTAGATGCATTATTGTTTAGTATCCCCAAACTACAGTTTAGATGCATTATTGTCTAGCACCCCCAAACTACAGTATATTAACATCGTCGAATAACCATTAGTATTTAACCATTTGACGGACTCCGGCACAACCGCTCAATCTTGCTAAAACCCACACCCTCTGTTCTTTTTTTATCCGTCGTTTATGGTTTTCAGTGTTAATCTTTAATCGATCCTCCCTCCTTCTCATATTATTTGTCACTTTAATTTTCTTTCTTTTTTCCCATAATATCTGTCATCTTACAATTCCCATAGCACATTAATTATTAATTTATCAAATTAAGTAATTAACCTTATTAAATACATCTTTTTCTTCAATTTTTCTCTTTTATTCACCAGTTTTCTTTATTATTCACCATTTTATTCACATTTTTCTCATTTGCAAGAATGCAAATTAATCTAAATTGGAAGTTTTTTTGATTTTGTGAATCATAATCTTAACTTAAGAGACAAATAATATTAGAAGGAGGGAGTAATTTCTAACATAAATTTTTTATAAAAAAATATAATATTATATTTTTTAAATAGAATTTTTTATTACGAATTTAATAATATCAATTTTGTATAATAAATCATTATACAAATTAATATAATAACGATCAAAGTTTTTAATATAATTTTCTACATAACATATAAATAAAATAGAGGGAGTATATATGTACAAGAATTCAAAGTGACTTTATAGTGATCGAACGCAGTTACGCAGTGATTCTCAAAAGCTCATGAGCCAATTACGAGCCCTAAGTTTGCCACCAGCATTGCGCCAAAGTCTTCATCAACGTCTGCATACGACGAATTCTTTCAAATTTATGGTATCTCTCGTCGCCGATTACCTCATCGCAATTCCTGATTGTGAATTTAGACGAAACCCTTGAAATCATTGCTTTTGTTTTTATAGGAATTTCTTGGGGAAAAAACTTGGAAAGCTTGCGTTGACGTGGAAAAATTTGGCCGATTGTTAAGCTATTCGATCTCATAGTTAAGGTAAGCATATTTGTCGTACTAATTGTTAGTAAATTAATTGGGCAGAAATGTGTAAATTGATATTGCTGTAAATTGTTGAATGTTGGGAATGCAGTGCTTTAGAGTATCTAGGTTGTGGTTGATGGACATATAAATGATGTGTATAATCTATATTAGCAAAATGTGATGGAAAAACCAAGCAATTCTTGGATTAGTAGCTTTGGGAATTGAGATGATCCATATTAGGATGAAGACTTTCACTGGGACTAGTGAGATCATAAAGGTATTGCACAAAGTTCATAAAGAGAAGATGCAACCCAATATTCTTTAGTTTTCTAGTTGTCTTGTTAGTTCTTAGTAGCTAAGAAGCACAGACTCGGACACGAGACACGGATATGACACCACACGGACACGGGGACATGCAATTTTTGAAAAATTAAGGACACGATACATTGTCTGACACATACCTAATTTTATATAGTACTTCAAAAAATATCAAATTTTATTTTAAAAATGTTTGTTAATGAATATATTTTCTTTAACAGTTTATGAATCGTAAAACTATATATATAAATTATAAAATCTTATAAAATAATGGACGACGGACAAGGGTATATGAAAGGGGGACAAAGGTATGTGTAAGATGGTAAAGCAATAGGAAAAAACAATGATGTATTGAAAAAAGGAGATCATAGTTGAGGATGTCTATGGGTGGCTAGTCGAAAATGTGATGCTCGTCAATGATTCAGAAGTGTCCTAAGGTTGGGGTACGCGTGTCCACCATGAGTCCTTCAAGTGTCGGATGTTTATTTTGGGAATTATTTGGGGGACACGTTTTCTCGCATGTGTGACACGCATCCGAGGAATGTCCGAGAGTGTCGGTGTCGGTGTCGGATACGTATCCGAGGAATGTCCGAGAGTGTCGGTGTCGGTGTCGGATACGTATCCGACATGGATACGTGAGGCTGATAGAAGTGTCCGTGCTTCATAGCTTAGTAGAGCTGCTTGGTTGGTCAATATGGAAGAAGAGATATGAAGGGTTATATGAATATAAGGAAAAGGAATATGATTCTTGTAGGTTTGCGTATAAGAATCTCACTGTAGCAACCTAGGGCTGCAGAAATTCTAAGCTTTCTGGTGGTGGTGGTTTTGGTTTTGGAAGGGCTATAGAGGCGACTTTGGCTTGTGACCGTGGAATCACCTCAACCAATAGCTTAACTTAAGTTGATAGTTGAAGGTCCTATGATGGTTTTACACGCCCAATAGTGACAACTATGCCTGTAAGATTGTGGAGTGGACCAGTTTCTCCCATTCGGGCTCATAGTTGTGGAAAGAGAGCTCCAATTTTCAAGGTAGACAATCCTTAGCTGGAATGGGAGAGTTATTTTTAACTGACACTTACTTTTGCTGAAGACCCAAATATTTAGTCAGAGCCATTCTTTGATGGCATAGCCAAATTTCACCCTATCGGGTCTGTTACAATTAATTGACACTTCTGAGCAGTATGTAGGCATTTTTCCCTGTAAGAAAAGTATTGGAAAGGATAATAAAGGAACATTCAAGAAAAGTTAATGTTGCTGCTAAAAGAGTTGCTCATACATAAGGGTAAAAGATTTGACAACTTGTGGCGGAAGCTGGTTATGCGCAGAAGCTACAAGGTATAAGACCTGCTGACCTGGTGCTGTTCTGAGGCTTCTACCAAAGGGGAACTATGCTGGTTTATGATCTGAGCCCTACCCTTGGCAAACACATCTATGAGGGCAAAATTAATTCCAGTGTTTTCATTTAATACATGGTTGATTGGAAGCGAGTGAAAAGAGTTGCCAACAAAAAAATGGTTGCTCAAATTAGGACAACCAAACACACTATTTTCTTTAATGGGTTGCAGACATGTATGACTTTGCTTTTCTTATAGAATTCATGCAATACAGGAAGAAGAAAGGAAAGAGGTTATAGAACTGAAGTTGGCTCCTCACAGTACAGATATTCAATCTATTAGGTGTCCAAGTTCAGAAGTTCTCCATGATAGATGCTGCTTGGACATACCTGTAATTCTGCATCAGAAATAACAGGATAATTTTAGTGTAGTTCCTGGAATACTCCAAAGTCCAAACCCTTTTCTTTGAGAAACCGTTAATTCATCAAAGTTGTGCAGCCTAGGACGTGCGAAGAATGTGTACGTTACTGATTTTCTAAGACATATCAAGAATCAACTAATTCATGACTGACTTGCAAAGTATATCTATATATATATTTCTTTTCATTTTTAGGCACATGCCTCTTTTAATAATTCTGCAGTGCCTATTATGTTAGCAGCCAAGTTTGACTCTTGAATGCAATTGTTGAAAATTCAATGTAGTTGTTGAGTTGTCTCCTTCCATGTAATTATCTTCTTTGGTTCCATCTTAATAATTGACACATGTAGTTGATGAATTGCTTACGTGATTTGCTTTTTCAATAAATCCCTCTTCTGAGTTTCTTCCTATCCTATCTCCTTGCTACTACCCCCAGTCATTCTCTTCATTTAACCTCAGACCTAGCATTCCCATTGGAGTCATTCCATTCATGCTGATGAAAAAAGTAAATTCGGTAAGCTGTAGAAGGCTTAATAGGACTAATTTGGTAAATGATTTGCTTCAATCTCATGAACACAAGGCTTAACAATGCAGCAAGTCAAGTGCCTTGTGCTTGGGATACTTCCATTCCATTACAAATAGCATAATGCCCCCCCCCCCCCCCAAAAAAAAAAAAAATTAAAAAAAAAGGAGAAATACCCACAACTCTGCTGGGTTGTATCTCCTTATCAAGGGGCTTTTCTCTAAACCCTTACCATTTCTGCCTATTAATGGCTACTCCTGTAAAATGTCTCCCCCACACCATAGTAATCTACCTAATGTTACTTGTCCTTGCCTTTGCTCAAAATGAAGGACAATTCGTTTACAATGGTTTCCATGGAGCCATCAATGTTCATCTAGATGGATCTGCAAGTATCCTTCCTAATGGCCTTCTCCAGATGACCAACTTGTCAAGCCACCAAACTTCCCATGCTTTCTACCCGTATCCTGTGAGTTTCCAGCCAAACACATCATTCTCCACCACTTTTGTTTTTGCCATGTATCCTCAAGTAGCTAATAATGCAGGCTATGGGATTGCCTTTGTTATCTCTCCATCTATGAACTTTCAGGGTGCTCTGTCATCTGAGTACCTTGGCCTCTTCAACACCTCCACTAACGGCCTTCCTTCAAATCACATGCTAGCTGTAGAGCTAAACACTGTCCAAAATGATGTTATAGGCGGGAACCATGTAGGAATTGATGTTAATAGTCTAACCTCTATTGCTGCTGCTTCGGCAGCATACTATTCTGATAAAGAAGGGGTGAACAAGAGCCTGCTTCTTTTAAGTGCAAAACCAATTCAGGTTTGGGTAGATTATGATGGGGAAGATATGATAGTTAATGTAACCTTAGCTCCTCTGAGCCATCCGAAGCCCAGCAAGAGTCTTTTGTCGAAGCACATTAATCTTTCATCAGTGCTCCTTGAGTCCATGTATGTTGGCTTCTCTGCTTCTACTGGGCTCATCTCAAACAGTCATTACGTACTAGGATGGAGTTGGAATCAGAGTGAGAAAGCCCAGGATTTAGATCCTTCCAAGCTTCCACTGCTTCCAAGGGTCAGAAGCCAAAGAAAAAAAGTGAACCTGAGTTTTCTGGCTCTGCTTGTTTTTTTGCTACTTTTGTTTTTAGCAATTGTTGGAGTTGCCTGGTTCATAAGAAGGAAAAAGTATGAAGAGTTATATGAACCTTGGGAACATGAATATGCTCCTCATAGATTCTCATACAAGGATCTCTTTGTGGCGACAAAGGGTTTTAGAAATTCCGAGTTGCTTGGTGCTGGTGGTTTTGGGAAAGTTTATAAAGGTGTGTTGCCTTCAACCCATGCCCAAGTAGCAGTGAAGCAAATCTCACATGATTCAAAACAGGGGATGAGAGAGTTCATGGCAGAGGTTGCCTCCATGAGAAGGCTAAGGCACAAAAATTTGGTGCAGCTCTTAGGCTATTGTAGAAGGAAAGGGGAGCTACTTCTGGTTTATGAGTACATGCCAAATGGAAGCCTTGACAAATTCCTTTTTGGCAATACAGTGAAATCAACGCTTCAATGGTCCCAGAGATTCAACATCATTAAGGGGGTGGCTTCTGCCCTCTTATACCTACATGAGGAATGGGAACAGCTTGTCCTTCACCGAGATGTGAAAGCAAGTAATGTCCTATTGGATGCTGAGATGAATGCCAGGCTGGGGGACTTTGGCCTTTCAAGACTATATGATCATAATACAAATCCTCAGACTACCCGTGTGGCAGGAACAATGGGGTACATTGCACCAGAATCCTGGAGAACACGGAAGCCTACTATTTTCACCGACATATATGCTTTTGGAATGTTCTTACTTGAAGTGTCTTGTGGAAGGAGACCAATTGACGAACAAGCTGCTTGTGGTGATCTTTCCGTGGTTGATTGGGTTTATGGTTGTTGGAAGACGGAGGCGATTTTCAAAGCAAGTGACTCTAAGCTGGAAGGAAGTTATGACACTGAGGAAATGGAGCTGGTCCTGAAGTTAGGCTTGCTGTGTGCTCATCCAAAGGCAGAGGAAAGGCCTACCATGAGGCAAATTGTTCGCTTTCTTGATGGGGATGCAGAAATTCCTGATATACCATTTGATTTTGACCTTGAAAGCAATTATTCCTCTATGGAGGGTTGGGGCGGACAGACTCCTGCACCGCCATTATCATCTGGAACAGTTTCGCTTGGGTCTAGTGTAAATTCAGTAGTGCAATTGGGCCGCTGACTTGTAGGGTACATCCAAAGTACAGTTATTGAACCAAATTAGATTGTGTATAACCTAACTTTCTGATGTATATCACCTTGATTTACGCCAGACCATGTACTGTCATATAATGCTTTTGTGATGCTACTTGTGTACAAGTCTTACAAGCAATTTTGTGAAAGCAGATCCAAATATGTGATCTTTGGAGATTAACAACTGAGTTCAATATAATGCCTTGACATTTTTGGTTTCCCCAGGAAGGCATTGATGCATATAAGTAGTTCATAGTATGCAGGTGGATTCATTATCATCAATCATATGTTCTATACCCAAGGAATTGTCTTGTGGCAGCATTATTGACTGTAAAACCAATAGCTCAGATTAAATTGTGGCCAATATCTTATGTGTAATAGTTTCATGCTCTTTTTCCAAGTGAATGAATTATATTAGTAATTCCTCCAT
This sequence comes from Portulaca oleracea, assembly GCA_029582165.1. Taxonomy (NCBI): domain Eukaryota; kingdom Viridiplantae; phylum Streptophyta; class Magnoliopsida; order Caryophyllales; family Portulacaceae; genus Portulaca; species Portulaca oleracea. Next base: position 31,165,951 of record CM055886.1, read on the forward strand.
TTCTGTGCTAATAGAACAACAACAACAACAAACCCTAGTATGATCCCGCTAACGCGAGGTCTGAGGGGATCTGGATGTAGGCAGCCTACCTCCATGCACGTGCGTGTATGAAGAGGTTGATTTCTTCTGTGCTAATAAAATGAGGGTGTATTTTCTGGTGTTTTCCTTTTAGTATGGACCCTTTTTATTTTTTCTGAAGTCCCAAATATACAGTTCCAATCCATTATGATGATATGCATGACCAGTCTTTGACAGTATAGAAGGTTTTGGAAAGGTTTATAAAGGAATGTTACCTTTGAGAAAATTTGATGCTGCTGCTAAAATAGTTTCTCATAGCCTCATACCTCAGGCCAAAAGGGATATGGCAACTGATGGATGAAACTGGTTACACGCAGAACCTACATGTTACAAGAATATGTACCGCTCACAGGGCTTCTACCAAAGGAAACTCTGCTGGTAAACCTACCCTTGAAAAGCACATCAACGAGGGAGAAATTCAATTCCAGCATGTATTTCATGATTAAGTAGAAGTGAGCAAATAGATTTCTTTAGGAATAAAGGTTGTTGACATTAGGACTTCCAAACTCATTTCTTTATCGTGTTTCAGAGAGGTATGACTTTACTTTTCTTACATATAGACTTAAATTCCTGCAACGCATGAAGAAGAAAAGAAAGATGCAACGCCATACATTTTCTCCCCACGTGCATTGACTACTCAGGTTGGTTCCACCCAGTACAGAGAGCCAAACTTTTAGGTGTGGAAGTTCTCTGCAAAAGATGTTGCGTAGACGTACCTGTAACTCTCCTTTAGAAAAAAGCATGGTTATTTTAGTGTAATTACTGGAATACCCTTAACCTTTTTATGAGAGAAATCGTCAATTCATCAAAGTTTCACTCCTTGGGATGTAAAGTAAGTGTGGTTTTCAAGGCCTTTAAAAATTTAACTAATCCATGACTATAAATACGAAGTAAATCTACTAATGCCGTTTTTTCTTTTTCTTTTCTGTTTTCTCTTTTTGAAGGTACATGTCTGTTTCAACCTTTCACAGGTGCCTATTCTGTTAGCAGCCAAAAATTTGCTGTAAATTTGTCCCCTAATGCAAAGATTGGTAAATATCACGCAGTTATTGAGTTGCCTTCTTTCCAGTTAATTTATCTTATTTGGTTCCATCTTAACCAATTGAGCATGTAGTTGATGAATTGCACAAATGTCTTTTTCCCAATCAATCCTGTTGTTAAGTTTCTTAAGTTAATGAATTGGTAAACCAACATATTTTTGAGGGCAAAAACTCATCTTTCGCCCATTTTGAGTTCTAAGTTTTGAAAGTTGTTGTTTAGTTAGAGCCTATTGCTCAAATGCGTTACAAAGTTGTCTCCTTCGGGTTTCGTAGATAAAAGTAAACTGGATATCAATTGATTTTCTTTCCCATAATTTCGAACGATTTGTAACTTCTAATTGATTTCTCCGCAATAAATAAATATACTAGTTGGCGTCATGTAATCAGTTTCTCCATGAGCAGCATAGAACTCCTCAACCTTACAAAAGTGGAATCCACATTGGGAGTTGCTGTTGTTGCAAGTATGGAAGTCATGAAATTGCTCTAATTTGGTAAGTGTTTGTTTCAACCTAATCAATCCAAGATGTGTGTCACGTCATTTCAAGAGGCAGGAGAACCAAATCAATTATAGGATTTACTTAACAATAAAACAAGTCACTAATTGATTGATAGTACCTTCACTACCTTGTCATTGGGTTGCTTTCATTACACATTGGGAGTTGCTGTTGTTGTAAGTATGGAAGTCAAGAAATTAATCTAATTTGGTAAGTGCTTTGTTTAAACCTAATCAATCCAAGACTTGTGTCACATCATTTCAAGAGGCAAGAGAACCAAGTCAATTATAGGATTTACTTAACATTAGAACAAGTCACTAATTGATTGATAGTACCTTCACTACCTTGTCATTGGGTTATTTTCACTACGCCCCCCCCCCCCCCAAAACAACTCCCCAAAACTCTGCTAGGTTATATATCCTAACTCCTAATCAAAGAACACGTCTCTCACCCCCTTACTGATCGTGTCTACTAATGGCTACTCCTGTAAGGTGTCTCCATCACACCACCATAATGCATCTAATGTTACTTGTCCTTACCATTGCTCAAAATGAACAGTTCATCTATAATGGTTTCCAAGGAGCCACCAATATTCACCTTGATGGACTTGCAAATATTCATCCCAATGGCCTTCTCCAGATGACCAATTTGTCTAAAGTCAAAACTGCCCATGCTTTCTTCCGTAAGCCTATGACTTTCAAGCCAAATTCATCGTTCTCTACCAGTTTTGTTTTTGCCATACGTCCTGAAGTAGCCAATCATTCAGGCCATGGGATTGCTTTTGTCATCTCTCCATCCATGAACTTTCACGGTGCTCTTGCATCTGAGTTCCTAGGCCTCTTCAACTACTCCACCAATGACCTTACCTCAAACCATGTGTTTGCTGTAGATCTAAGCACTGTTGGGAATGATGTTATAGGTGGCAACCATGCAGCAATTGATGTTAATAGTCTGGCTTCTATTGATGCTGCTTTGGCATCATACTATTCTGATAAAGAAGGGGTGAACAAGAGCCTGCTTCTTATAAGTGGAATGCCAGTGCAGGTTTGGATAGACTATGATGGAGTGGAGATGCTAGTCAATGTGACATTAGCTCCACTTAGATATCCTAAACCTAGCAAAAGTCTTTTGTCCACGCACATTGATCTTTCATCAGTACTCTTAGAGTCCATGTATATCGGCCTCTCTGCTTCTACTGGGTTTCTTCCAAACCGTCAGTACCTGTTAGGATGGAGTTGGAATCAAAGTGGGAAAGCCCAGTATTTAGACCCTTCCAAGCTTCCATCACTTCCTAGGTTTGGTGCTCAAAGACAAAGATTGAGCCTGACTTTTGTGGTTCTGCTTATTCTTCTGATACTTTTGTTTTTAGTGATTGTTGGAGCTGTTTGGTCTGTAAGGAGGAAGAAATATGAAGAGCTTTATGAACCTTGGGAATGTGAATATGCACCCCAAAGGGTTTTAGAAACACTGAGCTTCTTGGTGTTGGTGGTTTTGGGAAAGTATATAAAGGAACATTGCCTATAGTCCATGCCCGAATTGCGGTGAAGCGAATCTCCCATGATTCAAGACAGGGGATGAAAGAGTTTATGTCAGAGATCGCTAGCATGAGAAGGCTAAGGCACAAAAATTTGGTGCAGCTCTTAGGCTATTGCAGAAGGAAAGGGGAGCTACTTCTGGTTTATGAGTACATGCCAAATGGAAGCCTTGACAAATTCCTTTTTGGCAATACTGTCAAATCAACGCTTGAATGGTCCCAGAGATTCAAGATCATTAGGGGGTGGCTGCTGCCCTCTTATACCTACATGAAGGCTGGGAGCAGGTTGTCCTTCACCGAGATGTAAAAGCAAGTATTGTCTTATTGGATGCTGAGATGAATGCTCGGCTGGGTGACTTTGGCCTTTCTAGACTGTATGATCATAATACAAATCCTCGAACCACCCATGTGGTTGGAAGAATGGGATATCTTGCTCCGGAAGCCTGCAGAACACGAAAGCCTACTATTTTCACAGACATATATGCTTTTGGAATGTTCTTACTTGAAGTGTCTTGTGGAAGAAGGCCAATTGATGATCATGCTGCTAGCGGTAACTTATTTCTGGTTTATTGGGTTTACGATTGCTGGAAGAGGGGAGTGATTCTTGAAGCAGGCGACCCTAAGCTAGAAGGAATTTATGACACTGAGGAACTAGAGTTGGTCCTGAAGCTAGGCTTGCTGTGTGTTCATCCCAAGGCAGAGGAAAGGCCTACCATGAGGCAAATTGTTCGCTTTCTTGACCGCGATGCAATCATTCCTGATATAACATTTTACTTTGACCTTGATTGCAATGGTTATTTTATGTTGGGTTGGGGAACGTCTTCTACTACACTGCCATTGTCATCTGGAACAGCTTCCATTGGTCTCTTGTCTAGTGTAAATTCAGAATTACAATATGGTCGTTGAATTATAGGCTACATCATGCTTTTAGTTTGGGTCCCTTGTCTAGCGTTAGCGAGACTATATTGGAGTATGTTGTTGTTGTTGTTGTTGTTGTTGTATCAGAGTGCTGTTAGTAAACCAAAATAGAAAGCATATAACCTTTACTTCTGATATATTATCACTTAGAGTAACTTCATATTATGTACTGTTTCATATAAATATATGCTATACTTCTTATAACAGATCCACAGTAATCCGACTATGTCGTCTTAGGGATCATTCCACCAGGGAGTGATTTTATTATTATGCACTGGGCATTAAAACTCAGTTGCTTTATGTGTTGTGCCACAGAACAGAAGCCTTTTGAACTTGTGATGATCTGGTAGTTTTCTGTTAACAGGATTGTTTGTGAAACACTGAAACCAATAAATCATGTTAAACCAAAAAACAAAGAAATTAAATCGATGTTCAGAAAATATTATCTTCAACATTGGATGATAATTTGCATTAACTGACTCAAGTGTAGCCAGTGGCTTTCAAGAGTGAAGACCCAGAGGAGAGTTGTTTCATGTGGTCATTTTGTATTGTATATGTGATTCCAAATGTTGTTGAATAAGGTCATTAACTCCTTGCAGGATTCGCGACGACGACTGCTGCTTGGGTGAGTTCTCTTCTCTGAATCTCGATTGCAAAGGTTGGTGACTGGGGTAAGAAAGATGTCGCAGATCACTGTTTTTTGCATTTTTGATATCACACTCTATTAAGACTGGGAGGTGATGAATCTTTGACTCCATTCGCTTGATCGTCTTGCTCCTTGGTCCCTCATAACCAGGTAATTTACTGCTTGCGGTTTTCTTTCAAGAGTTTGAAACTACATGAAAGTATAGTGCTTGGCATCTTTTGTTCGTTGTTGTAACATTGGCTATAGAAAATTTTCTTGTTAAAGTTGATAATAAGAAAAAACATTGTTCAACGGCATTTCTTTCCACTTTTTCCTTTTAGTCATTGAGTGAGTTTAATGATACCAGGAACGTTTCCTGGATTGTTTATTCCTTCCAGAACGTGGCTTGCTACTTTTTTGACAAATTTAGTTTAATTTTGGCTCCGGATTGCTCGTTCTCGAAACAGGTATCATGGGGGATCCTCTGTCAGGTATCTTCAATGCTATTCGACCTGAGTTGAATGGTGTATTATGTCTCAGCGTCGGCAAGGTCCAAATAACTCCTTAGGACTACCTTCCTACTAGTAGAATGGTTAGTTAGAAGTGAGTAAAAACTAATTGCCTTTAAAAAGAATAAGATTGCTGAAATTACGACATCCAAATCCACCATTTTCTTGATTGGTTTCAGAATGGTACGGCTTCTCTTCTCTTATCTTATCTTTTCTTTGCTTCTTCTTCTTCTTTTCGTATATACAAGCAGCATTGCAGGAAAATGAAAAGAAAAGTATTTGACAATGTCTTATTCTCGAGAAAGTAACTTCAAGTTGGTTCCCTGCAGTGTATAGTACAGTTCTCTGTAAAAGATACTACTTGGTCGTGCTGTTAATTTTCCTTTACTTGGACCGGCTGTTAATTTTGATATCTGTGTATACCAAAATGACTGTGACTAATATCAGCCAAGGGCTTATTAAGCATCAACGAATCCTTAGAAATGGAACCGAAGCTGATAATGACCTTTTTTCTTTTTTTCATCTGTTCTGCAGGTGTATCCTTCTTTAAATCATCACAGTTACAGAGGTACCTACTATATTAGCAGCCAACAATTGGTTGTATATTCGAGATCTGAAGTGAAGATTGTTATAATGATGTAGTTGCTGATGTGCCCTGTTTTCAGGTAATAAATTCTTGGGTTCTATCTTGATCAATGCAGTTGATGAGCTGCATAGATGTCTTCTTTTCAATAAAATCCCTTGTTCTTAAGTTTCCTCTTATCCTGTGACTTCCTCTTTACTTGCCTGTTAGCCTCAGATTTTGTCCAACTAGCCTCCGACCGTATCCATTTCAAAAAATGTTCCCTACATAATCCAAACCTGCTGATGTGTTATTTGAAAGATTTTGTAGGGTTAATCGCAATACAAAATTTGGTGGGTTTTTAGATAACAATGGAAAACAGGAGAAAAAGTACAGCTGCTGTTCAATGATTTTAAGGTTCTGCAGTTTACCTTGGTATGACCACATGTAGACCTGTCAGCTCTGGCGGGCAGGTTACGGGTCATAAGTATATCGGGTTCGGCTAAATACGGGCCGAGTGTTGTCTTCATAGTGGAACAATGAGAAAGCAAGACCAGCTGCTGATCAAAGATATTATTTAATAGGAGAAATATCTGGCGGGTTTTTGAAAAAAATGGCAAACACAAGATAGAAAAGTCAGCTGCTGATCAAAGATATTAAAGGTATGCCCATGTACCTTATTCTTAGTACAATCACATCCAATGCACATACTTTGGAGCAATTAATTAAATATCAGTGTCAATTATGACTTTTGTGTTGGTCTACTGTAGTACATCAAAATTTTCAATCTCATCAACCCAAGACCTGGGTCTCCAACAAGAGAACAAGTACTCTGTTGTGATTCATCATGTCTTTCACTTTAGCTGCTATACTTATACATAGCAAAATACCCCCCCCCCCCAACCCCTCTCTCTCTTAATAACTCTGTTAGGATCAGATCCAGATCTGTTGCCAGCTGTTAGGGTGTAAAATAAAGCAATATATATAGTGGAAGGAAATATAGGATGGTTATGGAAATCGAGGATAATAATAGAGAGGCAAGAACATTGATAAAGGGAGAGACGATATTTTTATGTGGAAACCCGAATCGGGAAAAAATCATTGGCGGCAACCAATATCCACTATTAAAAAAGAGGTATTACAAGAGGTGAAGTTTAATCTCTCATACACGTTCACAACCTAGGGATAAATAGGGGAAGATGTGGAAATAACACCATACCTCCCTTATAAGGAGTTTTGAAGGCACTCACATCTGCCATATATCACAGGGTGAATAAATTAAAAACCTCTATTTATAGGGGTAAACATTCTATAGGTCTACCTTGACTCCCACTTCAAATAAAATTAGGTTTGAGAAAGCTATTACAATCAGGAAATTAGCCTAAATATAATTAGGAAAGAAAATAGCTTTCTAATCACAACCAATAACTTGGAGTTTAAACAAGTTTAGGAAACTTTCTAAATAATGAGTCAAGAGAATTTGTGCCATTAACCCAACAAACTCTATTAGGTTATAAAGCAGGGCCACCTCTCTCAACACTTTTTATTTTTTCTGAAGTCCCAAATATACAGAGTTCCAATCCATTATGATGATATGCATGACCAGTCTTTGACAGTATAGAAGGTTGTGGAAAGGTTTATAAAGGAATGCTACCTTTGAGAAAAGTTGCTGCTGCTGCTAAAATAGTTGCTCATACCTCAGGCCAAAGGGATTTGGCAACTTATGGATGAAACTGGTTACACGCAGAACCTACACGTTACAAGAATATTTACCGCTCACAGGGCTTCTACCAAAGGAAACTTTGCTGGTAAACCTACCCTTGACAAGCACATCAACGAGGGAGAAATTCAATTCCAGCATTTATTTCATGATTAAGTAGAAGTGAGCAAAAAGATTTCTTTAGGAATAAATGTTGCTGACAGTAGGACTTCCAAGCTCATCAATTTCTTTATCGTGTTTCAGAAAGGTATGACTTTGCTTTACTTATTCTTTATTTTTGTATATGCACTTAAATTCCTGCAATGCATGAATAAGAAAGGAATGATGTTACACCTACATTTTCTTCCCACGTGCATTGACCATACTCAGGTTGGCTCTCCACAGAACAAAGAGCCAAACCTCTAGGTGTTGAAGTTCTCTGCAAAAGATGTTGCTTAGACCTACCTGTATTTTCCTTTAGTAAAAACAGGGTTAATTTAGTGTAATTACTGCAATACTCTAAACCTTTTTCTTAGTGAAACTGTCAATTCATCCAAATTTCACTCCTTGAATGGTACGAAAAATATGTGCCTTACTGATTTTCAAGGCCAATAAATACATTAACTAACCCATGACTTTGAATTGGGAAGTAAATCTAGTAATGGCACATTTTCTCTTTCTTTTTCTTTTTTTCTTTTTTTTGCAGGTACACGTCTCTTTGAACCTTTCACAGGTGCCTATTGTTAGCAGGCAAAAAATGGCGGTAAATTTGTCCCCTAATGCAAAGGTTTGTATATATCATGCAATTGTTGAGTTGCCTTCTTTCCATGTAATTATCTTTGTTTGTTCCATCTTAACCAATCAAGCATGGAGTTGATGAATTGCGCAAATGTGTTTTTCCCAATCAATCCTGTTGTTAAGTTTCTGAAGTTAATGGATTGGTAAACCAGCGGATTTTTGAGGGCAGACACTCATCTTTCACCGATTTTAAGCTCCAGTTATTGAAGTTGTTTAGCTGGAGTCAATTGCTCAAATGCGTTGCAAAGTTGTCTCCTTCAGGTTGTGTAGACAAAATTAAGCTGGAATGCAATTGATTTTGTTTCCCATGATTTCGAGGGATTGGTAACTTTTAATTGATTTCTCCGTAATAAATAAATATACTTAGGGGTGACCAAAACCGGTTAACCTCAACCGCGGTTAACCGCTTTTGAGGTTTTTTTTTTGGATTTTGGAAACCTAAACCGAAACCGCATTATTGCGGTTAACCGCTTTTGAAATAAGAAAACCTAAACCAAATCTCGAAACCGCAATTTGGAAAAAGTTTACCGCATTTAAAATCAAGAAACTTAAACCAAACCGAAATTTACACGGTTCGGTCCGCATTCATAATTAGCACTTAGTTAGCTTAAAATCAAGAAACTTAAACTAAACCCTAAAAAACAAATTAAAAGGCAAGTAGCCACTTCCCAGTTATAGTTAGCACTTAGTTAGCTCCCAGTTAACAATTCATAATTTCATATAATTATAGTTAGCACTTAGTTAGCAGTTCCCACTTCCCAGTCCCCCCCCCCCCCCCCTCTGTTTTGCTTTTCCTATAGTATACATTCATGATTCATCCATCCATTCATTGACAAGCATAACATTTGAGAGATATGGTGGGCAAAATGTGGGTTTTTTCCCGCTTAAAATTACTATAAAAAAAAATAAATTCACAAATTTTAATTGAAGCTACGCACGCACAGTCGGTCACACTCATAGAAGGCAGTCAGACTCAATAGGTTTTTTTTTCTTTAAAGGTTAAAACTGGTTAACCGCAGTTAACCGTTTTTTAGAAATCCTAAACCTAAACCTAAACCGGTAAAAACGGTTTGGTTAACCTAAACCGCTTTTACACAAAAAGCAATTCGGTTAACCGCTTTTACCGGTTTGGTTTTACCGGTTTTGCGGTTCAAGTTTCGATTTAGGTTTGAGATGGCCACCCCTAAATATACTAGTGGGTCTCTTGTAACCAGTCTCTCTACGAGCAGTATGAAAACTCCTTAAATCTTACAAAAGTGGGACCCACATTGAGACTTGGGAGTTGCTGTTGTTGTAAGAGCATTTATACAATGGATGATTTAAGAGGGGAATTAAAGCTAATAACTTTGTTAAATCCCCTTAAAATCTCTGCATTTTGATATGATGCGTGTTTTAGCTAATAATGGTTTTAAAAAATCAAAGCACTTATTACCAACATCTTAGATGTGGGGCCCACTTATATGTACTAAATGTTTGGCCAATATAAAAAATAATGCAAATTGGAAGTAATATAAGGAAATATGGGAGTAATATGGTATGTGAGACACTTCTATTTAGGAATAATAACTTTATAAATACTTAGCTTAAATATCACCATTGTACAAATGAAGTTCATAAAGGTGAGATTTAATATTTAATTATTTATTATGGTAATATAAACTCCTTAAACACTTAAGTTTTAGCATTGTAAATGCTCTAAGTATAAAAGTCAAGAAATTGAACTAATTTGGTAAGTGATTTTATTGCAACCAAATCAATCCAAGACTTGTGTCATCACCATTTTGAGAGTCAAGAGAACCAAGTCAATTATAGTACCTTCACTACCGTGTGCTTGGGTTGCTTTCATTACACGCAGCGCCCACCCAACCCCCCCCCCCCCCCCCCCCAACACACCACCACCAGCAGAAAACAACTCGCCGAAACTCTGGTAAGTTATATATCCTAATTCCAAATGAAAACTCTCACCCCTTACCATTCGTGTCTACTAATGGCCACTCCTGTAAGGTGTCACCATTACGCCACCATAATGCACCTTATGTTACTTGTCCTTACCATAGCTCAAAATGAACAGTTCATCTATAATGGTTTCCATGGAGCCACCAATTTCACCTTGATGGACTTGCAAATATTCATCCCAATGGCCTTCTCCAGATGACCAACGCGTCTAAAGTCAAAAGTGCCCACGCCTTCTTCCGTAATCCTATGACTTTCAAGCCAAATTCATCGTTCTCTACCACTTTTGTTTGTGCCATACGTCCTGAAGCCGCTAATCATTCAGGCCATGGGATTACTTTTGTCATCTCTCCATCCATGAACTTTCAGGGTGCTCTTGCATCTGAGTTCCTAGGCCTTTTCAACCACTCCACCAATGGCCTTATGTCAAACCATGTGTTTGCTGTAGATCTAAGCTCTGTCAGGAATGATGCTATACGTGAAAACCATGTAGCAATCGTTGTTAATGGTCTGGCTTCTATTGATGCTGCTTTAGCATCATACTATTCTGATAAGGAAGGGGTGAATAAGAGCCTGCTTCTTATAAGTGGAAAACCAATGCAGGTTTGGATCAACTATGATGGAGTGGAGATGCTCGTCAATGTGACATTAGCTCCACTTAGACATCCTAAGCCTAGCAAAAGTCTTTTGTCCACTCACATTGATCTTTCATCAGTACTCTTCGAGTCTATGTATATTGGCTTCTCTGCTTCTACTTCGTTTCTTGCTAACAGTCAGTACCTGCTAGGATGGAGTTGGAATCAAAGTGGGAAAGCCCAGTATTTAGACCCCTCCAAGCTTCCATCACTTCCTAGGTTTGGAGATCAAAGACAAAGATTGAGCCTGACTTTTGTGGTTCTGCTTATTCTTCTGATACTTTTGTTTTTAGTGATTGTTGGAGCTCTTTGGTCTATAAGGAGGAAGAAATATGAAGAGCTTTATGAACCTTGGGAAGGTGAATATGCACCTCATAGATTCTCATACAAGGATCTCTTTGTGGCGACAAAGGGTTTCAGAAACACTGAGCTTCTTGGTGTTGGTGGTTTTGGGAAAGTATATAAAGGAACATTGCCTAAAGGCCATGCCGAAATTGCGGTGAAGCGAATCTCCCATGATTCAAGACAGGGGATGAAAGAGTTTATGTCAGAGATTGCTAGCATGAGAAGGCTAAGGCACAAAAGTTTGGTGCAGCTCTTAGGCTATTGCAGAAGGAAAGGGGAGCTACTTCTGGTTTATGAGTACATGCCAAATGGAAGCCTTGACAAATTCCTTTTTGATAATACAGTGAAATCAATGCTTCAATGGTCCCAGAGATTCAAGATCATTAAGGGGGTGGCTGCTGCCCTCTTATGCTTACACGAGGGTTGGGAGCAGGTTGTCCTTCACCGAGACGTAAAAGCAAGTAATGTCTTATTGGATGCTGAGATGAACACTCGGCTGGGTGACTTTGGCCTTGCTAGACTGTATGATCATAATACAGTTCCCCAAACCACCCATGTGGTTGGAACAATGGGATATCTTGCTCCGGAAGCCTGCAGAACACGAAAGCCAACTATTTTCACAGACATGTATGCTTTTGGAATGTTCTTACTTGAAGTGTCTTGTGGAAGAAGGCCAATTGATGATCATGCTGCTAGCGGCAACTTATTTCTGGTTTATTGGGTTTACGGTTGTTGGAAGAGGGGAGCGATTCTTGAAGCAGGCGACCCTAAGCTAGAAGGAAGTTATGACACTGAGGAATTGGAGTTGGTCCTGAAGCTAGGCTTGCTGTGTGTTCATCCCAAGGGAGAGGATAGGCCTACCATGAGGCAAATTGTTCGCTTTCTTCACCGGGATGAAATTCTTCCTGATATAACATTTGAGTTTGACCTTGAATGCAATGGTTATTTTATGTTGGGTTGGGGAACGTCTTCTACTGCATTGCCATCGTCATCTGGAACAACTTCCGTTGGTCCCTTGTCTAGTGTAAATTCAGAATTACAATATGGTCGTTGAATTAAAGGCTACATCAGAGTACTCTTAGTTTCGGTCTGCTGGAATCAGCCTCTTCATGCATTAGCGTGCATGGGGAAGGCTGCCTACATCCAGATCCCCTAATACTTGCATTAACGGGACTATATTAAGGTACCTTGTTGTATTAGAGTACTGTTAGGAAGTAAAAATTGAGATAGAGTATAACCTATATTTCTGATGTACTATCACTTAGAATAACTTTATATCATGTACTATTTCATGTAAAATGTGCTATACTGATAACAGGTGCAGTAATCCAAATATGTCATCTTGGGGATTATTCCACCAGGGATTGATTTTATTGTTATGCACTTGGCATTAAAACTCAGTTACTTTATGTGTTGCCACAGAACAGAAGTCTTTTGATCCTTTAAGATCTGGTAAGTTTTCTGTTCACAGGATTGCTGTGAAACACTGAAACCAACAAGTCATGTTAAATAAAATAACAGGTCTTGAGAAAATAAATCGATGTGCAGGAAACGTTATCTACGACAGTGGACGGTGAAAATCTGGTTGACTAACTCAAGTGTAGCTTGTGGCTTTGGTGTGAAGACCCGGAGGAGCGTTGTTTCATCTTCATGTGATCATTTTATACTATATATGTGATTCCAAAGGTTGTTGGATAAGGTCGTTAACTCCTTGCAGGACTTGCAACAACTACTGCTGGTTGGCTGACTTACTCCTCTTCTCAGATTGTCGATTGCAAATGGTTGATGAGTGGGGTAAGAAAGATATTGCATATCACGGTTCTTCGCATTTTTGATATCGCACACTATTTCGACTGAAAAGGCTAATGGATCTTGGACTCTATTGGCTTGATCATCTTGCTCGTTGGTCCTCATAACCAGGTAATTGACTGCTTGTGGTTTTCTTTCAAGAGTTTGAAATTTCATGAAAGCATAATGCTTGGTATCTTTTGTTTGTCATTGTTGTAAAATTTCTTGTTAAAGTTGATAATAAGAAAAACCATTCGTCAACAGCACTTATTCACTTTTTTCTTTTAGTCATTGAGCGAGTTTAATGATACTAGGAACGTTTCCTGGATCGTTTAGTCATGAATGTAGGTTGCCACTTTTTTTTTTGGGTCAAATTTAGTTTAATTTTAGCTCCGGATTGCTTTTTCTTGGTACGGGGATACCAGGTATCTTCATAACCTATGTTGAATGGTTTATTATGTCTCAACTTAGGCAAGGTCCAAATAACTCCTTGGGACTACTACTACCTCTGTCCCACAATACTTGTCACTTTAACTAACTTTTTTTGTCCCATAATACTTGTCACTTTATGTTTCCAATGCAACTTTTTCCAACTAACTACTTTTTTTATTAGTTTTTCTCATACAAAAATAGAAAAAGTGTGAGAGAGAAAGATATTTATACAATTTAATACTAATATTTCACAACTTTTCATACAACCCAATACTTAACTAACTCATTTCATTGGTTTTCTAAATTTTAGCTAAATGGACAAGTAATATGGGACGGAGGTAGTACTTTTAAACCTATGTTGATATCTATGTATACCAAAATGACTGTGACTAATATCAGCCAAGGACTTATTAAGCATCAACTAATCCTTAAATGGGAAGCAAAGCAGTTAATGACCTTTTTTTTTGTCTGTTCTGCAGGTGTACCTACTATGCTAGCAGCCAACAATTGGCTGTATATTCGAGAACTGAAGTGAAGGTTGTTAAAAATTAAAATGATGCAGTTGCTGATATGCCCTGTTTTCAGGTAATTACATTCTTAGGTTCCATCTTGATCAATGCAGTTGATGAAGCAGCATACATGTCTTCTTTTCAATAAAATCCCTTGTTCTTAAGTTTCCTCCTATCCTGTGACTTCCTCTCTACTTGCCTATTAGCCTCAGATTTTGTCCATTTAAAATCCGACCCCATATCCATTTCGAAAAATGCTCCCTAAAGTATTCCAAATGTGTTATTTGAAAGATTTTGTAGGGTTAATCGCAAAAATTTGGTGAGTTTTTAGATAACAATGAAAAAACAGGAGAAAAAGTACAGCTGCTTATGCACCCCTTTTTTTTTTTTTTTTGGTGTTTTGAAATGGAGAGAGAAACAACAAAATAAAATCAATCAAACAGTTAGTTTTTAGCCCTTCTGGCTAAGGTATGTGCTAGATTGACCCAATCTCTTTGAACTTTCTAGATCTTGCAAAAGTCGAAGTTAAGAAGAAGCTTCCTGCAAGCTGCGATACAAGGTTAGCAATCTTGTACGTATCTTTCCAGGATTTGCAAAAGCTTGTATGACTTGAACACTATCAGTTCAGATTTCTACTGTGTCCATGATTATTTTAGAGCAGTTAAATATCAGTGTCAAGTATGGATGTCAATTAAGTGAATTAACTTATATAGTTTGGACCATCATTTATTTCAATGTCATCAACCCATGATTTAGGGTTTCACTATTTCAAGAAGCATGATAAGCACGTTATGTATAGGGCTTACTTTGCAAAAGAATACTTAGATTGTAGAAAATGACTCAAAGGGCCCAACATTTTGCCGTGATTATTTTAGGATCCTATGTTTTCAAAAATAGTTTTGAGTTGACATTGTCTTTGCTATAATTATTTATGGGCGACAATCTGACAATAATTTCGGTTGAAAAGGGCTGGGAGAGTTAATTATAGGATTAAAAATTAAATTGGGCTAAGTATGTTTAACGAAACAGTAGCCTAACCCTTACTTAACACATAAGAAGAGTCGACTTCCAGTAAAAAAAAATGCTAAACAGAAAAAATTGTCTTCCAGCCCCTTTTCAGCCGGACTTATTACCGGATTGTCGCCCATAACTAATTACAACAAAGATAATGTCACCTCAAAATTGTCTTCTAGTCCTCAAAATACTTACGGTGGAATATGGGGTCCTTTATGTCTTTTTTGGTTGCAGATCTTGTTCAATAAGGCAATTAACTCCTGACAGAGCTTGTTTGTCTTGCTAGGAGGACCACTGGTTGACTTAGTCCTCTCCATGGTTTATTGGTTTCAGAGTGGTAAGACTTTTCTTTTCTTTTATTAATCTCACTTTTTGTAGTTATGTACACCTATGTTACTCGGACTCGGGTATGTGTGTCCATACCGGACATGGTTACAGGTGTCAGACTCGACTATTTTAAAGAAATTTTATACATTTTCATTGTAATTTGAAGTGTCAAGTGTCGTACCATTGTCCGGGTATCAAGGGTCTGACACGAGTACGGCAGGGAAAATGAAGAATCGGAGTAACATAGATGTACACGCAGCAATGCAGGAAATGAAATGGAAAAAAAAAAAACAATCACAATTTATTTCTCCCTTAGTTCACAAATCTATGTCAAGTTGGCTCGTCAGAGTTCGAAGTACCGTCCTTTGTAAAAGATACTACTAGGACCTGCTGTTAATTTTCCTTTACAAATGACAAGATCACCTTGTTTTAATTTGTCCTCCATGAAGTACTCAAATCTATGTCAAGTTGGTGAAACCATTAATCTATCCAACTTTGAGATCTTAGTCTATACCAAAATAACTTCCATTGCTATTTGCCAAGGCCTTATTGAGCATCAATTAATCCTAGACTGTAAACTGTGATTATTAGTCTATCAGCTAGATACTTTGTTTCTCCTTATCCACAGTTGGCTGTATATTTGACGTATGAAGTGACGTAGATAAAATCATGTATTAGCTGATTTTGCCTTGTTTCCAGGTAATTGCATTCTAGGGTTCCATCTCGATCAATGCAGCATGTGTTTGATGAATTGCATACGCATCATCTTTCGATAAATCCACTGTTCTTAAGTTTCATCATATCCTTTCTCTTTGCATGCTAGCCTCAGCTGTTGTCTTCAAATATGAGAGAGCAAGACCAGCTCAAAGATACTATTAATAGGAGAAATATCTGGTGGGTTTTTGAAAAACCAATGACAAACACAAGAAAGAAAAATCAGCTGCTGATGAAAGATAATAAAGTTCTCCCTTTGTACCTTATTCTTAGTACAACCACATGTCCACATCCAATGCCCCACCTACTTTGGAGCAGTTAAATATCAGTGTCAATTATGAATGCCCTTGAATTGGTGTAACATACTACATTTATTTCAGTCTCATCAACCCATGACCTGGGTCTCCACTAAAAGACCAAGTATTCCACAGCAAAACATCATGTCTTTCACTTTAGCTGCTATTCATATACATAGCAAAACACCCCCTTCCAACCCTCCCTCTAATAACTCTGTTAGGTTATACTTTTAAGGTTCACCTCTCTCAACACTTGACCATTTCTGCATTATGGCTATTCCTCTTTATTGTATCCATCACATCATAGTAGTTCATCTAATTTTACCTGTCCTCACCATTGCCCAAAGTGAACAACAGTTCATCTATAATGGTTTCCATGGAGCTATCAATCTTCACCTAGATGGAACTGCAAACATTCATCACGGCCTTCTCCAGATGACCAATGCATCTAAACACCAAACTGGCCATGCCTTCTTCCCTGACCCTATGACTTTCAAGCCGAATTCATCGTTCTCCACCTCTTTTGTTTTTGCCATACATCCTGAAATAGCTAATCATTCAAGCTGGGGAATGGTTTTTGTCATCTCTCCATCCATGAACTTTCAGCGTGCTCTTTCAGCTGAGTACCTAGGACTCTTCAACGACTCCACCAATGGCCTTTCGTCAAACCACCTGTTTGCCGTAGAGCTAGACAGTATCCGAAATCATGTTATAGGTGGCAACCATGTAGGAATCGATGTTAATGGTCTGGATTCCGTTGATGCTGCTTTTGCATCATACTATTCTGATAAAGAAGGGGTGAATAGGAACCTGTCTCTTCTAAGTGGAGACCCAATGCAGGTTTGGATAGATTATGATGGAGCAGAGAAGCTAGTTGATGTAACATTAGCTCCACTTAGACATCCTAAGCCTAGCAGAAGCCTTTTGTCCACACACATCGATCTTTCATCGATACTTCTTGAGTCCATGTATATCGGCTTCTCTGCTTCTACGGGAGGAATTCTTGCGAGCAATCATTACCTTCTTGGTTGGAGTTGGAATCAAAGTGGGAAAGCCCAGGATTTGGATCCTTCCAAGCTTCCATCACTTCCAAGTTTCAGAAATCATAGGTTGAACCTGACTTTTCTACTTTTGCTTATTTTTTTGATACTTCTGCTTGCAGTGGTTGTTGGAGTTGCTTGGTATATGAGGAGGAAGAAATATGGCGAGTCGTACGAAGCTTGGGAACGTGAATATGCTCCTCATAGATTTTCATACAAGGATCTCTATGCAGCGACAAAGGGTTTCAGAAACTCCGGACTTCTCGGTGTTGGTGGTTTTGGGAAAGTTTATAAAGGTGTGTTCCCTTCAACCCATGCCCAAATCGCAGTGAAGCGGATCTCCCATGATTCAAAACAAGGGATGAAGGAGTTCATGTCAGAGATCGCTAGCATGAGGAGGCTAAGGCACAAAAATCTGGTGCAGCTCTTAGGATATTGCAGAAGAAAAGGGGAGCTTCTTCTAGTCTATGATTACATGCCCAACGGAAGCCTCGACAAATTCCTTTTTAGCAACAATATGAATTCCAAGCTTCATTGGTGCCAGAGATTCAAGATCATTAAGGGGGTGGCTGCTGCCCTCTTATACTTACACGAGGGTTGGGAACAGGTTGTCCTTCACCGAGATGTAAAAGCAAGTAATGTCTTATTAGATGCTGAGATGAATGCTCGGTTGGGCGACTTTGGCCTTTCTAGACTGTATGATCACGACACAAATGCTCAAACTACCCATGTAGTAGGAACAATGGGATATCTTGCTCCCGAAGCATGCAGAACGCGAAAGCCTACTACTTTCACAGACATATATGCTTTTGGAATGTTCTTGCTTGAAGTTTGTTGTGGAAGAAGACCTATCGACGAGCGAGCTGTTAGTGGTAATGTTTTTCTGGTTGATTGGGTTTATGGTTGTTGGAAGAGGGGAGCGATTTTTGAAGCGAGCGATCCTAAGCTGGAAGGAAGTTACGAAATCGAGGAGTTGCAGATGGTCCTGAAGCTAGGATTGCTGTGTGTTCATCCTAAGGCAGAAGAAAGGCCTGCTATGAGGCAAATTGTTCGATTTCTAGAGGGAGATGCAGCAATTCCTGATGTACCTTGTGACTTTGACCCTGAAAGTATTGATTTCCTCAAGGGGGGTTGGGGATCTTCATCATCTGTCCCACCATTGTCATTTGAAACAAATTCTGGTGGTTCTTTGTCAATGGTGAATTCAGTGGTACATTGTGGCCGCTGATGTGCAGGGTACAACCAAGATTGTTGATAGGGTATGTGTGTGTGTTTTTCTAAGGGATATGGGAAGGTCGGGCAAGGTAAGAGTACTTTAGGTAAATGTGAAATTAACCTAGCTTTTTGATGGATTTTACAACTGAGATAATCATGAGATTGTGTTCATCTGTCATGTAATGTTCTAGTACCATATATGATATATGTCATCTTGTGAAAACAGATTTGAATTATGTCAGCTTGGGGAGTGAATCTTATCAGAAATTTATGCGCATGGCATTTTAAATTTCCCCATTGACCATGCTAAAATCATAAATCGTGTACTTCATATTCGACCTATTCAATTTGAAATCTTAGATTCTAAGCTGTCATGCCAAAAAAAAACAAAAAAACCTATATACTTGAAAAGGAAACTTAACCATTGGGCTTTGTTTTTTTGGGGTAAGATAAATTTATCATTCCTAAATCACTCCTACACATGCCTTGTTTGCCAAATAACTGTTAGTTGCTAGCTATTTGTTTTGGTTGTTCACTATTGACTGTTTGGATTGACAACTTATATTGGCTATTTGAATTAATTGTTTGGAAAAGTTATATATGGTAAAGTTAGCTGTTTTTGAAAAAGTATTTGTTGAAATTTTGTTTATGCCTGTTTATAAATAATACTTTTAGGATGACGTGTAAATGTGGACAACTTTTGGACTAAATTGTATTTTCCACTATAAGTCATTTTTAATCATCTGCTCTAACCTGCCTATTGAAAATTGGCTGATTGGGACCAAACAACCAACAAAATATGTTATTTACCAAACACTCGGACAACCTATTTGACACCATAATAAATCTACTTTTGCACTAGACTATTGAATAGGCTATTTACCAAACAGGGTCACAATATTTCCTACCTTACTTACCTATTCTCAAACTACTTATCTATCTTACATAACATATATTTAATAAGTGATGTGATTGATGTGACTTATTTTACTTACAATACTTTATTAAAAATTATAAATAATATATTTAAAAATTCATACATTTAAATGATGTGATTGGTATTACTTACTTTCTTAAATACTATTCTACCTGCCATTAGTTACACAATCTTACCTACTTTTCCTACCACACATCCCCTCTATCGATTCTATATTTGGAAATAACAGGGCCTCTCTATTGGAAAAGTTAGTATCTCACGGTACCAATTTTTTTTTTTTTTTAAAAAAAAAAAGCTCGACATCTAACTATAGATACAAAGGACTCAAAAATAAAGAAATTTTAAACTAAGAACATATGTAATAGTTGAAACTCATTCCAATGATTCCATTAACATTTCATTCCATTTCTTGACAGTGATAATTTTTGTACTTTCCACAATTTTGGGACACATTCTGGATGTGTAAATCATTCCAGAATAAACTTCACATCTTGCATTTTTCCTTACTTTTTATTGGTGGATAATTTTAATTTTTCTTTTTTAATTTTACCACAAAAATATATATTATGTGTGGTAAATTAGGATAATGACAAATATATTATTTAAAGTTTCGAATTGGAATTCTATATAAAGCCCCGTTTATATTATGTACTCTTGGAGCACATGCTCCATATCTAACGTGACAGTTCATGTTGGAATTGAGTTTAACAAAAAAAAAATGCATAAAACCCTAGGATAACTGCCCATTCAATTTTCAAAAGCTCTGCTGGAAACCACCACTTTCGTTCAACAACCCGTTTCTTCACATCGCGACGCCGTCAATTCTCCTGCTTTGTTCTCGCCGCCGCCGCCACTGACCACGACGGTAGCGACCACCGGACCACGGCTTCATCGCTTGAGCACTCTGTTTTTGCTGTAAACAATTACTTCTACCATAGAAGATGCAAATCTGAATCCCACACTCACTTACAAACGCAAGAAACAGAAGAGATCGATTGGGTCAACAGTCACTTGCAGCCAGAAAAGGTAATTCACTTTTATTTGCATACCCTAATCCATGTATTAGCACTCATACTCTGTTTTGCTCTATCTTTGTTCGATCATATGTATGCATACATGGGTTGAAAAGCTGAATTCACGACTTCAATTTTAACGTATCTGCAATGTATTCTCAAACCTTAAAAGTGCATGTACTATAATATATTTGATTCTTAGGTTTTAATTGCCCTAGTTTCAAAAGTTTAGATCTTTTACATTATTGAACAACATATTATTGCGGGTGAACAACTGAAACATGCTGAGTGAACATTTTTATGATTCCTTGAATGAAAATCATATTGATTCCCTGATTTATGTACATACGTGAGTTGTTGATGTAAATTTGATGATTTAGTTTAAATAGATTAATACACTTACAAACCCTAATAAAGTTGGTATATTTTCAAAATTTGGTGTCGTTTATGTTAGTGACCAATATTTATATTGCGGGTGAACATAGTACACATAATGAGTAACCAATTTCGATGAATGAACAATTGTGTATGTGCTGGATATCACTAGTGAACAATTCTATATTTTCTTGAATTGTTTTTTTTTTTGTGAATTTGAGAACAAATAAGGACGCAACTGGTGAAAGAGAATAGCATATTCAAACAATTGATCGGTCTGGCCATCACAATGAGACACATCAACCAAAAGACAAAGGTAATGTCGAATTAAATAAGTGAAAAATATTGGCATCACCAGTGAATAAATTAAATGAATGGACCTTTTATGTCAATTTCAAAGCTAATGAGGGCCCAGTTGGTCAAGTAGAGAATCAAACAGAGGAGGAGACTCAAACTGTACATCAACTTGAGCCTAAAGATCATAGTCTACCTACACATAGACACAGGTTTGTCAATTTACAGTAGCACACAATAGACAGATCACCAATGAACAATTGAAACAACTGAATCCATTTTGTAATTACGTGTGATCACACCTTAGCAAATTCATATTCATTGTAATTTGTTAATTTCCAACTGTTGCGTTATGCACAAATTTAAAGGAATCATATAAGCTTGGCTGAGATGAACAATATGAATGCTCTTATAGCACAACCATTTGTTGTTGACTGAGATACAAGAATTTGTGCACTATATCACTGACTACATTTTTGACGACATTGGGTAAAGCCCACTTTTCATATTCATTGTAGTCAGTGATATAGTGCACAAATTCTTGTATCTCAGTTAACAGCAAATGGTTGTGCTATAAGAGCAGTTCATATTGTTCATCTCAGCCAAGCTTATATGATTCCTTTAAATTTGTGCATAACGTAACAGTTGGAAATTAACGAATTACAATGAATATGAATTTGCTAAGGTGTGATCACATGTAATTACAAAATGGATTCAGTTGTTTTAATTGTTCATTGGTGATCTATCTATTGTGTGCTACTGTAAATTGACAAACCTGTGTCTATGTGTAGGTAGACTATGATCTTCAGGCTCAGGTTGATGTACAGTTTGAGTCTCCTCCTCTGTTTGATGCTCTACTTGACCAATTGGGCCCTCATTGGCTTTGAAATTGACATAAAAGGTCCATTCATTTAATTTATTCACTGGTGATGCCAATATTTTTCACTTATTTAATTCGACATTACCTTTGTCCTTTGGTTGATTGTCTCATTGTGATGGCCACGCCGATTAATTGTTTGAATATGCTCTTCTCTTTCACCAGTTGCGTCCTTATTTGTTCTCAAATTCACAAAAGACAATTCAAACAAATACAGAATTGTTCACTGGTGATATCCAGCACATACACAAATGTTCATTCATCAGAATTGGTTACTCATTATGTGTACTATGTTCACCCGCAATATAAGTATTGGTCACTAACGTAAACGACACCAAATTTTGAGGATACACCAACTTTATTAGGGTTTGCAAGTGTATTCCTCTATTTAAACTGAATCAGGGAGTCGGTACGATTTTCGTTTAGGGAATCACAAAATTGTTCACTTAGCATGTTTCAGTTGTTCACCCGCAATAATATGTTGTTCATTAATGTAAAAGATCTAAACTTTTGAAATTAGGGCAATTAAAACCTAAGAATCAAATATATTATAGTACATGCACTTTTAGGGTTTGGGAATACATTGCAGATGCGTTAAAATTGAAGTCGTGAATTCAGCTTTTCAACCCATATATGCATACTTATGATCGAATAGAGATAGAGCAAAATAGAGTATGAGTGCTAATACATGGATTAGGGTTTGCAAATAAAAGTGAATTACCTTTTCTGGCTACAAGTGACTATCGACCGAGTCGATCTCTTCCGTTTCTTGCGTTTGTAAGTGAGTGCGGGGATCGAATTTGCATCTTCCATTGTAGAAGTAATTGTTTACAGTAAAAACAGAGTGCTCGAAGCAGTGAACTGTTGTATAGTCGGCGTGGTTTGGTCGGTCGGTTGCTCGTGGGTTTGGTAGTGGCGACGGCAGCGAGAATGAAGCAAGAGAATTGACGACGTCACGATGTGAAGAAACGGGTTGGTGAACGAAACTGGTGGTTTCCAGCTGAGCTTCTAAAAATTGAATGAGAAAGGTAAGCGGTTATCCCAGGATTTTATGGAATTTTTTTTTGTGTGTTAAATTCAATTCCGGCATGGAAAGTGAATTGCCACGTCAGATAATGGAGCATAGGCTCTTTGAGCACATAATATATATAGACAAAAGTCATTTAATCTTTGTATGGATTTGGTAAGTATTGTGTTTGTCTATGAAACACTGAAACCAATGGTTGAAACAAAAAAGGGTGTCATGAAAATAAATCATCTTTGCAGTTTCTTTCTTTCTTTCTTTCTTTCTTTTTTGAATCAAATCATCTTCACAGTTAGACAATAAGAATCTGGGCTTATAGCTTAAATATAGCCTGTGTCTTTAAGTGTGAATGCCCAGAGGAAAGTTGTTGGATGCGCTCATTGTAAAGTCCATATCCATATATATACATGTGAGTGCAAAGTTTATTGAATAAGGAAATGAACTCCTTACTTGAATTTCTAGGAAGATTACTGGTTGAATGAGTCCTTTTCTCAAAAAATTATTTTACTTTACACATGTTCCTTTGAGACAAACTTTCGGAAATGCTCAAATCAGTGACTACCCATTTTGAAAAAGTAGTTGTATATAAACAAAATTAATTTCCTACTCTAGGCTCCAAAAGTCTATCAGTACTTTCGTCGATTTTTTTTTCATTTTTTATGTAATAGTTTTAATAATTTTCGTGATTAGCGAAGCCCTTCCCCCCCCCGTAAAGTACGTATAATACTCCCTCCGTTCCATATTAATTGTCATAATTTTGACTTTCACGGTCTTCAATATTACTCTATGATTGATAATTTCTTCCATAATATATTATTAACAATTGCAATATTATACTTTTATGATAGTAATTTTCGTCACGAATCTAATGGTGGTAATTTTATATAGCAACTCATTGTATATATTGAGAAATTTATGGTCAAAATTTTTAACGTTTATTCGAGCGGAGGAAGTAGTGATTACTGACTGGTGAGCCAATAAAAAAGCCTTAATTGCATTCATCAGTCCTCAAGAAATTCTGCGTTAGATCTTCACAACAGTCTGTTTCCCGTCGATTTTGTCATGCAAATGGTAGATTAACGTCTCTTGTGCCTCAGTTCCATTTTGTTTTATGAATTTGCACAAAACCCTTATACTAATTTGGTTTCGATAGTTTGATTTGATGTAGAAATTTGTGAGTGAGGACAAACCAAGCGGAAGTCAGAGCCACTTTATTGCTCATTAGGTAAGCTCATTTGCGATATATGTCAATTCTTGGAAAATTAATCGGGTAGAAATGTGGAGTTTTATATTACAGAAAAATGTTGTTGAATGTTGAAACTGCAGATTTCGAACTTTATTTGTAATTGATTTGAGCAGGCTTCTGATAAATGAATTGCAATTACCAATTCGTCTGTCTGAGTTGCTGTCAATTATGTTTGTTTTATCATAATCTTAGACAGCCTTGGTTACTTGGTATGATACATATTGGAATGTGAAGGATGAATTAATTGAGATGGATTCAAAACCTTGAGGATTATCATTGATAGCTGCTGTTTATATACACCAATACAGCCCGAATCATATGCTACAATTAAGGGATTGACAATATACAAGTTAACAAATATAAAAGATATCAAAGATATGATGAGGATAATTGCCTACAATTACATATATTCTGTCAGAATGTGTGGAACCATCTCAACCAAAAGTGCCCCTCACGCGAATGCCTTTTGGGCTTGAAACGTCGATGCTGCAAAGGCCCCCCTAACCTTGCGCATTTGAATATGGGGAGTGTTGAGATTCGAACCCAAGACCTCTTATTTATTAGTCTAGCTCTGATACCATGTGAACCATCTCAACCAGAAGTTTAAGCTGATAGTTGAAGCCCCATGAATGATTTTATACTCTAACATAATGTAATACAGAAAAGTTAGGTTGTGATACTACAACAACCTGTGGACCCAAACTAGGTGCAGATCTCCCAACACGAGGATACTTAATGAGTTCTTACCCAATATTTCCACTAAGCTTTTAAAAGTATTAAGAAATATACCATGCAAAAACCTTAGTATGAAAGAGGCTTTAGCTTTTTGACAATCACTTTAATACCCTCATGCTTTCAACAAAGTTACATTAAATACCACATATTGTTTGTTATGTTTGTTCTTTATTTTTTCTTCATTTGATAAGAGTTGCATGTATTGTTATTGTTATGGTTGTTATGTTTAATTAATATTTCAAATTAAAAATTTTAATGGATTTAATAATTTATTCATTTTATTAACTCTAGCCATATAAAGGAATTTTAATGCCATAAATTCCAATAATTACTAAAAAGAAAATTGATTTGGCATTGCATAATAATATAATTGGTACCAAATACCAAATACCACACAAATGTATCCTAAAGAAATTTTATTCATAATTACAAACTTATAATTTATTTTGAAACAGATGTAAACATACAATAAAAAAATTGCATTATTATAGCCAATCTGGCAGTGGATCTATACCTTCAAATTAGGAGTGACCAGTACTCATTCGGTAACTAAATTATTATTATTTTTTTTTTGGGGGGGGGGTTGTTTAAGGGTGGCCATGGTCACCCTCCACCCCTTAAGAGATCCACCAGTGACATGCATAAATGGAAATTTAGCAACTTACCTTTTCACAAACTACTTTTACCAAAAACTTTTCATGCAAACAGCTAACCCAGACTGCTAATCCAAACAGATAGCAACTAATAACTGGTGCCAAACAGGGCCATAGTATATAGGGCCTCACTTTTTTTTCATGATTGAGTACCCAACTAAGATTTTTCTGTTGCAAGTTTCAACTCCAATTTAGAATTTGGTGCCTTGGGACCACTTGTTCCATCAGACTTTTGTGCCCTTTTCACAATGAGAAAAGGAAGGGGAAAAAAAACCAAGAAAGAATTTTCATTCCCATGTGGTCTCCATATGTCCTTGTCAATGTTGCGCCTTCCTTCAATTTCTAGTTGCTCTACAAAAGTGGGGTACAACAATGGTAGGTCCAGAGTTTCATTGTTTCTGATATATAATACCCTTGTTTACTTCGTTTACTTATTGCCGTTTCAAAAAGGTAACCCATACCTTTTATAATGCCCATTTTCCCTCTATAACTTCATCTTCTTTGATCAGTAAACGCCTCCAATTTGTCATCTCTTTTCTGTATGGTTTGAGTTGCATTTCCATTAGTCCACATTCTTATGTGTCATGGCTGTAAAAGAGGCACCCATCCTCTGTCCAGCTTTCTTCTTCTTGTTTGTTGCGTCTGCGTTTGCCGTAGGTGAAAACCAGTTTATCTACAATGGTTTTCAAGGAGCCCATCTTCATCTTGATGGCCTTGCAGAAATCTTTCCTGATGGCCTTCTTCAGTTGACCAACACTTCGAAGCAGCTAAATGGCCATGCTTTCTACCCACAACCCTTCAACTTTAGAGCAAACTCATCCTTCTCCACAACCTTTGTTTTCGCCATCAATCCTGCCGTGCGAAATTTCAGTGGAAGTGGAATTGCCTTTGTGATCTCTCCATACATGAACTTCAGTCAAGCTGTCACAGCTGAATATTTAGGATTGTTCAATGTTTCTAGCAATGGGCTTGAGTCTAATCATATATTTGCTGTGGAACTAGATACTGTCCAAAATGCTATATTTGGAGATATTGATGGTAACCATCTTGGGATTGATGTTAATAGCCTAAGGTCCATTGATGCTGCTTCTGCTGCATATTATCCTGGTGTGGATGGGGTTAAAAGAAGCCTAGATCTTACAAGTGCAAAACCCATGCAGGTTTGGGTAGATTATGATGGAGAGGAGATGTTAGTAAATGTAACCATAGCTCCACTGAGACAACCAAAACCGAAAAAGCCTCTCTTGTCTACCCGTGTCAACCTTTCAGCAGTATGCCTTGATTCCATGTATGTTGGTTTCTCCTCATCTACTGGCCTTAGTACTAATGAGCAGTACATATTAGGTTGGAGCTGGAGTCAAATCGGACAAGCCCCAGGCTTAGATCTTGCCAAGCTTCCTCCACTTCCAAGGTTTGGAAGTCGAAAGCGATTGAACCCGACTTTTCCCATTCTGATTGGTCTAGCAGTGGTATTGCTGTTAGTTGTTGCTGGGGTTTCTTGGTCCATGTGGAAGAAGAAATATGAAGAGTTGTATGAACCTTGGGAGAAGGAATATGCTCCTCATAGGTTCCCATACAAGGAACTCTTTGTTGCAACAAAGGGTTTCTCAAACTCCGAGCTTCTTGGCTTTGGTGGCTTTGGGAAGGTTTATAGAGGTGTTTTACCATCCACACATGCCCAAATTGCAGTGAAGCGGATCTCCCATGATTCAAGGCAGGGGATGAAAGAGTTCATGGCCGAGGTTGCCATCATGAGGAGGCTAAGGCACAAAAATTTGGTGCAGCTCTTAGGCTATTGCAGAAGAAAAAGGGAGCTTCTTCTAGTCTATGATTATATGCCCAATGGAAGCCTAGACAAATTCCTTTTTGTTAGCACTGTAAAATCAAAGCTTCCCTGGTCCCAAAGATATAGAATTATTAAGGGCGTCGCTTCTGCCCTGCTGTACCTACACGAGGAATGGGAACAGGTTGTCCTTCACCGAGATGTGAAAGCAAGTAATGTCCTATTGGATGCTCAGATGAAAGCTCGTTTGGGGGATTTTGGCCTTGCTAGACTGTATGATCATAACACAAACCCTCAAACTACCCACGTGGTGGGAACTATGGGATATATTGCCCCTGAGGCCTGTAGAACACGAAAACCCACTGTTTTTACCGACATATATGCTTTCGGAATGTTGTTATTTGAAGTCGCTTGTGGAAGGAGGCCAATTGAATATCGAGATACTGTAGAGGATATTGTTCTGCTTGATATGGTTTATGAGTGTTGGAAGAGAGGGGCTATTCTTGAGGCAGGTGATCCTAAGCTCGATGGAGATTATGTAGTGGAGGAGATGGAGCTGGTCCTAAAATTAGGCTTACTTTGTGCTCATCCTATAGCAGAGGCAAGGCCAACCATGAGGCAAGTCGTTGGCGTTCTTAACAGGGATGCACCAATGCCTGATATACCATCGGACTTTCACCCTGAACTCGATGGTTTCCTTGTCGATCGTTGGGGGACATCATCTACTATACCGTTATCATCGTCTGGGACTGTTTCCCTTGGTCGCTGGTCTAGTCAGAATTCTGTAATACAATGTGGTCGGTGAATTCGAGGATCCATCATCTGTGTGTGTTACAATTCTTCTTTTGAAATCAACTATAGGTTAAAATGAAGAGACTCCAAGATGCATCAGTGAAGCAAAATATATAGTGTATAGCTTATTTCTTTCCCCTTTCTGTAATAACTATCATAATTGTTAGAGCATGTACATTTCTCTGGTTAAGTCTAATTTGTACTTTTGATTACTTTGCTCATCTTATGAAAACCAACGGAGACATGCCTTTTTTTGTTTGGGGGGGGGGGGGGCTAATTGCTTATTAGAATTGAGTTCATTGTAAAGTTGGATGGTAAGTGGATGAGGGTAAAAACTTACCGTAACTTACCCAAAGTTACTGAAACTACCAAAACTTACTGTACCAACCAAAAATAACATTTAGCATACAAAACGAAAATTACCGAAAATTACTAAAATTACCGAAATTTACCAAAACTTATCAAATAGCATTGATCATACCTACCATTTACCATTGAACTTTACAAGCCCAAGCGTTAGACTTTCATTTTCACACAATTCCTTTTGTGTATACAGGGTCGTAATATGCTGATGGAATCAGTCCAACGAAGTCTCTAGCCAAGACTCTGTGGACAAATCAACGTACTTGGTCTATACGTCGTTGCAGAATACAAGTCATTTGATTCTGGAAAATCAGGCAAGTCTTGCGTTCACAATAGTGACTATTGTCCTTAAAACCAAGGTAAGGTTCTGGACAAAAACCATAATGGCTAATTGATGAAGGCCAGACACCTGGTCGGCATAAGAAAATACACCAATGTTAAGAAATCTTTTCTCCATCTGTGAACAAGAATACTCAAAACTAACTGCTTAGAAATATCCAATAGTTTTCAACATAAAGACACAAAACAGTTGTTATATTTGAACTGACCAGTCATTGTATAATAAATTTGATGGTGAAGGTTATTAGAATGTTCCATTTGCACTTACTATTCTTTCCCCTGTTCCCTGGTCATAAGGTAATTTACTCATTGTGAATGATTATTTGGTTGACCAGGTCTTCTTCAAATCCCATGTTGCATGGCATTGAGAAAAGGTAAGAAAGAAAACAGTCTAATGGTAAAAACGATTTTGTACACTCTAGGGATATTCTGCTCTGCTTATTTCCTTGTTCGTTATCATGCATGAAAAATTTGACTGAGAAATTGCATCTCGGGATTAGTGTTTATGGTTACGGTTTGTTGCTGCTGCTTCGGCTGCATACTACTCCAACGATGGGGGTAAGAATGATACTTGATCTTACTCTTGGAAAGCCCATGCAGATTAGTATCTTAGTTTTAAAAAAAAAAAAGCATGCCTTAGGCTCAGAAAAGCCCATATCGTTGCGCCTCAATAGGAAAAGGTCGCACTTTTTGGTACTTTAAACCAAAGGGTCATAAACTTTTGTCTAACAGTGACATCAATCCCTTTTATTTTGCATGTTTTTTCTATGCAAAAATTCTTTAAGTCTGTACATCTTTTTAATCGATCATGGTCACAACTTTTTTTTAATGCATTCCCGGGGGACATTAAACTTACTTAAGTGGCTGGGAGGTGACAACCTGGCATGTTTTGGTCGGAATCCGGCGAAATGTGTTGTAAAAGACAAAGATACCCTTATTTTTCTCTTTAATTTAACTTAATATACTCTTTATCTCTCTTTCTCTCTTTTACTCACCCTCTTCCTCCATAATTCATTCATCTCAAATCCTCACCATTTTCAAAACCTTTATATTTAACTAAAGGGGATTTAGAAATCAGGTTGATGAAACTCTCCATATTCCAACCATACAACCAGAATCAATCGGCAAAATGAAATCAAACCCAGGAGATGCAAAATGAAATCAAACCCAGGATGGGATCAATGGCGACGACGGAGAACCCATGGCGGGCGAGCGAGATCCCGATGTTGGCAGTGGTGGTGATTTTTCCGACGCCGCCCTTGCCGGAGGTTATGACGACGACTCTCAGCGTTGTTCCGGCGAGCTGGGGCTTGCGATTGTACTGGAGGATGGATTCGATGGTGGGGAAGGAGGAGCTACAGTTTAGGAAGTGGTAGGGTTTATGGAGGGGTTTGAGAAAGAGGGGAAATGGGGATGAATTGGAGGATGAAAAGGAAGTGAGGGAGGTGGGGATTGGAGAAAGAGGGTGGAGAGTGAGCATTGTTGTAAATGTGAGGTTGTTAATAGAGGTGGGAGATGATGAAGATGAAGATGAAGATGAAGATGAAGAGGTGGGAGATGATGAAGATGAAGATGAAGATGAAGATGAAGATGAAGGATTAACAACCCCAGAATAAAGATGATATATATTTCAAGGGCAAATAAGACTTTTCCCTCATTCCGGCCAAAACACGTCGGATTGTCACCACCCAACCACTTAAGTAAGTTTAATGTCCCCCGGGAATGCATTAAAAAAAAGTTGTGACCCGCGAGTAAGTTAAAAAAGATGTGTGACACCCCCCAGCAATTTTTTGTTTTTCTATGTTTTTGTATTGTTTCTCTCTTCCTTTCTCTCTTTCCCTCTTTTATTCCTCTATTTCTCCCTCCTAGCCCAAAAGAATGCAAAGTATGTGCTATTTTTCATAGTTATAAGAAAATATCATCGCTTCTTTAATGTCAACTTATTTTCAAAAAAAAAACTATGGTTTGGGAATGATTCTAAGCATTAGTATAAGTGTGTCTCGCATCCATAAAGCCCACGCCATGGGCTCTAGGACCCTTTGCGCTTTTATGCGCCTTGAGCTTTTTTAAACTAAGGTCCAGATGGACTATATTGCAGAGGAGATGTTAGTGAATGTGACAATAGCTCCACTGAAACAGACAAAAAAAACCCTCTTGTCTATTCATGTCGATCGTTCTGCAGTGCCATTGATTCTATGCACATTGGTTCCTCCTCATCTGCTAGCTTCAGTGAGAATAATGCCCTATTGTATGTGAAAGCTTCACTGGTCTCTCGCAATCTTATTACAAGAGAAATTGGAACAAGTTGTGCTTCACTGGAATGTGAGTGAATAAGCTTTGCTTTTGGAATGTCGTTGCTCGAATGAAGTCTTCTTGCAATCAAGGTTGTTAGAATCGGGATCCTAACTGGGATCCATGGGGTAGTTAGGATCGGAATTAACCTACGCATGATTGGAGCGGAATATGATAGTAGAATCATATCGAGGATTTTGGATCATAAAATCGTAGGATCGCAGATCGAGATCGAGATTTTAATAACTATGCTTGCAATGATTTATGATACACCATCTGACTTCAATTCTCAAATTGCAGATTCGCTTGGTTGCTTACTTGCTTGTCAAGTCTGAATTCAGCACTACATAAAGGTCAGTGAACTGTAGGATTATACATCCAAAATGCTGAAATTAACCAAATAAGAGATTTTGTATAACCTATCTTCTTGATGTATTATCACCATACCTTTCAATTTTTGACGGGACCGATAACCTGCCCAAAATTTCTAGGTTTTGAACACGTAAAAAACCTGTCAATTACCGGGTCAAACTCGACCTTTTTGCTTGACCCGATAACTTTATTTTTTAAGTTTAACTCTATTAGAATTTGTGACTTTGGAATTCATGACTGTTAAACTATAAGAACAACTTATTTATTTGTTATTTCTTTAATTTAAGTTGAAACATTTACAATAATCTTTCAATACTAGAAGATAATAGTATTTTATTATGTATATTATACAAAAAATAGTATTTAGAAACCCGTTGGCTTTACCAGAAATCGAATACAACGTCCGTATTTACCCAAATCCGAAATACATCCAACCCGTATTTACCCGAACCCGATATATACCTGACCCATCATCCGCCAGCCTGAATTGACATATCTAATTTATCACCATGTTAAGCATCAATTATTATATGATACGATTTAGAGTGCCTACCTAGGTGGTGTTGAATCTTATAAGAGTTTCATCAATATTCATTATTAATTTTCAATACAAGTTTATCAACATTATTACAAATTCATCGATTTTTTTAAATTGATCAATTTTTTAAACAAATTTATCACATAAGAAATTGATCTATTTTAATACAAATGGTGGATCTAAATAGGTCCACCAAGTATAGGTGGTGTTTAGAGGTTTTGCGTTCAATCATGCTATGTGCGAATTTGTGTTGCTTTTTGGTCAATTATTTTTTTTCGATAATTGAGGCCGAAGCCAAAGCCAAAGCCAAAACGGCAACAAAGTTTGTAGTACCAAAACACCCAACAAAAGACACCAAACAACACCATGCAGGAAAAGGAACAAGAGAATCACAAAAACAACACCAAGTCCCACCACCAGAACAGACACAACCAGCTAAACTAAGAAACCAACAAAAACAGTCCAAGAACAGCAAAACAATCGCACCAAACCAAAAGAAAACACCATGACTCAAAGTACGAAACACAAAAATCCACCTAGAAGCTCAAAATCAAGTGTCGGGGACACCAACCCATTCAGCCCTTGTCTTCATCCAACCTCTTCTTCTTTAGCAGTTTTATAGTCATCTCCCGGTTTTGTAAAATTTTCAAGCCCCTTTATTGCTCATGTCAACTGTCAAATGGTCCATTAAATCATCAAAATTTTCAACACCGTCGAACCACCTTTCGGATGCTTGACGTCTTTGGTCAATTATTTGATGTTGAAAATTCTAACTTGACAATCGGGTTTGCCACCGGCTAATATGCAATTCTTGTAAAGAGATTTGCCCCGTTTTTTTATACGGCTAGCCGTGGTGAGGTGTGGTGAAATTGTGATAAGTTGTGATGGGTTTAGAAAAGTTGTAGTGGATTGTGGTGGGTTGTGGAAAGTTGTGATGAATTTTGATTTTAATAATTATAAATATGTTGGAAAATGTGAAATTGTGGTAGGTTGTGGAAAGTTTAACTTTTAATGAAAAGATAACTTAAATTAGAAAAAGTAGATTGTGGTGGATTGTGTGGGTTATAGTGGAATATGGCAAGTTAGGGTGAGGTGTGACACCGTAGCCAATCAGCCGCATAAAAGAACAGGGCAGTGTAACGTTGGGGATTATCCTCTTAGGCTCCCTTCTTTTGTACTGTGTGGTGATGGTGCGGTGCGGTGGGGTGGGTTGGAATTTGAAAAAATGTGGTGAAGTGTGGTGGGTTGTGGTGGGAGTTGTGATAGGTGGGGTAGGCGAGGAGAGAAAATGTAAAAAGTAGAGGAGAAAAGTGAGGAGAGAGAGAAGTAAGAAGATATTTTGGTAATGATTATGGTAAAGTGTGGTGAAGTGTGAAGTGTAGTAGAATATTGAATAGTACGGTGTGATGCGTAATTGCACCGCAAGTTACTGCATAAAAGCACGGCTTAGAAATTGGGATTTTTCCATGAAGGCTTTGTGCATGCAATTCATGGGAAGTGTTCGTGAAAAAAAATGTAGGTGTTTTTTTTTTTCCTATTAGTTTTTTGTTCTAAAATGATTTTTTGGATGATTTTGGTTATTTGGCTAGTTCATTTTTAGATACTCTTGAGTACTGAATTATGTCCACCCTTTTAAAAGGAAAATTTTTGTTTCATTAAAATTATTAAAATAGCTTTAGTTTAAATTTTAAAAGTATTTAAAATAGGAGAAAAATAAAATTTTAAATTTAAAACTAAAAATATTATTAATATTTTATTATAAATTAAAGTTAATTTATTAATTTCACTGAAAATATGTGCCGAATCAAACAGTTGGCAATATAAATTAAGGTAAATTTAATTTTGGATAAATTTGGATACATTTAGGTAAATTTGGGAAAGATATAATAAATTGAGAAGATTATAAGTAAATTTCGATATTCGTAGATTTGGATAACTAGTTTTTACCTATACATTACTTCCTCTCCTTTGTATTACTTTTTGTCCAATTGAATCACCAACGGACATCGCATCAATTACAGTAACAGTATTGATTTTTTTTTTATTAAAACAGTATTGAAATTAAAGTCTTGAGCAAACGTGCATATTTGCAATTAATATTAGCGGGTAGTCTTGGAAATATAAACGTCAATAGCTATTTACTCAACCTTGACGTTATTATGGGAAACGTATGGAAAAATCACCAGAAATGCAAAATAAAATACTACCTCTGTTCCAAATTAATTGTCACTTTAACTAAATTTTGATCGTTAATTATTAACACATTATAATAAGTTTCAATAT
The DNA here is from genome assembly GCA_029582165.1 of Portulaca oleracea. NCBI lineage: Eukaryota > Viridiplantae > Streptophyta > Magnoliopsida > Caryophyllales > Portulacaceae > Portulaca > Portulaca oleracea. The sequence continues at coordinate 31,200,392 of CM055886.1, forward strand.
GAAATTACCGTCATTAGGAAGATATTTTCATAACAATTATAATAATGAAGGTAATTTTATATTGTAACTCATTACAATGTGTAAATAATTAACGATCAAAATTTATTCAAAGTGACAATTAATTTGGAACGGAGGGAGTATTGTAAACCCAAAAAAGTGGTAACGAGTGGGATCGCTAACACCAGAAAAAAAAAACGATGTAATTAAAATGAGACGATCTCATTCTTACGATTCTCAGAATCAGTCCTTGCGAATTATAATTTTCAACGACGTGTTCGTTTTTGCTTTTGGGATTTGATTTGGTGTATGAATTTTTAGGAGGAGACAGAAATTTGGGAGTTGGAACATTATCATCCCTGATCTGATCACATAAGCAAGGTAAGCAATACGTCACTTCTGGTCAAGCTAGTAGAATTAGGATTGTGGAATTTGATATTTGCGAGAAATCGTTGTTGAATGTTGGAATTTTCAAATCTTTGAACTCTTTTTCGTTTGCAATTGCTATGCTCCGTGGGGTCTAGCATAGACCTGATCACTAGAAAGTAGAAAGGGATTCCTTCGACCTGGAAATTTATGGGTTAGGGTCACTTTTTAAGGTTGACCTGACCCGATTCGACCCAAAAGATTCGGGGCTCTGAGCCTAGTTAGGGTTGGATTCGGGTCAAGGATGTCTTGATCCGAAAACACAACAATATATATATATATCATCAAAAAAGCCTGCTAAATGATAATGTGTAGGACCCAACTCGACTCGAGACCCCAACACAACCTTTGAATAAGTCTAATATTAAAAAAATATTCTAGATTTTAAAGTTAGATGATCCGTTGATCCGACCTATGACCTGACGGGTTAGGGTTCGGGTTAGGGCTACTCTAACCCAAAGATTAGTCAGGTATAGTGGCGGATCTAAGTCTTCTAATTGAGGATGATCACTACACTATTATATTCATCAGATATACTTAAAAGCCATAACTTTTGTCCCAAATTATACTGATTTTTTAATTGATGGTCGTGGCCACCCCTGGCTTACATTGGTATCCGCTAGTGGTCAGGTAGGGTCTAGGTCGAGGGATCAGTTACATCTGACCTGACTGACTTGAACCAACCCGACCTTTGAACCAGTGTAGTTTAGCGCTTATAACTTGTACTCCTAGTAAACAATTAGTATAATTCAGCTTGTTTACTTCCCCACCCCAACCATCTCCCCCCAAAAGGAAGGGTAAAAGAATCCAATTGACCCTGCTGGCTGGCATGTTAATAATGTCTAAATTAGCATTTAGTAGCATGTACTCCCTCTGTTCAGATTTACGCAATGTTGGGCATGTGATTTCAGATATATATGTCTCAGCAATTGATGGGGTGGTTATAAAATGTCCTTGAATACATTTAATATTTACCTTTCCAAGCATAATATACATCCTTGTTTTCACGCTCAGGCCAGCCAGAAAAATTCCATCAATGGGAATGAAAGTTGAAATGAATCAATGTCTTAGCAAACTTCATTGTTGAGGGTTGAATAAAACAACCAAACAAACACTTAAAAGATGGAATGATCATTTGCTGAAATAGACTTGAAATTGAAGCCACCACAAAAAAAATAAAATGAAGTCAATTTGGAAGAACCAGAAATGATTGTTGAAATCCCAGACCTCAATTTAGACGATGAGTTGATAGTTGATTTGAATATGTCACCAATGAAGCCAAAGATAGATGGGGAAGAGGAAGTTGAAGTAGAAGATGGTGGAGAAGAACACTTGGACACTGGAGAAGAAGAAGGCATTAACACAGGTATTCCTCTTTCACTATCTTATGATGTTCAAGTGTGTGTGTATTTTCCTGTGGCCATGTATACATTGTACTTGTGGCTATTTCTTTGTTGTTTATACTCCATTGGGAAGAGGTAGTGTGTAGTGATAGAGTTAGTATGGTGTGTAGTGATGATGGGAAATTAACATTTCTCATGTAAATCCCAACTAATTGGAAATTGAGAATTACCCGCTGGTAAAATGGTGTACATAGGATAGGGAAATTCCAATATACACAGGGTAGGAAACTTTCAATGTACTTAGAGTAGTATCACGTTTGGATTGTCGCACCTTCTATCTCCTCCTTCCAGGCTTCGATTTCTGGGAGGAGCATTCATTGGTTACCAGGAAGTAGGAAAGCGGCCGAACCAACTTGACACTGTATGAGGGCCTAACTCAATAGGACTTTGTTTTACTTGATAAATTACTCTAATGGTATGAGTTTTGAATAGAAATTTATATTTGAATATATGAATTTAACTAAAACTTACAACAACAATGAACATGTGTTGGCCAATTTTATGTATACTGTGTACAAGGGAGGGAAATTACGAGTAATTGGGTATTGTGTACAATAGGCGTTAGGAATAGGCAATTTTTATGTATTGGTTAAATTTGTGGTTTGTGAATAGTGTAATTATGTAGAGGGAAACAATGAACATGCTAGAAGGCAACCCAAAAAAATTACGAATCTTAACGAACATGAACGTAGGAGCATATAAGAAGTACTAATGACAAGCTACAATGGACTGTTAAGGAAAAATGTCATTGGGCTTGTGGCATTGCAGTTTTTTACTTCTACCCAAACTGTACAACGTATTTGGCAAAGAGTTAAGAAAACTAGCATTGTAGTTCATAGAAAGACTGGTAATTGTGATCGTAAGATATTTTTCGTTCATGTTGAAGTGATCCGTCAAATCCTTTTGCATAAACGGCAAACTCTTTGTCGAGTAGCTACTTCTGTTGGATGTAGTATCTCTACTGCCCATAGAATGCAAAACTCAAGTCATAAGGTGACATTCCAATCCTGTGAAGTCTCATCTCTCTGAGCAAAATACATTATCCCAATTGAGTTTCTGTTTGAAAATGATAGATGAGAGTAGTGTGTCACTCGACCCAATTTTTGTTGGCATGTACAACATAATCTACATCGATGAGAAGTGGTTTTTCTTGAAAAGTGGAATTTAGAACTACTGCCTTATACTCGATGAAGAAGAATCATGCCTACCGATCCTGCAAAAATACAAATTTTTACTAAGGTTATGTTCCTAGCTATTGTTGCACTACCAATGTGTGATGAAGAAGTAAATGAAAAATTTTACTGGGAAAATTGAAATATTTCCCTTTGTAACTCAAGAGTCGGTGAGAAGGAGGAGCATCAACAGACCTGCTGAAACATTAGAAACAAAAGGAATGACTTCTGTAAACAAAGAAACCATCATCATTCTTGATAGAGAAAGTCATCCCTACTATCAAAGAAAAATGGTCGTCAAAGGATATTCATCATCCGAGTTTCATTCAGCATGATAATGTTAAGACTCATATTGATAACAAATATACTATTTCGTCAAGTAGCTAATGAGATTGGTTTTGATATTCGCTTAATTAATCAGCTTACAAGTTCTCCTAATTTAAATGTGTTGAACCCGAGATTGTTGCAAAGTCAGTAAAATATGATTTGCTCTGTTTGTTGGGAAGGTATAAAAAGCTCTCTCAACACCCATGACTAGCTCATCAATCTTTATTGGCACTCTTTATACTGCAATGACTGAATAGGACGAAAAAAAATCCCTGTTACAACACATTTAATCAGGAGAAGTTGCTGGTTTATTAATTGAGCGAATATCGAAACCATCCTAAGTAGCTACTTGGCGAAATAGCATATCATCGGTTATTGATGTGAGTCCAAGCATTATCTTGCTGAATGAAAATCGGATGATGGACATCTTCTTACAACCACTTTTCTTTGACAGCAGGGATGACTTTCTCTATTAAGAAATGATCTGATGGTTTCTTTGTTTACAGAAGTCATTGCTTTTGTTTCTAATATCGTCGTGGGTTTGTGGATGCTCCTTCTTCTCGCTGGCTTTTGAGTTACAAATGGAAATACTCCAATTTTCCCAGGTAATTTTTCATTTCCTTCTTCGTCAAACCTTGGCCATGCAACAACAGCCAGGAACATAACCTTAACAGTAAAAAAGCATTCCTGCAAGACCGGTATGGTTCTTCATCAATTACAAGGTAATAGTTTTGAGTTCATCTTTTCAAATAAAACCATTTCTCATCAATGTGGACTACGTCGTACATGCCAAAAAATTGGTTCGTGTGGCACGCTATTCACATCTATCATTTTCCAACTGAACCTCAATCGTGATTGTGTGTTGTGCTCAGACAGATGAGGTTTTACAAGATTGCAATGTTGCCTTATGACTCTCGAACTTTGCATTCTATGGGCAGTAGAGACACTACATCCAACAGAAACAGCTACTTCATGAAGAATTTATCGTTTATGTAAAGGGATTTGACGAATCACTTCAACATCAATGATAAATTTCTTACAACCACAATTATCGGTTTTTCTGTGAGCTGCATTGTCAGTTTCCTTAACCCTTTGCTGAATACGCTGCATAGTTCGGGTAAAAGTAGAAAATCGAGATGTCACAAGCCTAGTGACATTTTTCCGCAATTGTCCATTGCTCTTGCCATTAGTAGAGCTTCATATATACTACTACGTCCATTGTTCATTAAGGTTCACAATTTTCTAAGTTGTCTTCCAACATGTTCATTGTTTCACTCTACATAAATTACACCATTAAGAAATCAAAGTTGGCCAACATATAAAATTTACCTATTCTTAATGCCTCATTGTACTGTTTGTACATAGTACCAAGGGTGGGTTCACGTGGGGTCAAGTGATCCCATTTAAAAATAAATCTCTAAGTATATTTTAAAAACATCTGTGAACTATTTTAGTATATGTAAAGATAAAAGACAATGTAGATCATGAAATCTTGGTGGTTGGAGTGGCAAAAGCTTGACGCTCACTTGCCTTTTCTGAAGTCAATTCTTTCATATTAAGGGTCGCTGGTTTGAATCTGACTGAATTCATTTTTTTCACTTCATTTTTTTCATCGGTTTTCTTAATCTGAGTGATTTCATTTTCTTTATTTTATTTTTTTATTTCGTTTTATTAGATAAATTCTCTTTGAATTTTGGTATATTTTGTTCAAGTTTTAATTTGGATTAGTTTAAATATGATTATGTAGTTATTATTTTTAGAAATATTAGTCTATTTGAATCGGTTCGTTAATTTAGTGGAATTTGTCTACCAAACTTGAAACTTCAGTCCGATAGTTTTTTTTTTTACACTTTATTGTGATCAATTCTCTTTGGATTTTAGTGTAATTTATTTAATTATTAATTTGGATTGATTTAAGTATGATTGTAGTTAAAATTCATAAAAATATTTGTCTATTTACTATTAGTAAGTTGATTTCAAGTCATGGCGGCTCGTTGTGGACAACCATAAAAAAAAATACTTGAAAGAAAACAATATCGTAAGGCTTTTGACTTATTGTTAATTTTTTTAATATTTGACTTTGAACCCACTATATTTTATTTCTAGATTTGCCACTACACGGTACCCAAATACTCGCATGATTTCCCTCCCTTGTACAGTCAACATTATGGTCAACAAATGTTCATTGTTGTTGTAAGAGTTCGTTTTAAATTTCACTATCTTGTGTATAACACTTTACCAGTGAGTAGTTCTGAATTCCCGATTATAGTTGAGACTTATATGAGAAATAGTGATTTCCCTTCATCACTACACACTATACTACCTCTTCCAAGTGTAGGAAAAGCAAAGAAACAATCACATGTACAATGTATACATAACCATAGGAAAAAGAAACCCCACATATCTGAAGACCATAAGATGGTAAAAGAGGAATACATGTGTTAATGTCTTCTTCTCCAATGTCCAAGCATTCTTCTACTTCAGCTTCCTCTTCCTATTGTATCTCTGGTCCAATAGGTGGCATATTCAAGTCAATTATCAACCCACCATATTCTACTTTAAATTTCCCTGTCTTTTGGAATGTTCATATTTGAAGTGTCTTACTTGCTTATGGAGGAGGGTTGGGCAACCAGATCTTCTACCCCGGCAATATCGTGTCGAACAGTTTACTTTGGTCCCTTGTCTGGTGTCGATTCAGACAATATCATGTCGAACATTACTTTGGTCCCTTGTGTGGTGTCGATTCAGACCTACTATGTGGCCATTGATTCTGAATTCTGATGTACTATTACTGTGATAAACATCAGGTATGTATTTCTCTCGTATGCTATACTTGTGCTAATTTCCTATGGAGTATCAATCTAATAAGTGCATTTCTTGGGAAAACACATATCTAAATGTCATATTGGAGATTTTGTCTGACATTGAGACTAATATTATGCCTTTTTCCGTGCTAACTTGTTCAGAGATTGAATTTATCACAGTTTCTGACCTTGTAAATTGCAATGTTTCCCATCCTAATATCCATGCATGCATGTTCTGAGCTTAAAAATATGCCATAAAATATGCAACATTCTGCTTTTCAGCATGATACCAGCAATTGGTAGCATATATACAATAACAATACAACCATTCCAATCTCCATTGATTGCCAGACCATTGCAGCAAGAAAACCACAAAGCACAAGTTTGCTCCTAAATCTCGACAAATTTGAGAAATCCAATCGAAGGGGAAGATACAAATATACTGTCCAGTGTAAATTCTCATTTCAATATTTTGTTTTCAATTTCTTCAAGACTTAACCCCTTAGTTTCCGGAACCAGAGTGAGAACGAACAGGAGGGACAGCAAAGCAATTGCCCCGAACACCAAGAAAAGGTTCTCCGCTCCTAGCAGTTCCTGCACAACCCATTGGTGATAGTCAAGGAAGCAAAAATGTGATGCAAAAACTCGTCCAGAAAACTCTGAATTTGGAGAGGGTTTTCTACCTTCAATGGTGAGAAAGCAAAGGTGACAATGGCATTCGAGCCGAAATTGGTCAAGACTGCCAGGCTGATCCCTCGCCCTCTTGTGCGAATTGGAAATATCTCCGACACCATCAGCCAACTGATAGGCCCAAATGATACCTGGGGCAACATTTTTCAGACAAAAACCTCTTTCAGGAACTCGTATGGCACTCAAGTAAACTGTTTTATGTGCTTTTGCAGTTTTGCTCGTGTAATTTGTCAAGGAGTCCAAGATTAGTGTAGCAAATGAGATACTCCCTCTATTCCTAATTATAGTCGTTATGAGATACATGTAGTCAACTTCTGCAAATTCTAACTATTAAGAAATACTTTCATCTGAATACAGATGTAATTTCCCTAAATAGTGTTAGAAATTGAAGGTTAAATTAGTGCATTAGTTATCGTGAAAAGTCAACAGAGTTTGACTTGTTTCTTCATTTATGATAGTTTATGTCGGGGCTAAAAACATTTACAAAAGGCAAGCAGGGAAGTAAGGGAAAAAATGAGATGAGGAAGCTACTTGATAGCTTCCGACATATAGAAGCAGGGCACCAACAGCGACAAAGGGGAGACCTCCGAGAAACTTGTAATATGCAGCAAGGAGGAACAACGACGCAGTCTGTATCACAGGGCATGACACAAAGAAATGAATCCACCATAGTTTCAAAAAAAAAAAGTAGACGCCGGGGAAAATAACAGAAGTTTCTTGTGCACAAGTTGGTCATAGTATACATACAATCCCACTGACACCGGCTATTAGCAAGGGTTTCCTTCCAAGATCGTCAACTTTGAAAACAGCAATTCCTGTCATGAGGAACTGAAGAGAGGCGAGAAAGGGAAAAACAAAAGTGTGAAGTGTTGTACTGTTATGTAGCACAATGATAATTTGATAATATCAACCAAAACACACCTTAAATAGGCCGATCAGGACTGAAACCCGAGTTGCATCAGATGCAGCTGAAAACCCAGCACTCTGTAAAACATACATATATAATGCACACTGTCGGTCTCTTCAATGTAGCAGACAAGAATCGTAAAGTAATTTTGCGTACCTGCAGAATTGGACCAGCATAATACAAGACACTCGGCTGCCCGGTAATCTGAAAGAGTTAACAGTAAGAGCATCAAATCAAACATTTACAACTTGGAATACAGTTTATATCCTTCATCATCACCTCAAGGAAAGACGGGGTCAGTTTAGCAATTTAATTTCCATAATCTGGATAGTTGAAAAAAATTATGTTTTTCGACTTAGACTGTAATGGACTAAAGTAAAATGTTTCATTAAACCTCCTATGCTTCTTTTCCATGGAGTTGTAGGTAGCAAACAGTTTCTAAATCTTGGGTCAATTGGACCCGGTCTCTCTAAATTGCAAAATTTAGGCACAAGACTGCTACATCCGACCCCTCCATACCTCATTTGGGCGGGATTTCGGAGTATTGGTTTTGGAGTCAATTTGGTAATTTAGTAAAAACAAGTTGTTCAAAGAATTACCTGTTGGAAAAGTACAAGACCCCCGCCAATAATGAAGGCTTTCAGACTTGGTCCCTGAAACACCTCCAACAAACTTCCCTCAGACTGTTCGTCGGAATAGGCAGACTTCAACGAAACCAATGTTTCATCGATTTCGGTTTCTGAGACTTTGTCACCAGCAGGCCTGCCTCTGAGTCTGCTCAGGGCAGCAATAGCCTTCTCCTTGTACTCCTGCAACGGACCTTTGCCTTGAACTGCCCTTAGAAGTAACCAACGAGGTGATGGTGGGAGGCTCCACATCCCTAGACCCATAAGTAGAGCAACCGGGACACTCAGCCCAAACATGTACCGCCAGCCTCCAACCACGTCGATTTCGTAGTTACCAACAAAATAACCCAACTGAAGGAATGTAAATCCACAAAAAGTTAGATCGGTGGGCATGGACAAGGGGGCGTTTGGTAGAATCCTGGGAAACATTTTCCTAGGAAAACCTTTCGCGGAAAAAAGGTTTTGCATAGGAGTGTAAAATAATGGGCCCCACAACAAAATTTGACCATCCCCAAGGGATGGTTTGGTTTGGTTGCCAAATTTCCCGGGAAAAGTTGGTTTCTGCTCCATGTTAACCAAAGTTCCCCGTGTTGGGTTGAGTTTAACATGTGGGAATATTTTAAGTGGAGCCCATTATTTCACACTCAAACTCAGGAAAAAAAAATTCGGGAGTTCTAACAAAACATAGAAAATTGTCAACCACCAACTTTCTCAGGAAAATAATCCAACCAAATGCTCCCAGAAGGAAAAGAGAATCGACAATCAGCAAAGAAGCACGTACCAAAATGCCAAGAACTATGAAGAGTTCTTTCAGAGAAATAAGGGTCCCTCGGATTTGAGATGGGCAGGTTTCCGCAATGTATAGAGGAGCCCCGTGCATGGCCTGTATGTGAATGTGACCGACTTTAGGTCATCGTGTTCACTTCCGAGTCAATCTACCTATAACTGGGAAAACTTAAGGAGGCTCACCCAACCAATGCCAAGACCATAAAGAAATCTCCCAAGAAGCAGAACCCCGAGACCAGGAGCACTTGCAGTGACAAAACCACCAAGTGCATAAAGGATTGCCGCTATGATAAGCTCCCTCCTCCTTCCTTCATGATTAGGTGGTGGAAAAAAAGCTATTAGGTTCGGTAATCTAATCAATAGGAATCAGAAAACACGCAAATCATAGAAAGCATTGAAAAGAAATACCAAGAAAGTCAGCTACCGGATAGACAAGGATGGAACCGAAAAGAGCTCCATAAAGCGAACCGCTTACCTGAATTGTGTTACAAGCAAATGTAAGTAAAAGAATCGAAGTTGTAATGAGAATATTGAAAGAATCCGAGGAATAAGTGTTATTGAAGCTTACCACCAGTCCTAATTGAATGGCTGAAAGGTCGAACCATGTAGTGCCACTGAGTTCAGGAGACTGCATGCATCAACCATGTAAACATCACAGACAAACTCTCATCAGTCTCATGTCATGTTCTTTAGCTTTGACATTGAATGTCGAAAAATCAGCACAGCTGAAGCATACCTGTAGTGAAATGGTGGCACCAGATGTAGCACCAATATCATACCCAAACAATAAACCACCTAATGCAGGGAACAAAAACCTAAGAATTCAAGAAAAACAGATTCATTTCACCAACATGAACTATTAAGTCTACCTGCACAATATGGCATACTCAAACATCACAATTCACAAGTTAAACTTGACCCAAACTGGCATTTACTATACTGAATTCAAGCTACTGACAGAGAACCTAAAAAAGGCACAAAATCTTTCAAAAACTGAGAGAAACTTAATAAATAAAAACAACAAAAACCCAGAAAAATTAATCAATAATCAAAGAATATGGAATTAAAGTCCTCAAGAACAGGGCATTGGCAGGTTATCGGGTCAGTAACTGGTAAGCATAATATCAAGCCCACAAAACAGTTTCTTTTCTACCCAACATGTCCCCCCAAGATGGTCTTCTCAAAATTTGAACTTTGGTGGGAAAAAAAGGATTACCCAAAGTTATCAATCATGGTAACCATTGTGATAAAAAGTTTACTTTTAGGATGATTTTACCTGAGACAAACTATACAGTCCTAATTAAGCCCCTTAACCCACTACAATTAACAGCAAATCCTTGATAACCAACATTAAAGGAAAGACAGCATTCTATTTGGGGTAGATTATCAATAATCACAGTAAAAATCATACTTACGGCAAAACTACAGAAGCCCAAGAGAAAGCCTCTTGTTCAGAAGCCTCTTGGCCATCGTAGTATTCCTCCTTCTGGGCTTGAATCCGACGATGCAACGATGAAGTTTTAAACCCAAAATTGGGCGAATTCCCCATACCCATAACACTTTTCCCGTTGAATTTCGGAATTCCCTGAATTCTGGAGATGGGTTTTGGGGAAGAAGATGATGAATTTCTAGGGTTAATGCGGGATTGAGTGTTGCAAACAGAAAATGATCTTGTGGGTCGACAAATTGTGAGCTGAGGGTGGGAACTAACCCATGAATTGCAAGTGGAAGCCATTGATATATCTACAATCAGTTACGATTAAGCTTCACGACAGTTACTAGTTCTGAGAGCTAAGTATTTGGCAGGATTAATCGCAGAGAGAGCATATGTGCTCATAGTCAATGGAGGATCAGATTCGCTGATATTAAAATAAGTTGCTCTGAAAAAGAATGTGTGGACTGGATGAAGACATGAAGCACGTGATGTCTAATATAGTACCGGTAGGTGTACAAGACATGAATGTAGTATATTTGTAAGGTTGTGTTATTTGAATTGGTAATTCTTTTCAATGCAATTCAATCTAATCCAATTTAATCCAATCTAAATCTTACACAATCCTTCACAAAACATTCTCTCTAAAAATACAATTCTCCAAAAAAAGTATTATAACTTATCTAATCTAATCCAATCCAATCTATCCAAACCTCATTTTATCTAATCTAAAGAAAGGGCCTAATTTTTTTCAATGATTTATTAGTAACAATTAGAATTTAGATTTGTTACTTTTCCGCTTTACTAGGAGCAGTGATAGTAATAAAAAATATAATATGTGCTTATATTTAACAATCGATTTTTTTGACATAAATTATACGAAGTTGTATTTTACTGATATCATCAGAAAAGCGAACATGAGTCAATCCCATGAAAAAGAAAAATGAAAAAAGAGAAGAAATCAAAAAAAAAAGGGAAAAGATAAAAAAAGAGATTTCCCAGTTGTCCCACCAACATGGGTCAACATGAGTGGTACAACACCTATGTCCCTTAAACACTTTGTTTGCGTATGAAGAAACTTGTGTTGGGAGAGTAAACCCTGTTTTGATCGTCCATTTCTCGAAGCATACCAGCAAAAAGAAGGAAAAACAAAAGAGAAAATGAGGATGATAAATTGGAGGTGGAGCTAATAGTCACACACACCGGAAAAATCTCATAAACCCTCCAAAGTGCATCTTAAACCTAGCTTTCATGCACCCAACTAATTAAGCCTCTGAACCTTCACACCCATTCCATTGAAGCCTAATCCACCAAATCTTCAAGCATTTTCCATCTATATCCCCAAGCTTTCCTCGAGACACCAATCCTTTGAAGTTACACCTTTTGAACTACGACTGGCTTGAATTCACATCGAATACATAGGAGAACCTCTTTAAGGTTCAGCCGCTACAATACACTTAAAGGAACATCCATTGTCCCAAAATTTTGGTCCTTGTGCGAAAAAATAAGAGAGGCTAGCTTCAAATCGCATACTATGCAATAAGAGAGCGAGAGAATAAGAGGCTAGCTTAAAAACCCATTAGGGTAGGTTAGGCAAAAGGAGAGGAAACCATGAATTTTGAAGTTCTTTCACATTTCCACCATCATAACTCCTTAACCTTCTTTCTGTCATACTTGAACCACCTTCACATTCATATTTATTCTTTCTACCGCCTTCCCCACCTCTTTTCCTATGAGGTGACTTCATCCTTTCCGACCATATAGCCTTGGCCGAAGCATGGTCATCTATCAATCATGACATGCCCAGATTCAACCTTCGCTATCCCTTCCACAAGGTCCATCATGTGAGACTGTTGCCTTAATCGACCCCTTACTTTCCAGTTTCCCCCATCTCCTTTTCACCAAGTACCTCCATGAACCCGTCTGACTATCTCTTTTGTTAACCTTTTTCATCCTTCCATACCGCTAAAGCTTTTTGGTTTGGCCATTGGTGCAAGTGTGAAATTCGATATTTGAGGCATGTTCTCAACACACCTGAGTGAGGCCCATCCATCAACAAGAACGAGAAATCTACCACATCAACAACTAATTGCAAACAACATCCGACTCGGGAAAAGTAAGAGTTGCTTTGTTCGCAGATGATCTAACTTTGTTTAGTGCTTGTCATGTTTCCTCAGTTCAGGTTCTGATGCAAGCCTTTAACCACTTCTTTGAGGTAACAGGCTTATTTGCTAATGCCTCAAAATCACAAATTTATCTTAGAAGTGTCCCAGATTAAGTCAGCGCTTAGCTAACTCACCTAATTGGCACGAAGGCTGGCAAACTCTCCTTGAAATACCTACTGTCTCAGACTCATCCAACCAGTTCTCTAATTCAGTATGCATGCTCTTAATTGTTAAGATAATAGCCAGGATTAAGGTTGGTCGAGCAGGAATATTTCATATGCAGGAAAAGTGGTCCTCATCAACTCAGTCTCCTAGGGCTCTACACTTCTCGGACCAGGATTTTCGTCCTCCCCGCTCAGGTTATCAATTAGTTAACAAATATCTGTAGGAAAGGAGCGGCAATGGGCTACTGTAGCTGGTATGTTCAAGGTTGGAAAGGTCTATGCAATGGTGGAACAGTACAAGCCAGAATGTTCCCTGGGCAAGAACTGTGTGGTCTCGCATGAACGTCCCCGGACATGCTTTTATCTATGGCTCTAGATTCAGGCAAGGCTCCCCGTGAAGGCCAGGATAGCCAAATGGAAATCCATGACATCTACTGTCTGTAGCTTCTGTGATAGTGAGGAAGAAACACTTTCGCGCCTCTTCCTAAACTGCTCTCATGTATCTCACGACTTCAATGAACGCATCAGAAGAGTATTCAAACAGCAAAGACCGTCAGAAGATCAGATTTTTGGTTTCATCAGGCAGCGAGTCAGGATTCAGGGGATCTATCTTGCCAATCGGTCGGACAAAATTTGCTGAAGTGCTGGATAGAATTAGCACTTCTTAGAGATGTATGATTTTCTCTGTATTGATGGAAGTCATTTTCCTTGTACAGTTTCTTCTTCATATATAGAAAATGCTTGCTTTGCCTGCAAATATATGTGCGTATATATGTATATGTAATATCTTCCTAAAAAAGGCGAAAATACGAAAAAGCAACATTCATTTGCCATAGAAGAGGCCTGCAGTCCTGCACACCACAAAATGGTCGGAAACCTGTTCAACTTCAAATTTCAAGGCAATGCAAATGTCATTCGTAAAACATTGAACAAAACAGATCTGCAAAGAATAAAATAAAACTTCTAGAAGATGAGTCCAAATGTTCTAAAGGTGTACAGTACAGAGCTAATAAAATTGTGCATTCCATGTCCAGGAATAATGGAGGACGATTTAGCCATTCGTATCTTAATTGCATTATGTACAACTGGCTAACCAAATTAAACCAATCTCCATCAGCTCGATTCATTCGTCTCACAGTCTTAAAAAAAATCTACCTAATTGAGTTAATAAGAACAAGATAGAGACGCTCAACACAAGATCTTCATACTTTATGAGCTACTACTTCCAGAAATAAGCGAGCTCCTCTCAAAATTAGAAGTCGAATTCTCCTGTGGCCTGCGAGTGGAACAACCCAAAAGATGAGCAAAGACATGTATGATCAAATAAATACCAAACATGATAGTTATATCAACAACCCTAATTTGGTAATTCCACAATTACCATAAGAATAATGATCCAATAATTTGGTTCACATTTTTACACAGTTTTATCCTCTGCAACGAAAGAGGTCACCTTCACTCACTACACTATCCTACTTTCATGTTTCAACGATTCGATCATGTGTATATTGAGCTCACCTTGTTGAACAAAATGTCCTTGTTGTTTATGTGCATGATGCCATCCTTAAGAGTGCACTTCCACCTGCTCTTGGTACGGGTCACCTGACCAAGAAACCATAAGAGGTCAGAAAGGCAGAAGACATGCATTTGACAGTAGTTGGCATTCTGAGCACTTTTTAAGTGAATTTAGTAATATTATTTGATGACATCAACATACCTTGTCAAACTGAGCCAAAACTAAATGCTGTGTGTTTAACTCTTCTCCTTCAACATCGTCCAAATCATCATCGTCATTCTCGTTCAAAGGCGGCTCATCATCATCATCTTCAGGATCATCATTCGGGGGAGGGATAGCAGGAGTAGCAGCTTGCATTTCTAAGCAAATGTGAAAGTAAATACGCCCAACATAAGTCCTTATGCCATGACAAATCGAGATCATTGAGGTACATCAGAATTTCAGAAGAGACTTACCATTAGGAACAGGGGTGTTCACCACATTGTAGTCTTCATTAACAACCCCTTGATAATTGTATATCTTCAAGGTTTAACACCAAAAGAAGTTAAATACTGAATCAAATAAAAAAAAAAAAGGAACAAAGCTAGAATTCCATCCTCAGTTATGCATGAATACACCTTCAAAAAAATGAAGACACCAGTGTTCAAATGTGTGATGTGCATGATGCTAATTGTGAATAGAATACCAAAAAAAAAAATGAAAACAGAACAAAGCTAGATTTTCATTCATTTCCCAGAAGACAGCAGGTGAAGCATGCCTAGAATCTCAACGTTCTTAGGTTCATAAAGGACAAGAATGTCTGATAAACATCTCATCTATATTCAAAACCTAAACTGAGCAAAGAAAAAAATGGAGCTTTCCCCTCCATTGAGTTATGCAAGCCTAAATTGCCTCTTGACCTTAATTGCACTCCAGAATAATTTCATAGAAAAAGAAATGTCAACAGTTTTCTGCCAAATCAGCCAACCCTGGGCAAAAATAACTTGAGCCAAATCCATGCCATGCCTTGTACAGGCGATACATCATCCTGTCGAAAGGGCACTGGCTTTATATCCTCTGGAGTTTACACCACTACATATCTCAGGTCACAAAATCTGTCCCAGCTTAATTGCATTACACTCGAACCCTCTTGATTGATTAACGAAAGCTTATAAAAGAACTAGTGACAAATGATACATGAACTAAGATTATTTTACAATGAACCAAACCAGAAATGAAAACTTGATATGAATGGACTTAAAATGGACCAGAATTAAATGCATGCCTTCACATTAGACAAGTTCTCATTCCTGCCCATATCAGATTTCTCTCTTTAATCAGAAACAATAATAAGCAAGAACATTAGCTAGGCAAAAGTAGCTTGATCATGTAAAGATGTGTGAATTACTGAGACAAAGCTCAGTTACACTCCGATTTTACGTGTAATTCTAATTCAAAATGTGGATTTGCAAAGAGCAAACATCAATGAATAACTTGTGCTAATTCATGATTGAACCACAAGCCTGCAACAAAACATGGTAATGAAGGCACCAAATATATCTGGATTACGGCATTGATTACACACAGCTAAAAAGCAAGTGATTTCAGCATCTCACCAACTAGGATTCTCAGACAAAGCATCATAATTGGCGTATTATAATTCTGGTTAGTCAGTCTACAGCACAGAGCACATTTAAAAATATGTATACATATATTTTCTAAATAAGGATAAATTGTATAAATTCTAAGGTTTTACTAGCACAAGTCCTCCCATTTCTACAAAACACAGCACAACAATCAAAAGATATGAGAAAGGATCAGGAAGCAAACATCAACTTAAGCATGACAAAAACCAACAACTGGGCAGATTGAAACACACTCACATTGGGTGTAGAGAGCATCTCCTCATAAGGATCAGGAATTGGGCCATCCGTCTGGGGAATTCTAGATGAAGAGCCCTTCTGCAAAGCAGGGTCAACTTTCCCATTTGTAAACTCCAGAAACCCACTTCTTCCTAAGGGCTTGCTTTGAATAAACTGGCAAAAGAAGAATCAGAAAAGAAGGATGTCAAAACAGAAAGCCAATGTGAAAAGGAATAGGCTAGTCACAAACTTAAGATTATCTATATTTAAAGAAACAACATTGATGAAACAATTTGCATAGGAAGGCTAAACTTGGCAGCCAGGCCAGTTCCCCATTTTGCTGGACATAACACTATTTCTAATGGGTCAAGCATTGAACATGGCCAAATGTAAAGCTAAACATGGATATGTAAAGGCAAATAAGACTTGCATAATAACATAAAGTACACAAAGATGGAAGTAAAAACGACAATCTGCACACAGTCAAACCCGCAAATCAATGAAAAGATAGGAACGCAATCCGTGGTCAACCAGAGTAGAAAATTTTATTTTTTTTTTAGGGGAGGGGGGCATCTGTGAGGGAACTGTAAAAGTGTACACACTTGTACAGTGATAAAAATTCTCCAATGAACTGAATTATGTATAGTGATTATATACTCAAATTACTCATGGCATTTGGGATTTTGTAAAATAATAAAAATAAATAAACTGAAAACTTCAAAATGGAAAGGTATAATTATGTCTATAGCCCATGATTCTGCCTTTCTCAATGCCATATTTTCCCTGTCCAAGTTCATTCAATCATCCATGCAACAATGTCACTAGGAAGTACGAAGGCATAGGAAGTTTATCCCACAGAATAAGCTCATGCAGTTCACTAGGAAAGAAGAAAATCTATCTCTATTGTAGTCAGTCTCCACAGAAGACAGGTATACAATACCTGCATGATGAGATAAGAATGCCTACATCTAAATCTCCCTAAACCCCATGCGAGTAGGAACTGAGACCCACATTGGGAGTGTTGACATCTCCCAAGCAAGCAAGTGCACAGTGTAGGAAGAAGAAGAAAGGATAACAGCAAGAATATCAACAATGCAACCAAAAGACCACTAGTTTTAAATAGCCACTGAGGGAAATGACAGCAGTAACTAACAAAAGAACAAAGAAGACTACCACCTCCAGTTCGAAGACATCAGACGCATCATCTCCAGCGCCATCTTGCTGTGGGATGTACCCACCTGTCTGATTCTGATACTGTGAAGCAAGATCGTCACGTTTTCTCTTCCCAGAAGGCCCAGTTAAGAAATCCTGCATCTTGTCCCCAAAGATTAGTCACTTTTTGCACACATGTTAAATCCACTTTTTCAGATATTCTTTTTTTGTAGGAAAAAGTTACATATTACAATTATCAAAAGATCACAGCTGAGCTAGAATCCTACATAGATTACGTATATCCGAAATACAGTCTGTCCACATCATAAAAAAATATAGTGTGTCCACAAAATCCACCTCATCAAAAGAGGAAGAGCCAAGCTTCCCACAATCCCAAAAGTAGAGATCCTTGATGAAAGAGGAGTTTCAACTCCCTCAAAAAGCCTTTGGCCCTTTCTCTCCAGATACTCCAAAAAAATCACATGGAGTACAATCATGGCCAGCTTCTTCTATGTTTCCTTTCAAAGAAACCCTTCCACAGAAGATGACTCCTAAGTCCTAATCGAATTAGAAACAACGCACGTGACACATAGGCAACCAAATGCTAACTCCGAAAGAAACCAAGCCAGAGTGAGAGTGAAAGAAACCACATAATCTATTTTCCCAATAAAGTACTAGTTATTATAGGTTTCTATTGTTAAATATTTTTCCTTTCTTAAAAGGAAACAAAACGATTGTGAACTCAAAACTAAATTTTGTTTATCTTTGTTTAATGAGAATAAATTGGAGAGGTGCAATAGAAATTAGAAACACAATTACTAAAAGAACCGATGACAGGCACTTAGCCTGTCCCCTTAAGATTATGAAATAATGCACTACAGCTGACACTTCGAAATAGAGGCTAAGAAATCACCACGCGCACACCCTCACGGGAAAAGAGACGACGAAAGCCTAACTAGGGTATTAAGCATACCAGCAGCAGTTTTTCTACTTACCAGTAGGATGTGCGGAAAAAGTGATCAACAGTGAGCATTGGTCAAATCATAGACACTATAGAATGGTTCTCATAACTACGGCACAGCAAACCCACTCCTCCCCCCCCCCCCCCCAAGCGTCCCCACCCAAAAATATACGAAGAATAGAAAAACCTCAGTCGCACGCAAGCAAAACAAATCATAAAAGACAAAAGATTGGTAGCAATATAATCCTTCAATATATTAGAATCAACCTGAGCCGCTTGCTGTGAAGCTGCCCTATCAGGGTCTTCCCGCCCTTCCACATAAGCTGCAAGAAAAAACAAAAGCCAGATTTCATCTTCCAAAAAAAACCAAGACAGAGGTAGAGACATAACACTTGAGCAAATTCCAATTGGAAGAGTAGTCCTTCATAATTACTTACCAACATTGACATCAACACCAAGAGCAGGCCTCTGATTCATCCAGGGAGAGGGTGGTTGCTGCAGTAGGGCAGTAGGTTCAGCAATGATCCTTATAAATAATTAATCATGACACAACTACAAACTACAAAACAAAAGGTTTGTCACTGACAAGTTAGGCCCAAGCCTTTTTTTCATCACAGATGGGCACCAATGGTCATCATAGTGAAAGTTAATTTAAAATAACCAAAGTTAATTCATAATAAAATGTGAGGAGATAAAAGTTAATTTCTTAATGTCCTCCAGACTCCAAAATTGTAAAAAAAAAAAATATGAAAGCTAGCATTAGTAGCATAACGAAATATTATCAAAAGGGTAATTTACTAGAGAGGGAAAAATATTGTGCTTTGTTTCCTGAAACATTAAATTGTTGTTGTGCCGATCCATTAACCCAGGTGAAGATGCAAATCTTCAACGAACTGGCTACAGAAAGATTGTCCTAAGCCTACCTCAGGCTCAACAATATAGATAGACACTGTAAATAGATAAACCAAGCACCAGAAAAATCATGAAATACCATATTACCATGTAAGGACTAGGCCTTCCAGCCACAGGTTTTATGTCATTTGGACCATTTGCACCTTCATTAGAAATAGGTGTAGGATAATCTGAAGTCCCAATAGGAATATTGTACATCGAACTGTCTGCTGTCCCAGGCATAGGAGTTTGAATTGGTGTCTGCAGTGGCGTCTGCAACAAAAATAAGAATCATCAGTTTACTTACCACTTCCCAGACATCAAGTGCGTCTTAACAAGCTAAACTGCGGCCATTTTTGCGCAAAATTATCCCCAATGAACTTCATTCTTCAGTATCCATTTTAACAATGACATCAACTTCCATCACTTAAACAATGACCAAACAGAGAGAATCCCGTGAAGGCATAGATTCGTTCAGGGTAAGATATATGAAAATTGAAAACTTTACTTCAAGACAGAAAAGAGAAGCTCAATCAAAAGGTTGTCCCATTCAGATTCTAGCTACGTTGTTGGGTATTCATTTGGAACATCCTAATCATATAGCAACTAAAACCATCCATATGAGCAGTGAATACTTACTGGAGGGAAAAGCATCTCAGCGGTGGGAGTTTCATACTCCTCGGTGCCTTCATACGGCACATTCAGATCATGAACAGGCGTAACAGCAGCACCAGGTGCTGGCTTTGGCACCGAAGGCCTCTCACTCGGGGCCAATATCGCACCCGCTTGCATCAATTTCATCTCCCAGAGCTGCAAAACCAACAACCAAACACATCAATTCCACTTACCAATCCACAAATCACAAAACCCTAGAATCAATCACACCAATCCGATCCACCAAATTCACCTCACCAATGCCAAATTCCGCAAACCCTAACTACGCACACACACTCCGAAACCCTAATCACACCACCAAATCAAAACAAAACGCCATCAAACCCTCTAATCCCGCAAAAACACAGAAAATCGCACGTACCCCTTGAAGCTCGGTGAGCACGCCCTCACCAGGACCGCCATTGTTGACGAACTCTTCACGGACCTTGTTGATGACGTCTTCGATGACGTGGACGTAGACCGCACTCGTAGTCGAGCTCCCCATTCTCACTCGAAGCTCCGGATTCCTCGCCTTAAACCGAATCAGACAAGAGTAAACCCTATCGATTCGGAACAAAACCACGCAGAATTGCAGAAATCGTTGGGTTCTGGGAAGAATCGACGGATTAAGGAGGAGTTAGGGTTTGGGAGGAGAGAGAAAGATCGCCGGAGATAGCGGCGGAGGAGGGCGGAGAGAGAGGAGAAGGCGGAACGGAAAAGTAAAGAATAAAGAAGGGTGGAATATAAATAGGTTTGCATCCGTTTATAATGGGATGGGTCCACGCGTCAGAATCTAGAAGGATGATTTTTCTGCCAAGCTCATCTGGTAAATGCTCGTCGGCATATCCCCTACCCTAGGCATCCATTCTGTTCTCGAACGTTACCATTTGCTGATGATTTCATATGTCGATTATTGATTTATTTTGGGGTTGCATTAGGGTCGAGCTCGAGCTCGAGCTGGTTTCGTTTGGTATGAAAAAGGTCGATTTAAAGTACATGGCATTTCTTCTTATTTTAATAATGGTGTAAGGAGTGATTTTGTTGAGATTGTTCTCGACAGTCGGTATCACATAACATTCAGAAGATGATGATTACGACTCTAGTAAAACTTACTATGACTCTAATCTTTATTCAGCTCATCATATAGTGTTGAATAGATTGTCTTTTAAAGATACTCTTTTGAAAGGTTCTCAAAGCGGTTGTGGGGAGGAGATGATCGAATTAGCCGGTTTTCTTTGACAGTGAACGTACCATTACAAATCCGCTCGCCACTTGGATGATAAGCTGATTCAGCTTCACGTCAGGAGTTTGAGGACTTTGGCGATGTCTTCCTGAAGCTAGAGGTAGTCTAGCATAAAGGAATTTTTGAATTTATTGTGGAAACCTAAATGGCAGATGGTTAGGAAAGCATTTTCTTCTTCAAAGAATTCGAACATCTTCAAGAGAAAGAAAAAGTATTCACAAAGCAGTCAGTCTAGCAGTGAAGATGAGACACAGGTTATTTCATAAAATGGAAAGGAACCTGCAGAAATCTCTTTAAATAGATTGGAAGAGGAGGCACGACGAGCGCAGAGAGTTGGGTGCCTTCTAGGAATGATTGGTGATGATGAAGAGATTGCCGTGAAGCCTTTTAGGGATGATTTGTTGGAAGAGGGCAAAAAAAAAAGAAGAAAATTTGAAAAGCTAAGTATGTTTAGCGGTCTTGCTCCGATGAGTGTTTGAATTGTTTGTTTGTTTGTGTTTTGTTGTTTCAATCGCCTTTTTTTGTTGTTGTGTTATCTTGCAACTTCGTTGCATTCCTTTGTGCCCATTTTGGGCTTGAATAATCGAGGAAAAAAGCTTGTTGAGCCTGCAATATTAAACATCGGCATGTATGTGTGAATGAAGTTTGACTGAGGGGCCACTCATCTGGCACAAAACTCTAGGCAAACAAGGGCAAGAAATCGCAGCCAACAACGAGTTTTATTAAATGCATGAGTCAGCAAATTAAATCTTACCCATCAAACCAGATAAATCTGTAAGGTGAAATGAAAAGAAGGTAGGACCCCCATAATTGAACATAATTTTATTCAAAAATCCATTGAAGGTTACTGCTATTTAGCGGAAAGTATTGTTGTCAATTAAAATACTCAAAATACCTCATCTTTAAATTAAAAAGTTTTAGAAAATTATGAAAGTTTGACTTTTATCAACTTTCATTTTCGCTTAGCATCGACTTGACACCTCTTGAGGGTTTTCCACCACCCAAAAACACAAACAAAGCCCTCTTCACACCCACCTTTTGGAAGTTGATGTCGAACATTAGTTCTGTATCTGATGAGTGGAGGAAGTACCCAATGCTCACCAACCAATTCCGCTATGTTGTCCTCGACCTTGGTCTTGGCATTACCACATTCAGCGTTTATCTTGTCGGCGACCTTCTAAAACAATTTTTCTTCCTCTTCTTCCTCCTAACATCATCGAATCTGAAGATGAATTACCCATTAGGAATTTTCTCATATTTCCTTCTTGCAATGATTAGTTACCTTATTTTCTTTTTAGTGCCTCCCCTTGTTATTCATTTCAATTTCTCTATTTGAATTTTATGGTCATTCATTGGTCTTTATCAAATTATTTGAAAAGTATGCTTCGTAAATGAGCCTTTTGTTTGATGAATTTATGGAATAAGATTTTCGTGCATTATTAATAGACACATGTGTCATGATCGAGGTAATGAATGTGGATCTACTTATATGATGGTTTTGCATTCAGATTCAATGATTGTTTAGAATGTCTATTAAATGCTCTCTCCGTCTTATAATGATAGTCCTTTTTAAGAAATCGAATTTTTTTTAAAGGAACATCATTTAATACAATGTTTTATGTTAATTTTAGAGAAAAGAGAAAAATTTTAAGACCAAATATAGTAAAATGGACAATCATTTTAGGACTTCCCTGAAGAAAAAATAGACTACCATTATGAAACAAAGGGATACATTTTTATTTTCCGTAGGATAAGTAATTTTGTATGTGCATCTTTTTATGTCAATGCATAATACTAGTGCCATGTTATGTAAGAATGTTTTGGGGGTTGAATTGTATTAAGATTTGTGAATTTGTTTATGTTGAGGCCCTTGAGGGGGGTGAATTTCACAATTAAGATCTACACACTAGGTAAGGACGTTAGAGCAAACGTGTAACTGAAATACATCATTATCTTTATATCATCAAAGAACAAGTTACACTTACTAAACAAAGCTAGAAGTAACAGCCCGAAGGCAGTTACTGATAGATTCACTGACCAAGACCGAAGGTCCTTGAGACAGCTACAAATAAGGATCGTCGTAGGAAAAACCCTAGCGGCGATTTGGAACATGATGGATTACATTGAAGCACACACTCACATAGCCTTAGTCCGTCAAGGCTCTGCTACACACCATCTCTCCACCACATGTGGACACAACGAATGCTCACCAAGGTCCTTGGATATACCTTCACCAGAGGTCCTTTACTGGCTACCTTCACCACCGAACCATTGGTTACACACTCGGAGAAATCCCACCGGATTTCTTACTCCGCGATTACTTTCGTGGAATCGCCTATCTTCTCAATTCTTCTATCGTCCTTTTTATAGATACCTTTGGATGCTTGGACTTGAGTCCTTCCAACGGTAACTTGCCTTATGTGTTGATTTCTTCCCTTTTGTTGCTATAACAATCATGATTTATTTCTCTTGATTTGTTTCCTTTTTATATCTACAAGAATCATGCCCATAATAAGAATATATAATATATAATCAAAAAATATATATTATATACACATAATCTGAGTATATAATCAGAATATATATTATATACTCAGAATATATAATCAGATTATATAATATAAGGCAACTTCCCTTTTCCGGATTTTCGCTTTGATCAAAACCGAAGGTCCTTCCCGGATGCGCAGTGAAGGACCTTGACCCTGTCTTCAACAATCTCCCCTTTTTTGATGAAAGATAAAATTCAGCAACAATAAATCCTTTTTCTCCTTTTGGATTGTCACAAGGTCAATAGGGAATGTCCCCCTTGATATAACATCTAGTATGTTTTAGAGGTTGTCTAGAAATCTGCAACGCTTGATAAACTTGTCAGCACTAAGAGAGGGTCCTCCCCCTCAATTCACGCCAATTCAATATGATCAATGAATGGTTTACAGGTGACATACCTCAAATTTTGTGCCGGATGAAGGACACAAGGATTATGATTTAACCTTTTTTTCCTTATCAATGTCCTTGTAGTAGAATGCATCTACGTCCGTGACTTACCTTTTTGTTTTCACTATCCGCCATGATCTTTTCCACAGAGCGGTTAGTCTCTTATTGTGTGGACCTGCTCTGATACTACTTGTTGAGACCCTTGAGGGGATGAATTTCACAATTAAGATCTACACACTAGGTAAGGACGTTAGAGCAAACTTCCTTGGTTTAAAACCAAGGATCAAAACACAGTGTAACTGAAATACCTCATTATATTTATATCATCAAAGAACAAGTTACACTTACTAAACAAAGCTAGAAGTAACAGCCCGAAGGCAGTTACTGATAGATTCACTGACCAAGACCGAAGGTCCTTGAGACAGCTACAAAATAAGGATCGTCGTAGGAAAAACCCTAGCGGCGATTTGGAACATAATGGATTACATTGAAGCACACACTCGCATAGCCTTAGTCCGTCAAGGCTCTGCTACACACCATCTCTCCACCACATGTGGACACAACGAATGCTCACCAAGGTCCTTGGCTATACCTTCACCAGAGGTCCTTTACTGGCTACCTTCACCACCGAACCATTGGTTACACACTCGGAGAAATCCCACTGGATTTCTTACTCCGCGATTACTTTCGTGGAATCGTCTATCTTCTCAATTTTTCTATCGTCCTTTTTGTAGAGGCCTTTGGATGCTTGGACTTGAGTCCTTCCAACGGTAACTTGCCTTATGTGTTGATTTCTCCTTTTGTTGCTACAACAATCATGATTGATTTCCCTTGATTTGTTTCTTTTGTTTCCTTTTTATATCTACAAGAATCATGCCCATAATAAGAATATATAATATATAATCAAAATATATATATTATATACACATAATCTGAGTATATAATCAGAATATATATTATATACTCAGAATATATAATCAGATTATATAATATAAGGCAACTTCCCTTTTCCGGATTTTCGCTTTGATCAAAACCGAAGGTCCTTCCCGGATGCGCAGTGAAGGACCTTGACCCTGTCTTCAACAATCTCCCCTTTTTTGATGAAAGATAAAATTCAGCAACAATAAATCCTTTTTCTCCTTTTGGATTGTCACAAGGTCAATAGGGAATGTCCCCCTTGATATAACATCTAGTATGTTTTAGAGGTTGTCTAGAAATCTGCAACGCTTGATAAACTTGTCAGCACTAAGAGAGGGTCCTCCCCCTCAATTCACGCCAATTCAATATGATCAATGAATGGTTTACAGGTGACATACCTCAAATTTTGTGCCGGATGAAGGACACAAGGATTATGATTTAACCTTTTTTTCCTTATCAATGTCCTTGTAGTAGAATGCATCTACGTCCGTGACTTACCTTTTTGTTTTCACTATCCGCCATGATCTTTTCCACAGAGCGGTTAGTCTCTTATTGTGTGGACCTGCTCTGATACTACTTGTTGAGACCCTTGAGGGGATGAATTTCACAATTAAGATCTACACACTAGGTAAGGACGTTAGAGCAAACTTCCTTGGTTTAAAACCAAGGATCAAAACACAGTGTAACTGAAATACCTCATTATATTTATATCATCAAAGAACAAGTTACACTTACTAAACAAAGCTAGAAGTAACAGCCCGAAGGCAGTTACTGATAGATTCACTGACCAAGACCGAAGGTCCTTGAGACAGCTACAAAATAAGGATCGTCGTAGGAAAAACCCTAGCGGCGATTTGGAACATAATGGATTACATTGAAGCACACACTCGCATAGCCTTAGTCCGTCAAGGCTCTGCTACACACCATCTCTCCACCACATGTGGACACAACGAATGCTCACCAAGGTCCTTGGCTATACCTTCACCAGAGGTCCTTTACTGGCTACCTTCACCACCGAACCATTGGTTACACACTCGGAGAAATCCCACTGGATTTCTTACTCATGATTACTTCGTGGAATCGTCTATCTTCTCAATTTTTCTATCGTCCTTTTTGTAGAGGCCTTTGGATGCTTGGACTTGAGTCCTTCCAACGGTAACTTGCCTTATGTGTTGATTTCTCCTTTTGTTGCTACAACAATCATGATTGATTTCCCTTGATTTGTTTCTTTTGTTTCCTTTTTATATCTACAAGAATCATGCCCATAATAAGAATATATAATATATAATCAAAATATATATATTATATACACATAATCTGAGTATATAATCAGAATATATATTATATACTCAGAATATATAATCAGATTATATAATATAAGGCAACTTCCCTTTTCCGGATTTTCGCTTTCATCAAAACCGAAGGTCCTTCGCGGATGTGCGGTGAAGGACCTTGACCCTGTCTTCAACAGTTTATTACAAATTGCTTATAAATAACCAAACAATGGTGACATTTTATATGACTGCTCTAGGCAACGCTTGCTTCGCAAGCATTGATCCGACAAATATAAAAATAAATTTAATAGTTCAATATTAAAAAAAACCTCTAAATAAATTAAAATTTTAATTTGATTATGTTATTCAATATTTATTTATATAAAATATATACAACATATATAATCTAAATCAAAGCTAATATGCCAAACAGAATCAGACCACCTTCCGATATGGATTGAATGTAAGCACATGAGACCCTCTAGGAAAAGAAGTTCCAAAGGAAAGTCGAGACCTTGTCACTTTGAAAAGGTCTGGATGATTGAAGAGGGGTTTGAGGAGGGTGTCAAAGAAATATGGGAAAGGAACAAGAGCAGTAGAATGGATAGACAGTTGCTGAGATGCTGCCAAGAATTAAAACGACGCTTCGGGAAAGGTACAGAAACATTGCAGAAGGAAATAAAACAGAAGAAAGAGGAGATTGCAAAACTGTAAGTTAGGGAGCAAACTCAGGAGATAATTAAGCAAGCTCGAATGCTCAACAATGAGATTGATTCTTTGGAAAAGAAGGAAGAAATAATGTGGCTAAAAAGGAGTAGACAAGGGTGGATCAAGGAAGGAGATAGAAATACGACTTTTTTCCATCAAAAAGCTACCCTTCGAGAACGGAAGAATAGAATACAGAATCTACAAGATACAAACGGTAATTGGGTTTATGGCGAGGAGCAGTTTGAGGAAATTTTCCTCAAATTCTTTGGCGAGTTGTTCACTTCTACGAGGCCAACTAACTGTGATGAGATGGAAATGATGGTGACGGAAGAGATGAACCAACAGTTAACAAAACCTTTCACAAGGGAGGAAATCTACAACGCACTGATGCAAATGCACCCAACAAAAGCCCCAGGACCCGATGGTATGTCAGCTTTATTTTTCCAATCTTGCTGGCATATAATTGGAGATGATGTGTCTAATGTGGTGTTAGATATTTTGAACCATGGTGCATGTTTAGACGAGCACAATAAAACATATATTGCACTAATAGCAAAGGTGAACAATGCAAAGAGCCCAAAGGAATTCCGACCCATTAGCTTGTGCAATACAATTTACAAAATCGTCTTCAAAGTGCTTGCTAATAGAATGAAAGACATTCTCCCAAATATTATTCATGAGTCATAAAGTGCATTCATACCGAGACGATACATTACAGATAATGTTCTTGTGGCTTTTGAGCTTTTCCACTATTTGAAGAAGAGAAAAAAGACGGGAGGAAAGGGATACATGACTTTAAAACTCGATATGAGCAAAGCCTACGATCGTGTGGAGTGGTGCTTTTTAGAGAAGATTATGAGGAGGATAGGGTTCAACCAGAGGTGGCAGGAGCTGGTGATGAGATGTGTGGCTTCGGTCTCTTTTGCGGTACTAGTCAACGGGCAGCCGACGAGCTGGTTCAAGCCACATCGAGGTCTACATCATTTGCCCTTATAGTAAATGTAATGAACCGAAAATGACTACATGGTCTGAATATTTGTCATGGCGCCCCGATTGTGTCCCACCTATTTTTTGCGGATGATAACCTTCTGTTCACAAGAGCAAACTAGCATGAAGCCGCTGAGGTAAGAAACATACTCCAGCAGTATGAGAGATTGTCCGAGAAAGTGGTCAATTTGGAAAAATCAAAAGTTTCTTTTAGCCGAAATGTGAGCGACAATATGAAACAAATGCTCCAGGGGAGTTTACAATTTAAGGTTGTAGAGGCACCGCAACGATACCTTGGTCTACCCACTATTATGGGACGATCAAAGGGATCTACTTTCCAAGCAATAATTGACCGAGTCTGGAAGAAGATGAAGAGCTGGAAAGAACAAACAATGTCGAGAGCTGGCAGGGAAATCCTAATCAAAGCAGTCATTCAAGTAGTACCGAACTATACGTTGCAATGCTTTGAAATTTCCGAAACCTGTTGCGATGAGATTGAGAAATTGTGTCGGCAATTTTGGTGGGGACTAAAAGAACAAGGCAGAACGATGGCCTTGATTCCATGGAATAGATTGTGTGGTGCAAAGAAAAATGGAGGGTTGGGTTTTCGACGGATGCACAATTTCAACATGGCTCTGTTAGCAAAGCAAGGGTGGAAGCTCATCAACAACCCACACACACTGTCGGTAAGAGTGTTGAAAGCAAGTATTACCCGAGAACAAGCTTCTGGGATGCAAAAACAGGTCACCAGCCAAGCTTGCTTGGAAGAGTATTTTAAAGGCGCGATATTTGGTAAAGGAAGGTGCAATATGGAATGTGGGAAATGGGACTTCAATCTATATTTGGAAGGACAAATGGCTTCCGAAATCCCCTACCCATATGGTCACCACCCCACCAACGGTGCTGTCAGAGGACGCCAAGGTGAGTGAACTTATAGATCATGACACAAGGAGTTGGAAGACACCCCTAATCCACCAAATTTTCATGAATGAGCAAGCAAGTGAGATTACTCAAATCCCACTCAGTATTTTCAATGACCAAGACTATCTCAGATGGGCTTTTTCAAAAAGTGGGGAATTTGAAGTGAGAAGTGCATATCACTTGGCTCAATAGTTAAAGGGGTGTAAACACACGACAAGCGAACCTGGAGCCTCCACTGATTGGGATGGAAGATGGAATAAACTATGGAAGGCTAAGGCTTTACCCCGAACTTTAGACCTAGCATGGCGAGCAGCTCTTGATGGATTACCTACTCGTGCAAATTTGGTAATGAGAGGGGCAGAAGTGGATATCCAATGTCCAATGTGTGGAGAAGCATATGTGTAACGCCCCAAAAATTCAATTATAGAAAAGTCAAAGTCAAACTAACGTTAACGGAAAAATTTTCAGCGGCAGTCTCAACTCTTATTTGGACGTCACTGCCATATTCCCGAAGGAATATAAGGCAAGAAGGGAAACTAACAACCGTTCAACTATAAACAAACCGAGCAACTCAAAACTTAGAAAACAACTCAACATGACTAACTTCAAGTCTTTCTGAGTTGAAACATAACATAAACTAATAAAAGCTAAGCATGCCAAGCCTCACTACTAATTCCCGTCCCCAGCATATTGATCATCACCTGAAAATAAAACATTTCAAAAATAAGGGGGAAATCTCAATAATGTCTACCCCTAACCGTTAAAAACAATTCAAATTCGTTTCAATTCTTTTAAGGGAAAGGAAACAAGTCAAATCATTTCACAAACCTTTTACCCTTAACTGTTTTCCCTTAACCCAACCAATCTATATTTTATTATGCAGGCGGGATACCACATCCCTTAGAGTAACATCGCCTACCACAAGTATCAAAAATATTCGCCTACCATAGGCATCAACATTCGCCTACCACAGACATCAAAACATTCGCCTACCACAGGCATCAACATTCGCCTACCACAGGCATCAAAATATCAACTATCCTATATGAGGGAAGAAGCCCTTATCTCCTGGTCTATAACCTTGCAGGATACCAGATCCTGATCTCCGGGTTATGCCCCGAAATCCGCTTAATGTTTCACTTTGAATTATTAGTATCTTATGCAAAACTCAATTCAAAGCTCTCAAGTCAAACCCAACCCAGGTTATCAAAATCAATAATAAAACCACTAATAAAATACCATCCAATTTTTCAACTCATAAATCAAAGTACAACAATTACAAACAATTATCCAAAATAGATGGTCACATTTCCACATAAAGTCCCCTTTCAGGATGCAACTCTCAAAACATATTAGAAAATATTAAAACACATTTAAAGAGCATCACAGTGGGGATTAGGGCATAGACATTACCTGATTAGCTTCACTTCACAGCAAAAACGAACACACTTGAGCTCACTAACGATGCGAATTAGCTCGGGCCCAAAAACAAGAGAGGGAGGAGGCCGAGATGGCTAACTAGCGACAACGGTGGCTCCGAGACGGTGACAAGGTGGTGTGGTGGCCAATGGTGGTGTGACAAGCGTCCCAACAGCAACAAGAACTTGTCTTCGTTGCACGGATCGGTGGTGGTGTCCGGGCTCGGTGAAACCTGACGGCAGCGGCGGCGACATGAATAGCAGCGGCGGCGTAGCAAAGCAGGTGTTCTTTGGCTGGTGTGTGCAAATGGCGGTGGCGGCTGGTGGTCCTGGGCAGAGCTCCGATGACGTTCTCGGCTGCTGGGGAACTCACGGAAGAGAGAAAGGAAGAGGAACGGGAGAGAGGGAAGAAAGGGAAAGAGGGGTGCGTTGTGTATTTGCGTTTACTAACTAAGGTTTAATTCAGTCTTATTAGTCCCTAATCTCACCTTAATTAACTCTAATCTTTCTCCAATATAACTCTAACTCCTTTAACAAGAAAGAGATCCTTACTCTTACCTAATTCTAATATTGATATGATTCTACTGCTAATAACTAATAATAATAATTACTACTATTCATGCTATTTCTAACAAACTAACATTACTACTACTAATCCAAAACTAATAGTAATAAAGAGATCACGTAGCCATAAAAGTAATATAATAGTAGTAATAATAATCTAACAATAAACATCACGTAATACTCCCAATAATAATAATAATAATAATAATAATAATAATAATCACACAGTAATAATAATAATAATAATAATAATAATAATAATAATAATAATCACATAGTAATAATGACAACAATAATAACAACACATGAAATTACCGATTTACCTTTACTCCCAAGCACGTTCCCGTAATGTATAAAATTACTATCTTACCCTTGTTAGTTCCTCAACGATCCTACGAGTTCAAGTGTTAGCATAAATAATCACAAACGAAACTTGATAATTAACGGAGTCAACTTAAATTACTAACGTCATAACGGTCAACGCACTTGAATTTTTCGTGGTTTTACAATATGAAACAACCACACACCTATTCCTAGACTGCCCATTTGCATCAGAAGTCTGGGCAAAATGCTCGCTACGAGTGGAGACAAGGGACAGAACAACGATGAACTTTGCAGATTGGTGTCATGAAATTTATGGCAAGGTGGATGACGAAGTACGGGGGCTGTATATGCACACCATATGGTACATTTGGGACACTAGAAACAAATGGTTGTTTGATAAACGGAGATGGACAGATTCTGATTCAAAGGGCGGTGGATGAATGAATTGCGGTGTGCGAAACTCGGAAGACTGGGCAGGAGAAACTAAAAGGCGGAGTGATCAGAGAGCAATGGAAGCCGCTGCCGGAAGGCCAGATAAAAATCAATGTTGATGCATCCCTTAAATTCCAGGGGCAACGTGGCCTGGGAGCTGTCCTGCGCAACAGGGAAGGACATTGTGTAGCAATCGCAACAAGTAGATGCAAGGCGGAATGGGATGTCGATGTTTCAGTGGCAGCTGCAGCAAGGTCCGACCTTCAAGTTGCTAGCTCACTGGGGGTACGAAGTGCAATTTTGGAAATGGACTCACAATCAATCACGAAAAGCTTGAAGCTGAGAAGGTTGAAGAAAGGATAATCAGGTACAATTTTGAAGGATTGTCTGAAATATGCTGAAAACTTTATTTTTTTGGATTTTATTTTTGTTCGAAGAAGTGCAAATCAAGCTGCACATGAGGCTGCAATGGTAGATATTCCATGTAATAGCACTAAAGTTTGGGTGGATGGAGGCCCTGCTTCTGTCTTATCGGCAGTACAGGAAGACCTTTGTGTGATCAATGAATGATTTCCAATTTTCAGTTTCAAAAAAAAAAAATTAAAGCTAATATGATAACTAATACTACTACATTTCATATGGACTTTTTCCTATCAATATTTTTTTAAAATACAAGTTTAAATTGGATTAAAATATTATAATAAGCTTTATTCTAAATGAATTATTATATGAGGTAGTAAGACATGTTACCAGCAACATATAACACTTGTAATATCAATAATTAGTATGTAATTAGCTTAGAAAATTATGGAAGATATTACATGTTTTTAGTCTCCATGCATCGAGTGATGACTTAAGAATAGAAACCTTTTATATTTTATGGATGATGAAACAATTATAGATTTCAGAAATAGTGGTCCATTAGATAAAATAATGCTACTTCTAATTAATTGTCATATTATGGATAAACAATGTCCACATAATATAAGCGTCGTATATAATTCATCTTGGCTACTATCCTCATCGTTTATCCTATCTTTATAATCTCATATTGACAATTTCAAATATAGTAGCAATTAAAGTTATGGCGACATTTATCGTGGTATATTATAATCTCAAACACAAAAATTCAATATGCAATAAAATAAAGAAAATACTAGCCATATACCTTCTTTTTAGTTGAAAGATTTGACATCATATTGACATTCGTATCTCCTTTATCAAACCTCAAAAACTCATCTTCAATTACAATTACATAACCAATGTCATTAAAGTTTCAAATGATTCACATAAAATATCTATATCATTACTTATATATAGTCAGTTGAGCATAAAAGGAATTGAGTATGATATATTTAGAAATATTAAAAATTCTACTATAGTTTGATTATACAGTAAGAAACCTACTCATCTTCAATTATAATTACATAACCAATACCGTAAAATTTCAAAGGATTTCACATAAAATATCTATACTATTGCTTATAGGCAGATGAACATAAAAGGAATTAAGTACGATATATTTTGAAATATTAAAAATTCTACTATAGTTTGATTATACAGTAAGAAACCTACTCATCTTCAATTATAATTACATGACCAATACCGTAAAATTTCAAAGGATTTCACATAAAATATCTATACTATTGCTTATAGGCAAATGAACATAAAATGAATAAAGTACAATATATTTCGAAATATTAAAAATTCTACTATAATTTAATTATACAGTAAAAAAAAACCTACCCATTTAAAAATGTGACTAAATTTACTATAAAAGAACATGACTCAATTGAAGTTAATAAAGATCTTACAATTAATGAGTCAATTAATAAAAATATATTCAAGTTAGGTTTATATTTAAATACGATTTGAATAATAATAATCTATAATAATATAAAAGTAATATATTCGAAAATTGAAATACTTAACCCAGAGTGATTGTAGGGGTTATTGGCCAATCATATTAAAGAAAAAAATCGATTTAAAAATACAGTAAAAAATTCCCGCCCGTGAAATAATAATAAAAAAATTGATTGAAAAAAATAATAAATAAGAAGTCTAATCAGATTAAGAGTCTACCTTATCTACTTCCGAACCCAATTAGGAGTCTAACTCCCACCCAAATCTAATTAGGACTCTACCTCTCATCTAATTAGGACTCTACCTCTCACCCAAATCTAATTAGGACTCTACCTCTCGATCTAATATATAAACATCGAAACATCTTTCATTCTCTTTCAATCTGTCAAGTGTCAACTATTAACATTTGAGGCAACCATTGAATTCTCGGCAAACCTGCAAATACAAGCAGCTTAGTTTTCGAAAAGTACTATCAATATATACCACATCAATATATTTTAGCATGTATTTGCATGTTACAATTTTTTTATAAAATTTTGCATGATACATTGGATTTACTTGGTGAAAAATATCAGAAGATTACAATTTAGCATTCTCGATAATTTAAAAGATTGAAAGTGTATAATTTCCGCAATATCTGTGAAGATATTGAACCCCTCCTTTTTTTGGCTTTAGCATATGTTATGTTGCCCCTCAGTCCTCATCGCTCGAGAAATACGTGTGTTTTGTTTTCAGTTTTTGTTTTCCTTAATTATTATGAATGATTAATCCACAACGTACTATCAACAAACTCTTTAAGAATTATCTTTTCATACATCTGTATCAAAAGCACAAGTCATTATTAAACATGACGGTTAGGAGTAGAACTGAGTAAATCTTCTATGCGTCAATTTATCTGTATCAAAAACACAATACATCTGTATCATAATTTTTTTTACTAAAAGTACTATTAGTACGTACCACACCATAATTCTATGCGTCAATTTATTTGTCGCAACCTTTTCTTCAATTTATTTATGCGTCAATTTATTCTATGCGTCAATTTATTTATCGCAACCTAATATAGACATCCAGATATCTTTCATTATCTCACAATCTGTCAATTATCAATGTTTGAAACAACCATTAAATTCTGGATGCTTAAGTTTATTCTATGCATCAATTTATTTATCGCAACCTTTTCTTCAACATAGACCCAATTTTCTCATTCATAAAGCACCGGCGAAGCATCACCAAGTAAGTCTTCCTACATCTTTTTTTTCTTATTTTACTGCTATCACTATCA
Organism: Portulaca oleracea; assembly: GCA_029582165.1. Taxonomy (NCBI): domain Eukaryota; kingdom Viridiplantae; phylum Streptophyta; class Magnoliopsida; order Caryophyllales; family Portulacaceae; genus Portulaca; species Portulaca oleracea. Next base: position 31,235,177 of record CM055886.1, read on the forward strand.
ATATTATTGCACACATCAATCCAATTTGTTTTATTCGACTTTCATCCTTATATTATCTTCACATCTTTCAGCATATTCAAATTTATTTAGGTGCAGGGTACATTTAGATTTTCCAAAAACGTTAAGGAAAAGTTTAATTATATAATTCTTTTTCTGATATATGAATTACCATGACATCTTTGCACAGGCACTACACTTACAGCAAGACTGCATATCTCTCATTGTCAAATTCCATTTAGACTTTAGCGTTGGGTTGATTGATTGATATTTTTTTCACTAATTTGTGGGGTTTCACTACTAAAAACTTGCCATATTGCGACAGAAATTGCGACGGAAAACTACATAGCAGCGACGGAATTTCTGGACCGTGCGACGGACATTGCGACGGAAAAATTTCCGTCGCATTTTGCCTCGTCGCAAGGCCCTTGCGACGGACCTTGCGACGGAATTTGCGACGGAAATAAATTCCGTCGCATAGTCTCCAGAAAATTTAATAAAATAATAAAAAATCCTTGCGACGGAAAAAAAAAATTTGGCCACACATCTTTTAAGCTGGAACTTCTTTGAACTGAATTTCCATTTTTAAATATAAAGGTGCAATATATATATATATAATGTAGAAATTAATTTAAAGTAATTGTATTTAATTAAGTAAATAAAAATTCACGTACAATTGGTTCAAATTGTTCATAAATTTACTTAGTTTAACTAATTTAGAAAAAAAAAAAAGTAGCGTTGATCCTAACATTAAGTTAAAATAACCTAAGAAAGTATAAATACATCTAAATTAGAGCCATCAAGTTTGTTTGAGCTATTTCATACAATCTCAGCCGGCAACCTCCTCGTCGAATATGGGAATTGGCATTCGCTTTCCTCTTCAGAGTAGAAGAGCCTAATCTCGAACCCTATAGATACGACCCTTGTTAAATTCTGCTTCACTCACACTACATTTGGATCCTGCCCTTCTTCAGTTCTTCCTTATTGAGCTCGCGCTTACAATTTTCCTGATAACATATATAAAAGTTGTTATATAAGATTCAATATACATAAATATAAAACAACAAGAGGAATGAACATAAATATAAAACAACTAAAGGTGCGCACGTAATATTGGAGCGAAACCGGCAAAGTCTCCCCTTAAATTTCAACATTTCTCAAGTTAATTGCCCTATCCATTTCCCCAAAAACACATACAAAAATATGCATGCACTCAACAGCCACACGCCGGAGTATCTCACGAGCCACACGCTCGGATTCCAATACGCACTTGAAACTAATAACTTGAAATAGGGTTAATGATAGGGCACTTGGGTGCTTAGTCTAATAAAACACACCTGAGGCACACCTAGGCAAGAAGCAAGGGACCAACACCTCAAATGACTCCACCACTAACAAGAAAGAACAAGCTTTCGCAATGATAATCAAAGCAAATAATAAAATCTTATATATCTACTTCTCTACCAAAAACTAAGAACACCATGAGAAAACAAAAACAACCAAAATTTTACTTTCTAATAGCTAGAAATTATTGATTAAAGTGAAAGGACCCTAAGTGTAAATGGTTCTATATGGAAGCTCATGAATCTATGAACGAGCATACGGCTTAGATTTGAACAGAACAACACTCAGACACCTCTCAAAAATTATAGTGACAATTTGTTGACAAAGATTAATATAACATCACATAAAAACAATAAATTTATCTAAGTACTCATATTTCCTAATATTTCTAAAGCAACATTCACCTTAATGTACCAGCAAATGAAGTAAATGTTACTGTAAATAAGATATTAAGGGCATAATTAAATAAATAATCCTTCAGACCTCCATTAAGTAGTCTCACAACATGTAGCTGAGCAATTTGTGACTCATACCACTTGGCAAGCCCCATAGGAATGATATGTATCCCACAATCTAGTTTGGATGAGTTCATAAATTAGTTTCCTATCCGAAACAGATGTCAAACTTAAAAGCTGTCGAGATGCGTTCAAAAGGCAACAAGTTACTCGTACATAATGCATAGGTTTCACCTCACTGCCATGAGTACAAGATATACATATACAAATCCCAATTACTAAGTTGTACCATCATACACAAACTAGCGAAATAATTAGTTACCTGGTGAAGCGCCATTAATACTGTAATTCTTCGGAAACAGGGATTACCCAGATTCAGAGCACGGAGCTTATCCTACTGCCGATTCATAAATGGAGCACCCAACACACTCAACATTTTCCCTTTCCCAAATTCCAATTACCAAATTATGCCATATATATATATATATATATATATATATATATATATATATATATATATATGTGACTTTTAGTTTTGGTGCTACAATAGATAAATTCCTATGTCTTGGAGGACTAGTTCTCTCTACATCCTCACCACATGTAAATAAAAGTTTTCATCCCATATTTAGCCTAAAGGAAATGAAATGATAGCTTCCTAAAGTGAAAAATGGTTCCAGAATCAATGCAAAACTTGCTTTTCTACATGACATGCTCCTATATCCCAAATCAAAGCATAAGTGTAATTTTGTTTTCTCTACCAGGAGCTTACCATTACTATAGTGATGAGTATAGGAAGTGGTCATTAATGTTGATCATAGCACCATTGATGGCTAATCTTGCTGTGAATCCTTTGGTAAGGGCAACAATCCTAGAAACATCAAACATGATGACATGACATCAGAATGATCTCCTTTTCCAAATCTTGCAGCTGAACCAGGAGCCAAATACTGGGCATGTTGCATCTACAATTGCCAAAGCCAAAGATAATCGGAACTAAAAATATAGATGCACACAAACCAGCACAAAATTTGACAATATTTATCCAGAATGAATTTGATTATTTGATTTTGGAATGAAGGAGAAAACTATTTTGATTAATGGGATCAATAATAAATAAAGTACATATCTAACCTGTGAGACAAGTACTAAGGAGATTGAAATCAGTAATCACCGACCAATACTCTGATAGATGTGGCAGATTGCATCGCGAGGCAAATGGCGAACCTAAAATCCAATTCGAACAAGGAAAATCACATTGACATACAAGGATACAACACATGTTCAAGTCCCAAAATCTAATCAAACCCAACAAATACATAATTTGCAGCAAGCAACATACCATATCAGATCCGAGTTTGGAGTTTGAATCGAGGGCTGGGGACGGAAGCAATCCATGCCCGAAGGAAACCAGCGGGTATTGAGTTTGAGTTTGAGTTAGGGTTTGGGGTTAGGATGGTATTAGGGTTTGAGCAGTCACCGGGAAAATCAGTGACTGCGTGGTGGAATGTTGCAAAGATGGTTGAATATGGTGGTGGCGATGCTGTACGCATTGGCGGCCTGTACTTGTAGCGACGCCGACACCGACGCGAACGACTGAGAGGGAGATGTGACTGCAGTCTTCGTCGCGGGGGGAGGTGTTTGGGGGTAGGAATATCGGGCGAGACGGTGGTCATCGGTTTGGATCTGCGGTTGAAGTGGTGGTGGAAGCCATCGCTGCCGATTGACAAACTCGAATGTTGGTTGGAGTTCGGGGTCGCTTGAATCTTCAAGAGCTGGAAGAGGAGGAATCGTCCAGGCGGTGGCATCGGTTGGAGAGGCGACCATGGCGACGGGACGACGGCGTTTGTGTGGCCAGTGGGGAGGCTAGGGTTTACAAGGCAGCAAGGATCTGGAGAAGATGTTGCTACCCCCGAGCTAAATGCTCCTCGACTATTCGAAAAGGAGAAATGAATGAAATTCCATTTTTTTCATAATTTTTTTTTAAAAATGGACCGAGCCACGGACCAATTCCGTCGCAAGGTCCATTTTTTTCCAACTCAGCCTAATTTTAAATATGGACCGTGCGACGGAAATTTCCGTCGCAATTTCCGTCGCAATATGGCAAGTTTTTAGTAGTGTTTTATGTGATGCATTGTTATATAAGATGTTGGTCACCATACAAAGGTATGCCTCTACAAGAGTGAAATGTCATTTTGCTACACATTACTAAAAACTTGTCATATCTAAATCCTAATTCTTTTGTCTTATCTATACTATATATTAAGAGAATGTATGGTTGACTCTCATATGAGTGATTCTAGGAGGTCAAATTGATTATATCCATTGATTAATTACATGTAGTTACAAGTTATTGTCAACCGTCATATTTCTATACTTAATCCTTCACATCACTCTCCACCAACTTTAAACAAAACAATAACTTCCCCTATAATCACTTATCCTCCTCATATGGTTTATCATGACTGGTTTATTTCTTCTTGAATCATTGCATGATACTGATTGTATTCACTTCATCCTTTTCATTAACCTTAATTCACTGTCATTGTATCCTACATAATTCAAAATACTTATATACCTTATTCCCTTAGTTATTAATGGACTGGAAAACAAGAACGGAAGACACTTATTAATTGTCTTACATTACTTTTCAAAAAAGTGACCTCGCGTTGATGAGATAATTTTGGGGTACGTTGTTGTTGTCATCGTCATCGTGCTACTTTAAAACATATCTATATCTATACTATATATTAAAGCAATATAAGATTGACTCTCATTAAAGTGATTTTAGGAAGTCAAGTTAATTATAGCCATTGATTACATGTTGTAACAGATTAATCTCAACCACTAGATTTATATTTGATATTTTTTTTCCAAACCCACGTAGTCATCCTCATACTCCTCTCATCTCTTCCTTCAACCGCCGGATTAGTTACTCATTCATTTGTCCATTTTTTTCTTTTTTTTTTGTAAATCTATTTTTTTAATGGAATACTCATTCACCCATTGATTTGATTGGTAAATATAATATGTGGTTCACCTTACTACATATGCGTTGCATATATTTAAAATGTAGTTCACCTAATAATCATGTACAGTACGACCTCCCTTCAATTATTTTTCATCGTAAAAAAACTTTGACTGTGATTTTTTAATATATATAATGATTCATAACATCAAATTAATATCACTAAATTCATAATAAAAATTAATATTAAAAATGTATAAAATTAGAATTTTATTAATAAATAAAACATTATGTGATAAATTATTGAGTAAAGATGGACCTTGAAAAGCATGGAAACCCATTATTTTTGGACGGGGGGAGTATTTACATTATGCATACACTTTTGACCCCATTACTTTATTTGTGCACCCATTTTCCACTTTTTTTAATTATGTGATAAATCATTGAGTAAAGATGGACCTTGAAAAGCATGGAAACTAATTATCTTTGGACGGGGGGAGTATTTACGTTATGCATACACTTTTATCCCCATTACTTAATTTATACACCCATTTTCCACATTTTTTAAAATTATAAGAAATCTAGAATGTGTTGGTTATATTAAAAACAATAATTCTTATGTAAGACCGTTTTACCGTAAATTTATCATAAGACATGTAACTTTGTGGTGACTATTTATCAGTAAACGGGTAACTAATAGTTTATTTGTGCTGACTCAGATAAAAGTCATCCCATAATAAATTATTAGTCATATTCGTGTTAAAAAGTCATTTTAATATCACTTATTACTCATAGTAGAATATTTAAAATGTCACCCTATAAAGAGTTCATCTCATAATAAGTTTACGTGATACGGTATTACATTAGAATTTGCGTATTAAAAATTACAAATGACACTAATTGAGTGAATCTCATTCGTCTTGGCATGGAAGTCAGATGTTTTTGGACGGAGTGAGTAATTACGTGTTAAACTTGGAACCTATCAAATAGGTCAGACTTATACCCTAGAACTTGGAACCCGCCAACGTTCTTAGTATCAATGAGCTTGCATCAGTTTTTAATTACTAAGCATGTGGTATTTTTTGCGAACAGAATTTGGTGATGGTTTAAACTGGGAAAATAGGGCAAAACTTCAGTTTATTGGTGATTAAAAAGCCAATTTGGATTATTTTCAACCATAAACCCCATAGTACAGATTATTTATCTCAAAAACACTATTTTATATCACCGTGATTTATTATTATAATCATATCAAACAACACTTAAGTATTTTTTAATTGACCACGGCGCAACGCGCGGGTATTTGCTAGTTTATATTTGGATAGGTTGTAAATAATCTACCTTCTATTAATGATATGTTAATGTGAATCCGAGCAAGTTCTCCTGGTGTATGAGTGGCACTAAAGGTGAAACATTAAGGCTACATTGTTGGAATTTAGGCACCTCGCAATAGAAGAAAATTTGATGGGCGCAAGTTGTGTATAGTGGAAATTGTTCATAGAATTAAGAGGAATATGTTTGATTAACATACTATATTTAGGAATTCATTCAAGTATCATATGTGTATAGATAATATTTTGCATGGATTCATACATGATTATGTAGGATATTTGATATTGGTGTATAAAGTTCAATGAGTTTTGCCCTTTCATGTACGACATGGTACAAAGGTCGTTGCCCCTTCGAGTTACACGATATTGTTTATGAATAATTAATATCCATGTTCTTCTCCATGAAATAATGGCAACAAACGATTTCTAAATTATGGGTTAATTGAAATTTATCTCTCTAAATTGCAAACTGCAGGGTAAGATTGTTACATTCGACCATTCCATTTTCCGCTCGGGGAAGATTTCAGAATATTGATTTTTATCATTCTAAATCATTTCTTTTTTTTTTACTTTTTTTTTACTTGGATTGAGGATGTTTGGTAATATATTTATTTTTTTAAAACAAAAACAACATATTTATTTTATTTATTATGCTATTTAAAATTTTAAATACCCCGTGCATCACACGGATTAAAGACTAATAATAATAATAATAATAATAATACATGACAAATCAATAAATAGATAAAATATACATGGGCAAATCGGTAAAAAAACACATGACACACCAATAAATAGATATAATATGGAGGGATAAATTTAAATCAAAGAAGTCATATTAATATATATGATGGTGAATAAGAAAAGGAGAAGCAAATAAAATTCAATGGCAAGGGCATAAATGAAATTCAAGTTTTGTGACATTAGTTTACTTAGGGCCTATCAAATTCATAGGTAAAAGATAGTTGGGTAAAAGTTAAATTTTGGTAATTTTTGGTAAATTCTGGTAACTTTTGGCAAATTTACGCCAATATATCAAAATTAATTTTTTTTTATTTTTTAAGTTTGATATTTTTTAGTAATTTTTTATAAATTTAGGCAAAAACTGGTAAATTGAAGTTACCCATGAATGTGCCCTTATTTACTTTTATAAGGATGGTAGATTTCGAACATTTATTATGTGGAGATTAGTGAGTTACTAGGGAAGGCAAGTGGATATAGGGCAGAAAGGAAGAGTAAAGCACTGAAAATGCCGGAGGTCAGCAAAAGTTAATGGGATACACTTTTGCAAATTTCATGATTGTTCAATTTAGGCCCTGTTCTTTTCTGTGGTATTTTGCGGTATGATGTGGTATGGTGTGGTGGGTGTAGTGGAATTGCGGTAGGTTATTGGTATGTGGGGTAGGTGAGGAGAGAGAATGTAAAAAGTAGAGGAGAAAAATGAGGCGAGAGAAAAGTGATGAGAGAGAAAAGTAATGATTTGTGGTAAAGTGTGGTGAGTTGTGGCAAACTACGGTATGTTGTGATACCGCAATTTGCCAACCGCAGAAAAGAATAGGGCCTTAATGAGGAATATTTTGGGTATCTTAATTGAGTCTTGCCTGAATATATCAGTCCATCATTAGATTGTCCCATCCAAATATTTAATGTTAAATGTAAGATACTTCATGATCAATTTTAAAAATATAGTCTTCTAATAATATCAATAAATTATATTTGAGAATAAAATAGTCATTCAATATATTTCCATAAAATTGAAGGGTAAATAGTCATTTAATCCTTATTTCCATTACAAACTCTATATCTCACCGAAAATAATACAAAATATCCTTAACAAAGTAGAAAGGAGAGTTGTGCTTTGGTATTTGTGCAATGTGTTGTGTTGGGAAGCTTGGTTGCTTGCTTTTAGATGATGCACTCACTTGTTTATGTGATAAGGAAAATTACAATCATATCCTTTTCTTCATTTTTTGCTATTATATTGCCTCTCTCTCTCTAAATGGACAGCATCCCAATTTCATCCTTTCACACTTGCAATTATCTTTTTGCCCCTTTTACATTTATTTGATGGGCTGTTTTCACAGTATGCAATTGAAACTCTAATTAATGTCAACAAACTATCAATCAAGATAGACTGATATAATTAAAAAAAATAGTTTTTTAATATTAATAAAAAATGAAAAAAATAATTACAGTAATATCATTTTATTCTCTTGAACTAATCAAATATTTCGCAAGAATGTTACACTAATCACCCTCCATTTTGAATTGATAAACAACCAGAATTCACACTTAATTTTTGTATTCGCTCACTTAATATTTAAAGTTCTTCATTTCAAAATTGTGTTAATGTTTATATTAATTAAAAAAGTAACTCAAAGTTGATTATGCTGAATACTCTTTTTTTTTCAAAATTTGTTGAGCACTATTAAGGCCTGTTTTTTTTATATAATTGATTGATTGGTTGCAGTTTCACACCACACCGTAACTTTTCACATTCCACCACACCTCACCACAATTTACCACAACCCACCACAATATACTTTTTCAACTTTAATTTATCTTTTAATTAAAAGTTAAATTTACCAACCTATTTACAATTATTTAAATCACAACCCACCACAATTTTCCCCAACCCCATAATCCACCACAACTTTTCTCAACCCACCACAATCCACCACATTTCTTCCCCTCCATACCGCAACCAACCGCAATCAACCGTATAAAAGAACAAGGCCTAAATGACAAGATAAATATGATAGCAACTGTAGTATATACTTACCACGTCTAAATAACTATTTGTTTTATTGAAACGTCTAAATAACTAATATTATTTGTTCTTTTAATTTATATTTTATTCCCATAATATGTGTTATTTGAAAATTGCAATATACAAACATTCTCTAAGTATGAAACAAAGGGGAAGGCACATTGGAAATGGGAGATGATATATTAGGGTAAATATTTTAAGTTTTTTTTTTGGACTCAGCTGCTTAGGAATGTAAATAATTTGACCCATTTTCTTTAAATATTTGCTTTTGGTCTGAAAAATGAATATTCAATATATGTTACATTAGATTTCAAAAAAAAAATGATGCATGTTTCATTTCATTTTATTTTTCTCTATTTGTATACTGCATGCTACATTGCTACCGTATTTCTTTTGATCATTTGACGGTACTCAATGTGTGTTGAAGAAAAACGTTCTTAATTAGTACAATCAAAGTTTTAATTAACTTAACTTTCCAATTAATAGAAATATAAACATAATTTCTTTTTATGACAGGAATGAAATATTAACATAATTTTAAAATGAAAAACTTGAAAGTATTAGGGAACAAAAAAAGGGGTAATGATATACGTGTGTCTCGGGAAGATAAAGTTTAAATGTCTTTTTTTCCGCAAATTAATATTCATTATAATTTTGGTACCCGTTTTTTTTGATAGAACCATCAATTATTCCATCCATTCTTTTTTATCTGTCATTCCTTCTTTTTTTATATTTATCTTTAATAAATAATTTTTCAAATAAGCTTTTTTTTATAGAAAATACAATATTACACTTTTTTTATTGCATTTTTTTATTACGAATCTAATGAAATTAATTTTGTATGGTGAATTCTTATATGGAGTATGACTTAAGATGTTAACAGACAAAGTTTTTTATACAGAAACTAGGGCGACAGATAAAAGAACGAAAGAATTACCAATTATAAGAATCTTAGAGTGCGTTGGTTACATCAACTCATCTTAATCGAATAAACCACATCCGTTACACATATTTTACACATTTTTGTAAGTTTTCAAAATTATAAATAAAAATAAAACTTTATACAATTAATATACGATATTACAAATAAAAAACCAATACTTTTAACCAACACAAAACATTTAAAAGGTGTCTTGTCTCAAGTCTCATATTATTGTCATATAAAAATGATACTTTAATCATAAATATAAAACGGAGGGGTGTTATTATTTATTAAAATTATTGTAATATTCCTTGACAACTATTTTGGGCTTTGAACAATCACAATAGTTATGTTACATAATTTTTTGTTTGAATGACAATAAAATTCCTACTTGTAACGTATAACAAACAATAAAAGGAACAATATATCATTAGTAAAAATAATTCACTTTTTTTTTTGATAGAAAAATAGTTGACTTTTTAACCAATTATGTATGACCCAAAAATTATGACATATGATATCCAAGACAATTAAGAACGCCCGTGCCTTGCACGGGCAAGCTTAGCTAGTTATCTCAACAAGTTTGAGGCGGGGTATAGTAGAAGACACTAATAGCTCCAGTAAGATAACGTAAAAATTAGTATTTTCTCTAGATATAAGGTCTCGCAAGTGATCACATCAAATATCAAGTAGATCATGTTTTTCTCATAGTCCAAGCTTTATAAACCTCATGTATATGGAGATTTACACAATTATATATGTTTTGAATAAAGTTGCGCACTCACTCGCACACCACCAACCATATGATCTTTGTGAAAGGATCTAGTAGGAGGATGAGCCTAAGAACATTCGTGTCTTGGTTCAGGAGAATATGTCAATATTTTCTAATGAATTGTTTTAGCCTGTTTTTTGGGGCTTTTCAAAAAAAAAAAACATCGTAAATTGTCCATAATTCATATTTTTAATGTTTATTAATTGTTTTCTATAGTAATTATATATATTCATCAACTATAGGAGTCCAACACTTACTAGTTAGGTCAACAATTATAAATGATAGTCTAATTTTATCAAATATAGTTGAAAATGCACATTTTATCAATAATTTTATATTTATGAAAAAATATAAATAAATAATTATTTTCATGTAATTTATGAGTAGTAATTGCCCTCAAAGTAATGGAACAAATATTTATAATAATTTAAATATGCTTATATTTAATTTTCTTGTGTGATTTAGGTAAAATTCAATATGATTATTAACCATCTTAAATCCACACGCTTATCACTTTGCTGTTGAATATGACCCGTCAAACATAAAAGTCATTTGAATATTCTATGAGTCTATTAATACTACCTAACATTTTTCTTTGACACTTTTAAGAATAAATATTACCATATCTTAGGGAGGTACAAAGTTACATTGCATTCAACTCCCTTGCATCTCACGAGAGTTATCAAGACTTTCACAAACAAATTAAAACACCAAACAATACCCTTTTTAGAGCAAAAAATGACAACTAATACTAATCTTAGCATGAAAATCCATGCTATGCTCACATTATTATTGTTGTCAATTATAAGGCAGTTAAAGTAAATCTACCACCACAAGTCAAGCGAACCCAAAGCTCTTCCCATGCTTCATATCTCAATGTAATCCCTCAGTTTCATATGACGACAAACACTTGGAAAGAAATAGAGTACTTACCAACTGTTCACATGAGTAGTAAAATAGGAGCTTTACTAGTGTTTTATAACCATTAGTCTAGCTAGAGCCTTTACAGTATAAGTCGTCATTCGTTGCTCCAAGCCAGGTAATAATGTCTTTGACATCTTTCCTTAGTTGAATTTGCTAAAATTTCAACTTCAGTTGCCTTTCTTGTTGAATTTCCTCCAGTGTTAGTTCCTGTTCCCATGCTAAGAGCCATCTCCAATTGTCACCCTCGAACCATCCTACATCCTTAATGAAGCAGTTTTCTGGGTTGAAATTTCGTCTGACAATGGAAAGAAATCTTTGATTGACCTTTTATCAATCCACCTATCTTCCCAAAATCGCAACTCACTTCCTTCACCTAACTGCACTTACACACAGTTCTTCATTATTTGTTGTACTTGAGGGTTTTGTAAGGATCGAAGAGTACTCAAACAAACCACAAACAATAGAAAATAATAGCGGAAAAGAAATAAGAAATTTGACACCAGGATTTTAACGTGGAAAAAACCCAAAGCGGGAAAAAAACCACGGAATCGATGCACTAGTAATACGAGGATTACAATACAAGGTTGTGTTTCTCTCTATCTCACTTGATCTCAGGGATACATGATAGGGAGAACCTGAACCCCTATATATACTAAAGGGTACATGGGAAAACCTAGGTTACAATATGGCAGTAACCTAAATAATATGGAAGTCTCCAGCAATAAGGAAACAACCGCGAATCAGGAAACAACCGTAGAAAGGAAACAGAAAAGATCTCGGAAATATTCCCCGAATATTTCACACAAACACTGACAACATGCGCCATGCTGGAGCTTCTGAATGAGACGCTGGCGGGGGGCACATTTGACACTGCTAGCGTCTTTCTCCGCAAGGCCCTGGTGAAGAGCAACCAAACGAGGGTGCATACAATAGAATTGAATGAGATTTTTTATTTAGTACGATGCAAGCTTTTGGCTTTTGTGCCAAATGGGTTAACTAGGTTAAGGAGTGCATCCTACTCCATCCTAGTTAATGATGAGGTGATCGGTTTCTTCACACCATTACGCGACAGGGGGACCAACTCTCACTATACCTATTCGACCTTTGTATGGAAGTTTTCATGTGGGAACTTTGAACCTTAGCCTCTCTTCCTAAATGTACAGTTGTCATTAAAATTGCTCCTAGATGCCAAAAACTTCAATGCCTTCTGTTTGTTGATGATAACCTCCTATTTTGTAAAACTCATTCAGAAGCGTATTTAGACCTTAAGTATGCCTTAGACAAACTTTGTCAATTATCAAACCAACCGGTTAATTTTCACAAATTTACCTTGGTTTCTCAAAGAACACTTGTGTCAATGACAAAAGAACTTGTGGAACCATCTCAACCAAAAGCTTAAACTGATGGTTGTAGCCCCATGAATGGTTTTTATAGTTTAACACGCCCCCTCACGCAAATGCCCTTTGGGCTTAAAGCGTGGATGCTGCAAAGGCCATTTTTATCTTGCGCAAATGAATATTGGGGGTGCTGAGATTTAAACCTGAGACCTCTTGTTTATTAGTCTGGCTCTGATACCATGTGAAACCATCTTAACCAAAAGCTTAAGTTGATTATTGTAGCCCCATGAATGGTTTTTATAGTTTAATAGAAATCTTACAAGTATTTTTAATGTACCACAAATGGACAATTTGGGAAGGTATTTGGGTTGCATGGTGTTCTAAGCGAGGTGGAGTTAGGACTCATTTAAAGATCTTCTAGAGAAAACTATCCGTAAGCTACAAATTCGAAATCCAAATTTATCTTTAAGGTAGGAAGAGTGACTTTGATTCAATCGAATATTGAATCTGTTCTGGCACACACATTACATTGTTTTCCTTTCCAGGGGGGCACTAAAATGCTGGTGGGGGGTTACACCCCCTAGTGGCGTCAATCTACCCTGGTGGCGTCTTTTCAATTCTTCTCCTTTCTTTCCACTTCCTTCTTCCTTCTCCCATTTGGTCTTCATACCCAACAATCTCCCACTTGGAGATCAAACCTCAACCATCCTCAACTTTCACCACAAGTTCCCCTAGTGTATCGACCTGCCCCTTCATCAGTCCGAGAGGCCTCCTGAGACCGCCCCAGGCCTCAATTTCCCAACATCCACTGGCTTACCCTTAATCCTGTAGACCCACTTCTTCACGACCTTCTTCCCTGCAGATAATCTCACCAGCTTCCAGGTTCCCTCAAGTGACGCAATTTCATCAACCATTGCGTGCTCCCACTTGAACCGAGCCTCCGCCTGCACAGACTTAGTATGGGACTTTAGCTTACCAACATCCCTGGTAGCCCTCTTGGATCTCCTCACAGTAGATGGTGCGTTGGAGCTTTCAACTAGCTCCTGTGGTTCAGGTCCTTCAACAGCCTGATCTGCAACCTGTGGAGCTTCCTGTGGTTCCTCCATTTCCCTCCTAAGCACACCAGGCCTAATAGAAACCTTGACCACCTCAGCTCCCACTGGCTTCTTGTCACCTGAGTCACTCCATGTCTCCTTAGGTTCCCCGTCAGTTTTGGTGAAACTGACCCTCTTCTCATTCCTGCAATGCCATATGCTAGAACAAGAAGCATAAGAAATCATGTTAGTGTGGTGGAGTACAAAGTACCTGACCTCAATCTCTTCGCCACTACTATAGCACCCTTCACGATCTTCCACATCCCATTCCCGAAGCCTGCAGTGTAGCCCATCTCATCGAGTTGATTCACTGAAATTAAATTCCTCTTAATTCCAGGAATATATCTCACATCCTCCAACTTCCAAAGACTACCATTAGCAGTCTTAATCATCACATCTCCTGTACCTGTTATCTCATAACACTTGTCATTGGCAAGATACACCTTGCCAAAATTCCCACTCCTGAAATTATGAAATAACTCCCTGTTTGAAGAAACATGAAAGGATGCGCCAGTATCAACTATCCAAGACTCTTCAGGGCTAGACACACTCAAGACCATGGCTTCACAAAGATTTTCCGCAGAGTTGACAGAGTCTCGGTCATCATTACCCTTCCCCTTCCCTGGTCTAGGATAATCCCTCTTAAAGTGACCTTTATCACCACAACCATAACACACAACTTGACTCATGTCCCTAGGCTTGCCTCCCCTGGAATTATTCGAATTCCGATTGTTCTTCCTACCCCTGACGCTTAATGCAATTCCCGAAGATTCCTCACCAAAATTCTTCCTACGAAGACCCTCATGAAGCAATACAGACTTGAGCAGTTACAAGGGTTTTCTAAGAATCAGGCATAGAAGACAACAATATGCAAGCTTTGACATTCTCAGCAAAAATCATCTTTACTGAAGCAAGTTGTGATAAAATCTCAGTAACCTCATTAATATGTTCAACCACATCCCCACCCTCAGCCATCTTATAGCTGGTTAATTTGGTGAACAAATATACCTGATTTGTTGCGTTGGGCTTCTCATACATCTGCTCTAGCGCCTTCAACAATTCCTTCGTTGTATTTTTCTCCATGACATTAAACCGAACATTCCGAGACAACGACATCCGGATCAGGGACACCGCCTGTCGATCCAGCAGGTCGTACTCAACCTGCTCCATCTTTTCCGGCTTCGCCTCCAGCAGAGGAACATACAGCGACTTTGAGTACAACAGGTCTTCAATCTGCAACCTCCAGTAGGCGAAGTCAGATCCATCAAACTTCTCTATTTCATACTTATCTCCTGCCATTGTTTGAAAGCGAGTTCTCTTTCACAAACCCTGAAAGCTCAGATACCAGTTGTTAGGATCGAAGAGTACTCAAACAAACCACAAACAATAGGAAATAATATCGAAAAAGAAATAAAAAATTTGACACCAGGATTTTAACATGGAAAAAACCCAAAGCGGGAAAAAAACCACGGAATCGATGCACTAGTAATATGAGGATTACAATACAAGGTTGTGTTTCTCTCTATCTCACTTGATCTCAGGAATACATGATAGGGAGAACCTGAACCCCTATATATACTAGAGGGTACAGGGGAAAATCTAGGTTACAATATGGCAGTAACCTAAACAATATGGAAGTCTCTAGCAATAAGGAAACAACCGCGAATTAGGAAACAATTGTAGAAAGGAAACAGAAAAGATCTCGAAAATATTCCCCGAATATTTCACACAAACGCTGACAGCGTGCGCCACACTGGAGCTTCTGAATGAGACGCTGGCGGGGGGCACATTTGATGCTGCTAGCGTCTTTCTCTGTAAGGCCATGGTGAAGAGCAACCAAATGTTGGTGGGGGGCACTAAAATGCTGGTGGGGGTTACACCCCCTAGTGGCGTCAATCTCCCCCCTGGTGACGTCTCTTTAATTCTTTTCCTTTCTTTCCACTTCCTTTTTCCTTCTCCCATTTGGTCTCCACACCCAACAGGTTTTCAATCACGTTCTCTTTTATGTCATTCCAAGGGCTAGCCATCTATAGTTTACATTTGGATGGTAGTAAAGCAAAGTCTTCATAGTGAATTGCTTATACTATCCATTTCCAATGTTTTCCTTCCTTAGATGCATAATTCCACCATTTGAACAATAACTATGCATTTTTTATCAACCCTCTACCCATCCTGAATGGCTTTGTTGGTGCTCCATTAACCAAAATCAAGATGCTCACACTCCTTATACACTTTCTCACCCATAATATCCATCTTTCACCAAAATTCATCTCCTTCAAGACAAGCTCCAATGACTGAATTATATGATATCCTCTGGTTCTTTCTTCTTTGGTATCATCGTGACCCATGTTGTTTTGATCACATAAGTGAAAGTACCATCTTCAAAGAATTTCAAGATGTAATTGCTAAATTCATCCCCAATGACTGGCCACATCTTCTTTATGAATTTCATGTTGAAACCATCATAGTCAGGTGCCTTGGATGGATTGTAGTTACTCATAGTCAGCTTGATGCTCTTGTAATCTGCTCAAATGCAAGACAGACAAATCAAAGTCAAAGAAACATCTGTTGCCTTTCCTGAAATCGTTTTCTAAAATGCTCCCCGATTGTGGTTTTGATCACAGATGGGTCCTCAATATTCTCCCCCTCAGTTTTGATTCTCTAGATTGTATTCTTCCTCATTCTGATGGTGGTCATAGTATGGAAGAAGTTTGTGTTCTTGTCACCCTCTTTGAGAGTGTTACATCTCGATTTTTGTCTCCATAGTCTCTCTCTTTGAATTTCAAAGTTGTGAAGCTTAAAGATTAGTGCTTGTCTTATAGCAATATCGTAGGGATTCCGATTTCATTGTAGACCCGTCGCATCAACTTTCTCAAGCTCCATCTCTACCTCCTTGATCTTCAAGTCTACATGTCCATATACTTCTCTATTCCAGACCTTCAATTGGTGTTTAATTGCCTTCAATTTTTTTCATGAATTGGAAGGTCAATAAGTTGAACCCACTCTTTCTTAAACATTGCTTCAAAGGTTGGCTGCTGCAGAAAGTTTTTGTGGCCTACAATACATCCTGATTCCAAGGAAAGTAGTTAGAAGCATATAATCTATCGTCACCCTGTTAATCTTACTTGCCGCATTTGAATCGCATGTATGCATACGATTGATCAGTTAGGATGTCTTGAACTTGGATGTCCTGGAGGAATTCAGAAAACTTCAACATCCATTGGGTCATTCGTATGCATCCTTTACGATCTTGACATATAAGAACCTCATTGAAATCCCATCTTCATCATCTTGACTTCTTCCCATTGCAACCTCCTGACTTCCAAGCTTTGAGCCCCATAGATTAGACACACAACACACAAAACATTCTCCTTACTTAGATTTCCTTCAGTACATATCCACCCTTGCCCCTTAGAGATTTTAGTACACTAAAAATCTTCCTTCACCCATAACAAAATGATGCCTTCGGCTCGCCCTACAACTGCAATATCTACAAACTCATTATCTAGGTTGCCCCACACCTGACGAATACCCCATTGACTGAATTTCCGGGTCACCCTACAACACCCAAACGCTTGTTCAATGACAAGAGTTTTTACCACAAATATGGCATGTTCTTTACACGGGTAAGGTTGGAGGTGCATCATATTCTACGTGAAGTTCCATGGGAGATTGCTAAAGTAGTTTAAGACATTCAGATTTTTATGTCGTTATGTGAAGAGGTGGAGGTGCATCATATTTTACATGAAGGAAATCGAGCGGCTGATTGGTTAGCTAAATTTGGGCTTTGTATCGATTCTTCTTGTGCTTTTGAGTATAATTTCCATAGAGATTTATCCCTAATTGTTCGAGAGGATGCGCTTGGAAGATCCCTTGAGAGAAGGGCTTCTTAGTGTTTGTTGTATTACCCTTTGTTAAAAAAAAAAAAGTTGGATAAGTGTAAATTTTGATAAATTTGAATATGTTTTGGTAAGTTTTTATAAAAGAAAATGGGAGGCAATAACTTGTTCAACTCAATTAAGCTATTTGGTCTAAAACAAGTTATAGACAATTGGATCAATTTTGTAGGTGCTTTAGGCACGATTTTTGGCTGATTAAACGGGGTTAATCCCGCTAATTATCAATAAAAAGATGGACAATGGAGCAAGTTTTAAGAACTCAATTATGGTTACTGACACTAATTTTTGCTTAAACTTTCAATAATTTTTCATTCTTTTTCAACAAACAAAGGTAAGCCTTTAATGGTATATATTAATTTAACTTCCCTTAGGTTCATTTAGAAAAAAAATGTTAAAATGTAATTTTTTTCTCAGGTGGATGTGCACAAGGATTTATCAGGGTTTCTATCATCACATCCTCATACTCCATTTATATCACTTCACCATCTTGATACAGTCGACCCTATATTTCCCTTCATGAATAGATCTGAATCCTTGAATCACCTACAGAAAGTTGCAAACGTTGATCAATCTAGGCTCCTACAACAAACCATTTGCTATGAAAAGTCAAAAAGTTGGTCGTTTTCTGTAGCATGGGGCTACTCAGTTCAAGTTTATGAAAAGATCATACCCCCAAGTATACTAGAAAAGCCCCTTGAGACATTTTCTGCATGGACAAAGCCTTCAAAGTCTCCTAGATTTATGTTTGATACTCGTCCTCTCTCCGACAATCCTTGCGAGATGCCTCATTTTTTCTTTCTTGAATCTATTGAAAAAGATTCAAAGAATAAACAGGTCATTTCGAGGTATACTAGAAAAACACCACCAATAACAATGGCAACTTGTTCATCTTCTTCATCAACACAAAATGAAAGTTTTTCCGCCCAAATCAGCGACCTTGCTCAAATTATTGTTTTCTCCCCTGCTACCAAATATAATGCTATGGTAAGTGCAACTCTAATTAAACATGGTTTTGTACCTTGAGCATAATTGTAATAGTACTCATAAAGTTTTTTTTGTTTATGGGATTTATAAACAGGCCGGAACAAGGAGGGAATGTTGTGACATCATACATCAAGTTGAGATGAACAGTACTAGGATCAAGTATAGAACTTGCAAGAAAAATGAAATATTGGGAGTTGATTAAGTGTCGAGAAATTAATTAGAAAAAGTTTGTAACTGTGTGTTTGTCATATGATATCTAAAGAGATTGACTGTTTATGGGACAATTAGATTAAGGGTTTTTGGATGATAGTATACCAATCTTTGGGGGTGTTGGATCGTAATATACCAACCTTTACTATTGGACAGCAATATCCCTGAACTTTATACCTGAATGACATTATTATACCAATAGTAACTAAGGGGGTGGTGAACTGGTCTCCATGCGCGCTAACATGGTTGGTGAAGGGAAAAAAACGGTCCTAAGTTAATAACTTCATTAACCCCTTAGTTTTGCTCACTAACTCACATTACAAGACATTGGTTGGTTGTGTTTCACGTCTGTATGAAGACTGGTTCACCAACTTGTTAATCACTGTGTTAGAACTGATTCTTTTTAAGGTGGGTTAGTGAGAAAAACGGAGGGGTTAACGGGGTTATTGGACAATGGCTGATTATTTTTCCTCCGCCTGTCACGTCAGAATTGAGACCAATTAACCAGTCACCACCTCCTTAACCACTGTTGGTATAATGATCTCACCTAAGTATAAAGGTGAGGGATATTGTTGTCCAATAATAAAGGTCGGTATATTACAATCCAATACCCCCAAATGACAGTATATTGTTATCCAATATCCCTTAGATTAAATTCAATAGATAAGTAGGTTGCTATTGTTAATATAACGTATACAACAAGGAAATTTCACACCTATAAACCAGTTTGAGTATCAAAGAAGTGGCAAACAAGTTTGTTACCACACTGATCTTTCAGATCTCTCATCAAGGTTTAGTCTTTTTGTAGAAGCATTTTTTTTTATTTTTATAAATAGAAATTGTGGAGTTGATGGGTCATATTTGTCATGAATAACCTAATATATATCTTTTGCTTCCAGCCTCTAAAATTTACTAGTAGGTACCCGCCCATGATATAAAGGCTAAGTGAGTAGGTCATATTGCACATTTATTTAACAAAAATATAGAAATCAATTCAAGTTAACATGAAATGTATACAATTGTAAAAAGGGAATAGCCCCCCACAAATTTCCTCCTTTCATTTTTCAAAATGCCCTTTATAATGTCATTATTTTGTTCTTTTTAATTATTTTTCATCCAACCTTGTCAAAGGATACCTATTTTACTTTTAATTTGAAATTATTGTTGTTGTTACTAGTACTATATTCTTCTTCTTCTTCTTCTTCTTCTTCTTCTTCTTCTTCTTCTTCTTCTTCTCATTATTTTTATTGTTATTATTATTATTATTATTATTATTATTATAATACTAATAATAATAATAATAATAATAATAATTATTTGTAGACACTAAAAAAATCAAAATAGTGTCAAGTTATAAAATAAATTCAGTAAATTATTTTGGGTTGGTCCAAATTAATTTGATTTATTTAACTAAAATTGGCTCAAGTTGACTATCAAGTCAAAGCTCGAACGACTGCCAAGTCAAGGTCAAATCGACTACCAAGTCAAACCCCAAATGACTAACAAGTCAAAGTCAAATGGACTGTCAAGTCAACCCAAACCTAAGGCCCGGACATTGGCCCACAAAGACTACCAAGTCAAAGTCAAATGGACTGCTAAGTCAACTCAGACCTAAGGCACAGGCAACGGCCCACAAAGACTACCAAGTTATAAGCCCAAGAGAGAGATCAAGTCATTTCCCTATAAATAGGACTCTACCTCATCTCATTAAGGAGATAGAAAAATTTAACCCTCAAGAGGACTCTCTCTAGAATTAAACAACAAACACTTCAATATGTGTCGTTTGTTCTAGAGATTCAATACCAACTTGATCGAGATTCAAGCCCATTGGCCTTTTTTAAGAAGACGACAGAGATCGAATAAGAGGATTTTTATTTGTTCATCTTGTAACAAATATTTTAGAGATTGTACACAAATTCTTTGAAATTAATACAAATTATATTTGTCCATTTTTTCTGGTCTTTATTAATTTTAGACTCGAAAATTTGTGGTTGCAAATTTTGGCATGTTCGGTGGGACAATCTCTTCCTCTCATCTCCATATCTCAAACGGAGACTTTCAAGAACCTCTCCACAAAGAAGACATGGCCACAAAGATTTTAGCCAATCTGCCTTCAAGGAAGAATGTCGACTCTCCGTCGCAGAAACCTAGGAGAAATGTTGCGAACTCTAATAAGTCAGACACTAAAGTGGTGACAAGAAGCAAGATAAGAGCTAGTAAAGTTGCTATTCATAGAGCACTTACAACCTTAGAGTGCCACGCCACCCAAAGTGTTAATTCCACTATGCTGCATGGTGTCGACCACACCCCTACTGTGGTCTGTCCTAAAGAAAAGTTTGTGACTATTGTGAAGACAAAACACAAGGCTATTAGCACGGTGAGGGAAGTTCGAAGTAAAACAAGGTCATCTGATCTTATTACTATGTCAGTCATGGTTACAGGAGTTATGACCATAGAAGAAGAAATAGCTGACATAAAAGCCGCGTTACAGAAACTTAATCAAGAGAGCGAAGAGAAGGACGCGCAAATCAAGCGTCAAGATTGAAAGATTGCTAAGTTGGAGAAGAAGTTAAAGCAACGACCAACAAAATCCCTTAATAAATATTTAGATGTCGAGGGAGAAAACAAATTAATCAAGCGAAAGTGAGGCTGAGAGTAACATGTCTAAAAAGGGTGACAAGCCGTCATCATCGACAAGCTCAATAACTGCAGAACAAATCCAAAATTTGATCGCAAAGGCACTTATGAATCAACTAGGAGAAGCTTCGCAAAGAACTCACAGGTACACTAGGCCATACGCTAAGAGAATTAGCACTTTTCGTATGTCACATGGTTACCAACCTCCCAAATTTCATTAATTTGATGGGCATGGTAACCCAAAGCAGCATGTCGCGCACTTTGTTGAGACATGCAACAATGCTGGCACGAACGGAGATCTCTTAGTCAAACAATTTGTACGCTCCTTGAAAGGAACCGCGTTTGACTGGTATACTAACCTTGCATCTGAGTCCATCGATAGTTGGGGGCAAATGGAGGAGGAGTTTTTAAATCGTTTCTACAAGACAAGTCGTGTCGTAAGCATGACAGAATTGACTAATGCCAAACAATGGGATGACGAGCCAGTTGTTGACTACATCAACCGTTGGCGTGCTCTTTCCCTAATGTGCAAGGATCGTTTGTCAGAAACCTCTGCGGTCGACATGTGCGCTCGAGGAATGAATTGGAACATACTCTATGCCTTGCAAGTAAACAAGCCTAAGACCGGGTATTAATTCTCTATTTTCGAACTTTGTTTCAAAGACTTGGTGACACAAGCTCATGACATGGAGTTTACAATTGCCAACCATGGAAAACATTCTAACAATAGTGTGTCCACAACTGTTTATGAAGACATGCCAAGAAGAGACCCTATGATTGAAGAAAATGACTATTGTTTTTCTGACTTTGATGCACCAGAAATGTTGGACAAACTGCTCGAAAAAACACTTATTGAACCTCCTAACCCAAAGCACCCTGAAGAACTAGGAAGAGTGAGCAATCTTAAGTACTGTAAATACCACAGGATTATCAACCACCCATTAGAAAAATGCAGAGCATTCAAAGAGCGAGTCATGCAACTAGTAAAGGAAGGGAAAATCGCACTAGATGAAGAAGATATTGACGAGTCTGACTAGACACGACGCGCGCAAAGAGAGAGGACACCCTACGGCCAAGAGCAATCACCTAAAAAAAGGACTCAAGCAACAAAAAACTTTCAAGTGGTCGTCACAGACTTCCATGTCATCATTAAAAAAAAAAACTCTCAAGTACACACGGACTTCCAAGTCACCACCAATGACTCCCAAGTCAACCTAATCAAGAGACTCCTAAGTTGACACAAAAGACTCACAAGTCTATCAAATGACCAAAGACTTTCAAGTCATCACCAAAGACTCTCAAGTCATCACCAAAGACTCTCAAGTCATCATCCATAGACTTCCAAGTCATCACAAGAAAAAGACGCTCAAGTCATCATCAAAGACTCTCAAATCGCTATCAAAGACTTTCGAGTCTTTACAAAGGAACACTTGAGTTAAAAGACTTCTAAGTCGTCACGACTGACCAAGATAAGAAACTCTCAAGTTATCCAAAAACCCAGACTCCTAAGTCATCGATCAATGATCATAGTGTCAACGTCAATACACGCCAACATGGCTATGACGTCCCCCGTCAAGACGACGTCGATGATTGTTCGTCATCATTGTTGGCATACCACTTCAAGTTAAGCCTTATCGATAATTGTGCCATGACATGATCGTTGATGATCGTCAAGTATTGCATCATCAATAGCGTCACTACAACTGTTAGCGATACTCTTCATGTCAAGGCCAACAGTTGTGCTACACCAACAGTGACGCTACAACTACTATAGACGTGGTTATCGGCTCCTTCCTTTAAATTACAAGTCATCCTTCCATGGGATAACCAACATGTTCAAGACATGTCCATATTTTGGCATCTAGATGTACAAGCAATGTACATTGTGTAGCCTCGCAAGCCTGCACAAAAAAATAAAATAAAATAAAAAAAGTATGTGGACTTTCAGAGGGGTTAGTCGTTCTGGCATGTGCCGGGTAAGCCGACTCGTCACCTCAACAAGGATAAACTCCTCTACGCAAAAGTGGAACCTGTTATCCTTGCCTTTGGCGGTAGTCGGTGTTTAAAAAAATATCTGACGCGCCACCTCAACAAGGATAAACTCCTCTACGCAAAAGCGGAGCCCGTTATCCTTGTCTTTGGTGGTACTCGGTCTTCCAAAAAATATCCGACTCGTCACCTCAACAAGGATAAACTCCTCTACGCAAAAGCGGAGCCCGTTATCCTTGTCTTTGGCGATACTCAGTTTTCCAAAAAAATATCCGACTCGTCACCTCAGCAAGGATAAACTCCTCTACGCAAAAGCGGAGCCCATTATCCTTGTCTTTGGCGGTACTCGGTCTTCCAAAAAATATCTGACTCGTCACCTCAACAAGGATAAACACCTCTACGCAAAAGCGGAGGCTGTCATCCTTATCTATGGCGGTACTCGGGTCTTGGTACCTACAGAAATAAAGACAAACAACACAAAATAAGCATAAAATCCTTCAGAAAATTGAAGCCATCAGAGCTTGCACCTGTTTATATTGTCATTACAAATATGATACTCATGATTGAAGAAGATGGTGAGAGTCACAAGATGTCAACCCTTAATGTTGTTGCAAAATTAATAAAGAGACAAAAGAAGGAAATTGGATAATTGATACATCTATCCAAATTAAGTGGTTTCTTGATAGAGTGGATGACATGTGAGTAACCCTCACATAAATAAAGCATGAGATGTTAACTCTCGAAAAGAACAAGCCATAGAAGAAAGTAGGGCTTGTTAAAAAGGTTTATGCTTACCGGTAAATAAACAAGACAGAATCATCCATCTTCAATATTACATTGCAATGCATTGGAGCGACAATATGGGTGCATGGACTTCAATCATAAAGGACAAAATCTACCATTTCACTCAAGGAAAATCGGCACCAGTGGCAGCCTTCAATTAATAAGGCTAAGTTTATATAGCCACTAATATTATGAATTATAAAAGGGTTTTTGGATGATAATATACCAACCTTTGGGGGTGTTGGATTGTAATATACCAACATTTACTATTGGACAACAATATACCTGACCTTTATACCTGGGTGACATTATTATACCAACAGTAACTAAGGGGGTGGTGAATCGATCTCCTTGCGCGCTAACATGGCTGGCGAAGGTAGGAAAACTGTACCAAGCCAATAACTCCATTAACCTCTTAGTTTTTCTCACTAACTCACATTACAAGACATTGGTTGGTTGTGTTTCACATCAGTATGAAGGCCGGTCCACCCCGTTAGTCACTGTGTTAGGGCCGATTTTTTTTAATATGGGTTAGTGAGAAAAATGGAGGGGTTAACGGGCTTATTGGGCAAGGGCCGATTATTTTCCCTCCCCTGTCACGTCATAATCGAGATCAGTTAACCAGTCACCACCCTGTAGGGCCCGCGGCCCCGGAGGGCTCGGTCCACCACGGAAGGTCGATTCGACGTAGGGTTGCTTATCTTTTAAGGGGTGAAAAAAATAAAACAAAATAAAAAAAACTTAAACTTTTCAAAAACTGATTTTCGGGGGTCGATAAAAAAAGGGAAAATTAAAAAAAAAATAAAGGAAAAAAAACGAAAACAGGGTCGGATCCACGCGGATTCCCGGACCCGCTTCACCTAAATGGTACCCGGGTCTGCGCGGATTCCAGGTCCATTTGGGCCAAAACTTCACCCGGATCTACGCGGATTCGGGGTCAATTTGCGGCCGAAATGATTCCTGGATCCGCGCGGATCCAAGCCATTCTGGCTAAAAAAACTTTCGGTGAGCAAAAAACAGGAAGGAAAAAGAAAGAAAGAAAATAGGAAAAAAAAAAACCGGGTCGAAGCAAGCGCGAATCTGCGCGGATCCGGTGCTCGCCCGAGCCAAAAAAAGCTTCTTTTCGGTAAAAAGAAATAAGGAGTCGCCAGTTAATTTTTAAGTAAAATTAACAAAACTTTTAAAAAATTTTGACTCCGGTCTCGAACCAAAAAACGAGTTCGGGGGTAAAAATGTCGGTGTAGGGGGATGCCCTTGCACCGCCCGCCGAAACGGCCCTTACTAGGTCGGGTTACAAAAAAAAGGGAAAAGAAAAAAAGAAAGTTGTCACAAAATTTACTAAAATAACATGCAATTAACGGTAGAATAATTAAAATTCACATCATCAAAGAGAAATGAAAACGAGAAAGAAAAAATAAAAAAAATTACATCGTGCGGGGACTAAAGGACTACATTATTACATAGCCGGGAAACAAAACAAAACAAAAAAAAACTAAAAAACGATCGAAATGGAGCGGGTTATACCGAGAATCCGCGCAGATTCGGTGGGAAATGAGTCGCCGGAATTTGATTCGAAGTCGGATGTAAGCCGGATGCGAGAGTTCGAAGCGGCCGAGAAGAGTCTGTCAAGGAAATCCGCGCGGATTTCCTTATGCGTCGTCGGGTGTTCGTCGGTATTAGATGTGTTCTACCCAGAAAATCTTCTCCCCGAATACCCAAAATTTTTTTTGCCAACCCCTGCTCCAGATCCGCGCGGATCCTTAAATAGACTCCCAAAACTGGCGGCGGTTATCGACGGTTGGCGGCGGTTGACGACGGTTGGCCAGTTATCGTCAAATCCGCGCCATTCTCGCACAACTACTAGCGGTGGTTATCGAAAGCTGATTGGCTTGGTAGGCAAAATCCGCGCAACTCCAACTGGGTCGGGTGATGAATCCGCGCGGATTTGCGGATTCTAATTGAATTCGGATCCGACCCAAAATTTGGACCCGACTTGGTATCCGGTACCAAAATTCGCGCCACCCCTTTCTGGGCCCAAAAACTGAAATCTGCGCGGATCCAGTCGTCTTGGCCCAAACCAGTAAAATCCGCGCAGACCCACTTCAGCTCAATACTGAAAAAATCCGCGCCAACCCACATCTTTTGGCCCAAAATGCAAAATCCGTGCCAGCCCTAATAACAAATCTGTATAAGCCCTGTTATTTCGATCCAGGGTTAAGCTAAAATCTGTCTGACACATTTTCGGTGTCTACAGATAGCCCCCACTTTGACTGAGTCTGAATAAGACGAAAGTCAAAGTATGCTTTTGTAGTCAACTGGAGGTAGTCCAATCTTGTTGACTTGATTTGCTGGAAATTATCCAGGCTTGAGCGATCCAAGGGTAGCTTGGTCTTCCGACCGGAGGTAGTCCGATGCTGCTTAATTGCTGGATGTTGTCCAGGCTTCAACTTCCAAGGGTAGCTTGAAAGATATCCGGAATTTGATTTGTAGCTAGCTTGACTGCTGGATATTGCCCAGACTTGTTATGTTTTTCCTGAAAAGGATAATTTTGTAAGTATTTTGATTTGCAAAGAAAAGGAACACAACTAGAAAAGTAAAGTAATAAAATAGAGAATGAAAATAAAGACAAAAAAATAACACAAAAGAAAAACTAGTAAAGAGAATACTCCCTCAATTATTCGTCTTTTACTCTCATGGCATTAAAGCCACTCACTCACCTCACAACTACTCACTCACCTCACATTCACTCAATCTTTCTACACTCATCCCCTATCACTCACTCCTTATCTCCTCATTCTCTCTCTATCATTCACTTCACTCAACCTCATCTTCATTAACAACCTCACAACTCAAACCCATCTTCATTCTCCATTTTCTCTACCGCAGCTGCGCAAAGCTCAACAGTCAAGAGACACCACCCTCGGGTGAAAATCCGCGCGACACCAAGTAGGCCCACACCCTCCAGCTGCCAAATCCGCGCCACTCTGAGGTAAATCCCGACTGCATTTCCGTTTTTGCTCCACCCTGAGGATTCCGCGCAACTCTAGAAGCTTTCGAGCCATTTTGTTCGAACTTCCAACTTTTATGTACAGAAATCTAAGTATGCGAACAAATCCGCGCAAGTTTCTTCAAAACTCAACACTTCCTTTGCATTTTCCTGGCCATCTTCAACCAAGCTCCAACTGTTTGAAAAGCCCAAAGCTCAACATTTCTTTAAAACCCAGAAAAATCTGCGCGAGTTCCAAGCAGATCCGCGCCGTTCTTGCATTTTTGCGTCACTTTCGGGCCACTTTCTTGGTACTGTAAACACTTGAGCTGAAAATTTTGTTCATATCCTACGCAGATCCGCACAACTCCTGTTGGTTTGAAGCCATTTTTCACTACACTTTCTTGAGCGAAGTCTGTGAGCTTGTTCAAGCATCCTACTCAGTTCAGGACCACGCAAATCTCTTCAGAAAAAGGTATGTTTTTACAAGTTTCCAGTTCACTCAAGTATCCACCATGCAGATATGTAGAAATCCGCTTAATTTCTTGCATTTTGTTGTGTTCGCATGAATTAGCTCGTATACGTGTTTGGGTGGAAAATCTTGTGTTGAAATTTAATCCATGCACTTATTATGAAGTCTTGAACTTAAATTTAATTAAGTTTTGGACTTGCCCGTACATGATGTAAACTTTCCTAAATTTGGCCCGACCATTATCTGCAAAGCTTATCGAAAATTTTCCCCCAAACAAACTTGGAATCCGCGCCAGCCTGACTAAAACGGGCCCAAAAATTTCGGCCCTAAAATAAAACAAATCCGCGCAGACCCAAAATAATGTAAGCCAAAAAGTTTCGGCACAAAATCTGCGCAAGTCCCATGGAACGGGCCCAAAATTGTTTTGGCCCAAAACTGATGTAAAATCCGCGCGAGCCCAACCAAAATTGGTCCAAAAATCCTTCGGCCCAAAATCCGCGCCAATCCAGCCAAATGGGTCCAAAAAATGGCTCGGCCCAAAATCCGCGCCAATTTCACCAAAATAGGCCCAAAATCTGGCTAGGTCTTTAGTAGTTCAGCTCCGCGTAGAAATTTATATTTCTCGACTGTTTGACTTTGCTCAAGTATTGAATAGTCTTGTACTTGAGTTGAGTCTTTTTGCAGTACCTCACTATGCCGACAACGAAACCAACCAAATATCATCCCAGGAAAGAGGCCTGGGCCGCAAACATAGCCCAAAAAGGTAATATGAGCAGAGAATGGGCTGGCCCCACTGAATGGGACAACCACGATCTTTTATA
Source organism: Portulaca oleracea (assembly GCA_029582165.1). Taxonomy (NCBI): domain Eukaryota; kingdom Viridiplantae; phylum Streptophyta; class Magnoliopsida; order Caryophyllales; family Portulacaceae; genus Portulaca; species Portulaca oleracea. The sequence goes on from CM055886.1 coordinate 31,263,869, forward strand.
CTGCCGTGATGTCCATATTTCTCATTTCATCACACAAGTACCGGTACGCTGCCTTCTTCCTTGATTATAATATTCTGAGTATAACCATCAAAATCTCATGTATAATTCTACCTTGCAGGCTGATAATATCCAGGCCTGTGGGGCAATTGGCAAAATGATGAGACTACTTGACGAGCTGGAACAATTGGGTTTCCCGGCAAAAGATACCGTGAGAAACGCCGGTTTTGGCCATTTCCTCAATGCTCTGCATGCCATGCGCGAACCCACCGGTCATTGCGTAGTGCGTGCTTTAAGCGAGCGATTCTGGGATACCACCAATACGTTTCACTTCCCGGAGTATGAGATGACTATTACTCCGCTGGATTTTGCCATGATCACAGGGTTATCTTTTGGTGGGGAACCCCTGTACTATTCCAACGACTTGGGTCAGGATAAGGCCCAACAAATAGCCTTATTCGGCCCAATTATGAGTACAATACACGACACACGGAGTTTCCGATACTCCGTCCTCTTTGATGAGGTCCTGAAGGGTAACTTCTGGGATGAAATGTACACGGATGCACAAAGACGGCGAGTGATACTTGCCATTTTCCTGTGTACTACCATTTTTGCTGATCGTGGTAGTCGTGTATTCTTCCATTATCTAGGTAATTTGTCGGACCTAGATAATCTCTCCAACTTAGCTTGGGGTGCGGCAGCTTACACCTGTCTTTTCCGGGGACTCCGTTCGGGTGTGCGGGTCCCTAAATCCAAACTTGAGCAGAACAACACCTATCTGTCTGGCTTGTGGAAAGTCATCGAGGTATCTCCTTTTCCCTTGCCATCTACCTATTTGCTTGTAGCTTGAGAACTAACTCCTACTCTTTGCAGATATGGTTCTACGAATACTTCGAGGGCCTATCTCCCCAATCTAAAGCTGGTGCTGTCTTTCCAATCGCCCTTCGCTGGGGGCGCGGTGATTTACTGGTCAGAAAACGTCGGGTAGAGCACCTGGAGCTCTTCCGAGGTATACTGAATAATCCAGGACAGGTATGACCTTTCCTTTTCTTCCAACCTGACTTTTAAAACTATCAAGCTCACCATTAACGCATGTTTAGTGTGCTTTGGACCCTTGGGCGGCTTATGAGGTTACGGAAGATCAACTTCCGGACCTCGATACATTCTGAGGATATCAACTGTAGAAGGATCTTATTTGAAGGTCCTTTTACCTTCATATGGTACTGCGGGGAAAGGGTCACCCACCAATGCATGCATGTATGGCCTCCGCTGGTACCAGTCAATCCACCGCCCAAGATATTCTACCCCCGCTCCTTGACTTTCGATGAACTTGAAGTCAATCTCATGGGGATTCCCATTGGAAATTTGCTGATCATGGGGGCCAACTATGCCGCATCCATTCGACCACGCCTCATGGGACGCATGGTGAGTACTGTAAGAACTCCTTGCAATTTTCACCCTTATGTTGTGACTAACCTTGGTTAATTTGCAGGGCACTGGAACACCGGCAGTCCCTAACCCACTAGGTTTCAGACGTCGTCGTAGAAACTGCCCCGAGCTCCTTTTGTCCTCGAACAGCCCCGGGGTAAGACTTTTAGTTCCAAAATAATGAATACCCTCCAACTCTCCATCCAAGTATTTATTCTTATAAAAGAAAGCGCTGCGTGGAGTCGGGAAGCGAACCATGGAGGCCATTGCCCTTATATACGGCCTCTGCGATGAAATTCAAGACATGCAGAGACGATATCGGCGTCGAATGGGTTTTGGGCCTCGACGTGGTGGAGGTCGTGGTAGAGGACAACCACGAGGAGGAGGCCATTACCACCACCATGGTAGGGGCCAAGGAGGTCACGATGCTGACGATGACGATAATGACGATGACGATGATGATGACAACAACAACATGGGCGGTGGCGGGGCTATACCCATTGCTTTCCATGCATACGATGATGACGGTGAAGAAGAGGTAAGCGACCACGACATCGACTTGGGAGGAGGAGGTTTTCATGTGACACCTGGCGCAAGCCCTTCAGGTAGCGGCGCAGGTCTCTCAGGTAGTGGCGGCGGGATGACTACCTATGGAACTCAGTCTCATGGCTATGTTCCAAGTATTCCCCTCATTCCCGAGGATGATACCGATCACTCTGTCGGGTCTTCCAGTACTATGAGTTTCGCCGGTGCTCGAGGGTCATCCCGAACACGTGCCTATGGGAGATATATAAGCGAAAGTGATCTTTGCTTCACAGCCTCCGATACTATCTTTGGATCGGATGTTGGCGGTATGTCCTTGTCACAAGGATATTCGACTACCCACAACGGAGATGGTCGGGGACTTCCACGGACATCGATTGATTACAAGGAGCTCAACGGACATCCCACACCTTCGATGCCATCATCGCATAATACCGGCTTTTTCGACTCAACCTCTTCATACTTCTTAGGCAAGGAGGAACCAGTCAAACAAGAATATGGTGACAATTGGAGTTTAACTCCGATCCTGCAGGCCCCTGTCTTGCAAGCGCATTACCCCGGGTCTTTCCACGTTGATGAGGCGGGACAAGTCCACACCTACGACTCTCCGAGCTCTTCTTGGAGTCAGCAGGAGCAACCTTCTTCTTGGACGGCAGGTGGATAGAACTTCTTGACCGGTCAATATCCTTCCAACCAGCCGAGTCAACATGTCGGTCAACCGGGCTCCAATTATATCGACTTGGTTTCTGATGAGGACGAAAAATGAAGAAACCACCATGTATAATGCTTAGGGAAATAACTTTGTTATGAACTTTAATTTGTTTTATTAAAACCAACTTTAAACACTAGGCTTATGTATGAAGATGCATGCTTTAATTTAACTTTGCTTATTTAGAAATCTTGAAAAAGAAAGAAAGAAAAGGAGGAAAATCATGCAATGCAAAACACACAAAACAGACGAAAGCGGAGCAGTGGTCAATAACTGTATTCCATTAATCAACGAAGACAACAAAAATTTTACAACCTAACATGAGCAAACTACTGCAATCGACATATCCTAATCCGATCCATAGCCCCCAGTTTGAGACTTCAATCATACCAACTTGATCCAAAAGCAACTGAAATCCCGGCAATCCCGAAAAAAAAATCAATCTCATGCAAAACCCGTCAGTACTGGCCCAAGAAAATCCGCGCCTCTCTCCCGAAATGGGCCGGATCCGCGCCAGCCTGCTGAAATGAGCCGGATCCGCGCCAGCCCGCTGAAATGAGCCGGATCCGCGCCAGCCTTGCTTGAACTGGGCCAAATCCGCGCCACCCTTGCTGGAACTAGGCCCAAATCCGCGCCACCCTGGGCCGAATCCACGCCATACATCCCAACCATACTTTTTGAAAATCCGCGCCGCACCAATTAATTTTCGATTCCTATCGAAACTAGTATTACGGAATTTCGTTTCCACCAAAACTTCAGCACTATAAAATCCGCACGAATCCAACCCGAAAATTCACACCTTCACTCTTGCGTTCTCTGCGTTCTGATTATTGTAGAAATTCCCATTCGAATTCTTCGTCTTGTCCGACCACCATCTTTCTTAACCATGTCTTTCCAAAAAGAATTAGACCAATGGATTCTTTCTCTTTCTTTCGCTGAGAAAGAAGAGCTAAAGAGATACAACCTCCATACTTTAATTAGCCTTAGGCAAGTAAGGCTAATGTGGGATTTTCTTAGGGCAGCCACCGAATTTTGGGACCCTGAACTCCACCTGTTCAGGTTCGGGGAAAAAGAATTGTGCCCTCTCCCAGAGGAATTTGGGGCAATATTAGGATTTAAATTCTCCTCCAAACCACCATCCCTACTTCTTCTAAAAATATCAGCACTTGTATACCTCCTATTAGGTTTAGGAAGGGAAGATTTAGAGAGAATATTAGAGGGTGAAAGGGTAAATTTTCTGCCCTTGATCTCTCTATTTAGAAGGAGTGATCACCTTGAGCGCAAAGTTAGGGCCTTAGCCCTATGCTTATTAGGACAATTCTGCTTCTACCATGGTGGCACAAACAGCGGTCCTGCTTCCCTAATCAACATTGGTGAAAGTCTCCGCGATGACCAAAATCGCGCCATGATAGTCGAAACTATCTTGGGCCTGGATCGGTTTAGCAAAGAGTCCGGCGAATTCTCAGAAGCCCCTCACGCTTCAGTAAACTTATTCCCTTTACCAATTTTATCAGAGCCTTAATAAAATTGTAAATCTAATTTTCTTCACTTTTTTTTGCAGATTTGGCTGATGGAGCATACCCGCTTCCTGGCACCCCCGAAGAATGAAGCTACTTTCCGCATAACCCAATTTTGCCAACGTGCCCGCAAGTACAAAGAGCGCTCAACGGACAAGTGGTTGAAGTGGTTTGTTGAGGAGATGATAGTCAAGTGGCACATCACTTGGTGGAGGATCAGAGAGGTGATAACTGTTGATCACCGGTGTCCGTTTGTCAGACTTGTAGGCTTAACTCACACAACCTATTACTTCCCCGAACGGACCAAACGCCAGATTAGAAGAAAACAGTGGATCCCCACATTAGACTGTATTCCTCCTAGCCCTAGAATTCTCACTAACGATGCTGCTAAAGTCAGATCCTGGCAGGACTACTGGATGAACAGACCTACCTTAGTTGTTCCTCCCACAGGGGGCAGCACATATGTATCTATGGCATATCGCCAATGGATAGTGGAAAAGAATCCCACAGTAAGGAAGAAACTTAAAGAACAAGAGGAAAAAGAAATTGCACCCATGGCAACTAGGACTCCTCCCTCAACTACAACACGTCCTAGAGAAAGGCCTGTGGTAATCAGGGAACCCAGGCCTGAAGATACTCCTCGTCAACAAACTCCTGAACCTACTGGGAAAGGCAAAGAGAAAGCCCCCAGTGACCCTAAAGCTAAGAAAAGACCTAGAAGGACATCTTCTCTGGGTGAAAGGTCAAGATCTAGCATGGCCTCGGCGAAAGAAGTTAAAGCAATTTGGCGATGCTGCTTGTCCATATTTTATATATTTTTTTCAGTGTGTTTTTTTTATTTTTAGATGCTGTTGAACGGTGTAAGTAGTGAATGGATTCACATGCTCTTTTTTTTTAGGCTAGGATATAATAAATAAAGATCGAATTTTTCAATAAATACTTTGAAATTTTCTATTACATGTGTGAAATTCCTAAAAACTTCTGCACATAGAAAATTTTAAATCCCAATCAAAACGAATGTAAAATTCTCAAGGAATTTCTGCATTAAAAAGAAAAGGATGGAAAGAAGAAATTGATCAAGCCTAACATGGGATAAAACCGCGCAAATCTGCCCTAAAACTGCTCGTAAAAAGTGTCAACTGAGTGTTTTGAGCCAAATAGATTTGCGAAAATTTAGAAGCGAAAAGAAAGTCCGAAAACTCTAAGAATCCGCGCGGATCTACCAAATTGCTCACCAACGGAGTATTTTGGATCGATACAGAAGTCCGCGTAGGAAAAAGAAAAGAAGAAACTTTGGTCCGGGAAAAAGTGGATCCGCGCGGATCCAGCCCAAAGTGGCTCTAAACAGAAAATGAGTGTTTTTAGGCCCAACGTAAAGGAATCCGCGCGGATTCCATCATCTTGGTACTGAATTCTGGAAAAATGATGTTATCCCGAACAATGTAGAAAAGCTGAAAAAAGGTCTTGGTACTGGGCCACGAGGAATCCGCGCGGATCCTATGGCATTCTAGGCCCAGTAAAGCACGGACGTCAGGAAGAAAGCGAGAGAGAAAAAAGCGAAAACCCATTTTAAGGTCTAGAAATCAGCGGATCTCTTGGACTTTGGGCCTACTCTTTTTTTTTTACTCGAGCCTTAGATTTTACGGCAAGTACCATTAGACTCATGAGAATCTAATGTTGCTTTTAAAAGATAAACAACCAAAATTGGGGAAATTTTAACGGGTGAGGCCGGACTTTTAGGAAAGCTACCTACGTATCCACAATGTGCGGAATCAGGCCATCGTAGTTCGAACAAATGAAATCAGTTGCTTGGCCAAATAAACCAGTTGCTGATATATGAAAGAATAGTGGCTGGTTTTAATTACCAGTTGCTATGTCCAATTTACCCTTTACGCATAGAATCTCTTGAGTTGATCCAAATTGGTCAGCTGAACATAATCTTCTCCTTCTAAGTCGCCCAATTTTACCGCTCCTCCTGGAAGAATTTCCTTTATGATGTAAGGTCCCATCCAATTGGGCCTAAACTTCCCCCTTGGGTCCTGAATAGGTGCCCGTATCTCCTTCAAAACCATGTCACCCTCTCCAAGGTCTTTAGGTTTGACCTTCCTATTAAATGCCCTGGACACCCGATCTTGGTATATCTGGACATTGTGCATGGCTCTGAGCCTCCTCTCGTCAACATTTACCAACTCCTCATACCTAGCCTTAGCCCAGTCTGCTTCCGGAATCTGACTTTCTGCTATGATTCGTAATGAAGGTATAGCCACTTCTATTGGCAAAACTGCTTCCATTCCGTATACCAGTGAGTAAGGTGTTGCTCCTGTGGATGTACGAATGGAAGTTCGATAACCCCATAAGGCAAAGGGTAACTTATCGGGCCAGTCCTTATAAGTCGAGGCCATCTTCTCTATGATCCTCGTGAGGTTTTTGTTAGCTGCCTCAACCGCTCCATTGGTCTGAGGCCGATATACAGATGATCTATGGTGTTGGATCTTGTATTTCGCTAACAAATCCGCTGTCTCCTTTTTGAAATGAACTCCATTGTCACTTATCAACTCATGCGGAACTCCATAACGGCAAATTATGTTTCTAAGTATGAATTTGGCTACGTGCTTAGAAGTTAGCTTTACATAAGATGCCGCTTCAACCCACTTTGTGAAGTAGTCAATGGCTACAAGCACATACTCATGTCCTCCCGTTCCTTTAGGAGTGACCTTTCCTATGATATCAATGCCCCAAACTGAAAATGGCCATGGCGAAGTTAACGTAGTCAAAAATGATGGAGGTTGGTGTTGCAAGTTCGCATAGATTTGACACTTGTAGCACCGTTTTACATAGTCATGGCAATCAGCCTACATGGTCGACCAGTAATACCCCATCCTTTGAACCTTCTTGGACAACATCCGTCCATTCATATGCGGGCCACATTCTCCCCCATGAACTTCCTTCATCAAATTCTGAGCTTCACTCTGTTCTAAACAAAGCAAATTGATACCCATGTCCGTCTTCTTGTACAACTGATCCTGAATCAAACAGTACTGCGACGCTAAGAGCCTAATTGCTCTTTGTGATCTTGTGGTAGAATCCTCAGGGTAAACCCCTTTGGTGAGGTATTGGTAGATGTCATAATACCAACAAGTCGAGTCTATCTCACAAACTTCCAGAGAATAAACATAAGCCGGTTGACTTCTTCTCTATGCATATCTAAGATAGACGCAACTCCTCTCGGGATATTTAGCAAGGATGACAGCTTTGCCAATGCATCAGCTAACTCATTATGCTCCCGAGGTAAATAAGTGAACACTATTTGATCAAAGTGTTCTGCTAAATCCCTTACGTAAACTTGGTAGGGTGCCAAAGCTTCGTTCTTCACCTTCCACTTATTGCAAACCTGATTTATTATAAGGCTCGAATCACCAAATATCCTTATGCACCTTATGTCCATTTCCACGGCAGCCTGCATGCCAATGATACACGCTTCATATTCGGCTACATTATTTGTCGCCTCAAAATCTAGCTTCACGGAAATAGGAGTATGTGCTCCTTCGGGTGAAATCAGGATGATTCCTACACCATATCCGCTTTGGTTGGAAGCTCCATCAAAATACATTTCCCATGTTTCTTTCTGTGTTTGAAACACTTCTTCGTCGGGAAAATCTAACTTTTCTTCACTAGCCTCCTCAACAGGTAAATCTGCCAAAAAATCTGCGACTACTCTTCCTTTTATGGCTTTTTGTGGAACAAATTGTAAGTCGAACTCCGATAACATAACCATCCACCGAGCTACTCTACTATTGACCAGTGGCTGCTCCATCAGGTACTTGAGAGGATTCATGAAAGCAGTCACATGCACGGTGTGAGCAAGCATGTAGTGACGTAATTTCCTCGTTGCCCAAACTAAGGCAAGGGACAATCTCTCAATGTTGGAGTACCGGGTCTTATATCCTAGAAACTTCTTGCTTAAGTAGTAAATTGCTCGCTCTTCGCCATCATATCTTTGAGATAGCATAGCCCCCATTGCCGACTCAGTGATTGTTAAGTACAACAATAAAGGCTTTTCAGGTACTGGTGGAACTAAAACAGGCGGATTAGCCAAGTACTCTTTAATTTTGTCAAAAGCTGCTTGACATTTTTCATCCCACTCAGATTTGACTCCTTTCCTCAATTTCTTAAATATAGGGTCGCAAATCATGGTTAATTTCGAAATGAACCGGCTTATGTACTGCAATCGTCCGAGGAAACCTCTTATCTCCTTTTCTGTCTTAGGCGGTGGCATTTCCTGTATCGCCTTGATCTTTGCTGGATCGACTTCGATTCCCCTAGAGCTCACTACAAAACCTAATAACTTGCCTGACGTCACCCCAAAAGCACACTTCTGAGGGTTCAACCTCATCCCGTATTTCCGCAGCCTATGGAAGAATCTTCTAAGGCTATCTAAGTGTGTGTCACGGTCAACGGATTTGATGATCATGTCGTCTACGTAAACCTCTGCCTCCTTATGCATCATATCATGCAATAATGTGGTGGCTGTCCTTTGATAGGTCGCCCCTGCATTTTTCAACCCAAATGGCATCACTACATAACAGAATGTACCCCAATGTGTGATGAACGTCGTCTTCTCCATATCCTCCTCTGCCATTTTAATCTGGTTATAACCTGAGTACCCATCCATGAATGAAAGAAGAGCATGCCCACAGGTGTTATCTACCAAAACATCGATATGTGGTAAAGGAAAGTCATCCTTAGGACTGGCCTTATTCAGATCCCTAAAATCTACACACATCCGTACTCTCCCGTCCTTCTTAGGAACCGGGACTACATTCGCTATCCAACGTGGATACTCCGATACCCTAATGAAGCCTACCTTCAGCTGCTTCTCTACTTCCTCCTTAATCTTCAATGCCCACTCCGGTTTCATCCGCCTAAGCTTCTGTTTAACCGGTTTAGCGTCAGGGTAAAGTGGAATTCTGTGTTCAGCTATTTCCCTGTCTATACCGGGCATATCTTGATATGACCAGGCAAAGACATCTACAAATTCTCGTAAGAGAAGAGTAAAGTGCTCTTGCTCCCCGATAGTTAAAAATTTCCCAATTTTGGTTAATTTAGGCTCTTCAGGTGTACCTAAGTTTACTTCTATAGTTTCTTCAATTACGGAAATTCGATTTTCATGTTCCTCTACGGCTTTTAAAAGATCTTTAGGAATTTCTGATTCGTTTACAGCATCTTGATTATTTTCATTAGAGACAAAGCAGTTCAGGGATGAGGGATAAGAAGAGTCATAAGCAAATGAGTTCATTTCATTGAATTTGGAAACAAGAACATCAACAGAAGACTCGACAGACCCTCCAGAAGTGGATGCAACAGACTGATTAAGCTTAAAACCTGACTCTAAGATAGACTCAGAAAATGGAACAACAACAGGATTGACACTAGACTCTGACCCAAGCACTGATTCTCCTAAAGCTAAAACAAACTCCTTGTCTCCTTTGGCCGACACCCAGGTAACTTGCTTGGTTTCCTGACCCCATGTAGCGATGAGCTTAGTAGGATCGAAATCCATGCTTGATAGGGCTAAGGAAAGTGCCTCCACAGGTTTCTCCTCTCTCTGTGCCTCTTGACCGAACAACATTCCAAAGATGTTACTCGCTAGATGAGTCCATTCTAGTGGGGTCCTGTTCTCCCTTGCCGGTGTGAACAATTCCTCCTCAAGTAGCATGCAGTCGTTGAAGATCTCTAAACCTGGAACTAAGATGCCCTTGCTCTTCAAATAATAGGGCTCCGGAAAACCAAAGTAAGGGAAATGATCACCTTCCCTCATGAACTGGCCATTAAGCGTGAGTGGATACGGCTTTATGCTATAAAGCGGTATTGGCTCACCTCTCCTAATTCTCCTAACTTTCTTAGCTAATCTCTTCTCTTCCTCTGTTGGAATGTAGCCTAAACCAAAATGGTAGCTCCCTCCTTGAGTCAAGGGAAAAGATGTAGGCCCTTGAGCTCTTCTTCCCAAAGGTAAACCGGGAAAGTATCCATGTCGCTTCAAAATTGCGTTCACCTTCCTGTTAGAATAAGGATCGAAGTCCAAAGGTGCTTCTTCCTTCTCCAAGGTAGCTATGATATCGAAATGATGGAACTCCTCGTCCTTGGAGTTGTGTTCTACCTCGATCACAGGTTTCTTTGAAGTAATCACAGCTGCTAACTCCTCTCCTTTGACTGTTACCACCTGCCCCTTAACCATCATCTTCACTTTCTGGTGTAGAGTGGATGACACCGCTTGTTGTGCGTGCAACCAAGGGCGTCCTAGCAAAAGGTTAAATGATGCCGGAATGTCCAACACTAAAAACTCGACATTGCTAGAAATTGTATCCATAGTAATTGGTAACAGAATTGAACCCAAAATTCGTCTAGGAGTGTTGTCGTAGGCCCTAAGTTGAATGGCTTGCTGGGTAAGCTGATGGGATTGAATCCCCAACTTCTGTGCCGTCCTCCATGGACAAATATTCACCGCAGATCCGTTGTCAACCAATACTAGGGGTATCACCTTACTGGCGCATCCAACGGTCAAGTATAAGGCCTTGTTGTGTGCAAGACCTTCCTTGGGTAAATCCTCATCACCAAAGGTTATAGTACTCTTGCCAGATGTGACAAAAGATACTATTTCTTCGGGTGTAGTTTCAGGTGATACTTCCAACTTGCTCAAAGCCTCGATCAGGGCTTGCCTGTGCTTTTGTGAAGCTGCCAACAATTGCCATACCGTAACATCCATCTTTAATCTCTTCAATTGTTTTAACATCAAATCCTCCTCCGGAACGGGGATCACCACTTCTCCTACCTTCTCCTTCCCTTTGTCTTGAAGTTGGACTTGGGAAGGGCCTCCTTGGTGATTATGGCGCCCTGACCTTGTTAGGAAAGTAACATCCGGAGTTTTGACCTCTCCGGACTTTGCTGTTCCCCAAAAGTCCTCGTCTCCATCGTAATCCCAAAAGTTGTCATGCGGCCTTCTCGCATGAGGCTCACCATAGACATCTTCTTCGTCACTAACCCATGCACTGACTTCGTGGTCCTCCGTGAAGTAACGCGTGATGTAAGTTGACTTCTTTGCATCAGTAATGAAATCCGAGGGATCCCATTCGCATTCTTCAAACACGGCGCGTATATGCAGTGAACCTAGTGGATTGTTTGTGTTGCTAGGTTTTTGTGCTGCCTTCGGTAAGGGTAATTGCTTTGATCTGAACATCTCCTCCATCCTGTTCTTCAAAGTAAAACACTGCTCGGTATCGTGCCCTCGAGCCCTATGGTACTTGCAGAACTTGCCGGCGTCCCAATTCCGTGGCTTCTCTTTTGGCTCCGGCCTTAAGTCGGGAAGAGTAATCATTCCCTTGTTTAAGAGACGCTCTAAAGCTTGAGCGTACGTAGTGTTTATAGGGGTGTATTCAGTGTAGCGTTGTAGGGCATTCACCTCATTCCCCTTGTTGTTGGATGCTGATGGGCCAGCCGACTTCCTGTTAGTGTAGGTGTTCTTCCAGCCCCCAGTTGCGACGCCTTTAGCAAACTCGCTTTCTATCTTGGTCCCAGCCAATCTTAATGTAGCGAAATCTTTAAGGGGTTGAAACCTCAAATGAGCGTTGTATGACGGTTGCAAACTTCGAATTAGCATGTCTACTTGGTGCTCTTCAGATGGTCGATCCACCATTTGAGCTGCCTTTGATCTCCACCGAGTAAAGTAGTCGGAGAAAGATTCTTTCTCCTCTTGCTTCACTAATTCCATGTCCCTTAAAGTGACTGGCATGTCTACATTGTAGGAGTACTGATGTAAGAACTCCTTGCAAAGCAAACTCCATTGTGTAGTCTTGGCCGGACTGAGAGTGTTGTACCATTTCATAACATCAGGTCCCAAAGTCCAAGGAAAAATAATGTGATAGATGTCCTCCTCTACTCCTTTCAGCGTCATCGCCCCTAAAAAGTTCCTCACATGCTGATGAGGGCTCTCAACACCGTGGAACTTAATGTCTGGCATGTTGAACTTAGGAGGAAGCCTTCCCCGTGGCACCGGTGTAAAACCGACATCGTCCATAAATTGATTATTGAACAAAGTAGATTCTTTCAACATCTGCTCGATGCGATCTAGTCTCGAGTTTGAGATCCCGTGGACTGATCCATCCTTCTCTCTACCAGACTGTTCTACTTCACCCGTAGGAGGATTCTTCACGTTTGAGTTTTTGGCCTCTTCCATAGCATGAATAACGGCATCGATTCTCTGGTTCTGTGCCTCCAACTGAGCGTTCATCGAAACTTGCATGTTTAAAATCACATTGGTTAATTGCTCCAAGTCAGTATTTGGAGCTGGTGGTGGTGGTGGAACGGCTTCCTCCCCAGCATCACTGTGTGGTTGACCCCCGCTGACATCATCATTTGGGTTTGACATGTTTTCAGATGGATCGATCACTAAACTCTCAACTACTCCCTCAGATGCTCCTTCGTCAGTCGCCTCTGGATTGGTTACCTCAGATGATACCCGGTCTTCGTTACTATCGTAATGAATGTCGAAAGTTTCCAAACGCCCGGTTTCGTCCCGTTGATAAACTCGAAACCAACCTATCCTGTCCTGAAAAGGTGGAGGAATTCAAAGACTCAGCTCGACGCTTTCCTAAGACACACATGCAATGAATGAAGAATTTTATTCGAACTCCGAATAATCGAACATAAGGCTCGAGATTATATGCGGGGTCCGAACAAAACTCTTATGCAAAATGGTGACTCACGCCCGAGATAATATGTTTAAACCTTACCGGACCGAATCCGAAAGAACTCAGGTCACTCATAAGGGTTAAATATATCAATCAACCGGACTAACCCGACTAGAAACTCATTTGGATTGTACAAAAGAGTAGGCCCACTCACAAAATCCACTTGAATCTTGTGAGGCCCGACATCTTTATATAGTCCAAATGCATTCCCGACCGACTCACAAGGACTTATGCTAAAAAAAAAAAAAGACAAGAAAAACAAAAGAAAAGGAGAAAGAAAAAAAAAACTAAACCTCTGGTAAGACCCCGAGAAAACCAAAATTTGGGTCCTGGTCACAGGAGCCCACTGGAATCATGCGGACCCACTGGGCCTAAGCCCTAGCGAGGTCTACGCGGATTTCCCGAGCTCAAGGCTCCCGCCAGGCCCAAATCAAGGCACCTCAAAACAAAAGAGGAGAAAAAAAAACTAAAAAAAAGCATTAATTTGAGAAAAGAAAAGAGAAAAAAAAAACGGGAATTTGGACCACATGCAACCTCGCTGACACAGGATCCGCGGATCCCCTGGGCCTGAGCCACATATGGGCCAAATGCCGAGCCCAGACAACACCTCACCTCAAATTAGACCAGCCAGTAGCCGAGCTTCACAGAAATCCGCGCGGATTTCTTGGCTCGAGACCACTGTCGGGCCTAATCCGAGGTCTGACACAAAACAAAAACCTAAAAAAAACTTCACTTTTTTTTTACTTTTTCCCTAAACACTACTGCATGGTCTTGGGTTCAAGGAATGTAAAGATCACATAGCATACATATGCAGTTCTGCCCTAACCGAGGCACTATGTTTAGAGGTTAAGAGTTGGTTCACTAACGCCTCCTAAACTCGTGTCCCGGGTATTTGGCCTCCATGGGGTGCATGGGAGGTTAATACCCCCGGGTTGCTCCTTTTAATCAAATGGATTAAGGAGTATGGCACGAGGGGGAAAAACAACCACCTGCTCGGTGAAGGTCTAAGTGGACCCACCTGAGTTGAATGGTTAAAGTTTTTCCCAAAATGGTAAATTTTGGATATATCCTAAACGGTACCTTGTGTGCCCAACAAAAGGGGAAGGCCCGTGAGATGCAAAAATGCTTAAGGAAAAAGTGACAACTTTTTTTTTAAAAAAAAAAACCCGACTTTTCTAGTTTTTACCCTCTTATAAGTCCCCAGTGGAGTCGCCACTGTAGGGCCCGCGGCCCCGGAGGGCTCGGTCCCCCACGGAAGGTCGATTCGACGTAGGGTTGCTTATCTTTTAAGGGGTGAAAAAAATAAAATAAAATAAAAAAACTTAAACTTTTCAAAAACTGATTTTCGGGGGTCGATAAAAAAAGGGAAAATTAAAAAAAAAGAAAGGAAAAAAAAACGAAAACAGGGTCGGATCCACGCGGATTCCCGGACCCGCTTCACCTAAATGGTACCCGGGTCTGCGCGGATTCCAGGTCCATTTGGGCCAAAACTTCACCCGGATCTACGCGGATTCGGGGTCAATTTGCGGCCGAAATGATTCCTGGATCCGCGCGGATCCAAGCCATTCTGGCTAAAAAAACTTTCGGTGAGCAAAAAACAGGAAGGAAAAAGAAAGAAAGAAAATAGGGAAAAAAAAAAACGGGTCGAAGCAAGCGCGAATCTGCGCGGATCCGGTGCTCGCCCGAGCCAAAAAAAGCTTCTTTTCGGTAAAAAGAAATAAGGAGTCGCCAGTTAATTTTTAAGTAAAATTAACAAAACTTTTAAAAAATTTTGACTCCGGTCTCGAACCAAAAAACGAGTTCGGGGGTAAAAATGTCGGTGTAGGGGGATGCCCTTGCACCGCCCGCCGAAACGGCCCTTACTAGGTCGGGTTACAAAAAAAAGGGAAAAGAAAAAAAGAAAGTTGTCACAAAATTTACTAAAATAACATGCAATTAACGGTAGAATAATTAAAATTCACATCATCAAAGAGAAATGAAAACGAGAAAGAAAAAATAAAAAAAATTACATCGTGCGGGGACTAAAGGACTACATTATTACATAGCCGGGAAATAAAACAAAACAAAAAAAAACTAAAAAACGATCGAAATGGAGCGGGTTATACCGAGAATCCGCGCAGATTCGGTGGGAAATGAATCGCCGGAATTTGATTCGAAGTCGGATGTAAGCCGGATGCGAGAGTTCGAAGCGGCCGAGAAGAGTCTGTCAAGGAAATCCGCGCGGATTTCCTTATGCGTCGTCGGGTGTTCGTCGGTATTAGATGTGTTCTACCCAGAAAATCTTCTCCCCGAATACCCAAAATTTTTTTTGCCAACCCCTGCTCCGGATCCGCGCGGATCCTTAAATAGACTCCCAAAACTGGCGGCGGTTATCGACGGTTGGCGGCGGTTGACGACGGTTGGCCAGTTATCGTCAAATCCGCGCCATTCCCGCACAACTACTAGCAGTTGGTTGACTGGAAACTGCAGTTGGCTTGACTGGGCAAAATCCGCGCAACTCCAACTGGGTCGGGTGATGAATCCGCGCGGATTTGCGGATTCTAATTGAATTCGGATCCGACCCAAAATTTGGACCCGACTTGGTATCCGGTACCAAAATCCGCGCCACCCCTTTCTGGGCCCAAAAACTGAAATCTGCGCGGATCCAGTCGTCTTGGCCCAAACCAGTAAAATCCGCGCAGACCCACTTCACTCAATCTCAAAAATCCGCGCCAACCCACATCTTTTGGCCCAAAATGCAAAATCCGTGCCAGCCCTAATAACAAATCTGTATAAGCCCTGTTATTTCGATCCCGGGTTAAGCTAAAATCTGTCTGACACATTTTCGGTGTCTACACACCCCTTTAGTCATTGTTGGTATAATAATCTCACTTAAGTATAAAGATCAGGGATATTGTTGTCCAATAGTAAAGGTCGGTATATTACAATCCAATACCCCCAAAGGTCAGTATATTGTATATCCCTTTATAAAATCATAATCTGACACAGATTGGAAGGCATTCAATTATTGCTATATTCCAATATTGCAAGAGTTGAATTACAATTCATTTTTTGCCACAGAATCTTCATGATCCAATACCAAGTTTGGCAAAAATTAGAAAGCAACCATTAGACAACTTTTGTCTCCAAATCATCAAAGAGTGAAACATCCAAAACCTATTATCTTACCATACTATAGTCCGGCTTGTACAGATAATAGTTTTGTAAAAAAAAAAAAAAGAAAAGGAACATTGATAGCCTTTGGGTACTACAGCTCAAAAAACAGTACAATGTAGTGATGCATTATAGTACCGACTTCCAAAATTCATCAGCAACACAATGGATCAAGTCGACGGTTTGTCAAGACAAGTAACAAAAAATGTGTCGAGACGTCAGTCGCGCTCAAACATATGACAGTGTGCGCGATCTTGTCTCGAGGGGGCAATTTGTATACACTAAAAAAATCAAAATAGTGTCAAGTTATAAAATAAATTAAGTAAATTATTTTGGGTCGGTCCAAATTAATTAATTTGATTTATTTAACTAAAATTGGCTCAAGTTGACTATCAAGTCAAAGCTCGAACGACTGCCAAGTCAAGGTCAAATCGACTACCAAGTCAAACCCTAAGTGACTACTAAGTCAAAGTCAAATTGACTGTCAAGTCAACCCAAACCCAAGGCCCGGACATTGGCCCACAAAGACTACCAAGTCAAAGTCAAATGCACTGCCAAGTCAACTCAGACCTAAGGCTCGGACAACAGCCCACAAAGACTACCAAGTCATAAGCCCAAGAGAGAGATCAAGTCTTTTCCTTATAAATAGGACTCTACCTCTTCTCATTAAGGGGATAGAAAAATTTAACCCTCAAGAGGACTCTCTCTAGAATTAAACAACAAACACTTCAATATGTGTCGTTTGTTCTAGAGATTCAACACCAACTTAATCGAGATTCAAGCCCATCGACCCTTTTTTAAGAAGACGACAGAGAATGGATCAGAGGATTTTTATTTGTCCATCTTATAACAAATATTTTAGAGATTGTACCCAAATTCTTTGAAATTAATACGAATTATATTTATCCAAGTTTTCTGGTTTTTATTTATTTTAGACTCGAAAATTTGTGGTTATATTATTATTATTATTATTATTATTATTATTATTATTATTATTATTATTAAGAATTTCTATGTTATTTTTTATTGAATATAAATTATCTTATTATAAGATATTTTTTTTGAGAGAATATTATAAGATGTTAAATGTAATGTGTAGTTACGTGTGGTTCATATATTATATCATAAATTAAAGTTCATATACATGGAAGTTTACAAGGCTACGTTACGTTACATAACAATCACCGTTTGTCATATACTCCCTCCATTCCAAATTAATTGCCACTTTGACTAAATTTTGACTGATGATTATTCATAAATTACAATGAGTTATAATATAAAATTAATTCCATTATAATTGTTAGGAAAATATCTTTCTAATGACGGTAATTTCATATTGTAACTCATTATAATGTGTGGGTAATTAACGGTCAAAATTTAGTCAAAGTGACAATTAATTTGGAACGAAGGTAGTATAAAAAAGTCAATTGGTAATTTTGTGGGTCTATTAGCATTAAATGTCATTTATCATACGTACATCCCCTAACATTTTTCTTCGACATTTTTAGCAATCAATACCATACGTTGTGCATGTACATAGCTATATTCCATTCAACTCCCTTGTATCTCACGAGAATTATCACCAAACAATACCCTTATTTACGAAGAACAAAATTGAACTAAAAATAGCAATAGTGAATATCAATCTAGCATGAAAGTCATTGCTTATAGGCAGTTGAAGTAAAATCTATTACCACAAGTCAAAGTAAAACAAAAGCTCTTCCCATGCACGCCTCCATGCAAATCTTCCAAAGTCAACAAAAGTAATTAAATTGACTTGGTGGGATTCAGTTATGAGTTTGAAGTCTTACGTCAGAGTATTAAGGTGAAATGGCATGGTATATAAATCAAGTGGGTTACTCCTCTTAACACCAATTGGTTTAAGATGAAATATCACTTAACTTATTAATTACCATGGACTTTGCTTGAAGTGGGGTCCCGCCTTTGATCTCCCCGAAAAGTGGTAATAGAGTCGATGATTCGTTTGGTTTGCGCAAGGTGTGGGAAGGTGGTCCTGTAAGAAGTACCATAGACAGGATCAATGAACATATGTCGCGTACGATTGGATTGTTGAAGCAAAGTGGTGGCATGAAACTCAGGTGGAGTAGGATCCAGGCTCTGTGGAGTAAGGTGCGGCTATGGTGGGTTCTTGATTGTGACTTGGTCCTTGGCAAAAAAAAGAGGCGCTCGGTCAAGGGAGAGTGCGTGCGAATATGGTTTAAAAGAAAGTCATGTGTGAAGAGGAAGATTGTTGGGATGTACCTATTAGTTTGAAGTCCCATATTGGAAGACTAAGGTGAAAGAACATGATATATAAGTCAAGTGTGCTACTTCTTTAACACCGATTGGTTTTACGATGGAATCTCACTTAACGTAAACGAACCAAGTGCTCTCAAATCAAGGCTCGGGCTCGGTTCATATATTTGGGCTGGAGCTCGGCTTGATTTTTTTTTTTTGTAATTTAAAACTCTCCAAATTCAACTCAAACATCAAATAAATTTCTACATATTTTTCTTAAACTTAACTAGAAAATAGGTTTTTTTTAATAGAAAAAATAAGGGTATAATCAAGTAAAGTTTAAACATTAATGCTTGAGATTTAAGAAACTTAACAAAAACAATAAAGAAAAACAACACATTTATGTTATAATATTAAATTTTAAACATCTAGATTAATATAGAATTAACCACTATTCATAGAGCATAACATATTTCCTACTAAAAATACTTAAACGAGCCTAATCGAGCCAAGGCCGAATTGAACCCCCTAGGCTCGATCTCGGCTCGATAAACATCCAAGCCGAGGCAAACTTTAGTCAAACCGAGCTCAAGTCGAACTTTGACCAAGTCAAACCCGAGCGACTTGTAAGCTAGTTTAGTTTAGTTACAACTCTACTTATTACCATGGATCTTGAATAAAGTGGGGTCTCACCTCGTATCTCCCCAACATGACCCATTACAAATGCTACACTACAACACACATTATAAGCAAACATTATATATATGAGGAACTTCTTGAATGATTTCTTGTCAATTAATTGTCAAAATGATATCACCACTAGAGTAAATTATCATGTAACTACACCAACTTATAAGGTGCATTAATTAGTTTGTTCAAAATCCTTGATAAATCCTCGAAAATGTCATCAACTTCAACCAAATCTTCTCAATCCCAAGTACATATGGAAGATTTATACAAAGCTAGACCATTTGTTTTCATAGGAATCGTGCTCTTTATCTTCTACATTTTGCTTTCGAATGGTATTTTCTATCCATCACCTGAATACTTGGCCAGAGTGAGGCAGGAGTTTCATACTATTTACAATGGCGACAAAGTTCTTGACCCTGAACACCCAACCAATATAAGTCATATTATGATAGGCATCTCGAGCTCAGTCAAAACATTGAAGTCGAGAAAACCCTACATAGAGGCATGGTGGCGCCCAAATGTAACCAAAGGGTACGTCTTCTTAGATCGTAACCCTACAAGTGATTTTCTACCTTGGCCAACTTCATCCCCTCCATATCGTATCTATGAGGACACCTCAAGGTATGTTACAGTTTTTTATTTCTACTTTACTGTTATGATAATCGATGAAGAATATGTTACATTGATCAATTAGCAAAAAGTTACACTAAGATACCATGTGTTTTGTGGTAATGATTTTTCGACACCACTATTTTTGGCAATGATAATTAACCATACTTTGATTTATGGTGGTAGAATTGTTAGGACTTTGACTGCCACAGTGTCGTCGAAAATTGAACAGTCTCGCCCAAATATTGACAAAGTTTTTGATTCAACATGCATATAAATGAACTTTTTTGTATTCATACAAATATGATTCAACTTGCATACAACAAAATTGTTAAATTAATTTTACATAAACAACACAAGTTCAGCCTCGATCAACATATCAAAGCCTAAAAAATTACTAGAGCTAGATTACACTTGCCTGGAAAACTTAAACCTTGAAATTCCAAATTGGAGGCACACAAACATGATTGAACATGTATGAATCAAAAGCCCTGAATTAACAAAAAATTACTTAGAGGTACTCTAACTTTTAAAGAAACAATTTTTTGGTACCCTAACTTTTCAAAATTAATTTTGGGATACCCTTACTTTTAGGATTAGAAATTACTAGGTGAATTTCCGGCGAAATTCCAATTGATTCAAATCATTTTCTTCGAAAAAAACAAAGGGTATTTACATCCACAAAAACATTTAATCAATTTCCCGCCTACAACTCACTGGTGAATTCAAATCATTGACGGGAAATTCACCTAATTATTTCTAATTCTAAAAGTTAGGGTACCCCAAAATTAGTTTTTAAAAGTTGGGGTACCAGAAAAACATTTCACCAAAAGTTAGGGTACCCCTAAGTAATTTTTTGCTAAATTAATTTCAACAAATAATGAACGAAAATCAACCAAATTGTCAATACCCAATTCGAGTTTCTAAGGTTCATCCTCAAAATTGCAATCTCAAAAATTTAATCTATGAACAATCAAAGTGATTGCATATTAACATGATTATACATGTATCTAAGAAAATCCATAGCTCAATCTAGAAGAAAACAAATGAATTCAACCCCGACTTGAAGTAAAAATAAGCAATTTTCCGACGAGATTTTCTTATCATATTCTCTAATTGTACATGTTAGACATCTCTCCGATCTCTTATTCTTTGATCATCTTCTTTGATTGTACACATCACAAGGTACAAACCCTATGACAAGCATGCAATGCACTATGCCATACGAATGGTGAGGGTGATTGTAGAGATGTTTAAAATAGCCCCTCGAGGGACTAGGTGGTTTGTCACGGCAGATAATGATACCATATTGTTTTTGGATAATTTGGTGGAGGTTTTGTCAAGGTATGATCACAACAAATACTTTTACATTGGGGAGAATTCAGAATGCGTGTATTGTAATTTTGGAATGTCTTTTGAAATGGCATTCGGTGGAGCTGGTTCTGCTTTCAGTTACCCCCTTATTGAGGCCTTGGCTGTGAACTTGGATGTTTGTATCAAGAGATACCCTTCGTTGTATGCGAGTGATCATATTTTTCAGTCCTGTGTGGCTGATTTGGGGATTTCTCTTACTCATGAAAAGGGATTCCATCAGGTAATTTATCATTTTATTTTATTAATGTATTTTCGAAAAAACTATAAGGTTATGCTTTTACAAAAGATTTTATTTTCATAAATATAATAGTAACAATTTCAGAATACATCATTTTATATGTTAATAAATTAATAGTCAATGTCTTCACACATATGGCATGTTCTTTTCATGGGTTACATTGGGCAAGTGTAAATCCCTACAAATAAGAATATGTTTTCATAAATTTCCATAAACCAAAACCAAAATTAGTCTTGAAAGTGGAAGGGAATAAATTCGTCAACCCAAGTTGTTTAGTTTGAAACATTTATTTGTACTACAGAGCAAGTTTTAAGAATTTCATTATGGTTAGTGACACAAATCTCTCCTTAGACTTTCAATAGTTTTTCTCACTTTCTACAAAAAGTAAGCCAACAATCGTATATTTCAACTTAATTCCACTTAGACTTGTTTAAGAAAAAGTCAAATCATTTTTTTAAAATTTTTGCAGGTGGATTTATACAAGAATTTATCAGGGTTTCTATCATCACATCCTCATACCCCATTTATATCACTTCACCACGTTGATATAGTTGACCCTATATTTCCCTCCATGAATAGATATGAAGCCTTGAATCACTTAAAGAAAGTTGCAGATGTTGATCAATCTAGGCTTCTACAACAAACCATTTGCTACGAAAAGTCAAAAAGTTGGTCGTTTTCCGTAGCATGGGGCTACTCAGTTCAAGTTTATGAGAAAATCATACCCCCAAGTATACTAGAAAGGCCCCTTGAGACGTTTTCTGCATTTAGGAAGGCTTCAATGCGTCCTGCTGTCATGTTCAACACTCGTCGTCTCTCCAACAATCCTTGCGAAATGCCTCATTTTTTCTTTCTTGAATCTATTGAAAAAGATTCAAAGAATAAACAAATTATTTCAAGATATACTCGAAGATCACCACCAATAACATTAGCCAATTGTTCATCATCTTCATCAACACAAAAAGGAAATTTTTCTGGCCTAATAAGCGACCTTGCCCAAATTATCGTTCTCTCCCCTACTACCAAATATAATGCTACGGTAAGTGCAACTCTAATTAGACATAGTTTTGAACCTTTAACATAATTGTGATATATTCATAATAATCTCTTCTAAAAGTTTTTTCCCCCTTCTTGGATTTGTAAACAGGCTGGAACAAGAAGAGAATGTTGCGACATTATAGATCAAGTTGAGAAGAATATTACTAGGATCAAGTATAGAACTTGCAAGAAAAATGAAATATTGGGAGTTGATTAAGTGTTACGAAATTTATTGAAAATATCTGTAACTGTGTATTTGATTGTCATATAATATTTAAGGAGATTGATTGTGTATGAGACAAATACACTATACTCAACATCTAATTAAGTAGGCTACTACAATCATTATATGAGGTATCCAACAAAAGTTTGAAAAATCTGTATGAAATTTTCACACATAAAAAGCTAATTCGAGTAATAAAGAAGTGGCGGGCAAGTTTGTAACCACACCTATCTTCCTAACTCTTCTAAATTTTTTAGTTGAAGTAAATAATTTCTATAGATGAAAATTTTGAAGTTGATGGATCATATTAACTTATTCAAACAAGATGCATGTCCTAAAGTCCTGCATATGTTGCGTGGGCAAATCCGCATAGCCATGCAGGACTGCAGTTTAAGTTTAAGCGTTGAATTAATCAGAACAAGAGGCAGTTTACATTCTATGTTTTTTCTATTTGTCTTCTAAGGTTTCGGGGGAGTTTTCTCTCAACTCTCTAAAATCAAAACCCGATTTCTCTCAAGTTTACACATCATCTCCATAGTTAAAATAGACGGTAATGTCCTTCCTTGGACTGCTCCTTGGAATTGTTGGCTGAGGTGATTGTGGTGGAGTGAAAATGACTGGCCAGCTTGAAACAACAACAACAACATATGCCTGACCTAAAGCCTGCACAACCTGCCTGTGCGGATCAGCATATGTTGCTTCCGCTATTCCACTTGGTTTAAATGCTTGATTTAAATGCCTATCTTATTTGTCTCACTTGGTTTGTCCCTTGTCAATTAAATGTCTTATCTTTAATTTTTGTCTTCGATTTAACACAAATTGTGAGTGCAAGGAGCAGACATAATTGTACCATAACTAACAATAATTTTTTTGAGTCCAAGGAAGTCATTTCATTTCATTGATTGCAATTGCAATTTATAATACATAAACTACATTTCATAGAGCACTTACCTTAATCTACCACCTGACAGGGCCGCAAGCGCACAGTGTACGGAGTAGCACATCAAAGTCGATCTCACAGGGACTCAATTAGCAACGCAGTAAACTAGCTCTCTATGTGATTGCTAAGCTAACAGGATTTTGATTTTAGAAAGGTTTTAACTAACAATGAAGACTAATAAAGCAGGGAAATTAATCAAAGGTTCAATCAAGGGAGAAAGACTTCTAGAGAATTGTTTTCCTAACAACGAGTTTGACTATTAGAACCTAGTTTGCACAATCATTGATTCAAGATGAATCAAGAACCGATAACCACAAGAACTCTACTGCTCTTTCGATGCTAATAGAATTACCTCAATTAATCTAAGTTACAACTTTCGTATGCTTTTCAAGTTAATCAAAGTTGAAGGTATCTAATTATCCGATTATCAAAGTGGTTCCCTAGTTTGTTATTCTTTTCTCAAATTTCACAAAACTAGGTAGAAAGGTTGGTAGTCAGATTATCCTAATTCATCTTTTAGTATTTCTTAGGTTAATCTCAAATCACAAGTATTCTAGGCCTAAGAACACACATGAACATGAAGAACCCAACCTTCTATTGATTCAAATAAGGAATTCATGCACAAACTAAGAACATTCAATCAAACTACATTGTTTCGGGTTGCAAAGCCCTAGAATTCAAGAAATCTACTCACTCATTGTCAAAGAAAGCATGAAACAAGTTCCAATCATCATATCAATTCTCTAAATAAAGAAAGAATTCAAAAAGGAAGAACAAACTGCAAAGAATACGTCCCGATTAAGTCTTTCGATGCCGGGGTGGAACCTTCTCTGCGAACGCTGCTACTTTCCTCTCGAATCTTGATCTTTGCCTTTCTTGAATCGATTCGATCTTGAATCTTGATTGGATGGAAGAGGAATAGGAGGAATTTTGGCTCTCTTGTCTCTCTTGATAACCCTAGAATGAATGGAGAATGATAAATATCCAAATAAAAGCTGTCGCTTTCTTCTTTTTCTACTCACGAAAACAAGTTGGCGTGCCATGTCCGTACAGTCCGTATACGGACCGTGGGGGTCACCACGAGAATACCGTGGTGGGTTCTGGTTGGCATTCTCTGGTCCGTTTTTGCGTGAAATTCATGCTACGGTCCGTGGGTTAATGACCATTTCAGAGAATGTGGAATTGTTTCATAATTCTCTCCTCTAGGAATACCACATCTCAATGACGTATCGAAGAGTAGGAATCACACCTTATTAGATATGGTGCGATCAATAATGGTTGAGTCGACATTGTCGGTTACCTTTTGGGGATACACGCAGTTAACCATAGCTCTAATTACTGAACAAAGATTATCTGAAGCACTAAAGAAGACACCACATATGATCTGAAGAGGAAAAGTCCTTGAACTGTTTTCTGAAAGAAAGGGGTATCACTTCTACAAACTGTTGTAGAGGATAGCGTTTGTGTCTCAAAATGCTTTCTTCTTAGAGAATATGTTATTCTCTAAAAGAAAGAGTGGGAGAGAATTTTGAACTTACCGAAGTTCAAGAGACACAAAACACTATAATCATCACCTAAAACTCCACTACTTGATAATTAAGAACGAGGCTGAGGAAGTAGAAGTGCCTCAAAACGTTGAGGAGGAGGTGCCATGAACGTTACTCCAAGCAAGATCAGGTAAACAACTCCATCATCCACAAAGATAGCGATCTTCTATAGATGAACATGAGATGTTACTTTTAGAAAGTAATGACTCTACCTACATCAAAGAAGCTTTAGCAAAACAAGATTCCATAAAGTCTAAAATGGACTCCATGTATGCAACCAAGTTTAGAACTCGGTTGATTTGTCTGAAGGTGTGAACCATCAGGCATAGGAGGGTTTTAAGGCAAAACATGGGTTCATTAAGATAGACATCAAGACTGACTTCAAAATTAGATTTTGAAGAAAGGTGTGTACTTGACACAACTGAGTGGTCTTTTGTTGGAATACTTGTAAACTTCAAGAGACCATCTGTGGTCTTAAGGAAGCTTCTAGGAGTTGGAAACATTGACCTTGTTGACCAGGATATTAAAAAGGTTTGACATACTGGGAAGTGTCAAAGATAATATTGTGTTTACAAGAAGTTCAGTGGGAGCAATGCGTTTTCTGATATTGTATGTGATTGACATACTGCCTACTGAGAAGAATATTCCAATGTTGCTTCTACTGAGGTTGACTTGAAAATAATTTTCAAAGTGAAGGATTGGTGGGGCTAAGAATTTTCTTGGAGACAAGATCTATAATGATATATTAAAGATTTTGATTGTTTGAATCAAAGTTAACTAGGTGTTGAATAGTTCAACTCACTTCGAGAATGGATTAATTTCCATAAATCATGGCATATCCTTACGGAATTTGATTGTCTCAAAACAATCAGAAGTTCTAAGAAGGATGAGACATATAACTCATGCTTCAGGCGTGAGATTAATGTATGCCATGAGATGTTAAAAGTCCAACATAACATATACATTGTATATGTATAAGCAAAACTAAGGATGTGTCCTAAGTCTAAAGTGGTTGATTAAAGCTAAGTGTGAAGAGTTGCATTGATGCTACACTCATGCAGAGAAATATGATTATCTGAAAGGTCAGAGAAAATTATACGATCTGTTTTGAGTGGTATTAAGGTGAACTAGAAGAAATTCCTAACATGACATGCGATTAATTCTACAAATAAGACGAGTATGGCACGACTTTAGAAGTTGTGGCAGAAACTGTTAGGATTGCGAAGTTCGTTTTTAGAACTGGGTGATGTTTCTAGCCTTGCGAGAGAAATGGAGCCTTGTTGATAGGAGCCATCACTCAAGCAAAGGAACTGAAACTCACTATGAATCCAAACATGTGTTCCGGAAATATCTTCCTGTATGAAAGGTCATTAGCGAGATGGTATATGTACGAGGTTCATTGCAAGTATTATGTACTAAACCCCTATTGTAGTTATAGCATGATAGTCATGCATGGGCAATAGGTATTAAACATATTCTGGAATATTAGCAAGTCAAATTTACATGAATTGTTCATGAATTATGACCTTGTTGATTCATCATTAAGAATAAGATTCCAAAATTTAAATCAATTGTGGTTTAGAATTATGTAAATGTCCAAAAATGTTAGCGCATTCAAAATGGGAAATTGGATGAGGTCCGATTTCTGAAACCCCATTAGTGAACTTGATAACGCTAGTCTTGGTCGACAGTCGACTTGGTTCCTAATTGTATTATCACGTAGGAACAGTGATAATATCAACACAATTAGCATGTAGGATTGAGGTGATGATCAAGTTTCGTGATCATAGTGATGTGATGACATCATAAATCAATCACATGGGTATTGTTGAGAACAACTACCGAACTGACCCACAGTGGGAGCTCTTTAAGTTGGGAATTATGATAGGAGCTCTCACTACTCAAAATTCCTAAATCCTGAGTTCAATATATAGACTACATGGTCTATTGTAACTTTGGAGCGCGTCAAACGCCTTCTAACGAGAGGCTATAAAGGCGATTATGCAGGTTCTGATTGGATCATGTGAGAATGTGTGTTTGAACAAGATGGCATTGTCCTCCCTATTAGGGACAGTTGTCTCGTTGGCCACTCGGTGAGTTTGGACTGAAAATGCTTGGCCGAGCTCAGTTGAATCAATAGTTGGTCATCTGTTTTTTCAATGTCTAACTCGGAGATCGAGGAACGTTCGGGTCTTACATAAGGATGACTTTAGCTTACCTTATTCGAACCAGAGACAGTAAGTGACAAGGGAATTCAAGGAATCGAACACTTGTGGGACAAGTGGGAGATTGTTGGGAATGTCCCGACAATGTTCGATATTCACGCAGATTAAACCAAAGTAATATAGTAATTATATGTCTTGCTAGAGACCTCTATAATTAGTAATTAAATATGTTTAATTATAACTATATTATTTGGTCCTACTGGGTCACACAAGTCAGTGCCCTGGAACAATGTATGTAACCTAAGTGATATTGTATTACGTTTAGAAAAGTTGGAAATTGATTTCTGTGAGAAATCAGCCTAACACGGACCGGATTGGGTTCAACACAGACCGTGTTGACCCAACACGGTCCATATTGAGACACCACAGTCCGTGGTGTCCATGGGCCGAGTTAATGAACTTTCTGAAGACCAACACGGACCTTGTTGATTCAACACGGACCGTGTTGGGCCTGAGAAATCCGTCGTTGCTTTAAGTCGGCCCTTTAGGGTTTTGAACCCTTTCCCTAGGTTTACTAAACACTATATAAAGGGGTCACTGTAAGAGATTATTCCACACCAACTGCCTGAGACTCTTAGAGAGATACCAGGGTCATTTCCTGAGTTCCTCTCTCTTTTAGTTTGCAGTTCTTGTTTCCGGAAACATTCTCTGTTTCCGGGAACATTCTCATATACCAAATACATACATCTTAGATTGAGATTCGTCTCGATCGGGTCGTTCTAACGATCGGGTTCCCAGAGTGCTGCCTGGACTTTCAGTAGAGGATTTCAGCATTGGAATCTTGAAGGTCAACCTCTTCATCAGCCGGATTAGCGATCAAGTATAATTACTAAAACCTCTACAATTGTTGTGATTAATTGTTTTATAATTGTTATGAATATTCCACCAGTTAATCTGTATCTGTTTAGGAAATAGATAACCTAAAACCTAACAATATGATACTCATGATTGAAGAAGATGGTGAGAGTCACAAGATGTCAATCCTTAATGTTGTTGAAAAATTAATAAAGAGACAAAAGAAGGAAATTGTATAGTTGATACATCAATCCAAATTAAGTGGTTTCTTGATAGAGTGGATGACATGTGAGTAACCCTCACATAAATAAAGCATGAGATGTTAACTCTCGAAAAGAACAAGCCATAGAAGAAAATAGGGCTTGTTAAAAAGGTTTATGCTTACCGGTAAATAGACAAGACAAAATCATCCATCTTCAATGTTACATTGCAATGCATTGGAGCGACAATATGGGCGCATGGGCTTCAATCATAAAGGACAAAATCTACCATTTCACTCAAGGAAAATCGGCACCAGTGGCAGCCTTCAATTAATAAGGCTAAGTTTATATAGCCACTAATATTATGATTTATCAAAGGGTTTTTGGATGATAATATACCAATTTTTGAGGGTGTTGGATTGTAATATACCAACCTTTACTATTGGACAACAATATCCTTGACCTTTATACCTGAGTGACATTATTATACCAACAATAACTAAGGGGGTGGTGAACCGATCTCCTTGCGTGCTAACATGGCTGGCGAAGGAATATGATTGGACATATATGAATCAAAAGCCCTAAATTATTTTCAACAAATAATGAACAAAAATAAACCAAATTGTCAATACCCAATTCGAGTTTCTAAGGTTCATCCTCAAAATTGCAATCCCAAAATTTAATCTATGAACAATCAAAGTGATTGCATATTAACATGATTATACATGTATCTAAGAAAATCCATAGCTCAATTAGAAGAAAACAAATGAATTCAACCCCGACTTGAAGTAAATAAGCAATTTTACGACGAGATTATCTTATCATATTCTTTGATTGTACATTTTTGACATCGATCTCTCCGATCTCTTATTCTCTGATCATCTTCTTTGATTGTACACATCACAAGGTACAAACCCTATGACAAGCATGCAATGCGCTATGCCATACGAATGGTGAGGGTGATCGTAGAGATGTTTAAGATAGCCTCTCGAGGGACTAGGTGGTTTGTCACGGCAGATGATGATACCATATTGTTTTTGGATAATTTGGTGGAGGTTTTGTCAAGGTATGATCACAACAAATACTTTTACATTGGGGAGAATTCAGAATGCGTGTATTGTAATTTTGGAATGTCTTTTGAAATGGCATTCGGTGGAGCTGGTTCTGCTTTCAGTTACCCCCTTATTGAGGCCTTGGCTGTGAACTTGGATGTTTGTATCAAGAGATACCCTTCGTTGTATGCGAGTGATCATATTTTTCAGTCCTGTGTGGCTGATTTGGGGATTTCTCTTACTCATGAAAAGGGATTCCATCAGGTAATTTATCATTTTATTTTATTAATTAATTTTCGAAAAAACTATAAGGTTATGCTTTTACAAAAGATTTTTTTCCCATAAATATAATAGTAACAATTTCAGAATACATCATTTTATATGTTAATAAATTAATAGTCAATGTCTTCACACATATGGCATGTTCTTTTCATGGGTTACATTGGGCAAGTGTAAATCCCTACAAATTAGGATATGTTTTCATAAATTTCCATAAACCACAACCAAAATTAGTCTTGAAAGTGGAAGGGAATAAATTCGTCAACCCAAGTTGTTTAGTTTGAAACATTTATATGTACTACAGAGCAAGTTTTAAGAATTTCATTATGGTTAGTGACACAAATCTCTCCTTAGACTTTCAATAGTTTTTCTCACTTTCTACAAAAAAGTAAGCCAACAATCGTATATTTCAACTTAATTCCACTTAGACTTGTTTAAGAAAAAGTCAAATCATTTTTTAAAAAAAATTTTGCAGGTGGATTTATATAAGAATTTATCAGGGTTTCTATCATCACATCCCCATACCCCATTTATATCACTTCACAACGTTGATATAGTTGACCCTATATTTCCCTCCATGAATAGGTATGAAGCCTTGAATCACTTAAAGAAAGTTGCAGATGTTGATTAATCTAGGCTTCTACAACAAACCATTTGCTACGAAAAGTCAAAAAGTTGGTCGTTTTCTGTAGCATGGGGCTACTCAGTTCAAGTTTATGAGAAAATCATACCCCCAAGTATACTAGAAAGGCCTCTTGAGACGTTTTCTGCATTTAGGAAGGCTTCAATGCATCCTGCTGTCATGTTCAACACTCGTCCTCTGTCCAACAATCCTTGCGAAATGCCTCATTTTTTCTTTCTTGAATCTATTGAAAAAGATTCAAAGAATAAACAAATTATTTCAAGATATACTCGAAGATCACCACCAATAACACTAGCCAATTGTTCATCTTCTTCATCAACACAAAAAGGAAATTTTTCTGGCCTAATCAGCGACCTTGCGCAAGTTATCGTTCTCTCCCCTACTACCAAATATAATGCTATGGTAAGTGCAGCTCTAATTAGACATAGTTCTATACCTTTAACATAATTGTGATATATTCATAATAATATCCTCTAAAAGTTTTTCCCCCTTCTTGGATTTGTAAACAGGCCGGAACAAGGAGTGAATGTTGCGGCATTATAGATCAAGTTGAGATGAATATTACTAGGATCAAGTATAGAACTTGCAAGAAAAATGAAATATTGGGAGTTGATTAAGTGTTATGAAACTTATTGAAAAAGTTTGTAACTGAGTATTTGATTATCATATGATATTTAAGGAGATTGACTGTATATGAGACAAATACACTAGACTCAAACATCTAATTAGTAGGTTACTACAATATTATATGAGGTATCCAACAAAAGTTTGAAAAACCTGTATGGAATTTTCTCACATAAAAGGCTAATTCGAGTATTAAAGAAGTGGCAGACAAGTTTCTAACCACACTTATCTTCCAAACTCTTCTAAGGTTCAGTTTTTAGTGGAAGTAAAAATTTTCTATACATATTAGCCGCAAAAGTCTCAGTGATAATTTTGACCTTCTAGACATATTAATGGATTGAATTAATTCAAGCACTCCTATTGCGCAAGTTATACTATATGTCGTGGTGGATCTACTTAATCCACCACATATATTAAAATAAGTGAAATTTTTTATACGATGAATTTGTATGAAAAATTGATAAATTTAATAATAACGATGAATTTTACAATAATATTAATAAATTTATGATCAGTTTCACACTAAATATTGCTGAACTTTTTTAAAAACTTAACACTTTGATAGTTTTAAATAGGTACTACCTTCGTCTCTAAATGAATGTCAATTTAATTTAACTTTAACTGTTGATTACTTACAAGTTACAAATTACAATGAATTAAAATATGAAACCGCCGAGGTCTGGCTGGCTTGTTTTTTCTCTCTCCTGTGGAGGCGATCTGGAGGCAAAATTAGCCCTAGGCCGCCGTCACTGTGCAGAGTTTTTTTTTCCTTCCGTTAGTGTAGGGTGGTGAGACCGGCGGCAAGTCTGCGTTAACGGTGATCTTTTTTCGAATCTTTGAGAGTGGAAAGTTAGTTTCTTTGGTCTTTTATCATACAAGAATTCAATACCGTAGGACGGAAGGTAGGGTTTGATGGAGGAAGAAATTTCAAGAAACTTCTCAGGCATGCAACTGACTGAGGAAGAGGAGGAGATATTAGAATTTGATGAACAAATAGATGTAAAGGTGGACAAGAAAATCGCCTTATGCCTTGTTGGGAGATTACACACTCAAAACGTCTTCAATGGAGAAGCCTTGAGGACAACGATGAAGAACATATGGCGTGCGAGTAAAGGTGTTCTGCAAAGGAGATAGGAAAAAACCTGTTTGCTTTTCAATTCTACAATCAGTCAGATCGTGATATGGTGATGAATGAGGGACCTTGGTCTTTTGATAATGCAATACTTCTACTTAAGCAGATGGATGGGAATGAGCAACCCTCGGAGATGAATTTTGACTCTGCCTGATTCTGGGTGAAAGTAGGGGAGGTGCCGATGAAGAAGAGGACCTATGCATTCGTGGAATTCCTCGGAAACACGATCGGAAAGTATATAGAAGCGGACGAGGAGGACATATTGACCGCCTCTAAATACTTAAAGTTGAAAGTGGACGTCCCCATCTATAAGCCGATGAGGAGGGGTTTGCGAGTGAGGATAGACGGAACTCCCAAGTGGTTGCCCATCAAGTACATCAGAGTACCGGATTATTGCTATATGTGTGGACTCATTGGACACGTGTTCAGAGCATGTGAAGGGTACAAGCCAGGGATAAAAGAAGAGGAGCTCCCTTACGGACCCACACTGAAGGGATCCCTCATAAAGAGGAAGAGGAAAGGTGGGGATGACGATTGGAAAGAGAATAGGAAAAAGCTGCTAGAGATACGAGGAGAAGTATATACTGTAAGGATCAAAGAGAAAGACAAACCATCAGGAAGAACGAAGGGCAGTGGAAACACTCACTACATTAGGGAGGCAGAAGGAGGGGGGAGACTATGTTGATAGTTTTAAAGGGAAAGGAGGCTTTCAAGCGCAAACAATCGGATAGGCATATTCATGAAATAGGGGAAAGAAAGTCGAGGGTCGTGCAAGAGGTGGAAGCTAGAACAATTTCAGAGGCGTGGATTGGGGGAACCCAGTCCCGCCTAGCACCATGAAAATCCTATGTTGGAACTGCAGGGGGTGTGGCAACCCCCTGACAGTTCGGGCGCTCCAACACTGGAGCAAGATACATAGCCCGGACATTGTCTTCCTTTCCGAGACAATGTCTGATACACGGAGAATGGAAAGACATGGACACAGACTCGGGTTGAAGAATGCAGTTGGCGTAGATAGCAATGGTTGGTCGGGAGGACTCATGCTTTACTGGAGCAAGGAGGTTGACTTCTGTCTCAAGGCATGCAGTAAAAACTTCATCATGGGTGGTCTCTTCAAGGAAGATTCTTTTATTATGAGATTTGTATGGATTTATGGGTGGCCAGAAAGACATAGTAAACACAAAACATGGCAAATGATACGGGAATTAGCGGAGGATAGAGACACTCCCACAATCATAGGAGGAGATTTCAATGAAATTTTATCCATGGAGGAAAAGGATGGGGGGCCGGAGTGGGATAAAAGGTTGATGGAGGGATTCAGGGATGCTCTGGAGGACTGTAATCTTAGAGATCTAGGTTTTAGAGGGCCTAGGTATACATGGTAGAGGGGTAAGAGTGAGAAAACATGTATGAGAGAGCGTCTAGACAGGTTCGTGGCAAACGACGCTTGGAGCACGTTTTTCCCACAATCTCAGGTGGATAATTTAACTCGATACAGGTCAGATCACAACCCCATTCTCCTGAGTACAGAAGGGACCAATCAGCAGAGGAGAAGGCAGACTTGTCGGTTTCGACTTGAGAAATTTTGGCTGGAACATGTAGACTGCGAGGGAATTGTCAAGAGCAGCTGGGAGAAATGCACAGGGAGTATATGGAGGAAAATGGGCAACTGCGCATCAGCTCTGGTGAATTGGAGCAGAAAAACTTTTGGGGACATAGGACGGCAAATTCAGGAAAAAAAATGAAGGCTCAAGCAGATACAATTAAAACCCCCACATCAGCAAAACCTGGAGGAATGCATGAAGATAGAGGAGGAGCTTGACAGGCTACACAAACAAAATGAACAACTTTGGTATATGAGAGCAAGGACATAAGAAATCACAGATGGGGATAGGAACACAACCTATTTTCACCACAAGGCTAAACAAAGGAGAAGAAGAAATGAGATCACCCATATCATGAATGAAAATGGCGAATGGGTTGAGGGAGAAAGGGAGGTGAAAAAAGTGATTTTGAACTTCTATGAAGCCCTATTCCAGTCGGACCAGCCCACGAACCCAATGGTGATTGATAAGGTTCTGAAGGGAATTAAGGAGAAAGTAACCCCTGTCATGAATGAGATGCTACAGAAAACGTGTACAATGGATGAAGTGAGACAGGCCCTTTTCCAAATGAAACCAACGAAGGCACCGGAAATTGATAGACTACATGCTTTGTTCTTCCAGCAATATTGGCATATAGTGGGTCTGGAGGTCAACAAATTCGTGCAAGACGTGATCCGCGGAAAGCCGATTCAGGAAGAGGTGAATCGAACTCTTATAGTTCTCATTCCAAAGGTTCAATCCCCCTCGAGCATGGCTGATTACCATCCCATCAGCTTGTGCAACGTCTTGTACAAAATCGCTTCAAAAACCATCGCCAACCGTCTGAAGGCTTCTTTGCCGGAAGTGATCTCGAGTAGCCAAAGTGGTTTTGTGCCGGGAAGAATTATAACGGACAACATATTGGTTGTGATGGAAATATTTCATGCCATGAAGACGAGGTCAAGAGGTAAAAGAGGGGCAATGGCGGTGAAGCTGGACATGAGCAAGGCCTATGACAGGGTTCAATGGCCCTTCCTTGAAGCGGTCCTAGCAAAGATGGGTTTCAGTAGACAGTGGATCCAGGTAATAATGAATTGTGTCTCATCAGTTTCATACTCTTTCCTTATAAACGGGGAGGTCTATGGCCACCTTTCACCGGGCAGAGGGCTTCGACAGGGAGATCCCTTATCGCCATACCTCTTCATCATTGTGGCGGAGGCTTTTTCGGGTCTTATCCAGAACGCAGTAGAGGATGGTTGTCTTCATGGGGTTAGAGCGAGTAGGTCAGGTCTCGAGGTCTCACACCTCTTTTTCACGGATGACAGTTTACTCTTCACAAGAGCCACCCGACAAGAATGCTTGAAAATAGTTGAAATCCTCAACCAATATGAACAAGCTTCGTGACAAAAGGTGAATCTAGACAAGTCGGAGGTTTCTTTTAGCAAGGGTGTCAATCGTGGCAAGAGAGAGGAGCTAGCGTTATTATGGGAATGCAAAGGGTGGAGAAGCATAAAAAATACTTAGGAGCTCCCACTTTAGTGGGTCGGAGCCGGAAAGAAATTTTTAGCTCTCTACAGGAAAGGATGTTGAAGAAATTAAGAGGGTGGAAGGAAAGACTCTTATCGAAGGCGGGGAAAGAAATTCTCATAAAGGCGGTGATACAAGCAATACCCACGTACCTGATGAGCATATTTAAGGTGCCGGGTAACATAATACAGCAGATGCATAGTCTGTGTGTGCGTTTCTGGTGGGGTGACTCGGACGGCATGAAGAAAATACACTGGAAGAGTTGGGATGAGCTGTGTAAACCAAAGTGTCTGGGGGGCATGGGTTTCAGAAAGTTAGATGTTTTTAATGACGCTTTATTAGCTAAACAAGGGTGGAGGATCATGTAGAATGAGGATTCTCTCTTAAGCAAAATCTTGAAAGCAAAGTATTTCCCATGAGGAAACTTCTTGTCCTCGGCACTGGGAAATGCGCCGAGTTTCGCTTGGAGAAGCATATGGGCGGCAAAGTCACTGTTGAAGGAGGGCTTGGTGTGGCGGGTTGGAGATGGAAGAAGTATACAAATTTGGGAGGACCCATGGCTATATGATGAATATGGCAAATACGTGACATCTCCTCAACCCAAGGGAGAAGGTCCGATTTGGGGGCATGAGCTCTTAAGGGAGGAAGGTGGAGATTGGGATATGGAATTAGTGGACAATCTGTTTAATTGAGAGAAAAACAGATAATTATGTCAATCCCAATAAGCAAAAATCAGCACAAGGACCGGTTAACATGGGCCTTCACTGATAATGGAGTGTATTCCGTGAGATCGGCATAATTGTTGGGGGCCGGTTGTAATCTGGAACAATTTGAGGCTTACTGGCCCATCATATGGAGGTCTGACACAATACCCAAGGTTAAGCAATTTTGGTGGAGAATTTGCACACAAACTTTACCTACTCGGTCTCTCCTCAAACATAGGCATATATGTACTGATGACGTATGCCCAAGATGCAAAACAGAAATGGAGGATGTCTGGCATGCTTTGTTCGAATGCGGGGAGATACAAGAGGCTTGGATGGATAGTAAAGTAGATGTGAAGGAAATTAGAAACAAGTATGAGTCCGTGGGGGAAGCTCTGGAGGAGTGGGACAAAGAGCTCAACCGAGATGATTTCTATCAGATTCAAACTCTAGGCTGGCAAATTTGGTTCAGCAGAAACAAGGAAGTCTTCAACAAAACCAAGACTTCGGGCAAGTTGTTACTCCGCCGAACTGAACGCATCATGGAGGATTTGAAGAAATCAAGAGTTGCACAGACAGAGACATCAAGGAGGACATCTCCAATTCTCACTCCTGTGTGGGCAGCCCCCCCTGAGAGACTTGTGAAAGTCAATGTGGATGCTTCTATTTCTCAGGATGGGTGGATCGGGCTGGGGGTTGTGGCAAGAAATCACAGAGGGGAAGTACAAATGGCGGCCACAAGTAGAATACGTGCGACTTGGACCCCGGGAATAGCAGAGGCAAGGGTGATTCTCCATGGATTAGAGCTCGCCAAGAGATTTGGATACAGATCAATTATCATAGAGTCAGATTGCCTCACCATCATAAATAGGCTTAATAATCCCTCCCTTTTTCTTAGCGAATTAGATATTATAGTAGAAGACATTTTGATGTTGAGTTTTGATTTTGTTTGGTGTTCTTGGAGTCATGTAAGGAGGGATGGAAATTTGGTGGCTCATCACTTGGCCAAATACATCCCGACAGAGTCCAGACAGGTGTGGCTTGGTGTGTGCCCCCCCCCCCCCCCACCTGTTCAAAGTTATGTTTTGATGGACACTCTATCAATGAATTAATTCACATATTTCCTACCAAAAAAATATATATATGAAACCGCCATTAGAAAGACATTGTACTAAAAATTACAATAATGTTAATTTTATATTGTAACTCACGCTAATTTATAAGTAACTAATAGTTAAAACTTAGTTAAGTTGACACTTATTTAGAAACAGAATACTTGAAGATCTACCATGTCAAAAACCCTAGCCTCCTCTTTTCTTTTTCTCCATAGATATCCCTAGCCTGCATTTCCTTGGAGGGGCTGCAATCGATTCTTTTTTCGATGGTAAGCCCCAATTTGATTGATTTCTACCCCAATTATTAATAGTTTGGTTTTACGCTTTCGCAAAGGAAGTTAGTCTCTTCTTTCGGAAGAATTTTTTTTGTACGTTTATTTAGGGTTTTTAGTCTCTTTCTATAGTTTTGTTAAGTTGGTATGGTCTAATATATTGGATGAAGATCGACTTTCAAATCGTTATAGCACGGGTTGTGAGATTCTCCATCAATGGTAAAGATGCAGAGTCATCTAAGAAATCAGAGTCGAACGTCAATAAGATTAGTATTAGTTATTTGGAAGTTGCATTTCATATCTATGTTTTAGATCTACAAGATTACAATTGTTCAATCACGATTTTTATTATAAGTGTCGTATGACTTGTTACTAATGAAATCGTTATCTTTGGTTAAAAAAAAAAAAAAAAAAACTACCATGTCACAATTACTCCTATATGGTCAACTTTCAGTGAAAAACACAAACCCACCTCAAATAATCAAATTCATTAACGTCATTTTCGAGCAGAATTGCAAAATTGAGCTCCAAAATGACACTAACCATAGCCAAACCCACCTCAAATCCCCTTCATTTTCAATCCATTTCCCAGCAATCATCCTTCATTCCAGCATTCATTTTCTCTACAATCGATCCAAATCTCTGCAAATCCCGCTCGAATCGCCTCGTAGTAACTGCTACCAGAAACGATGACAGCTTACCCAGTAGCATAAGAGATAGCCGTTGGTCTCTTCGAGGAATGACTGCCCTAGTCACCGGAGGCACTCGTGGAATTGGGTTTTCTCTTTAACCCTAATACTAATCTCATCTTTGGTTGCGAAATCGATTTTGTGCAAATTTTGCAGGCCTGTTAATGTCGAGAATTGAGGGTTTCTTCTTAAACACTGTACCCATTTCATATTTGATTGTGGAATTTGATTCAAGTTTCTGCATTGTGTTCAAGTTTTGATCTTGTTGGAAGTTTATTTAGTTTCTTTTTTGGGGGTTTTTGATTTGGATGAATTTGTAGGCGCGCAATTGTAGAAGAGTTAGTGGGTTTTGGAGCTGAGGTTCATACTTGTGCTCGAAATGAGGGTGAGCTTGATAATTGCTTGAAGGATTGGGGAAATCAAGGGTTTAGGGTTACTGGGTCAGTTTGTGATGTGTCATCTAGGGAGCAAAGGGAGAGGCTTTTGGAGAATGTTTCATCTGTTTTCAATGGCAGACTTAACATCCTTGTAAGTCTCTCCTATATGTTTATATTCAGAATTTTAAGTGTAGTTATGTGCCCAATTTGACACTGATGTTTGGTTATCATCAAACATTGACTTTCATTTGAGAGTTCATTGTATGTGTTTGAGAGTCCATGCTTTTACCCCAGATGAATGTTAGACTATAAAACCATTATTGGGCCTACAACTATCAGCTTAAGTTTTTGGTTGAGATGGTTCCATATTATATAGAATCAAGTTTGAGCAAGAGGTCTCAGTTCGAATCTCAGTATAAAACCATCATTGGGCCTACAAGTAAGGGAAATGCCACTGATTTGACTGCTGTTGTTCGATTGCTTTTTGCATTTATTGTCATTTAAGCATTTCACTGCTCTAAACTGCTTCTATTTCTTTTCCACGGGGTTGAAGTAGGCATTGAACTATTTTAAAATCTTGGGTTAATCGGAACCAGTCTCTTTGCTTATCTCTTTTAATGCAAGGGTAAGACCGCTACGTCGGACCCGCAGCATGACCACACCTTGTTATGTTGCTGGACTTTTGGGGTATTGGATTTAAGCATTTCACCGCTATGCAAAAGGAGCTCTAAATGCAAGTCTCCTAAGTTCACGAGGGTTTACGATGTGGAGCTGATAGCCTGTTACTCTGATACAAGTTTAAGGAGAGGAAGCTTCCAAGAAGGGTGAATTAGCATTTACAAATAACTCCAATGAGAGCATATCCTCATCAAGTTGTCCATTTGGTTAAAAGTGTTATGATTTATAAGTTTACTTAGACTGACTTGTACCTGTGTGGTGATTTGGCTGCTTTAGTTTACGATGATTGCCCTTATTGAATGTAAAGAGACCTCTGAGCTCTAGATTTTGGTCAATATATATTACATACACCCAGAACAATATTCCATAGCGAACAATCTTAATTTGATGAGTGAACAAAATATAACAAGCTAGTGAACAACCACTGCTCCTTGTGCTCCGGGAGCACCTAATAAATTGCACATTTTTGTTGCTTGTGGCACAGGTCAACAATGTCGGTACAAATATACGGAAACCAATGGTGGAGTTCACAGCAGAAGAGTTTTCTACTTTGATGACTACCAACTTTGAATCTGTTTTCCATTTGAGCCAGCTTTCTTATCCTCTGTTAAAGGCCTCTGGTTACGGAAGTGTGGTATTTATGTCGTCTATCTCAGGATTTGTTTCATTGAAATCAATGTCTGCTCAAGGAGCAACTAAAGGTGAATCAGTACTAATGAAGTAGCATTCCATGCTAGTTGAATGTTTATTTAACAAGTTTTCTGGTTTCACAGGAGCAATTAATCAGCTAACTCGAAATTTGGCGTGTGAATGGGCAAAGGACAATATTAGGAGCAACGCAGTTGCACCTTGGTACATCAAAACCTCTTTGGTTGAAAAGGTATATACTGTTTACATACTGGATCTCTGGTGAAATCAGTCCTGGTTGCAGTTACCCGTTTCTGTAGGGTGCTTAATGCTAATGCTAACTAAGAAGGAATTAGGTCGTTATCATACAATGCCCGCTGATATTTCTTTGATCATTTGTTGGGGCCACGTGCTGAATTTGATTACAACAGCACCAAGACTGTTAGTGTGGGTCCCACTCACGCGAGTTCTGGTAAGAGATCTAGATGCAAGCTGCCTTACCTTAGCCAGCATAAATGTGTGCTGAGATAGATTCCGATAGACCCACAATTCCACAAAGAAATTTTTTTCGAAAACAATTTGAAAGAAGAGATATTTTGAGGCCGCACACCGAAGTAGAGCTAGCAAACTTTTGTCCGACCCAAATCCCCAAATTCTTCTGACCCGAAAAATCTTGGTCATAGATTTTTCGTTTGAATTTTAGCATTGACCGAATATTCGGACATAATATTTCTCTTTACTATTGTTTGAACCTATTTTTTATCCAGATTTAGTTCTATCCGAACTGCCCAAACTAACCGGGTTCGGACATCAATTTCTCGACCGAATTTGACCGACCAACCGAAGGGTATGAATACTAATGCCTACACTAGGGTAATGGTGTGTGAATTTTCCGGGAAATATCAAGGCACTCATTCTTGTACCTTCCTACTTTAATTGTTGGTATAAGGTGTGGAAGCTGTGTTTTTCATACATATTGTTACATGGGAATGTTAATGTGCATCGGTAGATGCCACATCTATAGTGTAAGACATCCGTGAAGTAAAAGTTAATGTCTGATCCTCAGGTTTTAAGCAATGAAGAGTATCTGGAGGAGGTTTATTCTAGAACTCCACTTCGACGTCTTGGAGATCCAAAAGAAGTTTCATCAGTAGTGGCATTCCTTTGCCTCCCTGCAGCTGCTTACATTACCGGTCAAGTTATTTGCATCGATGGCGGAATGTCCATCAATGGTTTCTACCCCAAAATTGATTTCCAATAGCGTGTAAGCTCTCTCCTCTCATTTTCTGTGCAATTTTGATATTTCGTCTTAATTGTATGCATCTGATTTATTGTTTATAAGGTTAGAGCAGTAAATTCATGAACAGCTTCCTATCCCCAATAATATCGATTCTTTCCCTTCTTCAAGAGAGTTGGAAGACCGCCTTATTAATTATTTTTTGAGTGTGGACATGCCTATATATACAATTAGTATTATGGTTCATGATTCTTTGTAATGGATTAAAGCAAAAATGCCTCGCTAAACATCTTTTCCATGAAATAGTAGTTGGCTAAAGTAGTACAGTTAATACATCCCAATGTGGGTGCTCCTCAAGGGTACAAAGAGATCTAGATGCACGCAGTTTTATCTCAACTAACACCATTGTCTGTGAAACAATGTCTGTGGAGCATATATTATGCGAGG
This sequence comes from Portulaca oleracea, assembly GCA_029582165.1. NCBI lineage: Eukaryota > Viridiplantae > Streptophyta > Magnoliopsida > Caryophyllales > Portulacaceae > Portulaca > Portulaca oleracea. The sequence continues at coordinate 31,305,063 of CM055886.1, forward strand.
AACGTTTCTAGACATCGCTTGATTCTTATTGCTAGTTATTATCCTCTTATCTTACACAAACCCAGCAAAGTCGACCCAAACCCTGAACCGAATGACCGGGACCCATACCTGAACCGACATCCGAAAAGCTTCACCTAAAAGTGGACCCGAAACCAAACTGACCATATTTTTCAAGATGTTTCTGTTTCAATAAAAATCATATTGACCGATAATCGGTTCACCAAAACCAAAAGTCATCCGACCTAAATACGAGAAAACATTGACATGAAAATCATACGACTAGAAACTTAACCGACCCATGCTCAAACTAATGTTTTAGAGTTAAAATTTACGCATTATATACAGGTTATATGATAATGTTTTAGAGCTTTGCGCCTGTTGATGAAATTTTGGTCGTAATGTGACGGGAAAGAACCAGTCAATGAGGCTACTGATTGCCCTTCAATTGCGAGACCAAGGGACAGACACTCGAGCCTCAATCGAAAAGAAATGCATGCTGTGGAGATTGAAGATGCTGAGTTACCTATTGTTTTATTGTGGCAAGACTGTGTAAAATTAGTCTCTCGATTTAGAAGAATATTCGTGCACACTTGTATTTATCGAATGTTATTCTCTCTTGTTTGTTTCAAAATCTGTATTATCTTGACTTCTTTACATTGTAAATACCATCTCAGGTTGTTCCTTTTAATGTTAATGTAAGATCATCAGATTGAAGACGTAACTTGTGTAAGTGTCATGTCTGTTTAATAAATAACTTATATAAGCCTCACTTTTTGGTCAAAAGCCTTTTCTTCCAACTTATCTTGAGTAATTTATCCTTAATGATTGTTGTTTTACTGATCAACACTGTTCAGTGCTGATTACAGATTATGGCCTTGTTTGCCAAATAGTTGTTCGCGATTAGTTGTTTGACTATTTATTTTTAATTGTTTGGATTGACGGTATGGGTGAGCAGAAAAATCGGGTACCCGGATCTAGATCCAGAACTAGCTGGATCCAGTGGATTTGGATTCGGATTTAAGTTATCTAGATTCGGAATTGTATCCTACAATAAGTATCCATTTGTAAATGGATCCGAGACTGGATCCTGACATTTAGGTCATAAAATCAGACCCGGTATCCAGGATCCGTATAATTATTTAATACAAAAACTATTTTAGGTCTTAAAACTAATTGAAAGCTACTACTCAATCAGCCTAAAGTCCACTTTTAGATTCATGTTCCAAGCCAAAAATCTTAATTTTGTTTATAATTTAAGTCACTACCACTTCAATACTCATTGCCATAGACCTTCTTCTTTTTCAAACCTCTCCAAATTGAAGTTGGAAGGAGCGACTGAGTGGATCAATGTCATTGAAATCTCCAAATAGCAGTTGGCAGCGTAAGTATACAAATTTTAATAGTGCTAGTGAGTTTCCAATTTGGGTACCCGGATCTAGATCCATTCTCAATGGATCCGGGACTAGATCCTGATTTCAGGATCCAGTTTAAAATGGATCCAAGACTGGGTAAGTATACAAATTTGAAAAGTGCTAGTGAGTTTCCAATTTGGGTACCCAGATCTAGATCCATTCTCAGTGGATCCGGGACTAGATCCTGATTTCAGGATCCAGTTTAAAATGGATCCAAGACTAGATCCTAAAATCAGGATCCATTATTAAATGGATCCGGGATCGGATCCTTAAATTTTGGGCGGGTACCCACTGTTGCTCACCCCTAATTGACGGTTTTGCATTAGCTGTTTGGTAAAGTTGTGTTTAGTAAAGTTAACTATTTTTGAAAAAGTAATTGTTGAAATTTTATTTATACTTTTCACCACCATTTTTAAAATAATATGTATCAATTACTTTTATGATGACATGTATGTAATTTTGGTAAATTTTGGGTTAAATGGTAATTTCTACAAACAACCTATGTTGTTAGAATCGGACCGCTCACTGAACCGGTTGACCCAGTGGGTCAATGGTTCAACTAGTCGAACCAGATTTGCCTGATTAGACCGGTTGAACCGGTCATGAGTTAAAATTTATTTTTCATATACTTCAAGCATAATTAAGCTACCAAAGTAAATAAAATGGTATGAACATGGCATGAACCGGTCAAAATTCGGATTGGACTAGTCAACAACCGATTTGAACCGGTTACAAACCGAAATTTTTTAAATTAAATTACCAAAATCTCGGTCAGACAGTAAATTGCCTGGGTCATCTGGTTCTGGCTTTTTTTCCCAGTTGAACCAACCATCCGAGTTAACCTGAAATCGGATCGATCAACTCTTCGGTTCACGGTTGAACCGGTCGAACCACCCGGTCCAATCCGGCTTTCACAACATAACAAACAGCCAACCCAATAGGCTGCTCATGTCAACTTATTGAACATCAACCTATTAGACCCATCAGCCAACTAAATATATTATTTACCAAACACCTATTTAATTTATTTGACTTGATCAAATCTTCTAATAAATTATTTTTCTCAAAAAATTATTCAATAGACTGTTTACCAAATATGATGCATAAATAATATTAGAACAAGCCTTAAATAGGTGAAAATTCTACCATAGTTGAATTTATTTTCAACTATGGTAGTTGAAAATTTTATAGCATTCATTTATCAAAAATAAATCATATTTTTTAAAAAGATTTATATCCTCATAAACATGGTTAATTATTGTATCAATTTACTTTGATCAACTTACATTGATTTTGAATTTTTATGGTGAAATTAATGGTCTTTTCACTTTTCAACTACGATAGTTGAAAAAAAGTCAATTATGGTAGAATTTCCTTTAAAATATTCAATTTTGTAAAAAATTATAACTTTAACATATAGATTTACTTATTGTAACAAGTCCTATGATGAATATATATATTAATTTTAATTTTTAATGATAAAATTAAAGGTAATTATACATTTCAACTACCATAGTTGAAAATAAATTCAACTATGGTAGAATCTCCTATGGAATAGGTTCGTACATGATGAATAACTCTTTTAAATTGTACAAAATCCACGATGGACTATAGACTATAGAGGAGGAAGCTAATTGGTACACAACTTCCAATTTGAAATTTTGGTCCACATTCTCACGGATTTGTCATTTCTCATGTATGAATAAAGGGGCATCGTCTTAAAATCACTAATTACATTAAGACGCAAGCGCTGTATACCATGAATTGCTACGAAATGTCTCACTTAATTGGTAGGAAATTATTGAAATGACACCAAATAATTCAAATGTCTCACTCATATTATTGTTTTTGCGATCATATCTACCAAGTAACCCGCTAATGACAGTAATAAAAGGATTATTGGATTTTAATATATTGTATTTTAAGGGTATTGGTCCTATTGGACAATCATACATTGTACTATATATGTTTTTTTTTTTGGCAGTTTTTTAAGGATATTGGACAACATACACTGTACTATGTATTTTGAGGATATTGGACAATCATACACCGTAATATGGGAGTGGATGGCACTTGTCCACTAAGAGTGAGTTCCATTGACAACAACTCATTAGAAATCCTCCATGTCAACTAGAGGAAAAATCATTTGGCTGTTTTTTTTTTGAAACTTTTACTAAACCTACGCCAACTAACCCTAAAACCCATATGTTTGACTTAAGTGTGACTTAAAAAATATAAAACAATAGGAAATTACCTAAGTTAAACACATTTTAGGTTGTACTAATCCTTTCACTACTTAGAAAAAGGGGTATCCACACATCTACAGATTGGCCTCAACCATCTCACTTTGATGTCTTTCAACTTCTATTTGATTGGTGCATCTCTTAATTTGTCATGACATATGTCATTCCTAATCCTAATCATCCTTAGTGTAACTGCAGATCCACCGAATCATCATCATTTCTACCACATTTAACCTTTGACTACATTGTTAGAATATATAACCATCATTTGGCCTTCAGCTATAAGCTTAAAATTTTGGTTGAGATAGTTCCTCATGGTATCAAAGGCGGCTGTGTAAGTAATCTCAAGTTCAAATCTTACCAACCCCATGCATATTTGTGCAAGGTAGAAGGGGAGTCTTTATAGTATCCACACTTCAAATCCGAAGGACATTTGCGTAAAGGGGCGTGTTAGAATATATAACCACCATTGGGTCTTCAATATCTATTTAAACTTTTGGTTGAGATGGTTCCTCGCGTTCTTGATCGCCCAACACTCTGTGTCTTCTTGATCGACAAAATGTATGTAACAAAATTATGGCCTTACGGGTCGACTCTTAGAATCGATCTTTTCCCCTAGGAAGTGATACTTATTAAGGTAAATGAATCTGTCTATATTTGTGTCGGGTTAATTGTGTGGAGTCTAAATTATTATTTTGGTGGGATGAATTTTGAAAAGCTAAAATTGTTCTTGGTGGCAAGTTTCATATAATATTGAAAATTCTTCCAAGAGTGTATTCCTTAAAGAAATATATTATACAAAGTAAAAAAAATATATTGTTACCAAATTGTAATGAGGTAATCACATGAATGTTGATTGATCACATGGATATATAATATTACTTTGAAATATAGTATCAAATTAGTGGGAAACACAATGTTTTAGGAATGTTAAAAGTATTATTAACCTTAATATTATATTGTAGTCTTGACTATAGATAAAGCCTTGGGTTTAGACTTTAGGGGTATAAATTGATAGTGTTTAATATATATGACCACAAGAGACTGATATATATTTATAAGGGAGTTGTTTGTGACTTAGCTCTGAGTGTTGAGTTCTTAGGTCGTTACTCTTGGAAGGTTGTGAGAGATTGTAGATGTCTGACAATCTCTGAAACACTGTTGAAATCCTCTGATAGTGCATCGTTCGTAGTTTTTTCCCAATTTGAATTTTTCCGCGTTAAACCCTTGTATTACATCTTTATTTATATTTTCGCCCTATTTATTGTTTGTCTCATAACGCCATGAAAATCCTAACAGTTTGGAGCTCTCTAAATTAAGTAAAACTACATCCCATACTAGGACTTTTCTTCCTGTTATCAATTTCACTCGACGAGTCTCACTTACTCAAAATATTAGTAGGAGGAGATGACAACTATAGCTAAGTGACAATTATTATTGTATGACAAATGTCCAAACTTTAATAACAAACGAATATATTGTTGGAGTATTTCAAGAGTTAAGAGGCATAAAGTATAAGTTATAAGCACAGGATCGACTGGGAGGTCGAATATAAGCTTAACTAAGAAAACAGGCTCAAAACAGATCGTGTCTAGTCTGACACGACCCGTGTTGGTGTCCAGAGAGCACAACTTTTGTGCACTGGATCAACACGGACCGTGTTGATCTAACATGGATCGTGTTGAGTACAGTCGGGATTGATTTTGTAATCCCTTGATTTATGCCTTGTGGTCAATTATATTTGAACATGTTTTGGGATATTATTTGACTGAGAAATCAGTCATGATTTTTCATAAATAATAGTCAAACACATCCCTTAGATTATGTTCTTGGTTATTGGCAAGCTTGACTAACTTATTGGCTCCTAAGATCACTATAAAAGGTGGATGAACTGCACATTCATCCACACCCTCAATCACCTTCTTCTTCTTTTCTAGAGAGCATTCAATACATTCTTATTGTGTTGACTGCAGCAACTCTTTAAGAGTACATTGAAAAATCTTGTTACTTTGCTTACAAGAAGTTAGGTTTTACCCTTGAGTTTTTTCACAGTCTAGTGAGTCTTAAGGGGACCCGGGTAATCCATCAACTCCTAGCCACCCAAGTGATCCTCCATCTTCCATGTGACCTTGTTTCTCCATCTCATTGTTTTTTCCAACAATCTTAAAACTTATTGTCACCATGGATGATCGAGTTAAGGATCATACCGGGCAATTTGAGGGATGGAATTTCGAGATCAAGATGTTATGGAATCGAAAGATAAGTTTATGTTGCTTATACAAGTTTTTGTTTATTCAAGTTTATTAATTTTTAATTATCAAGATTATTAATCAATCATAACTTATTTGATTTGTGTAGTTAGAATCTTGATTGTTATTGTTGGCAATGGTGGATGAAGTGTATACTCAAGATATGATGAGATGCCTTCATATCGAGATAAGTTCTTTATTTTAATTAAGTTGGCTCTTCTTTTATTTCAAATGACATAGATTTCTTTGATTTGAAATTGGATTAATTCAAATTAAAAGGTTAATTAGAAACATGTTTGTGTCTTATTTATACACCTTGTTAAGTCACCATTTATAAGTTTTTAAGAAAGTTGTGTGTTGAAGTGTTTGTGAGTACATGTTTTGTTTTGCCATTGTTCCTATTGCCAAACATTTTAAGTGTGATTTTATTATTGTCAAGTAAATCACAAAGTGCCATGTTAAGTGAGTTTATGAGTTTCATGACATGTATTTCTATGATTAAGTACATATATATGTGTAGTATACTCATATATGAGATGTCTTATTAAATATAAAGCATGATAATTGTTCAATTAAGTTTATCATGATTATTTATATTTTGAGTACATAGGTTTATCATGTTGTTAATTTATGAAATGATAAGCATGAATATTTTTAAAGTAGTTATATATGTACATGTGCAAGTATGTATGTCAATCCATATGATTCACATGTTTAAGTTTATGTACATGACTAGTGTTATTCTCCGCTAGAGATAAAAACACGCTTGAGTTAAGACAATGTTTATTCATGAAAGTTCTTGTATATATGTTTTTGATATATATACTTGGGTTGCTTTGTTTGGTTCATGTCTTGTTAAGCATACATAATAAAGGCGCAAGTGTTCATGAAATGTATGAGTTTGATATGGAAATTTATAAGTTTTGAGAATATGGATTCGTGGTAATTTCTTGCAAGATGAATTCATGTGATTAATTCTTATTTACTTGATTATACAAAGAAGGTTTATATGTTTGCTCATATGTCTCAAGTCTTTTCATGTATCTCTCAAGTTCAAGTTGATTGTCTAATGTGAGTTCATGTTTATGATGTTTAAAGTTTTGACAATCATATGTTTATAAGTGCTTGAAAAGTATTCATGATTATAAGTTGTTTAAATATATATGTTGTTATGTATTTTGGTTAGCACTTATGCAAGTTTGCCTTGATAAAATGTCTTGATTGTTCTAAGTTTCAAGTGTGCTAGTATGCATGTCAAGTTACTAATTAATCATGATATATTCTTTTTATGTTTGAGACATGACAAGTTCAAAAGTAGTCATATGATCTGATTAAGTGCTTGTGTTAACTTTGTTAAAAGTATAAGATCAAGTAAATTCATATGATTGCATTGCGTGAATAAGTTGACCATGACATGTTTTCCTATTATTAAGATATGAATAAGACATTTTTGTTCATATGAGTACAAGTAGAAATGTATATTTCTTGTTTGTCATGGCAGTAATTAAAGTTCTCACACATAATATAGTCTCGATAAGTTTAACATAGCCTAATAAGAAATAATGACAGTTTATGTGATTATTATAATCATATGGGCTATGGGTGTGTCATAAGTAACATAGACACAAATTTATTTATAAGTGCAAGCTTCTCATGCTCAATGATCTTGTTATTATCAAGATGATTTTGTTGTTAAGTGTTTACTTTGTCATACATGATGTTTCTTCATGAGATAAAGTAAATGTTTATGAGAAGATTCATACTTTGTATGGTTTGTATGCTAATATATGTAGCTTACATATTGACACATATGGTTAAGGCTTGTTAAGTATATGATTGTGTAAGATGTAAGGATAATTATGGTTCTATGTATTCATGTGTTTAAGTTGAATACATGTACTTGACTTTATTGCCATTTAATGAGATTATAAGTGTTCATCATGTATGAATGTAAGTGGTATGTATCTACTATAAGATAAGATCATAATGCATGCATGTTGGACTATGTGCATGATCATTTATTTTGAACGCATGATGTTTACCTAAGTTCATGTGTTATAAGATTGGATGATGATTGCTTCATTTGTTAATAGTCTATTAATTAAAAGTTTGTATGTTTGATATGTAGGATCCAATCGAGTTTGCTACAAAGGAAAATACATATGACTCTCATATACATTTGGTTGATCCATCATTAAGTGGTTTATGGATTAATATTATGAGTAAGATTGGCATACGGGACGAATGGTTATGAGTTCCACGGTCTAATATTTAAGAAGTGAATCTAATCATGCATAAGGAAACATGATCTTAATTAGAATGACGTTTGATCATATAAGTAAAGGTCATATAACTACAAGATAATCATTCAAGATCGATTGAGGTTCTTTCTCGCCTAGCCAATGTTAAGATATGTAATAAGTTTCATTACATATGGTATTCAAGTTTATGATATTCAAGCTTTGTAGCAAATGGTTAAAAGTGTAATGTTTTAGGTTACACATAAGATGGAATCTAATTTCCATGAAACTTAAGAGTTTCTTCAAGTTTATGTTGGAAGAGATTTCTTCCATAAAATTAAATATCATTTCGATTTATACAAAGGCTATAACTATGAAATCCAAAGTTATTTGGATATAGTTATTCAAAGAACACGAAAATCAAATGTTAGTTTGATTTACAAGGTTCTAAGGCGATAAGTTTTAACTATGAAATCCAAAAGTTATTTGGATGTAGTTATGTGAAGAACATGGAAAATCAAATGTTAATTTGATTTATAAGGTTGCTCTAAGGTATAAATAGTGGCTATGTAATCCAAGGTACTTGGATGAAGACATAGTGATAAGGAAAAGAATGCGAAAAGTCAAAAGAAATTTTGATCTTGTAAGCATTTCTTTCAAGGTAACTATACAAGTAGTCCAACATCTTGGACAAGGTTATAGTAATCTCTTTATAAGCATTACGAGGATAATCCATGTTATTTGGATAATGCTATAATCAAGGCTTGAGTTCATGAGATTTTGGCATTACAAAAGAATGTATAGTTCAAAGGTTTGTCGCCTATTAAAGCATTCGGTTTGTAAGTTCAAATATGAACTCAATATTTAAAAGTTTACCAAAGCTTATAATGCGATGGTTTAGTCGTACTATGATAAGTGGTAAAGTATTTCTTACCTAAACCTATAGTATGATGGTGTAATCACAACTATGATGAAGGAAAGAAATGTTAAGTTTAAGAGATGATCATGATAAGTAAGATATGGAAAGATATGTATTTATCTAATGATCTTAGTTAAAGAGGCGCTCAAAAGTATCATGATCAAATTCTTGCAAGGTCACAAGAGTATCTAATGATCCTTGATAAGGGGATGGGAGTAAAGCCCACTTATAAATTGTCAACAACGGAGCTCCAACTCACACTTGACATATGTGGTCAAGTCTTGAGTTCAATGGTCGACGACGTTGTAGGACAATTGGAGCATCAATTCTATAATTCATCCCAAAGTCAAGTGATGGTCAAGAACCGTAATGTTCAGAAGGTTTGAGTCTATGACTCATTAACAGACTTTGAATCGATGAGATGGGGAGCTCTATTACGGGGCATAAAAGTCTGCCTATGCGAGAACGTGAGTAGGCTGCTTCGGATAGCCTAGAGCTGGGCTTGATTGTTCTCGCGGAGGGTATGGGACACATGGCCGGTTTGAAATAGTGTTTATTTTTTAAGTAAGGTTTTGGGTTATGTATGTGATATGTATCCAATTAATTAAACAAGGATATAAAGTTCAAAGACTTGTCTACTTATACATTCAAACTAATTGAAATTATGTACACTAAGTGAAAGTTCAAGTCGAAAGGCACTTTCTTGACGCATAACAACTCCTCGATTTCTCAAGTGTTGAATCTTTCTAGAAGGTGCCATGTATGGCGGGGGTATTTTTTACCCAAGTGAAGGATCCCGGGTTATTTCAAATGGTACTCTTGAAATGGCGGGGGATTGTTGGAGTATTTCAAGAGTTAAGAGGCATAAAGTATAAGTTATAAGCACAGGATCAACCGGAAGGTCGAATATAAGCTTAACTAAGAAAATAGGCTCAACACGGATCGTGTCTAGTTTGACATGACCCGTGTTGGTGTCCAGAGAGCACAACTTCTGTGCACTGGATCAACACCGACCGTGTTGAGTACAGTCGGGATTGATTTTGTAATCCCTTGATTTATGCCTCGTGGTCAATTGTATTTAAGCATGTTTTGGGATATTATTTGACTGAGAAATCAATCATGATTTCTCATAAATAATAGTCAAACACATCCCTTGGATTATATTCTTGGTTATTAGCAAGCTTGACTAACTTTTTAGCTCCTAAGATCACTATAAAAGGTGGATGAATTACACATTCATCCACACCCTCAATCATCTTCTTTTTCTTTTCTAGAGAGCATTTAACACATTCTTAAGGTGTTGACTGCATCAACCCTTTAAGAGTACCGTGAGAAATCTTGTTACTTTGCTTACAAGAAGTTAGGTTTTACCCTTGAGTTTTTTCACGGTCTAGTGAATAAGTCTTAAGGGGAGCTGGGTAATCCGTCGACTCCTAGCCACCCAAGTGATCCTCCATCTTCTATATGACCGTGTTTCTCCATCTCATTGTTTTTTCCAACATATATCACACCAAAGAGTTAGGTACGTGCAAAATGCTCGCATACTCTTGTTACGTTTCCTCCAAGATGAAAACTACAAGTCTCATTGTCAAAGAAAACATTTGGTTTTAGGGAGAGTGAAGTTATCTTGATCTATATATAAATATGTACATATTACATAGACATATACGAGGGGATAAATTAAGAGAATTCATCGAACTTTTTTTTTGAGTTGAGTAGGGTGTAAAAGAGGAGCTATAATGGCAAACCATAGTGGCTGCAACTTCGTGCATGATCGATGGTCCCTTGTAGGGATAACTGCTCTGGTTACTGGTGGCACCAAAGGAATCGGGTACCGTTTTGTTATATATGTGCATATTTTGTATTATCTAATATTTTGAGACTTTTTTGCTATGATTTATTGTTGATTTCAATATGAAGAAAACAAATGAAAAGTTACTTTTTCAACTATGTTCAATCAATCTTTCAAAAAGCTATACTGATCGATAAGACTATTTACATAACGGGACCCAAACGGGAAGAGTTGTTGTAGAAACTTAACATTCACTTGTGGGAGTCTCACTTCATGTTTAGTGTTCATGTTCAGTTGTTGAATGTTTGTTGTTTAATTTTGTACTTGTTTACCCATGAACAAAGACACGCAATTGTGGAAGAACTAGCAGGGTTAGGAGCTAGGGTTCATATTTGTGCAAGAAAAGAAGCCGAAATCGAGGAATGTGTAAGCAATTGGGAAGGCAAGGGGTTTCAAGTCAGTGGCTCTGTCTGTGATGTAACATCCAGGCCTCAAAGAGAGCAGCTCATGGAGTTGGTCTCTTTTAAGTTTGATGCCAAGCTTAATATATTGGTTAGCTTCCGATTTCAATCTATAACTCTACACTGTTAAATCTTATTAATTATTTGAACTGTCGGGAAAATATGTGAAAAACTCACACCACATTGACCTGGTCATGCAAGTATGGATCGTGTTTTATTTGAGTAGTAAGGAGTCAAGCATCAATATTCGCTCCCTTAATACTTATTAACTAGACATTGAAAATATCCAAAGGTAAAACTCTACTTACTTCGTAAATAAGAGGACGAGATCTCAAAATTATAATTTCAACACATTCAAGAATGTGTTCAAGCACTTTAACTATTGAGGGGAAGGAACAAGATGAGATGAATAACCTAGCATTGCTGCTCCCTATTTATAGGGGGAGGAAAGATCCTTAAGAGTTATTCCTTTAAGTCAAATGGGTTGATCCACGACATTATTTTTGAGCGTATTTCATCGAGTTAAGCTGATATTTAGTCAAGTCAACTCATGTTATAAAACATTAATTATAATTGGGTGGTATAATATAATGGAGCGATCTGCGATACTAAAATCATGATGCACTTCGATACGTATTGGAATCAAGCCAACACGATCTGCGATAAATAAAATCATGATGCACTTCGATACGTATTGGGATCAAGCCAACACGGTCTATGTTAGTCAACACAGTCCATTAGTGAATCAGATTGCAAAAAAATACTAATATATAAATGGCTGGCAAAACTTGGCCACAATTGATATTAAAAGATGCAAAATCCAACAAATCTATTCGATTTTGATTTTAAGTCATGTGATTTGATCATTTACATTCAAAATATGGTGTGTGCTTGGATATTGAGACGATGTAAACTACTTTTAAATACAAAAATAATATGAGTTTTGAGGCAAAAACATCTCTTAAATGTCTTGCCTTGATATAAAATTTACATGTTTAGATATTAAACTGAAAAAAATGATATAATTGACTTATATAACTACAATATTACATAGAAATCGTATAAAATTATATTTTTATCCATAATTTTTAGAATTTACAAAAAAAAATGCATAAAATATTCCCTATTAGATGAGGTTTAATTATTCGATTAGGGTGTCATTTATAATTGTTGGCCAGAGCCAACGTATTCCAAGCTTTTTGTAATATTTGATAATTAATAATATCAAAAAATTGGTGTAAAAACTATAATAAATACTAATTTCATCAAGAGCAAGACACATAAACTTTGTCTTCCCCCAAAACTTGTATCATTGTCCAAATACGACATAAAATTATTCAGTTATTAGGCCCCGTTCTTTTGTACGGTTAGTTGTGGTGTGGTAATGATGTGATGTTAGGATCGAAGAGCACTCAAGCAACCACAAACAATAGGAAATAATAGCGGAAAAGAAATCAGAAATGATACCAGAGGTTTAACGTGGAAAAAACCCAAAGCGCAAAAAAACCACGAAATTGATGCACTAGTAATAAGAGGATTACAATTACACAAGTTGTGCTTCTCTCTATCTCACTTTATAATTTAGGGGGAAGATTTGACCCTTATATATGTTAGTGGTACAAGAGAAACTAGGCTATAATAATAATAAGGAAAGCTGATGCTGAAAGGAAACATTTGCAAAAAGGAAACATCTGCAAAAAGGAAATATTCCTTTTTTCCCTTTATTTCCCACTTGGTCTCCACACACAACAATCTCCCACTTGGAGACCAAGCCTTCTGGAATCCTCACTTTTAGCACGAGTTCCCGTAGTGCATCGACCAACCTCTTTATCAGTCAGAGAGGCCTATTGAGGCCATACAAAGCCTCAGTTTCCCAACATCCACTGGTTTAGTCAGCATGTCGGCTGGATTCTTACTGCCTGCAATCTTCTCGAGCTTCACTTCACCACTTTCCACCAAGTTTCGAATGAAGTGATATCTCCTTCTAATATGCTTTATCCTTGAGTATAATACTGGATTCTTTGTCAGCTAATAGGCACTCCGGCTGTCACAATGAAGAACACCATCCTACCCCTGGTCAAGAACCTCCAAGAAATCCTGCAGCCATATCATTTCTCTGCCTACCTCAGACAAGGCAATATACTCAGATTCTGTAGTTGACATAGCAATGCATTTCTGCAATCTTGACATCCAATTGATTGCCAAGTCACCAAGAGTGACATGTAGCCTATTGTACTCTTGCTCGTATCAAAATCCCTACTCAAATCAGCATCTACATAACCTTTCAGATCAAGGTTAGTTCCACCAAACATAAGACAGTAATGGGAGGTACCTTTCAAATACCTCAACAACCATTTCACAACTTCCCAGTGCGATTTTCCCGGATTGGACATGAAGCGGGACACCGCTCCCGCTGCAAAGAAATATTCGGTCTCGTGCAGACCATGGCATACATCAAGCTCCCAACTGTTGAAGCATAAAGAACTTTGGCCATGTACTCTTTCTCCTCCTTGGTTCTGGGTTGTTGTTTCTTAGATAGTTTGAGATGGTTTGCCATAGGAGTGCCTCTAGGTTTAGAACAAGCTACACTGAACCTCTCAAGCACCCTGTTAATGTAGTCCTCCTGAGACAGCCTCAAAACTCCTTTGTCTCTATCTCTGGTAATCCTCATGCCAAGGATTTGATTTGCAGCACCCAAATCTTTCATCTCAAACTCTTTAGACATTCTCTCCTTAAGCCAGGTAATTTCCTTCATGTTTGCTCCTGCAATCAACATGTCATCCACATAGAGAAGCAAAATAATGTAGGAGTTAGCAAAACTCTTATCATAACAACACTGATCCTTATCACTCCTCTTAAACCCATTGTTGCACACGAAGGTGTCAAACTTGATATACCACTACCTTGGAGCCTGTTTCAACCCATATAGACTTTTTCGAAGTATATACACCAAGTGTTCCTTCCTTGGAACTTCATATCCCTCAGGTTGCTTCATATACAAGTCCTCCTCCAAATCTCCATACAAGAAGGCCGTTTATACATCCATCTGCTCCAGATATAAATTCTCCACTGCAACCATATTAAGGACAATTCTAATAGTGGTTATTTTCATAATAGGAGAGAAAATCTCATTATGATCAATACCTTCCTTTTATGAAAATCCCTTAACCACTAACCGAGCCTTGTACCTCACAACACCATTAGGCTCATTCTTGATCCTATAAACCCATTTATTAAGGAAATCTTTCTTCCTTGCAGGTAACCTGGTCAACTCCCAAGTTTTGTTTTTCTCAAATGAAGCAATCTCATCATCCACCGCATGCTCCCATTTGAACCGAACCTCCTCCTGCACAACCTTACTATAGGACTCTGGCTCACTAGCATCTGTTAGTAATAAGTAACACAAAGATGGAGAATGTCTTTCAGGGGCATTACCTCCGGTAACCCTTATGGATCTCCTCACAGTGGGTGGTGGAGTATGCTCATTCTCACTAGAGTTTTCACCTAACTCCTGTGGTTCAGGCTCTTCAGCAGCCTGATCTGCAATCTGTGGAGCTTCCTGTGGTTCTTTTGTTTCCCTCCTGAGCACACCAAGCCTAACAGAAACCTTGAGCGTCGAGCTCCCACTAGCTTTTTGTCACCTAAGTCACTCCATACCTCCTCAGGTTCCCTGCCAGTTTTGGCAAAATTGATCCTCTTCTCATTCATGTGACCAAGCCTGCAACGCCATAAGCTAGAACAAGAAGCATTAGAAATAATGTTAGTGTTATCCCTAGTGGAGTACAAAGTACCGAACCTCAATCCCTTCGCCACTACCATAGCATCCTTCACGATTTTCCATTTACCATTCTCGAAGCCTACAGTGTAGTCCATCTCATCGAGTTGATTCACTGAAATTAAATTCCTCGTGATTCCAAGAATATACCTCACATCCTCCAACTTTCAAAGACCCCCATTAGCAGTCTTAATTGTCACGTCTCCTTTACCTGTTATTTCATAACACTTGTCATTGGCAAGATACACCTAACCAAAATTCTCACTCCTGAAATTACGAAATAACTCCCTATCGGAGGAAACATAAAAGGATGCACCAGAGTCAACTATTCATGACTCTTCAGGACTGGACACACTCAAAATTATGGCTTCACAAAGGTCTTACATAGAGTTGATAGAGTCCCAGTCATCATTACCCTTCCCCTTCCTAGGTTTAGGGAGATCCCTCTTAAAATTACATGTATCACCACAACCATAGCACATAACATTGCTCATGTTCCTAGGCTTGCCTCTACCCCTAGACTTCAACCATCCCCTGGAATTATTCGAATTCCTATTGTCCTTCATACCCTTGACACTTAAGGCACTTCCCGAAGATTCACCACTGAGCAGCACAGATTAACCTCATCAAATTTCATCTCTTCACTACTCTTAGCACTACTAACAGTCGTTACAACTGTTTCCTAAGAGTCAGGTATAGAAGACAAAAATATGCAAGCTTTGACATTCTCAGCAAAAATCATCTTTACCGAAGCAAGTTGTGATAATATCTTAGTAATCTCATTTATATGATTAGCCACATCACCATCCTCAGCCATCTTACAGTTGGTTAATTTGCGGAACAAATATACCTGATTTGTTGCACTTTGCTTCTCATACATCTCCTCCAATGCCTTCAGCAATTCCTTCGTTGTCTTTTTCTCCATAACGTTAAACCTAACGTTCCGAGTCAACGACATCCTGATCAGGGACATTGCCTGTCGATCAAGCATATCGTACGTGGCCTGCTCCATGGAGTTTGGCTTCTTCTCCAACAGTGTAACATGCAGCGACTTCGAATACAGCATATCCTCAATCTGCAACTTCCTGTAGGTGAAGTCAGATCCATCAAATTTCTTGATTTCATACTTATCTCCAATCCCGACATTGTTTGAAAGTGAGTTCTCTTTCAACAACCTGCAGGCTCTGATACCAGTTGTTAGGATCCAAGAATACTCAAGCAACCACAAACAATAGGAAATAATAGCGGAAAAGAAATCAGAAATTGACACCAGAGGTTTAACGTGGAAAAAACCCAAAGTGGGAAAAAAACCAAGAAATTGATACACCAGTAATAGGAGAATTATAATTACACAGGTTGTGTTTCTCTCTATACCACATTATGATTTAGGGGGAAGATTTGACCCCTATATATATTACTGGTACCACACTACTACCTACCGCATAAAAGAACAAGGACTTAAATAGCCTAACCTTGTAAATTGATCTACTTATTAAATTGGCTTCACTTGAATTTACCTGTTAACAACCCTATCTATCAATTGTTTTATGATATATCTTGGAGTATTTACTTAGATATTTCAAAATGTTAAATCTTAAAATAAAAACAAAAAATATATCAATATTTATTATAAAATTCATCATATATAAGATTATTATCATTATTGTAAAATTCATCGATATTTTTTAAAGTATATTTTTTACACAAATTCATCACATAAAAAATTAGTCCATTTTAATACATGTGATAGATCTAAGTAGATCCATCATGATGTCCAGTATAATTTACGTAGATCAATAATAGCACTACTTATAGATGGCCACCAGGGGCGAATCTAGGGTGGGTTCACGTGGGGTCAAGTAATCCCGCTTTAAAAAAATAAAAAATCTACTTATCCGCTGTTTCCAAAATAAAATACACTGATAAATAAAGCTGAAGAAGATATAATTTCAGGATTGTTGCTTAGCTAGAGCGGTAGGCGCCTGTCTAAGATGATGGCGAGTACCAGATGTCGCAGGTTCAATCCCGCTTGCAGACAGTAGCTTAATCTTTTCACTTCATTTTTTCTATAGCTTGATTTTTTCCTCCACATCGTCATTTTTTCTATAGCTTAATTTTTTCCTCCACATCGAGTGATCAATTCCGCCTGTAGCCAAATATTTTTCACTTAATTTTTTTCTCCAATGATGAAATTTATTGATTATTTTTTCTACATTCTTTTCCCAATGATCACATTTCTGTTAATTCTTTTTCACTCAATTTGTTTCCCAAATATCTCATTCTTTAATTCTTTATCAATTCACTTTTTCCCTCAAATATCATATTCATTTTTTTTTATTCCATGTAAATTTAGCTCACTCACTGGACCTTTTATACCAAACATAACTACTAATAATTTTTATAGGTGGGGGAACGAAGATACCAAACAGCCCATCACAAACGTGAGTGCATAACCCATCATCACCACAATTCCCATCTAATGGGAAATTTTTGTTTCCATCAAATTAAAGCTTCGTGGGAAAGTTGTATGATGGGGTTAATTGTTAGTTGGCTACCGCATTTTGATAAAATATCGCATTTATTTAACTCATGAATCGTCATGACTAGCCAAAAGAAAAAAGTAGTGTAATTTTTTTAAATTTATTATTTTGATTTCTTATATTTAACTTTGAACCCGCTTAATTTTATTTCTGGATTCGCTACTGACGGCTACACCTTATTTTCCTAGCCCTTGCTAAGAGACATGGGATGTTACAACTTTTCTCGATTGTTAGATAAAGCAACAACTAATTAAAAAAAAAAAAAAAAAACCCTCAGCTTTTTGTCCTTATTTTACATCCCTTTAGGTTGTTACAACTTACAAAAACGTAACATATGTCTGGTGAATATATATTTGCCAATATATGTTTGAACTTGATGATCGATTCATTAATTTAGATGAACAATGCTGCTATATTAGTGAAGAAACCAACAACGGAGGTGACAGCGGAAGAATATTCAAGTATAATGGCAACTAACCTCGAATCCTTCCATTTTTGCCAATTCGCCCATCCTTTGCTTAAAGCTTCTGGCTTTGGTAGCATCGTCATTTTGTCTTCTGTTACTAGTGTTGTTGCTGTGGATGTTGATGCCGTTTATGGGACTACCAAAGGTATACTACTTCCTGTATAAGTATTTTCTTTAAAATTTTAGTTCGATTAAGTTGTGGATTGCTCGTTCTTGGAACATAAATCTCAGAGTATGGAGCTATCTGGTAACTACGACGTACTACCTTCGTCTCTAAATAAGTGTCAAATTTTCTAACTATCTTATCCATTTTTATTTATCAAATTTGCAATTCCAATAATTAAAATAGTTATGTTATCCTTAATTAATAAATGAGATTTATTTTAACTTTTAAAATAGGGAAATTGGAATCTAATAAACCAACCTTTAAGGGTCCTTTGAAATAACGAACCAACCTTGAAAGTTAATTTACAACGAACCCACCTTAACATGTTAATTTTTCTAACGAACCTCCGGCGAATCCCACATGCCGGAAAGCTGACGTGACGATGTTTTAGCCAAAAAAAAAGGAAATTTTTTTTGCTGAAGGATTAAATAAATCAACTTTTTCTTTTTTTTTTTTAAATCCATCCCAACCTCAATCCCCTTTTTCTTTCTCTCTCTCTCCTCTCTCTCTTCTCTCTCCTCTCTCTCTCTCTCTATCAACCCAACCCACCCATCCCCCTGCCCATCCCCCCGATCCATCCCCCCAACCCCCACCCTCTCACCACCGCCACTCTCACCACCGCCGCCACCATCGCCACCCTCACCATCATCCTCATCACCACTTCCACCACCACCACCATCACCATCATCACCACCACCATCCACCATCCTCTATCACCATCATCCTCATCACCACCTCCACCACCGCCACCATCACCATCACCATCACCATCATCATCATCACCACCATCCTCCATCATCATCATCCTCATCACCACCTCCACCTCCACCACCACCATCATCATCACCATCACCATCACCATCACCATCCTCACCACGGTCTGGTGGCACCACGGTCTGGTGGCACGCCGATCGTAGCCCGTGGTGGTGGTGATGGTCAAGGTGGTAGTGATGATGATGGTGGTGGTGGTGGTGGTGGTGGTGGTGGAGGTGGAGGTGGAGGTGGTGATGAGGATGATGATGATGGAGGATGGTGGTGATGATGATGATGGTGATGGTGGTGGTGGTGGAGGTGGAGGTGGTGATGAGGATGATGGTGGTGGCGGCGGTGGTGAGGGTGGCGGTGGTGAGAGGGTGGGGGTTGGGGGGGATAGGTCGGGGGGATGGATGGGTGGGCTGGGATGATAGAGAGAGAGAGAGGAGAGAGAAGAGAGAGAGGAGAGAGAAAGAAAAAGGGGGATTAAAGTTGAGGTGGATTTAAAAAAAAAAAGTTGATTTATTTAATCCAATTCAGCAAAAAAAAATTTCTTTTTTTTGGCTAAAACACCGCCACGTCAGCTTTCCGGCATGAGGGATTCGCCGGAGGTTCGTTAGAAAAATTAACATGTTAAGGTGGGTTCGTTGTAAATTAACTTTCAAGGTTGGTTCGTTATTTCAAAGGACCCTTAAAGGTTGGTTTATTAAATTCCAATTTCCCTTTAAAATATTCTCCTTTATTCCTATTAAGTGAAAAGGCATATTTGTCTAAGTCCAACTTTTTTACCCAATTTTCTAAGTATTTTGGATTCTTAAAGAAAGTTTTATTGACACATAATAAAGGATCAAGAATCAAGATAGTATATTATAGTTCTAAATTTTTGAAACTCAGCTACATGTAAATTTATGTAATGGACAAAGATGGGCAAATGTTGGAAAAGCCCAGTACAACTCTGAAATTATACTTGTAAGAGTTAATGACCAAGAAGGACGACCCAAGAAAGCAATTGACAGTTTGGTATTCTATGGACAATAGAGTCCTTATTTTGATTAAATTGTAGGGCCCTGTTAGATGACATGTCAGTGATGTGTTGGTTTTTTTTTTTTGTTCGAATGTAAAAACGATTCGGTTTTTTTCTAAGATAAAGATGAGTTTGTGATGGGTGCCAAAAGAAGAAGCGAAACCTAATTCCTCATTAAGCTTCATTCTCAGAAACTTCATTCATTCTGAGAGAATTATAACAAAAGAAGAAGAAGAAGAAGAAGAAGAAGAAGAAGAAGAAGAAGAAGAAGAAGAAGAAGAAGAAAGGAGAAGAAGAAGAGAGGAGAAGAAATCGAAGAAGAAATCAAAGAAGAAGAAGAAGAAGAAGAAGAAGAAGAAGAAGAAGAAGAAGAAGATGATGATGATGATGATGATGATGATGATAGAGTTTTTACATAATGTAATGCACTGACAGATTGGAGTTGTGAATCATGTAAATGTTAGCAACTTTTTATTCTCATTATATGCAAAGAGGATTTTGGCATTTCAGTTACTACAACAGTGATTGTGCTTATTGTATTTTGTTGTGTTTCAAATCCTTCAATTCAGTTGTATGGATTTTGAATGTCTTCTTCTTCTGGGTTGATGCTTCTTCGTCTTCTTCTTCAAATAATGAATGAATGTATAATGGTTCGTCATATATGTTGACCTTGGACAACAATATAGTAAGCATAGGATAACTATATAGTAAACCTTGGATAACAATATAGTAAACCTAGGATATTAATATGCCTTGAATATTAATATGGTAATCCTTGTACATTAATATGACAAACTCTGTATGACACAATACCTTCAATCCATAGAATAAAACACTTTAAAGGCATATTAATATTTTAGGTTTACGATATTATTATCCAAGGTTTACTATATTGTTATCTTAGGTTTACTATATTGTTATCCAAGGTCAACATATATGACGAACCATTATGCATTCATTCATTCATTCAAAGAAGAAGAAGAAGAAGAAGAAGAGGTTCTGTGAAATTATAATTCATTATTCATTCATAGACAAGTGCAAATCCTAGGTTTACTATATTGTTATCCTAGGTTTACTATATTGTTATCCAAAGTCAACATATATGACGAACCATTATGCATTCATTCATTGTTTGAAGAAGAAGAAGAAGAAGAAGAAGAAGAAGAAGAAGAAGAAGAAGAAGAAGAAGAAGAAGCAACAGCCCAGAAGAAGAAGAAGAAGAAGAAGAAGCCAAGAAGAAGAAGACATCAAAAACTCAAAATCCATACAACTGAATTGAAGGATTTGAAACACAGCAAAATACAATAATCACAAACACTGTTGTAGTAACTGAAATGCCAAAATCCTCTTTGCATATAATGAGAATAAAAAGTTGCTAACATTTACATGATTCACAACTCCAATCTGTCAGTGCATTACATTATGTAAAAACTCTATCATCATCATCATCTTCTTCTTCTTCTTCTTCTTTCTTCTTCTTCTTCTTCTTCTTCTTCTTCTTCTTATTCTTCTTTTGTTATAATTCTCTCAGAATGAATGAAGTTTCTGAGAATGAAGGTTAATGAGGAATTAGGTTTTGCTTCTTCTTTTGGCACCCATCACAAACCCATCTTTATATTATGTAAAAACTCTATCATCATCATCATCTTCTTCTTCTTCTTCTTCTTCTTCTTCTTCTTCTTCTTCTTTTGTTATAATTCTCTCAGAATGAATGAAGTTTCTGAGAATGAAGGTTAATGAGGAATTAGGTTTTGCTTCTTCTTTTGGCACCCATCACAAACCCATCTTTATCTTAGGAAAAAAAATTGACCCGGTTTTTACATTTGAACCAAAAAAACCAACACATCACATGACATGTCATCTAACAGGACCCTACAATTTAATCAAAATAAGGACTCTATTGTCCACAGAATACTAAACTGTCAATTACCTTCCTGGGCTGTCCTTCTTGGTCATTAACCCTATTTGTAAAAGGGTTAAAATAGGGGTTTTGATATATCAAAGTCCAATGGGCTGAATGTTCACAAGACAATTATATGAAAAGTCTAGTACCAAACAAGCACGAAGAGAAGAACAAACAAAACAAGAGGAGAAAACAACATTTTGGGTTGAAGTGGTTTTGATAAACATGTTGAATAGTAACCTGTCATACACTAACTTCATTTTGATCTTACATATAACTAATGTAAATTTTACCATAGTCACACTTGTTAAAAGATTACCATACACTACCAAAATTTCTTTTTTAATTATGGCAGTTGAAAATTCCTTATTATTACTTTGATTAAGATAAATCACACTTGTTAAAAGATTTATATGTTAATTAGTCTGATTAACTGTTACAACAAGTTGCTTTGATAGAAATATATTGATTTCAAACTTTTAAGATAAAATCAATAATTAATTATACTTTTGAACTATGATAGTTTTAATAATAAAAAAAATTATGGTAAAATCTCTTTAAAAATATTTAATTTTATAAAAAGTTTGTATCTCAATGTCCAAAAAATTCAAGTGCTTTTCAATCGAGACTTTTTCCTAAATCCCCCCTAGGGATGGCAATGGGGTGGGGAATCCCCGAACCCGCTGGGAAACCCCCACCCCCATTGGGGATGGGGACGGGGACGATTTTTCAAAATCCGCTCAGGGACGGGGTGGGGATGGGGACAAAATTTTCCCCATCCCCGTCCCCATTTTCCCCGCCGGGGAAAATTTCCCGTCCCCATCTCCGAATCCCCATCCATAAAAATTGTTTTTTAGTTTACTTTATATTTGTTATTAAACTTAAGGAGGATATATGCTACTCTGATTCACACTTGAGGAGGATGTATTATTGTATTTTTTTCTGAATAACACTTGTTGATGTATTATTGTTTGATTTTGATGTATTATTGGTTGAGCAAGTTAAATACGTTGTATTTTAAACAGGTTAAAAACAGGGTACGAATAAAAATTGGGTCCGATTAAAATTTGGTTATATTTTGGATAGCTTTTAAAAATCCCCGTAGGGGATGGGGAATCCACGGGGATGGGGATGGAATAAGAATCATTCCCCGAAGCGGGGATGGGGACGAGTTTTGAGAGCGGGGATGGGGACGGGGATATACTCCCCCTTCCCCGATCCGCCCCGTTGCCATCCCTAATCCCCCAAACCACAAAAAAAAAAAAATCACTGGACTTGCTAAATAAAGAGGCCAAGAGGGATTCTTTTTTTTCCTTTCTTTCGGTTGACAAAGTCACAGGAGGAATGAACCAATTAGCGAGGTACTCCCTCCTTCTCATTTTATTTGTCACTTGGGACATAATTTAAAAAATCAAAAAAACTTTCATTTCACATTAATTTACATCATTGGAAATGTGAAAATGTTGAATAAAATGGTAAATAAAAAGGAAAAATGTAAATAAAAAGGAAAAATTGAAGAAAAGAGGTAAATAATATGGTTAATTTGATAAATTAGTAATTAATGTGTTATTGGAATTATAAAGTGACAGATATTATGGGGAAAAAAAAATTAGTTAAAATGATAGATAATATGGAAAGGAGGGAGTACTTAGCTTGTGAGTGGGCCAAAGACAATATATATTAGGGTTAATTCTGTTGCTCCTTGGTACATACGTACCCCGCTCACTGAAACGGTAAGCCTTCTAAAATCTACGTAGTATAACTTCAACAATTATTTTTTCTTAACTGTTATTAGACACAAAATACCACCATGCACTCCTAATAATTTTTGCAGATCAATTATTATATAGTTCACTGTGGTACGTCTACCTAGGGACACCGTTTACATTAATTTTTTTAAAAAAAAGCCTCAACAATATTTATTATAAAGTTTATTATAAATTTATCAATATTATTACAAAAATTTTCAATAATTTTAAAGTTATCAAATTTTTACAAAAATTTATCCCATAAAAAATGGATATACTTCAATACATATAGCATACCTAGATAGATATATCATGGCGAACGGTGTAATTTACGGTTGAGATATCCAATCTTCTTTTTTTTAAAAAAAAAATGTGACCATCAAACCTTTTATTCATTCATCAACAAAAACGAGTGCCATCATCACCAAAACTAGGGGCTCACCCTAAAAACACACCTCTAAAGTAAACCTGGCAAAACTAACCCGAGATGCAAAAGAAAAACCGGACTCCAACCAAAACCGACACTCGAATAGATGATCTGATCTTGACCACAACCCAAAGAAAACCTGAAAGCGATCCAAACTACAACCTGAAAAGTGACCAAATTAAGACTTACACTCAAATGATTCTAAATTAAACCAGAACTTAATCAGAAAAAAACCTCACCTGCCTGAACCAACCGAATAAAACTCATCTAAAGTCAACTCGAACTAATCCGAAATCAATTGACCTAATGCCAACCCGGACCAATCTTTCACCGACCCGAACCCAAACTCGAACCGATTCACCGAATTACCAGACCTTCTCCAAAGGGCATCCTAGTCTCCATCCCAAAACTGACAAAAGTATTACTAAATTCTACTACAATCAAAAGCTGTCAGCATTCTGAATTTCTGATATTGAATAAAACAAAAGCATATGAGACCCGTGAGTATGGACCAAAACTGGTCCCTTTTCTTTGCTGGCCAACATGAGATATCCAATCTTCTCGTATTACGCCTTGCAAATACATGCATATGACCCACATGCAGAATTATTGTGGCTCGTAGCTCTCTTGTTTAATTAGGGGGATAACTATCACATTCATTCACCTCCATCAATACAAATTTACCCATTTTTACCTTTAATTTTTTATACTCAATTGTTTCAACTTTATCTAATTAAACTTACCCAATCTTATACGTACCTTGCCCCTCTGAATTAAAGAAGTATGCAAAAGCTTTGTATGTGTACGGACCTACACTGGAATTTCAGCCTTATTCATTCCTTCACTTTTCTCATAAGAGTGGCAAATGTGTTCTATCTTGCTTGGTCTATTAGAAGACTAAATATTATTCTCATTTTTTAGTGTGTTTGGTCAAAATACGGGGAAAGTTATTTTCAATAAAAAATCATTTTGCCCTTTCCTTTTGTAAACAATTTTCTTAGGTTTAACCTTAAGAAAATCTAATTTCTCGGTCCATGTTACTCATCACGGCTCAAGTTTCTCGTGTTCGCTCTTATCTGTACTAGAAACATTCATTTATCATCCAATTCTTTCTCTCTCATCCAACCCGTTCTCTCTCTCTCTCTGTAACGCCCCGGAAATTCAATTATAGAAAGTCAAAGTCAAACTAACGTTAACAGACAAAACTTAGCGGAAGACTTCAAATTCAGTTTGGGCGTCACTGCCGTATCCCCGAAGGAACATGGCGAAAAGGAAAACACAACTGTCTACTAACTAAGAACTACTAACATCTCAACAAACTTTAAGAATTCATAACGATAACAAAATAAAAGATTCAAGGACTTCTAGACTGCGTCCTCACTTCTAACTCCTGGCCCTCAAAGACTTAGATCTTCACCTGAAATCAAAACATTTCAGAAAATGAGGGGGAAATCTCAATAATGTCTACCCCTAACGTTTAAAACAGTTTAAGTTCATTTCAATTCATTTTGGGGAGAGGGATCGAATCAGACATTTTACAAACCTTTAACCCTTAACTGTTTTCCTCAACCCATCCAATCCATATTTTAATGTGCGGGCGGGATACCAAATCCCTTAAAGTAACATCGCCTACCAAAGGCATCAAGAACATCGCCTACCAAAGGCATAAACATCGCCTACCAAAGGCATCAAGAACATCGCCTACCAAAGGCATAAACATCGCCTACCAAAGGCATCAAGAACGTCGCCTACCAAAGGCATAAACATCGCCTACCAAAGGCATCAAAATTCTATCCTATATCAGGGAAGGAAGCCCTGATCTCCTGGTCCATAACCCTGCAGGTTGTTACACCTGCACAACAGGTTATCCCCCGAAACCCGCTTAACGTTTCCACTTGAATTATTTATACAATATTCAAACTCAACTCACGACTCTCAAGTCGAACCATCCCAAGTTATCAAAACCATTAACAAAACTTCGAATAAAAGACCATCCCATTTCTCAACTCAAATAAACCAAGATCACAAACGAATTAAAAGATTATCAAAAACAGATGGTCGTATTCCACAAAAGTCCCCTTTCGGGATGCAATTCTCAAAATAGATTATAAAACATCAAAACACATTTAAAGAGCATCCCGGTGGGGATTAGAGCATAGACAATTACCTGATATACTTCACAGCACAGCAAAAGAAGAACACACTTGAGCTCACTAACGTCTCGCACTAACTCGGGCCTAGAATAAAAATAATTATCTAATCAAAACGCGCTCTAACGAAGTTAGAATTAACTATTAACTACCTAACCCATCCCCTAGGAACACTTAGGTTCCTAACATTTATGAAATTACACTTAACATCTCTAAGATAACACATAAATGATCACACATTAATTTCACTCAACAATTCTTTATAAATAAAAGCAAACAGAGGACAGATTATAACATTCACATAAAACGGGTCACAACTCGACTTCCCGACATCCTATGGGGCTGGTTCTGGACTTTTCGGAAACCTCGGGATGTCTACTAAAACCTCTATGTTGATGGTTAAGCCCAACTCAGTCCCGAAGGATCTCAAAAACACCCGTCTTTCCCATTGGTCCAGATCTGACAGGTTTCGGTAAAACGGTTATAACTCGGGCTATACAAACCAAACGTTCGATCCGTAAAATTCCTATGGTTCATAACATCTAAGGGAACCTCCAGTTCAAAGGGTTTGATCAAAAGGTAACTACACTAGCCGTGGTAACCCGATCTTTAGACACTAACAAAACTGTCCCGTTAACGGTTATTAATTAATTTGTTATTTCGATTCTAACCTTTACCAAAAAGGTCTTGGGTTCTAATTTGGACTCGAAACAGTAGCTAGGGTCTAAGATATGGAGTCCATCTTAACTTAGGTCCAACAATTAGACTCGCAACATTAAACCCAAATTAGGAAACATGGAAGACACTTTAATAAATTCTAATTTATCCCAAGTCACACAAGAATATTAATACTAAACATGAATTACTTAATCAAGAATCTAAAGACCATCATGGACCATTAACAAGTAAAAAAATTATAACGAAATTCAAGAATTTCAAGAAACCTTAAGGGTGGTTAAACATATGATTTTCTTTAATCAAGAAACAAGGAATTTAAAGAACATGTAATTTTTAACTTAACCAAAACAAGGACTCTAATTTACTTTCAAGAACCAAGAAGAACTTAAGGAAATACAACATAAAGTACAATATACATGTAATTACTAGTCGAGAACCCTAACAACCAATTCTTTTACTAAACTCAAACAAGACTCATGAATTACTAAACAAGAATTGTACTTTTATTAGGTTAACTAATTTATTTAACAAACTTAATAAGATTTACTTTTAAAGAACAATAAAGAACATAACGATTTTTATAACTAAAATTCAAGAATTAACCTAGGTAAATAAATTTCCAAATTCGTACATACAATAATATTGTGGTCTAACGATTCATGTAAAGAATATAAAGAATATTAAAGAATCACTTTTAAACCTAATAATCAACTATTACAACCTAAATCTAATTACAATTTATAACATAAAATTACACATAACAAGTAAACAAATTACACATAACAATTAGGAAATTACACATAATTACAACAAGAAAAATAATTACAATTAATTTCTCCTAATTACAAAAGTTACAGAAATTAATAACAATAATAATACAAGTATATATAAATCAGATTATTTACTATTAAAACAAGAAAATAAAAGAAAAAGTAAAAGAAAGAAAGAATCAGATTTAGGGTTTTACGTTAGGGTTAGGGTTTTAGGGTTTACGCAGAGGGTTTTCTCGGTGGTTCTGGGCGGCGGTCGGCAGGAGGTGGTGCGACAGTCGAGGCGGCGACGAGGGGCGGCGTCGGAAGGTGGTTGTCGGACCAGTGGCAAGACGAGCGGCGTTCGGCGTTGATTTCCCGGCAGCGTGGCGAGTTCGAGGCCCTTTTCTTCGATCGACGGCCCGGCGACGTCGGGCGGCGGCGGGTCGCTGGTGGTCGAGCGGCGACACCAAAGGTCGCGGTGGCCGGCGATGATGGTGGCGGACAAACGGTTAGCGCAAGGGAGAGGAGAGAGAGAAAAAAAAAGAAAGAAAGGAGGAAAGAGCGGCGGTTACCGGCGAGGGTGGCGACGACGGTGCTGGTGGCGTCGGTGCTGGTGGCGTCGGTGGTGGGCCTGGTGGTCGTCCGATGCGAAGCAGAGGCAGGGGACAAGAAAGAAGAAAAAGAAGGAAGGAGAGAGAAGGGCGGAAGGAAGTGGTTGCGGCGGTTGTTTCCGGCGAGGCTGCGGCGGTTGTGGTGGCGCAGGTGGCCGACGAGGGGCGTCTTTGAAAGTCTGAGAGAGAGGGAGAGAGGGAGGAGAGATGGTAGGTTTAGGGTTTGGTAATGAGAGATTAGGGTTAGATAAGGGTTTAGGGGGGGTTTTTATACTAATGCTCCCATTTAGGCCCACTAATCCTATTCCTAACCCAACCCATTAAGCTAAAAAAAGAATTAAGGAATTACTAATAATAGTAATAATAATACTAATAATCATATAATCACATAGCAAATATTCACGTAATTAATCACATAATAATATTAACCAGCGGAAACTACTATTCTACCCTTGTTAGCCCCTCAACGGTCCTACGAGCTCAAGCGTTAGCATAAATAAACACATTACGAACAACAGTAAATAACGAAGTCAACCTATTATATTAACGACGTCACGGTCAACATCGTTGGATTTTTTTTTTCGGGGTTTTACACTCTCTCTCTCTCTCTCTCTCTCTCTCTCTCTCCTCTATTTTCTCACCATTCACCCCAAAAAAGATATGTATGTATATATCTACCAAATAAATAAAAATATCACTTGGAAACTTATTTTCCTAGAAAACTATTTCATAAGGAAAACCATTTTTCCAGAAAATAATTTTCACTTACACCAGACACATGTTGGAAAATGATGTTTAACAACGGCTTGAATCTTCATCATCTTCTCTTGACTTGACTTGATCTTCTAGCGGTACATGTGACAAGACGGAGATTGAACTTAATAACCAAATGGTTAACTTGACTTGTTTGGATAACGCTAAGAGTCATGGCCTTGTACTCATTTTCTTTAAGAATTATTTACTGTACCGTAAATGTTCAAAGGGATAAAACTTAACTCTTGTCGCATTCAAGACATAGGTTTCTCACTTGATTCTCTCAAGTATAGCTGCAGTCTATATTTGAAAGGATGTGATTATAGAATGAAAGAATTGATGCTTGTGATGCTCTCAAATGGCTTGGGAATGTCTCCTATTTTTAGGAGACTTCCACCCTTATCCAACCCTAATCACACCCCTTAGTCAAAGGTATAATTAAGGTCCTTAATGGAGAATCAAGATCTTGACTTGGTCATGATAATATAGTTGTTGGATCTTAATACCGAGCTTATTGATATTATAAACTTAATACTGAAGATTATATAGTCGTTAGCATTAAAGACACATTCTGGATTCCAACACGGTCCGTGTTGGGTGCAACACGACCCGTGTTGTCTCAACACGACCCGTGTTGAGCCCAGAACAGTTCTCTTTACTCTCTGGAGACCAACACGACTCGTGTTGGTCTCAGATTCACCCGTATTGATCATATTCTTGATATTTCACTTATATATGATCCTTATACTTGTTACATATAATTCCTTAGGCTATATAATTAACTTATACTCTTGAAATAATTCCAACAATCCCCCGCTATTTCAAGAGTATGTAGAACCCTTGAAATAACTTTAATTTAAGGAGTTAACACCCCCGACATTTGAGATATACCTTAACTTGTAATCACACGAGAAACCCACAAACATATGCATAATGAAAAGTAGATTGCTCTTTGAACTTTTCACTTAGTATATACAAGCCAAAATTGAATCCAAATCACAAAGTAGACATGTCTTTGAACTTTGGATTTATACTGATCAACTATACTCGTAATACACATACATTTGTTTTTAAATCTTAAGTGTTAAAACTTTGACACTTTTATCCGGCCTTGTGTCCTTATCCTTAGTAAGTGTTTCGGAACTTTAGCCCATAATTCCTTTATGCGGCCACACATTACACTTACATAGGTAGACTTTGTAATTATATCACCCCTGTAATTAGGTTTCCACAAAGTCCATTAAGAGTGTCACCACTCAACCTCTTGTCATTACAGATATTAAGCATCACTTAACCTGAGATGTATAAAATCGATACTTCCTACTACTTTAGACAACTCCGCACTCATTTGAACTTTAGAAATTAGTGGTATTCCGATTCATAAAGTTGAGTCATTGTTGTGAAGTAGTAGATATTTAGGCTACTTAACCCACCTCTAACAACAAGGTCCACTAGATATATAATTATATCTTTACCATGGCCTTAATAAGAATATCTTCATCATAATATGAACAAACTATCATATTATTTTTTGGATATAATCACACTATACCGTGTGTAAACTTGATATGGATCCTCTTACATGCTTATCATCCAAAACACCATGGATACAAACTTGTGAACAAAATAACCTCGCACTTGACAAACCACTTAACCTTTGATTTATATGTATATGGAAATTGAATTTCCAACTTATATGTAATCAAACCATTACATCTCAATCCTTTGCTACATACTTGAACTTATAATTTTAACTCATTGAATAAACAATGGTTCATAATCATGAATGATTATATTGTAGAGTATACTACCAAGTATATGATTAAACCATCACATTACCTTGGTTGTATTCTCTCCTTTTATATTTAAGTCCACCCTTCAAAGCATATAGCTATGAAGACTTAAACATAATACTTAAACTATATCATTACCAAATCCATTGATATCATCATGAATTTAGAATAACCAAATGTATAAAAACTATACACTTCTTATGTAGCACATAAACTTGATATATGTATATTCAACTCATGCAAATAGCATAGACCATTCTCAATCATGATTATCCGGATACCTCATAAATTAAACTTTATAAACTTGTAAAACCTCAAGAATAACCATTTCCATAATCATGAACTATAGTCTATCGCAAGCATGCATAATTCCTTATGTATAAAAATACTTCCTTATATCCTACTACATGTTCTTATAAACTTGAAAAGTTAACAAGGACAAACATGTATTCAACTTATATTTATGAATACACTAAAAACACATGAGTAATCATGATCAATCTTATACTTATCTAATCATGTTTGATGCTTTATATGTCATTACTCATTGAATACATATATATGTAAACATAAACATATTGGCACATAAACCATACAAAAGTATGAAATCTTCTCATATATCTTATGCAATCCATTCACTTATTTCATAAAGAAATTTATCTTATAGTGAACTTACATAAAACCTTAATAAACTCTTATCATACTAAAATATGATTGAATAACATGAGAAGCAAACATCAATCAAACATGTAGATAAACTTATGTCCATGTCACTTATGAATAACTTACATTGCCTAAGAACATAGTAACAAGCACATGACTTACAACTACTTAAATTAGCATGTAGTAAAATTGGTTCATACTTAAGTTTACTAGCATGATCAAACTTATAAACATAATATTAAGTGAATAAAACTCCACTCATATTTCCATGCCAAGAATAAAGCATGTTCTTGTCTACTTATATTTCCATGAATAAAGGAAATTAACAATTTATGATTCTACATACTCATATAATCACATAAATCAATTTTGCAATTAGAAAATTAAGCAAAATTGCCTTAAACACTTATAGGATCAAGTGATTATTCTTAAACTTGTCATGCCATAAACAATCATAGAGTCAAATACTTATTTTAATCAAACAACCAAAACTTAGGTCCTCTTGGCATGCTTGAATAAATCATAAAACTCTATAAGCATTCATAAACATGAATCAATGACAAGACACTTGTAAATATGCATGAAAGTCAAAACTTAAATAAATTTCCTACTTGACTTGAACTTAGTACAAAGACTTAACGAAACATATGAAATTTCCTTTGCATAATTAGCTAAGAAAATTAGCCAAATAATCTTGTAGGTTCAACTTGTTAGAAATAATCATGAGTCCTTACTTATGCAACATCTTATAAGCATAAAAACTTTCTTGTCAAATTTATACATATTATGAATTATCATACTTGTATCCATATTATGTATACTTAATAATATTTTGAAATAGCCTAGATAACTTGTGTGTATGTACCTTAAATTTATACATACCATTAATCATATAAACATGATTAATCCTTTGTCTTTCTTATTAACTTGTGTACTCTTATATTTCCAATAGCTAGGAAATTATACTAGCCATTTACAAACTTATACAAAATAAATTACATATGATTTCTCATATATAATTACTTATATGGCTTCTTGTACACAAACTTGCTATTTCATCTTAATAACCACATAATGTTGCCCATACTTTATCAACATATATAATCACATATATATATACTTGTAAAATAACAATAACTTATTATGCTTGTCTTATTACAATACTTATAAGCATAATAAGAATATACTCAAGATAATAATTAGAAATTTGAACCTTGATGCACACATAACTTATAGCGGATTTCTTGAATCAATAAACAAGCCACTTGTATGCATTTAAACAATTCTCATAAAAATTATACTCATATGCAAAGCTTATCTTAATAGCAAATTCATATTTGACTTTCAATTGCATAAACTCATTATAATAATCAATAATAGAATCATAAACTTGAGATAACCAAATAGAATTTCATGGCAGCTTATAAATTAAAAACATAATACTTTTGCCAATACTTATATTCTATTTTTCATGCTTCAAACTTAATCATAAAATTAACTTGTTAATCATGCTATTAAACAATACTTGAATAACAATAGGCAAAACAATAAGCATGAAATCGCTGATACCTATCACATGGAACAAATTTCCAAACATGATATTAATAAAAGGTCTAATTAACTTGTACTCATCCTTCATATTAATATCAAAACAATAGGCGGAATAAACTTAATTATACTTTGAACATGTGAATAAACATGGAAAAATTCAGATTTTAAGAAGCAAATTATAATCTTGAATTGCCACAATGAATTTCCACATTAAACACCTTAAAAACTTGTAACTTAAAACATCCAACCAAAGAATCTTTTAATGACAATAACATCATCCTCATTATTAGTATGAAACTTCCATGTAACTTAATATCATAGCCAACTTAAAACATATGGCTAAATAAAATTTATAACTTATGTAGGTGTTCAATGGTGCACTTAATAGTATATAAATAAATAAATATTTTGACTTTTTCTTGCACCATCCTTCAACAACTGCCTTATCATGAAATTTCAATACACTTATCCTTAATGGCAATTCTTATAACCTAATTAAACATGTCAAAGGTAATAAAATATATTCATTGGTATTAACTTGATAATATTAAGAGACAACTTAGACATGGTCAATGCATATGCATATAACCACCAAATAATAACAACTTAATTACCTTTGGCCTCATTGTAAATGACTTTGTTGTTATCTTACCCTTAATCCATGTAAACCTTATTGCATAATCACGCAACAATTCCCATCATGAACATCAAGATCTTGTACTTGTATTGTCATTCTTGTGTATCAATTTCTCATCTATATCAAACACATATAGATAAACAAATAATTAACAAACTTTTAATCATTAAACTTGCTCAATAAAACTTAATAAACTTATATTGAAAAATTGATACTAATAAGCTTGTAAAATATAAACTTATCTTTGTAATCCCTCCTCATGAATCTTGGATGTCCAACTCTTAGCCTCCTCCAATCTTGTCTCGTTGAATAGTTCTTAAGATTGTTGGAAAATGATGTTTGACAACGGCTTGAATCGTCATCATCTTCTCTTGACTTGACTTGATCTTCTAGCGGTACATGTGACAAGACGGAGATTGAACTTAATAACCAAATGGTTAACTTGACTTGTTTGGATAACGTTAAGAGTCATGGCCTTGTACTCATTTTCCTTAAGAACTATTTACTGTACCGTAAATGTTCAAAGGGATAAAACTTAGCTCTTGTCGCACTCAAGAGATAGGTTTCTCACTTGATTCTCTCAAGTATAGCTGCAGTCTATATTTGAGAGGATGTGATTATAGAATGGAAGAATTGATGCTTGTGATGCTCTCAAATGGCTTGGGAATGTCTCCTATTTAAAGGAGACTTCCACCCTTATCCAACCCTAATCACACCCCTTAGTCAAAGATGTAATTAAGGTCCTTAATGGAGAATCAAGACCTTGACTTGGTCATGATAATATAGTTGTTAGATCTTAATATCGAGCTTAATATTGATATTATAAACTTAATACTCAAGATTATATAGCCGTTAGCATTAAAAACACATTCTGGGTTCCAACACAGTCCGTGTTGGATCAACACGGTCCGTGTTGGGTGCAACACGACCCGTGTTGAGCCTAGAACAGTTCTCTTTACTCTCTGGAGACCAACACGACTCGTGTTGGTCTCAGATTCACCCGTGTTGATCATATTCTTGATGTTTCACTTATATATATCCTTATACTTGTTACATATAATTCCTTAGGCTATATAATTAACTTATACTCTTGAAATAATTCCAACAACACACCCTATATCTATTTTGCCGTTTCAATCAAACAATCTATTTTATGATCAAATCGAACATAACCAAATGATATCTTATATAATGTGTAATTTCTCAACCAGATTCTTGATGATAAAGAGTATATGTAAACGGTGTGATAGCAAGAACTCCCATGGGAAGAATTGGAGAATCGAATGAGGTGTCTTCGTTGGTGGCCTTCCTATGCATGCCAACCTCTTCTTATATATCGGGTCAAACCATTTGTGTGGATGGTGCTTTCACAGT
Source organism: Portulaca oleracea (assembly GCA_029582165.1). Lineage (NCBI taxonomy): Eukaryota > Viridiplantae > Streptophyta > Magnoliopsida > Caryophyllales > Portulacaceae > Portulaca > Portulaca oleracea. Next base: position 31,340,143 of record CM055886.1, read on the forward strand.
CTATGGTTATGCTAATTCTGGATGGTAATCAATCTTAATTAGTTCTTGAGGATACACATACAAACTCTCGGTTCAGGTCTATCCCCTTATTCGGTCTTCGGTTTAGTCTAGTCCGACCTAATTCGGTCCCATCCTGGACCGAAACAACCCTATTCCCAAATACACAAAATAAAATTCTTCATGAAAAATTATGTGGTCTAAAAAAGACTAATTAAATAAATAGTAGATTTTCCCAATTTTGGAGAAAATCTACGTTGTTATTATTGTGTAATAATTTTTTTTGGTTTATATGATTTGTAAGTACATGGGATTGTAACTACGTCCTACCAGAATTTTAGCAGTTTGTTCTACAACCTTTTGGTTTAGAATAATTGAGAAAAATTTCTCAAAAAAGAATAATTGAGGGAAAAAAAGTAAATTGAGATGTTCTTTTTGCGGTTAATTAAATGGTTATATGAAGATAACCGGAAAAGGTGTAAATAAAGATAAATAAATTTAGTAAAGTGTGGATAAGGTGAATAAATATGAAAAAATATTTATAATTTTTAAATTATTTTTAATAAGATATTATGAGTAGGACAAGTGACACTAGCTAGTCATATTACTTAATAATAAATCAAAAAATTACTTAGAGGTACCCTAACTTTTGAAGAAATAATTTTTTTTGGTACCCTAACTTTTCAAAACTAATTTTGGGGTACCCTAACTTTTAAGATTAGAAATTACTAGGTGAATTTCCGGCAAAACTCCGATTGATTCAAATCATTTTCGTCCATAAAAACAAAGGGCATTTTCATCCACAAAAACACTTAATCAATTTTCCACCTAAAACTCACCGTTGAATTCAAATAATTGGCCGAAAATTCACTTAATTATTTCTAATTTTAAAAGTTAGGGTACCTCAAAATTAGTTTTTAAAAGTTGGGGTACCAGAAAAACATTTATATATAAATTTTTAAATATGTATTATATGTAAGGTGGATAAGGTGAGAATAAGTGATATGGTAAAATTGATCAACTGTAAATAATACGAATAAGGTCATGTTCTTTGAATTGGTTCAACTATCTAATCCAATCCAATCCAATCCAAACATATCCAAACTTATCCAAACCTTACCCAATTCCAAAAAAAAAAAAACATCGTCTCTAAAAACACAATTTCCCAAAAAGACATCATAACTTATCAAATCCAATCAAATTCAATCCATCCAAAAATTTTAACCAATCCAAAGAACAAGCCATTTAAGTATTTAACCTTTTCACAAAAAAAAAAAAAAAAGTTCTGAATATTGCTCTGTCAACTATCTAACCTTTTATTTTGAAAGCGAATATCCAATTTAAATGGACTGATCGACTAGGGCCCTATTTTTTGTACTATATAGTATGGTGCGGTATTATAACTCATCATATCACTTTATGTATTCTTTTACGCGATCTTCTGTTATACATGCACACACACACACAACCCACCACAATCAATTTTTTTCAAATTATAAAAACAAAACTCACCACAACTTACCACAATCTACCACAATTCCACCACACCCACCACAATTCCACCACACCGCGTTATACCGCATCCAGCCGTATAAAAGAACAACGCCTTAATATTCTTCTACACTTTACTAAATCGTACAACACTTTACCATAATCATTACTACTATATCTCCTCACTTTTCTTAGCTATTTTTCACATTATCTCCTCCCATCTACCACATCAACCACACTTTCAGCAAATTTTACTATATCATTCCACACATCACTGTATTTTCCACAATTTTACTACATCGTACCATTTTTACATCTTATCAACTCTACAAGATAACAGGGCCTAAACGTAGATTAAATATGACAAATAGTTTCTCCAATTAAAATTGAGTTTGACTTAGTACCATTCGATAGCATTTATTGAAATTAGAATTTTCTCTCTCCGTCTTTTTTATCTGTCATTCATGATTTTTAATGTTAATCTTTAATCATAATTTTTAATATAAAAATTTTATAAAAAATATAATTTGGTACTTTTTTAATAGTATTTTTTTATTAAAGATCAAATGATATCAATTTTATATAATAAATTATTATATAAATTAAGATATTAATGATCAAAATTTTTAATATAATTTTCATAATAACAGATAAAATAAAAACGGAGAGAGTAGCTTATATGAAGGAAAAGAAAATTGATTTTGGACATTATTGAGCAAAGCGTCAAATCATTTATCGTACACAAAAATTGATTTTGGACATTACTGACGTTTAGAACAGAAGTGTCAAATCAAAAGGCGCGGGCTTACTAGATATTTTGATCTAAGTTCATTGCATGTGATTTTTTTTAAATACCCCCTCCATTCCTTATAATTGTCATTGTGGAATATTTTTTTTTATATGAGTCACTGTGGAATATTGGAAAGATTTCAAGAAAATAATAATAATTGTATTAACAATAATAAAATAAGAATTAATTTTTTATTTTAGAGATAAAAGTAAAAAGTAAATTTGAAAAAAAAATTATTACTAATATTGTATTGAAATTGTTAAGTAACAGATATTATAAAAAACAGAAAATTAACTAAAGTGACAGATATTGAGAAATAAAAGGAGTAATAATTTATTGCATGTGTGAAAACAATAAAAAGTTTTCAAACAGTGTTTGATCTTATAGTATTAGTAGTACTCCCTCCGTCCCTTTTTAAATATCACATAAACTAACTTTGCAAAACCAATGTATTTTGAAAATAAAGTGAAAAAATTAGGTATGGATAAATATGCCTCTCATGAAGTGAAAGAGAGGAATAAAAGAGAATTTTAAAAGATGAATTAAAAATCATTTTCATTAATTATGGGTACGTAATATGAGTATTTTAACTATTGAAAATGTAAAATTGACAAATAAAAAAGGACAAGATAGTTAAGAAAATTGACACTCATTAAGGGATGAAGGGAGTATATTGTTATATTTTAAATTAGAAAAAATGACACAATAGAATTTATATTTTCAATATCATGTATAAATTACATAACATTATATTCTTACCTATTATTCTCTCCGTTCTTTTTTATCTATCATTCACACTTTTTGAGGTCCATTTTTAATCGATAATTTCTTACATAATATGGCCCTGTTCTTTTCTGCGGTTGGCAAACTGCGGTACCACAGCATACCGCAGTTTGCCACAACTCACCACACTTTACCACAAATCATTACCTTTTTTCTCTCCTCACTTTTCTCCTTTACTTTTTACATGATCTCTCCTCTTCTACCCTACATACCAATAAACTACCATAATTCCACCACACCCACCACAATTCCACCACACCTCACTACACCATACCGCAAAATACCGCAGAAAAGAACAGGACCTATGTTTACAAAAAATACGATATTTATTGCGAATCTAATAGTATCAATTTTGTATGATGATTTATTATATTTACGGTCAAAGTTCTTACACAATTACTTATGAGACACTTAAATAAAAATGGAGGGAATATTTATTAAATTTTTAAAAAAAGCATAAAGTATATTTAATGAGCCCTCTTCTTTTATATGGCTGACTGCGGTATGACGCGGTGCGGTGTGGTGGAATTGTGATGAGTGTGGTAGAATTGTGGTGGATCGTGGTGGGTTGTGGTAAATTGTGGTGGATTTTATATTTAATAATTGTAAATTGTGTTGGTAAATATGAAAAATAATTGGAAAAAGTGTGATGAAAAAGTAATTGCAATAATGTGAAAAATTAATTGGAAATGGTTGATTGTGGTGGGTTGTGGTAAATTGTGGTGAATTGATATATTGTGGCAGATTGTTGCAAAATACGGTATGTTGTGGCACTGCCGCCAGCTAGCCACATGAAAGAACAAGGCCTGAATGTGGTTATTTGATTAGGGTGCATGTCATTCGCATCCGGTGGCATAGTCAAGGCATCCTAGGCCACTCATATTTGGTAGGAAAATCAGATCCTAATATTTACAATTTTTGATAATTGAACGATAATAATTTAGGCTCTGTTCTTTTATGCGGCTGAGCGGTGCCACAACCCACCACATTTTGGCACAACCCACCACAATTCACTACAACCCACCACAAATTACTTTTTCAAATTTATTATATATCTTTAATATAAATTTTCAATCAATACTTTTCAACCCACTTTTTCCAATACAATACTTTTTCAACCATTTTTTTAATCATCTAAAAACAATACAATATTTCAACACACTTTTTCCAATTACTTTTTCACAATTACCAATACAATATTTATTTATATATATAAAAAAACTCACCACAACATACCAATAATATACCACAATTCCACTATACCCGCCACAATTTCATCACACCATACCGCAGCACACCGCATAAAAGAATAGAGTCTCAAATTTTATTGTCAATACTTTAAAAAAATGTATTTTTGGGGTACAAAATCTATCTCCATATTTTCTGTAAAACCCCGGAAAATTCGAATGTGTTGACCGTTACGTCATTGGTGGATTAAGTTGACTCCTTAGATTTTTAGATTTTATTGTTGATTTCTTCTGTTAACACTTGAGTTCGTAGGGCCGTTGAGAGACTAATAAGGATATTTTGATAATTTTCTACGTGCGTGGGGTAAGGGTAATTTGATGTGCTTAAAATTATATGATTTTATGTGTTTTTTCTTTTAATTATTATGATTTTATGTGTTATCCTTTAATTGTTTATGAGGTTATAAGATTTTAGAAATTCAAAAATTAGATTATTTTCCCCTGTTACTATTGTTAGTAGCTACTTTTAATTAGTTTATTTTACAAACTATTCTCTATTTTAATTGGTTAGTATATATATTGTTAAGTATAGAAAACCTAATAACAAAAACCCTAACCCTACTACTCTCCCATCTCTTCTCCCTCTCTGCTGCTGCCGCCAGTAATTGTGCCCAGCCACCAGCCGTCGCCGCCGACACCACCGGCAACCACCGTCCTCCCCTCTCTATCGTTCACTCTCCCTCTGTTCTTCTCTTTCGCCTCTCACAGTCTCCCCCTCTTGCTCGCACATCACGTCAATGACCACCGCTGCCTAATGTTTTGTCGACGTCGCCGTTGTGTCCTGGTGCACCCTCGACCATTGCACCGCTGTAGCCACCCGTCAGAGTCGTTATCGCTGTCGCGGCCCAAAACGCGAGGGACGTAGGTGTTGTTGCTACTGTTGATTCAACCCAGCCACCGCGACCATCGACCCTACCCGCCGTGTCCCTGCTGGCGCCGCCCAACCTTTGCACCTTCTCAACGCCGCCGCCGCCAACGTTGCCGGAACTCCGCTTGACCGCCACCAGAAACTACCGATAAGTGTATTTTATATATATGTGATCTTGGATAATTTAGAGCTAATTTGAGTGATTATTAATATGAATGTATTATTTTTATACTCGAATTCTCTATTTTATGCTTGGTTGGAGTTTGGTATAATTTTGTAGGAAATTGGTGTTTAAGTGAAGAAATCAAGCTTAAAATCAAGTGTATGGAGTCCAAGAGGATCACAATTGAAGAATAAATCCACCCCAAGGCCCAAGCTCAAGCCCAAGAACACATTGGATACCGGCAGATACCAACATGGGTGAGAAAAGACCCAAAACGGGTCGTTTCAGCCTCCAGAAAGTCCAGAATTTGATTCCAGTGACCAACACGGTCCGTGTCCGTTCAACACGACCCGTGTTGACCCTAGCATGGTCCGTGTTGACTTGGAACCACCCGTGTTGCCTCTGTTTAATGCAAAAATGGCGTTTCGGTTGCTCTTAATGCTATATAATTGATGTATCCGGTGGTTTTTGCTGGCATTGACTCCTACTCATCATCATCCTCATCATCATATTCATCCATCTTTTCATCCATATTTCCATCCACATTCATCCATTGTGAAGATAGAGAGATTGGTTGAGTTTTGGAAGATTGGTTCTCAAGAATTGGAGAGAAGTGGAGGAGCAAAAGTCCCCACGGATCGACATTCAAGCAAGGATTGAAATCCAACTCGGTTTATTTCTCTTTCTTATAGTTTCTATGCTTTCTAGAGTAGAATTTGTTATGTTTAATGAATCGAACATAAGTAGTGAGTAGTTTCATAAGTTTAGGGGATAAACCCTTATTAGTTTCTCTTATGGATTAAGTTTTGTTGGATTGAACAAGTCTGTTTATCTAGTTTGAATGCATTTTATTTAACCTTTGATTATGTTTGTCATTGTTTTTGACTGGCCATCAAGAATATGGAATTAGATTGTTGAATGAAGTACCGAACGGAGAAATTCAATAATCGGAACCCTTAGGATTAAACTGGTTTATGAAGTGAACTAGAGATAGAAGACTTTGTGATTAGGGGTCATTGGACAATTTGATCTTTAACTTAGATAAAAATTGACACAATAAAGAGTCCAAGAGATCAATTTTACTAAGCAATCCGTTTCATTGCCAAAAGCTCGCTACGGAATACATTATGCGATTATCGACCCTAAAATGTACCAAATTAGTGACATACATGTTCAACCCACTTGTTTGATTCATAGAGTTACTTAGGTTTTATCCCCTGAATGCTTTTCTCATATTGATTTCATCTTGTGAATTGTGTGAATATTTGGTTTATTTGACCTTTTTAGTGACTAGAACTAGAATTAGTTATCTCAATCTAAAACCCGACCGATTTAGCAATCACCTAGGAGGCTAGTTTGGTGCGTAGTTAGCAAAATTCCTGTGGGATCGACCTTGATACCTGCTAAACCCTAAAAAAAACCAGAAAAATCAGAAAATTGAAAAACTAGAAAAGAAGGAACTAAAAACAAAGAAAAAGAAACAAAATAAAATCTAATATGATACTAACTAATGCAATTCTAAGTGGATGCAAAATATTTACAATGATAGTTAAAAATTAGAAAAATCAAAAAGAAAAACTAAACTAAACAAAAGAAAACTAAAGAAACAAAACTAAACCTAAAACTAAAATAAAAACTAGCAAACTAAAAGAAAACAAAAATTAAAAATAAACAACAATAAAATCATATACACAAAGATGAGGACTCAACTACCCAACCACCCTCTATAGCACGATCTAGGGCGAGTGGTTTTATGAGCTCAAATGTGTTCGTGAAAGTGAAGTGAAGTGAAGAAATCCAGATGAAGAGTTCAGCGACGAGAACAGGTTCTAGAAGTGAGGACGTGCAGTTAGTAGTATGAGAATAAAAGTTTAGTTTATGTTTAGACTTGAAGTTAGTTAATGTTTAGTTATGTTATCTTTAGAATTAGAAGGTTTCTTTCGTTTATTAGATTGAAGTAAACAATTATCGTTGTTAATTCTTTTTCATTCTTGCCTTGTATTCATTCGAAAATACGGCAGCAACGCCCAATTAAAAAGAAAAAAGAACATTCCGCTGTTAACGTTTGTTTGACACTTTTTCATAATTGAATTTCCGGGCGTTACACTTTCACTTAGAGGATTTTTAAAATTTCAATTTTTTCTAATTTTTTGTGCGCGCCCCCCACAAAGTATATGGCGCGTACTTATTAAAAGTATTCGTAGATTTTTTTAAAAAAAAAATTTGAGCAATTATTATGATCCTTTAAGTAATAAAAAAGGGAAAATCATAAAATTATAAAAAATCGAAAAAACTTGGAACAAAGTTTGTAAATTTACTAAAAATTATCCGAGAACCGTTTATGGTATGCACCAAGTGGCTGTCAAAAAGAATACAATTTTATTTTTTGGGGACTGCTGACGTGCACAAAGAAAGTTCAAATTATTATCGTCCAATTGCCAAAAGTTGGGATATAACTATTAGAATTTAGTTTTCCTAACTGATAATTAATACTACGACTAATTATTGAAAATTAGTGCCAAAAATTATACTCGATCGATTTTTTTATCTGTCATTTACGATTTTCAGTATCAATTTTTAATCAATGATTTCTAATATAAAGTTGTTATAAAAAATATAATATCATATTGTTTTAATAGTATTTTTTATTACAAATCCAATGACATCAATTTTGTATGATAAATCATTATACAAATTAAGATATTAACGGTCAAAGTTTTTAACACAATTTCTTATATGACGGATAAATAAAAACGGAAGGAGTAATAAATTTTAATTTAGTGAAAAATAAGCTATTTAATTCTCCTTCGTCCTAAAAAAATTGTCCACTTTGTTTTTTCACGGTTCAATGTTATATTTTGATCAGTAATATTTTCCATTTATCTTAGCAAAATTTATATATTATATTTAAATAAAAATATTTTTAATCACAAATCACATAATGATCATAGTCTTAAATGAAAATCAACATATAATTTAATAAATTAATGGTCAAACTTTACAAATTAAATTGGAAAATTTTTTGAGGTGGAGTGGGTAGACGTTTAAAGCCCCGTTCTTTTATACGGTTGGTTGCGGTGCAGTAAGTAATGGTGTGGTGCGATGAAGTTTGAAAAATTGTGGTAAGTTGTGGTGAAAGTTGTGTTTAGGTGGTGTAGGTTAAGAGAGAAAATGTAAAAAGTAGAGGAGAAAGTAAGGAGAGAGAAAAATATAAAAATATATTAGTAATGATTATAGTATGGTGTGGTGAAGTGTGGTGGAAAATTAAAGAGTGTGATACGATCTGATACCGCACTACAACCTACCGCACAAAAGAACGGGCCTGAGGATGAGCTTTACCTACGTTTCACAAAAAACAACAATTATCAAAAAACGACACTTTTTAATTAAAGAAAAAACCCCACACAAAAAGGGATGGGTGAACGTATATTGGGCTAGTATATATTTTATATATATATATATATATATACATATATATATATATGTGTGGAAAGCGCGAGAAGGTGCACAAGGAGCTAATTAAAATTTAAGAATTCATCAAATATTTTTGAGGTATTTTTATTTCATATTAATGGCAACCCACAGCAGCAGCAGCCTTGAGCGTAGTCGATGGTCCCTTGCAGGGATGACCGCCCTTGTCACCGGTGGCACCAAAGGAATTGGGTAAAGTGTTTTATTTTCATCAAATTCATATATATTATGATTTTTAATATTAAACTATTGATAATATTAGATAAATGGGAATTAATATTTGTTAGCTATAATTCAATTACTTAGGCTCTGTTCTTTGGTTAAGTTATTTTCAGGTTTGGATAAATAAATTATGATAAGTTATGATGTTTTTTTTTGGAATTGTATTTTTAGAGTGTATTTTTTTTGGGAATTGTGTTAGGTTCGGATAAATTAGGATAAGTTATGATAAATTGGGAGAGTTATATTCAACCTAACCAAAGAACAAAACCTTAGTTTCTTAGGCCCTGTTCTTTGGTTAGGTTAGATATAGCTCTCTCAACTTATCCTAATTTATATCCTAACTAATCTCAACTTATTCAAACCTATCCAAACCTAACACAATTTTCCAAAAAAACATCAACTCTAAAAACACAATTTCCCAAAAAAACATAACAACTTATCCTAAATTATCTTAACGTGTCCATCCAAATCAGAAAATAACCTAACCAAAGAAGAGGACCTAATCTGAAAAGTTATGTGTTAAATTTAGTGTATAGTTTTATATATATTACATGTGGTTTCATACTTATAAAATAATCTTAACACTAAGACATGACAATGAAGGCCTTGTGCTAAGGTCTTGTGCTAAGTTAATTAAAGTGGCAGATAATATGGAAACGAGGGATTAACTTGTATTCTTAAAATTTGCACTTTGAACTGTCTTTCACACTTAACTCAAAGGACTATCTAAAATCACTGTGAAGTTTGCACATTAATTTATGTGTGGTTGTTAGTTGTTTATTAGTTTTAACTTTTTTTTTTGTTTACTTTTACTCTTGAAGACATGCAATTGTGGAAGAACTAGCAGGGCTAGGAGCCAGGGTTCATTTTTGTGCAAGAAATGAAGTTGAAATCAAAGAATGTGTTCATAATTGGGAATCCAAGGGTTTCCAAGTTAGTGGCTCTGTTTGCGATGTAACTTCCCGGCCTCAGAGAGAGAACCTCATGGAGTTGGTCTCTTCTAAGTTTGATGCCAAACTTAACATCCTGGTTAGTTTCCCATTTCATAATCAAATCTTATACTGTATAAATGTTTATATCTGATTTTTACGCATACAGTGACGGAGCATCACTAGGACAAGGTGGGGCAATTGCTTCATGTTGCTCTATTCATGTTGCTCTATTGGTTAAGTTGATAAAGTTGTATTTGATCACTATTGAGGTTCCAAGTTCAATGCTTGACTCGAATGCATTTTCTGTTTTTCCCTTTGCTTTCATAGTTTGTTGTTTGATATTGTTATTATTATTATTTCATTTTTAAAACCTTTTTCAACCGTTTTCCTTTAGGTAGAGACTTGTGTTATATTATACAAAATTCAGTATTGTCACTGTTTTGTTATTTTAATTTTAATGGTACATTGGTTGCTAAATAAAATACAAACTTAAATTACTAACATTTAACGATCTTATAGTATATTTTTCAAAATAATTTTTCTATTCTCTTGGGCCGTAACTTTTTTTAAATTATTGTTAAAACTTATAATAAAATAGGTTTAGCCACTCATATTATTTGTCATCTTAACCATTTTTTTTTGTTTCACAATATCTTGTCTATTTGCAATTCCAACTACATATGAATTACTTGTTTACCAATTTCGACATTTGTTAATTATTTTTCGTTAGTAATTATAAGGCAACTGTTATATTTTTTTGTGCAATGTCAAATCGATTAAAAATATGAAACGAAGGGAATAATATTTTTACCCCCCTTAATATTAGATGTCGGCTTCGTCCCTATATATATATATGTGTGTGTGTGTGTGTGTGTGTGTGTGTGTGTGTGTGATAATTGTAGACCTTAGTAGAGTCTCGCTAATAAAATATGAGGAGATTAAGATGTAGGCAGTTTTCTCTGTATCCACAAGAGTACATGAAGAGACTGATTAGGAACTACTCAAAAAATCTCAAAATGGAAAACAAAACCAATAGAGAATCGAAAGAAAACTATAAGGGAAACAAATAGAAGAAGAGAACCATATGTATATTTAAAACACATTGACATAGACATTTCTGCCTATTCAAGTCTCCATGTGTTTGATCAGAAATGTATTTGGCAGTAGTGATATGTATGAAAGCTGAATTCTAAGGCCCTGTTCGGCAAAATTAGTGTTTTAGGTAGTGGATAGAGGTTTAAATAGCGGATAGCGGTTTAAGTAGCGGATAGCGGATGACTGTTCAAATGAAAATTGTGTTCGGTAAATTTAGCGGTTGAATTAACATATTAATGTGAATTGACATAAAAGGATATGAACAATTTTGAAAGATAAAATTTTCAAAGGGTATTTTTTGACCGAAAAATATGAAACGCTATACCCCAAACGCTAAACGTTAACTTTATTAGCGTTTAGCAAAACGCTACTCAAAACGCTAAGCGCTCCTCAAAATGCTAGTTTACCGAACACTAATATTTACGCAATTAGAGTTTTGACTTGATCAAAACGCTAAACGTTACCCTAAACGCTACTGCCGAACACAGCCTAAATAACATGAATACCTTTGCAATTATAGTCAACCTCCAGGGATATCCATACTGAGAAAAAAAAAAAAAAAACACTCTATTGTAATTCCTGGTCCCATGGATCATGTTAGATCATTCTTTTCTTAAAAGGACAAATTTTGATTCGCACGTTAAACGTATAAGGATTTAATAAAATATATGTTGTTGTCTTTTTATTTTATTTATCGTCTCTATTTTAATTTAAATCAGTAAAGCTTTAATATATGACTATTAATTTTTTGATTATATGACTATTAATTTATACATGTGTATGATAATCTAAACATGAAATTACTAATATTAATTAGGTTCTAAGAAAATACTATTCTATGACTATAATGTTTTATCTAACTTTTTTGATAAAATATAATTTGTCATTTATGATAGTTATATTTTTCAATATTTTTCTTAACCTATCAGTTTAAAATAATGAAAAATATAACTTTTAAAAAGTTTAAAGTTAAGAAAATAATAAAAAAATATAACTATCATAACTGACGGATTATCTTTTATAAAAAAAGATAAAACATTATAGTTATTGAATAGCATTTTTTTAAAATTAGTAGAATAATAGTAGTAGTTTCATGTTTAAATTATCATGTACATGTATAAATTAAAATTCATATATTAAAGTTTTACCGAATTAAAATAAAGACGATAAATAAAATGTAAAAAAGATAACATATATTTTATTAAATCATTGCACGTTTAACGTGCGAATCAAAACTTGTCTTTAAATAAAAAAATCTAAATTGTACCATGTACTTACTTTTTAAATAATTTTGATTTTTAAAGTATATTTGTATACTAAATAAAATTTTGACATCTCTGTCTTTCTCTCAATCTATCTATGATACACACACATATACACGCATAATTCAATTTAACAAGCAATCAACATATTAGGTAGATTTTGATTTTTCTCATTTTCGTAAATGATAGAAAAATTTATATATGCATGATTTAATTTATTTAACATCAATCAACATATTAGGTAGATTTTTTGATTTTTTGTATTTTCATAAAATAATAAAAATTTTATGTATGCATGATTTAACTTAACCTTAAGTTAATATATTAGACAGATTTTATAATTTTGATTCTTTTAGTAAATAATAAGAAATTAGTTAGTTAATGAATGAGAATGAGAATAAACATGAAAAATGGGGCAGGAGAGGTGTGAGGGAGGTTAATTGAGAAATAAGATGATTGACTAATTTTCTTGTTTATAATTAGTTTACAAAGAAAGATAAATAGACTAAAAGAAATTATACAATAATTAGTGTGTTGACTTATGACATAAAAATATAATAAGTCACTGAATTGGAGAGAAAAGTAGGTATAGGTTAATGTAGTAATGATTTTTTTTTAATGAAACTGAATCTTTTCTAAAGAAACAAAGATGATTAAAGTTAATATTATACTTTTCACAAAACATTAAAAAATAAAATAATGTAAGATAACAACATAGGAGCCTAAAAGAATTTTTTTTAAAATTAAAATCTATGTAATTATAACATAAATTAGGGAAAATAGAAACCCAAAAAAATTTAAATATAAATGACGGTTCCAATGTGAAAAGGGAAATAGAGAATACATATAAAAAAAATACTAACTAAAAATATGGTGGTCTAGTGGTATAGAAGTTGGAGAGTTTTCCTTTGTATTAGATGTACAAATCTTGATGTTAAAAATTTCTTTGATAACTATTTTGGTGCAAATAAAAAATATTGTAATTACTATTCTATCCTTATAATTTATATCAATGGTAAGGGGTAAATGGGTAAAGTGAAATTTGCATACCATAAACCCCTTTAGCTTTATATATTACATAGATTAATTATTAGACAACAATAATACTAACTTTGAGGGTACTGATGGATAATAATACGAACAATGTTGTTGGACTCTAGCACTATGGAACTATTTTTCAGCAATAGTACGCCACCGAGTTAGATGTACAAATCTTGATGTTAAAAATTTCTTTGATAACTATTTTGGTGCAAATAAAAAATATTGTAATTACTATTCTATCCGTATAATTTATATCAATGGCAAGGGGTAAATGGGTAAAGTGAAATTTGCATACCATAAACCCCTTTAGCTTTATATATTACATAGATTAATTATTAGACAACAATAATACTAACTTTGAGGGTACTGATCGATAATAATACCAACAATGTTGTTGGACTCTAGCACTATGGAACTATTTTTCAGCAATAGTACGCCACCGAGTTAGTAGGTATTTGACTCGACGACACAACGATGTATTGCCTAATTGTCTAAGCTAGAGACCATTTACATAAGATCATAAGTTATAAATTAATTTTATGAGTGAATGATCTTAATCTTTCAAGTGAACAAAATTACCATAAAAAAACAAGTTATGACGAACAGTTTAAACTTTTTAGAGTGAACTGTGTAGGACAAATTTAGTAAACAATGCACTTGAAGTAAGTGAACAACTACGTTACTATTAATGAACAATTTAGTTCAAGTTAGTGAAAGGGTCGCCTAAGTTACTTTGTACTCCTCTTTTCCCGGATTCAAAAAAAAAATATGGTGAACAATGATGTTATCATCAATGAACATTTTAATTCAATTGATGCTGGTAACCGGCCAAAAGTTGTTGAAATTTAAAAAAAAAAAATTTGACTTGGCTACCATGTCATCTCCTGGAGCACATACTCTAACAGCATACAATAATTTGTAGTTAAATAATAACAAAAAAGAATAAAAAGAAAGTATATGCGAATCACATTATTCGAAAGCACATTACCTTACTTCCTTAGGATCGTTTCTTTAAGGGTGTAAGATTAAGTTAGGTAAAATAATATAAGGAAAAGAAAGTTAGGTAAGAAAAGTAATGGAGGTACATAAATGTTATATTATCTATTTCTTCTTTATTTTTAAATAAATCCTGTGAGTTGAATAAATAATTTTAAATATAAATTATCTAAAAGTATAATCTTGTTATTCTAAATAATAAGATAAAATAAAGTTAGATTAGGTAAGGTAAGATAAGGATAAATTTATTTTATAAAGATGCTTGGATAAGTTGAATAAGTTGAATAAAGAGGCTTGGATAATAGAGTAGCAGTGCCATCAATTTTGGCATCAAGTCAAAAGGTAAGATTTGACCATTTGTGTACCGTCAAAGCATGTTTTTCTTTGGGTTTTTACAGGTCAAAATTAGATTTTTAGCAAATCTAATTTAGATATCAATACCAGAAAACATATACAATTATTAAATGGATTGACTTAAACTGACCTACTAGACAACCCTTGATCAATAATACCACCATCTATAGACAATGCCTTATTTTTCTACGAGACATGAGGGGGTTACAACTATTTTTCAACCGTTAAATAGGTAAAAATTAGAAAAGCCTAACAGTAAGCTAGCTACAGAAAGTTAGTTACTAACTTTAAACAGTTACTAAAGCGATGCAACAATCCTGTTGTTTTATGCGAATGATAAGTTGTGAATGTGAATAAATTGGTATAGTGAAGACTGTGAGATAGGAAGTGTGTGAATAATGTAAATAAATGCGAATAATGCGGAAATTACCATAGAATAGGACCGTTGCGGTGAAGTTGAAGCAACAACTAATAAAAATCTCTAAGAATCTTTACAATTTTTTAAAAAAATCTTTTTAGGATACTAGAAATACACACATACACACATTTTTTTTATAAGCGTTGGGTTAGAGCCTAGGGATGGCAATGAGCCGGGGAATCTCCGAACCCGTTGGGACCCCGCCCCGCTCTGGGGAAAAATCCCCGTCCCCATTGGGGACGGGGACGGGAACGATTTTCCAAAATCCGCTCGGGGACGAGGCGGGGATGGGGACAAAATTTTCCCCATCCCCGTCCCCATATTCCCCGCCAGGGTGAATTCCCCGTCCCCATCCCCAAATCCCCATCCCCAAAAATGTTAAAATTACCAAATAAACTTTATTATAATTTAATATATATATTAATGGGAAGGATAAAGTAGTAATTTTTCAATTTATTCTCACTTGTTGATGTATTATTGTTTGATTTTGATGTATTATTATTTGAGCAAGTTAAATACGTTGTATTTTGAACATGTTAAAAACCGGGTTCGATTAACAACCGGATCCGATTAAAATTTAGTTAAATTTAGGATAGTTTTAAAAAATCCCTATTGGATCCCCGTTGGGGATGGGGAATCCGCGGGGATGGGGATGGGGTAAGAATCATTCCTCGAAGTGGGGATGGGGACGGGAATGGGGATGAGTTTTGGGAGTGGGGATGGGGACGGGGGTATACTCCCCCATCCCCGATCCGCCCCGTTGCCTTTATTCAATCAAGCAAACAAAAACGTTGAAGAGCATTCCATCCAGTACATAGGCCAGTCGGCCACCGAAAAACCTAGCCCAAACAAAAGCAAAACAAGGATATCAAAATAAATCATTGCCCCTGTAATTTTTGTGTCACATCACTTCAAAAACAAACCCCCATCCCTACGGGCTACGCTTCTGAATATGTCTCCTCGTTCTCTTCTTTCTTAATCCAACCAAGCTAATTAAAAATTGCTAGAATATTCTGAAAATTTGTAGCCAATGCTTCAATTAGGTTGTTAGGATTCTCAAGGCGTCGTTAGCAGACAAACAGTCTTTTGTAGTTAGATGAAACATCCTCAATTGCATTACCAATAAGCTCAACATCTAGTTTCTATTTATAGTACAAGGCTAACATAATTATTTATGGGGTTAATAGAATCCTTGCAGACAAGGAGTTACAAAAGAAACGGCTAACAAATCAACAACTTGATTTTCACTCAAACTCTTTTACCTTGCTCCCCAAGACACAGAGACCAACCCAAAATTGATCTCCACATTCAATCCAACAGATACATGGGAAAGTCCTTCCACACACTCACGCACACACACATACATACAGACACTCATATATACATGCTAATGTTCAAGTTTGACCATGATCAATTCATTAGGTAAACAATGTCGCGACAGGAATGAGCAAACCAACAACGGAGGTGACACCAGAAGAATATGCAAAGATAATGGAAACTAACCTTGAATCATCCTTCCATTTTTGCCAACTCGCACATCCTTTGCTCAAAGCTTCTGGCTTTGGTAGCATCGTTTTTCTGTCTTCTGTTGCCGGTATTCTTGCTGTGGATGTTGGTGCTGCTTATGCGACTTCCAAAGGTATGTTGGATAGTCACCATGAGTGTTTCTTTTATTTTTATTATTTTGAAAGTTTTAGGCTATGTTCTTTGGTTATGTTATTTTTAGGTTTGGATGGATAACTTATAATAAGTTGGGATAAGTTAGGCCCTGTTCTTTTTTGCGGTTGGCAAACTGCGGTACCACAGCATACTGCAACTTGCCACAACTCACCACACTTTACCACAAATCATTACTTTTCTCTCTCCTAACTTTTCTCCACTACTTTTTACATTCTCTCTCATCACCTACCCTATATACTAATAACCTACCACAATTCCACCACACCCACCACAATTCCACCACACCTCACCACACCATACCGCAAAATACCGCAGAAAAGAACAGGGCCTTAGAATAAGTTATGATATTTTTTTTGAGAATTGTGTTTTTAAAGTGGATGTTTTTTTGGAGAATTGTGTTACGTTTGAATAAGTTAGGATAAGTTGGGAGAGTTATATCCAACCTAACCAAAGAACAGGGCCTTAAATTTAATCTTCAGATTGCTCGTTTTAGACTGAAAATCATGAGAGCGCAGAGCTTTCATTTCACCTAAGGGCCTGTCAAATTCATGAGTAAATTGAATTTACCAAAATTTACTGGTTTTTACCTAAATTTACCAAAATTTATCAAACTTTACCAAAAATTACCAAAATTAAAAAAAATTATTTTTTAGATATTAACGTAAATTTGCCAAAAATTACTAAAAGTTATCAAAAATTACCAAAATTTAACTTATCAATTACTTTTTAACCATAAATTTTATACGCGCTGAAACATAAACAATGATACAATTGTTCAACTACTTTTTAATTGTGGTCTTTTTGTTATTGGCAGGAGGAATGAACCAATTAGCAAGGTACTTGGCTTGTGAGTGGGCCAAAGATAATATTAGGGTTAATTCTGTTGCTCCTTCGTACATACTAACTCCGCTTACTCAACCGGTAAATCCTCTCAATCCTTTATTTTTCACCCATGATTATCTTTTGTGAACTGCATGGAGATATAAAATGCCATTAGAAAAACCTAGCACACATTCAAATAATTGATTCCACCAACTCTAATAATTTTTGAAGGTTTCATATAGAATAATTAGTTTCATTGTAAATAGTAATGTTTGTCGAAATATTTGATCTTTCTATTCTAGACCCCGCAAAGACAAGACCTATTTTTAGGTCTTGTTCTTTTGAAATGTAGGAAAAAAGGAGTATATGTAAAATAAAGTAAGTAAAACTGGTTCAAGACACACTGCTTGGAAAAACTTCCTAATATGTCACCCATGTTGAGACTACTCCCAAGCAAGCACGCTTAACTGGGGAGTTCCCCTTCAGAAAAATACATCTTGGTGATATAAGTAGTCATTTCAAACCCTTTAAGCCACACTTTAACCGTATATTTGGAGTGTTACAATTCTTCAAGTTCATAATCTGAATGATTGAAAAAGATTATTTTGCAACTTGGATTATGGTGTACTAATGTAAAATGTCTCATTAAAACTTTTTCTTTTTCTTAATGGAGTAGTAAGTCGTGAACGATTTCCGAATTTTCGATCAATTGGAGTCAATCTCTTTGAATTACCAAATTCAGGATACTGTTCTTACATCTAAACCCCTAAATACCTTGTCATGAGTTGGATTTCTAAATTGGTTTTAATTAATCTTTCATCAATTTTTTACATATAAAACCTTGGAAACAGATAATCTTTCCAAAACAAACGTCATCTTTCAGCAATTTTTTTTTTTGTTTTTCCATAAGAGTATCATAAGGGCTTTTTTATTGCTTCATGTAGTCTCCAACTCTCCACTATATTTGTTTTATTGTTTCAACCAATACTCTTTGCTTTGATCAATTGAAGAAATTGAAATGATATCTTAATGTTTAATTTCTACACCAGATTCTTGATGATAAAGAGTATCTAAATGGTATCATAGCAAGAACTCCAATGGGAAGGCTTGGAGAATCGAATGAGGTGTCTTCTTTGGTGGCCTTCCTATGCATGACTGGCTCTTCTTTTATATCGGGTCAAACCATTTGTGTTGATGGTGCTATCACGGCATATGGGTATTCTAATTCCGGATGGTAGTAAACAAAAGAATGGAGTTGAAATCTGCAATTTATTAGGTGCACCTGGAGCATGTACTCCAAATTCTACAATTGTTCACCGACATATATTAGGTTGTTTACGTTGATTAATATGATTGTTCGCTCTAATTACTATGATTGTTCACTCGCAAATATCTGAAGCACACGCTCTGGGTGCATGTAATAGATATTGGTTAAAATGTTATCCGCAATGGAAGTTGTGAAGTGAAAATCTCTTATCCTTGTGTTGCTAAATTGCTCTTTGAATATTTGTTGCCTTTGTCACTTGGCCTTGCCCTAAAGAGCTTCAACATCATATATGTTTATATATGGACATAAATAAGCGGATGGATTACATGAAACTACAATTGCAATTTGTCTAGAATTAAATTATCAAAACCATAGAACCCAAGCTAGGAAGTAACATCGATCGGCCGATCGCTGCATTGACAAACTACAAGGCTCATTATTGGTATATGCCAAAATGTATTGTTACTGAAACTCAGGCGGCCTTTATTCCAGGGAGACTGAAAGAAGATAACATTCTGGTAGTCTATGAAATTTTGCATATGTTGGCAAATAAAAAGAAGGTAGGCAGTTCGCAGCTTTAAAAGTAGACATGAGTAAAGACTATGACAGAGTCTGATGGGATTTTGTTGAGGCAGTCCTTCGAAAGATGAATTTTCCTCAGCGGTGGATTAAGTTAATCTTGAGGTGTATTACTACAGTTCGGTACTCAATTATAGTCAATGGGGTTGCTTATCCAAGGTGACCCCTTATCTTCTTACTTGTTTATCCTTTGTATGGAGGCTTTATCGGCTGCTATTCAAGGGGAGATGAGCTAGGGTCGAATTAGGAGTTGTTATAGCAAGAGGAGCACCCCAAATTTCCCATCTTTTCTTTGCTGATGATTCTCTCTTCTTTACAGAGCTTGAGACGACTTCTTGTATGGCCCTCAAGAATGTGATAGACAAATATAATTTTGCTTTGGGTCAGGTAGTCAATGTTAACAAGTCGTCTATATGTTTCTCAAAGGGTGCCACGAATGAAGACAAAGAAGGAATGAGAATCATTTTTGAGTATCCCAAGGGGATTTTTTCCAGACGTATTTGGGAGTATCCACAATGACACCTAGAAATAGGACAGACCATTTCGGCTTCATGATAACCAACATCCAAAAACGGCTAGAAGGGTGGCGGGCGAGGATGTTGTCTCCAGCTGGGAGGGCAATTCTTATCAATGCCATGTTGGTGTCGCTACACCACCAAATCTTTAGTGTGTATATGATTCTAAAGAAGGTGGTCGATAGGAACAAATCTTTGGTTCTTAACTTTTTCGGTGGAAGGTGGACGACTCAAATTTTGTCCATTGGAAACATCAAAATGTTGTTTTTTTTCCTCGAGGGGCATGTGGGAAGCCTTAACAAGGTGATGCTCTTGAGGCAAGCTTGATGGGTGTATGATCGGTTGGCCTTGCTTATTGCCAGGATGGGGGGAGTAAAGTATGGAATGTCATCACCTGTTGAGAGCTCTACAGAGTATAATATGCCCTCTAGGAGTCCTTCTACATGGAGAGGGATGTCTCGGGTTGTTGCTCAGTGCATGAAGCATTTTAGATGGAGTATTGGGGATGACACAAGGGTGAAGGTCTTGGATAGTCGTTAGGTACCTGGGAGTTTGCTGGAAGTTCGGAATGATGATAGAAGAAAGGGCCTACAACAGATATGTGTGGCCGCTCTAACGAAGGCGAATGAGGGTAGGATGGTTTGGGACACAAATGTGCTTCGGATGAACTTTAGTGCAAGGACGATCAACAAGATTCAAAGTGTTTTTCCGCCACAGCCAAATCAAGAAGACCAGTTGGTATGGTCCGGTAAGAATTCGTCTGACTATAGGGTGAAAGATGGGTATTATTTTTTTTCCTCCTGTTGGAATCAAGTGGTAGTACGCCGTCTACAGGGGATTCTAAATTCTGAAAGCGATTGTAGCATGCGGACATGCCACCGAAATTGTAAAACCCAGAGTTTTGGGTAAAGCCACCGTTAGCTCCGTCTGGAAGACCATTGGTGTTGAGTTTAAGTTTCGAGGACGAAACTTTTAAGGGGGTAATGATTTAAAACCCCGGAAAAATTGGAAGGTGTTGACCGTTACGTCGTTAGTATATTTTACGTCCGTTAATTGTTTCTGTGTTAAATGGTTAACACTTGAGCTCATAGGACCGCCGAGGGTTATCAAGGGTAATATAGTCTTTTCTACGTGCATGGTTATGCATGAGAATAGGGGTATTTTGGTAAATTACATGTTAATTATTGATGATTATGTATTAGTTTTTATTTAGTTAATTATGTGTTATTTTTACTATTATCATTATTATTAATATAAAATTAGTATAATTATTATTTTTCAAAATTTAAATTTTTCTCTAAATTTTGTAGTGGCCGGTAGAGGCCTTGTTCCCCAAGTTTTAGTTTACTAAATTAAGTTATTAATTGCCTTAATTATGTTTTAATTAACCTAAAATCTGAAAACCTTAAAACTCCAACCTCTCCCTCTCGTTCCCCTGTGTAACCGCACCACCACTTGCTGCTGCCTCAACCGTCCCTGCCGCCGGAGCGCCACCTGCAACCACCGTCCCTCGTCGCCGGACAACCACCGCCGCACCCATCACAACCGCCGCATCCCTCCCTCCTTGTTTCTCTCTCTCGCCTCCCTTTCTTCCCCCTCCATCTGCATCGCTATACGCCCCTGCCAACCGCCGCCCAGTTGCTGCCGATTGTCGTCGTCGACTCCCGACCATCAGACGATCGCCGCATAACCCTCGTCATCACCAGAAACCGCCGCACACCGCCCCGACGCGAAGAAACGAGTCCGCGCTGCTTGAAGTCACTGCTGGGTTCGACCCCGACTGCCGCGACTGTCGAGTACCGTCTGACGGTTCACCCCGACGCACCCGCCACCGACGACGTCACCGGAGCACCGATCGCCGCCCCTCAGCCCAGCAAACATTAGTAAACCCTCTTTCTTAGTTTTGCATATTACTGTGTGCGGTTCTTGATTCTTGCTTTCAACTGTTATTCATATCATACGTACATGATTTTCTTTGGGTAATTAGGATAGTATGCCCTTGTAAGTCAAATAATTTTTGATAGTTCTTGCCTTTAGGATCTGGGAGTGGATTAGATTATCAAATGTTGTAAATATGATCAATTACCAGAGGTTGTGCTTGTGCGTGGGTTGGTGAGCAAGGGTGTGTTTTGGATGCTTGAACCACTCTCAAATAACAATATCATCGTCGATCTTCATAAAGAGGAGAAGTGAGTGTGTCTCTTTTGTTTCTCCTAGTTCAATTCTGGAAATTTATTTGTTCTATTAACTTTCTTTGTCTTGCTTGATGTTAGGTTAGTAATTACCTTGTTTTGTAAAGCATGCTACCGTGTATGATTCATGTGTATTAAGTGTCTAATTTTTATGGTTAAATTATTAATTTTTGTAATATATGTGGTGAATATTGTGAATTCATGTAAATTGTGATTAGGGTTTGATGAGAGTTAGAGTAATTGTTTAATTTCAGCTTATTAATTTTCTTTTGAGTTATAATACCTATAAGTCGATCTACTGAGTATGTTCGTTGTTTTAATGTCGTTTACTTTCATATTCCTAAGTAAATTGTTTAATTTTAGTTTTATTACATGAGTCGATAGTTTTTTTTAAATTAGTATCGATTTTATATGAAAAACTATGTGATAATTACCTAAAGAGTGTTTTAAAACCCTTTTATTGTTTTATAAATTTTATAACGTATTATGCATAATAAAGTTCCAAATGTTATATTTTAGGAGTATCGACTCGTGGATATATTAATATTCGTTATTATCGAGTTCTTTATTTATTAAAAATGTTCAATTTATTTATATTTTAGTAAAATAGCACCTTGTTGATTTCTTATGCGTTTTGAAGTTTAGGGGTCCATGTTTCGTTTCTCCTATTTCGATTATTAGTATAAATTTTAAGTTTATGTGGTCGTTTGAGAATTAATATGTTATTGTCGCAAATTTATGTTAGTATATGTGTGAATCGACCTTAGTTATGCTATGAGAGTGAAAAGGGAAGTAGTAGACCCTAGTAGACTGTTTGGAACCTCTTGGAGTCCCGGGATAGTATGGTTAGAACTAGGATCGAAAATCCCGAAATAAAAACCCGGTCAGTTTGGACAGATTTTATGAGTCATACTCTATCGGTCACCATTTATTTTGTAGTTAATATTTAGCCCTACCTTTTGGTCTGGAAATACTTTAGGATGTTAGCTTTCATAGAAATTTTGTGGATCGGGATTTTGAGGTGTATATTATGAGTTACGACCCAAATAGCGCACCTAGGTCAGGACTGGACATGTTGTAAAATTGGCTGTTTTTGAAGTCCTTAAGGCGTGTTTTAGGTCTCGAGGTCAACATAGGAGTTTTAGTAGACATCCCGAGGTTTCCAGAAAGTCTAAAACCAGACCCATAGGATGTCGGGAAGTCAAGTTACGGTCCGTTCTATGTGCGCGTTGTAATCTGTCCAGTTTTTCAATTGTTATGGACATGTTTATTTATATGAATGTGATGTCATGTTTATGTTATTACTTGAATGATGGGAACCTTATAGTATTCCTAGGGTGGGCTGAGGTAGAATGTAGTGAGTACTAATTTCGAGAGACGTTTAACTATAGAATTATTCTATTTCTAGGCACGATCTAAACCGCGTCGTTTTAGTGAGCTCAAGTATGTTCGTTGAAGTGAAGTGAAGTGAAGATATCGAGGTAATGTCTATGTTTTAAATCCCGCTGGGGTGCACTTTAATTGTTTTGTCGATTTTAAAGTTATTTTGCGGTTTGCATCCCGAATCGATTTTATGGTGAAAATTGACTGTCTGTATTGGATGTCGAGTTATGTTTTTGAGTTGATTAAAATGTGGACAGTCCTTTACGTGTGTGATTTGGAAATGGTTTTGGAAATTTGGGATTGGACTGGATTGGACTGTTTGAGTTGGAATGGTATGATATTAAACCTGACTAATAATTCAAACGTGACGTAAATGCAGGTTCAGGCAACACCCCCGAAGACCAGGTTCTAGGAATCCTGTAGGGGGGTTGTCAAGAGATTAGGGATGCCTGATAGGTGCTACTTCCCCGGGGTTAGTTTTATGCACGTGTGTGAAATGGATGGCCATCCGTATGATTGAGATTTTGAATGATTGAGATTGGTATATTGAGATTGAGATTGAGATTGTGATGAGATTGTGATATGATTATAGCGAAGTCATTGGACTTCGAGGGCCAAATAAGCAAGGTCCGCCCGCTTAATAATTCTGAAAGATGGTTATGGTTGGTTGGGAAAGAAAGTTAGTTTCGAAAAGATTTGACTTGTTCACTTCTCCCCCAAAAATGAATTGAAATGGATTTTAAATTGTTTTGACAGTTAGGGGTAGACATTATTGAGTCCTCCTCATGTTTTTAAATGTTTTGTTTTTCAGGTGAAGAGTATGTGATGGGAATGGGAACTAGCAGTGAGGACGTCGAAGCTAGTCTTGAGAATAAGTTTAGTTTATGTTTAGACTTGAGTAGTAATGTTAGTTTATGTTGTCTTAGAAATTGAAAGTTTCTTTTGGTTGTTAAATGGAAGTAATTAATGATTAGTTAGTTTTTCCTTTCTTGCCTTGTATTCCTTCGGGGATACGGCAATAACGCCCAATTAAAAAGGGAAAAAAAAGTCTTCCGCTGTTAATGTTAGTCAACGTTTGACTTTGATCGCTAAGTTTAGAGTTTAATTTCCAGGGCGTTACAGAAATAGAAGGTATTTAAACGCCCTACCTATCTAGGAGAATAGGTTGAAGAGGAAGGTCTTTGATTCAGGAGAATGCTTTTGTGGGTGTGCGCTGGAAACGATGGACCACTTATTTCGGTTCTGCATGGTAGCTAAAAGAATCTGGAGGGGTTCAATGTTGGGCCTCAACTTGCACGTGAATCAACATGTAAGCTGGCTTGAGTGGCTTAAAGGATGGGCTGGCCTCTTTGCAAAGTAGAAGGATATGGGTCCGTTTTTTATCAGGAAGTTTTTCGTAGTTATGTGGGTGATTTGGAAGCGAAGGAAATTTGTCTGCTTGAATGGCGAGATTGCGAATAACCCTCTGTTGTGTAGGATGTTTAAAGCAGTCTAAGGAAGAGGAGGAGAGATGGGTAAAGGGGAAAGGGAAACAAGTCTACAGGAGAGAGACGAGGAGTTGAACGGATATGCATATGGTGAGTTGGGGAATAACTGGGCCCCATAGTGATGGGCTTGTATTTTTTGGTTGGTGCGAAGGATGTGGGTGGGTTGGGGGGGGGGGGGCAACGACCTAGGTGTTGAAGGAGGGAGAAACCATAAGCTTATGTGCGGCTGAGAAGTTCCAAGTGGAGTAAGTTATGCAAGCGAAGCTGTATGCATTTTATATGGCCTTGGTTGAAGTGGAGCGGAGGAAGTTAGCGGTGGTTAACATTTTTACTGACTCGAAGTTGGTGATTGACTCGTTAAGTCGGCCTAGTTCAGCCACAGTCGAATGCCGAAATTTGACAATTGCTTGTGTTTCCAGTTTTGCTGTTTTTGAAGGGGGTATTATAGGGAAGGTTGATCGGGTTCTGGTGAATCCGGCCCATAAGTTGACGAAACAAGCCAAGTAGGGACCTTAGGGGATATGGGCCTCGGGTTGCTATTTTCTTTCTTATGTTATATGTTTAATGTTGTGTTTATTGTATACTTGTATGTGATGTCTTTTTTGGCAAAAAAAAAAAAAAAAGAGACCATAAACAATATAAGAATATAACCACAAAATTAGCATGGTATCAATAGAACTATTATTAAATGTATAAAAGAAAAATCGTTCACTTTCTAAAGGTGTTGGGAGTGTCCCGACAATGTTCAATTTATTTTTGAGTAATTAAGCTAAATTAAGTAATTATATGTCCTGCTAGAGACCTCCATAATCAGTAATTAAATATATTTCATAACAATTATGTATTTGGTTCTATTGGGTCACACTAGTCAGCGTCTTGGAACGATATGTGTATAGGCCAAAATAATAATATGGTTTTATTATAATATTAGGAAGTAATATGTGTATAGGTCCAAAAAATTAGTGGGAGGTGATACATATTTTTAAAAACTGATTGGAATGTGACAATTTTTTAATGCGCTCGCTGGTCACATTTTTGCAAAAAGTGATTGTAGAGTGATAATCTGGCTACTTTAATTGAAATTCGGTGATATATATAATATGTTTAAAAGATGAAAATGCCATTTTTTTTCTAATTCAACTCTCTTTTTCTCTCTTCCTCTAATTTTCCACCATTATCAGTACCTTATTCATCTCCTTCACACATCCACCCGTCCACTGCTGTTGCCACCACTCGCCGCTTAGCCCAACCACCGAAAGCCATCCAGCGTCGCCATCAACTTCACCGCCACCGTCAGCTCCAATTCCAAAACCAACTCAAACCACAGTCAAACATCAACCCATCTCATGATCCTTTCTCTCTCCCAGATTCGAATCTAGAGCAACACCACTCACAACCACAACCACCAAAAACGCCCTAAAAAGGCCAATATTTCACCACCCAGCCGCGCGTATAAACCCATCCCGAACCACCCATCCTCAACCACCGAATCGAACCCAAACAATGAACCACCGTGTGTCGCCACCGTCACCCATGTCGAATCGCAAACCACTGACTGTCATCCCTCGTCGCCGCCTCTGTTATGTTGCTTTCGTTCCCTCACCTCATTAACTTTCCCCTTTCTCTATTTGGCTTCATGTCGAGGACAAGAAAAAACGACCTTTTATACGGAGTTTGAGGTAGAAAAGGAGAAAGAGAATTGAGGGGCAAATTGAGTAAAATAGAAAAAAAAATAATGACATTTTCGTCTTTTTGAACACATATTGTCGGATTTTAGTCAAAATAACTAGATCGTCAGCCTACAATCCACTTTTACAAAAATATGAGACCTACGAGTGCATTAAAAAAAATGTAATACCTCCTAGCAATTTTTCAAAATAAAACTGTACGGGTTAACAAACATGGGCTCTTGGTTATTTGGGTTTGGGCTTCAACCCATTACCCCGAGCTCAAAGGCATCTATTCTCCAACTTTATTCTTTGGGTTATTTCACAAATCACAAAAATTAGAAAAATAAGTCTTTTTGTTTTTTTTTCTCTGCCTTTACTCTTCGCGCACTCTTTTTCCCCGGCGCCGCCGTTCTGCAACTCCGTCGCCGCCGCTGCCGCCGCTTCGTTCGCCGTCTCTGTCGGGAAAACCACCGCAGTGGTTCAGCAATCTAGGGCTTGTATCCGACGGTATATATTCTGTCTACTTCATCTCCCCTTTTTGTATTTCACCTCTCACTTCAAGCACATTCACCGTCTTATTCGCCGGAAAATTTCTTCCGGCGCCGATGAATCTTCCTGAAATTAGTTCATATTTCATTTTTGTTCTTCTTCTGGTAATTTGTATTAATTCAGTTGTGATAATGTTACCGTTGCGAAACTGCAGATGGGGTCATTGGCAGCAGAAAGGTCATTGGCAGCAGCTCAAATTCATGTTTCTGCTGCCTTGAATAACGGTTCATACTCATGGAAGCAATTATCAGGAGCTAAACTCAAGTTCTTTGGCTCGAAGATGAACCCTAGTTCATATAAAGTGTCGTTTTCAATGGGAAAATCATCAGTTTTCCCGTTCAACAAGAACAATGGTGGACATTCCTTGAGTAAAGATGTTGCTGGGAAGGGTTTCTCTGGATTAATATTGAGTGAGGAGGGATTTGATTTCAATGTTTGGATGGTGGGTTCGAAAAATGGAGGCGGGCAAAGGTCCCAATTCATGGTGAATTCGTTAGCTAATGGAGGGGTAAATGCAGGTGAGTAAGTTGTGTTTTGTGTGCTATGTTTTTGTTCATTTACCATCTGTGAGAGTTTAATTTCATCATGAATTAAATCTGTTTCAAATTGGATTCGTAGGGTTGAAAACTTTGCATGTGTTTCAGATGGGTCGCTTTATGATTGATACTGGGTTGAATGATGTCTAGGATTGAAAGTTGTGAGGGCAGAAGTTAGGTATCAAGCTTAAAAAGGGGCCAATTTGAGTTGCAAGGAAGAACTTGAATGTTTTGAAGTTAATGAAGGGTTATGTGGTTGTGAAATCTAATACATAATGAATATGATATTCATGAATGGTGCAATTTACTATGTGCTCCAGGACTGGCAGTTGTTTACTAACTTGTTCTATTTTGTTCAATAGTAAAATTAAGATTGTTCACTATGGAGTATATGCTCTTGTATGTAATATATATTCTTCATGAATGTGGTATTTGTTTGTAATCACTTGCTTAACGTCAGTTTTCTATGTGGTACTTTGTTTAGTGACTTACGCAATTATACTGTAGGGGAAAACGTGAGGGTGTTAGTTATTGGTGGGGGTGGAAGGGAGCATGCCCTCTGCTATGCCTTGCAACGATCGCCTTCCTGTGATGCCGTCTTTTGTGCACCTGGAAATGTTGGGATTTCCAGTTCAGGGGATGCAACCTGTCTACCGGATCTTGACATCTCTGATAGTTCAGCTGTCGCCGACTTCTGCCAAAAGAATGAAATTGGTTTAGTTGTGGTGGGTCCCGAGGCACCCCTCGTTGCCGGTCTTGCAAATGATCTTGTCAAAGCCGGTATTCCAACTTTTGGCCCTTCATCTGAGGCTGCTGCTCTAGAGGGCTCCAAGGACTTCATGAAGAGTCTCTGCTACAAGCATGGCATTCCCACAGCTAAGGTTGGACATCAACTCTTGCTGCAAATCGATGTTTATGTTTCGATTATACTCTCACTATCACTATAAGGGACCCTCAAGAATGTCACAAATAGACAGCCACAAAAATCCTACCGGAAAACCAAAACCAGTACTCCAAAATCAGGCGAGGTTTGGAGGGGTAGGATGTAGCAGTCTTACCCTTAAATTTTGCAATTTAGAGAGACTGGTTCCAATTGAACCAAAAGTAGAAATTGTTTCCTACCTACTATATGAAAAAGAAGCATAGGAGGCTTAACGAGACATTTTACTTTAGTCTATTGCATTCTAAGTTGAAAAAAATAATCTTTTTCAACTAGACTATGGACATATACAAAAAAACACACCTAACGGAGAGAGTTTGAGAGGTGACAAAACCTTATACTGTACTTTACATTACAAACCAATGAACCAGGAAAAAAAAAAGGATTGTTTTGTGAAGGAATCTTTGGTCCGATAAACCTGGAAGTTGTGCTTGTGTAAATTACGAGTGATAGGAGATGAAAAAGAAGACAAAAATTTTGTGAGCAATGCAGAGTCGAATTGATTGATTCTCAAGTACGAAGGTATCCAATGAGTTATATTGAATTGGCATGCCTAGTAACACATGTGTAGTATTTGAAACGTCTTGCTAGTTACATCACAAATTTTTTAGATAAACCTCTTAGCTCTAGCTTAATCCAAGGACTTCAAAGTCTTGCTTTGCTTACTGATTCTCTGGTGTATTCAAGTACCAAACATTTACAGAAGCAGCTGCTGCAAAAGAGTATATCAAAGAACAAGGGGCACCTATTGTTATCAAAGCTGATGGCTTAGCTGCAGGAAAAGGAGTCATTGTAGCCATGTCCCTGGACGAGGCTTATGAAGCTGTGGACTCGATGCTTGTAAAGGGTGCGTTTGGCTCGGCAGGTAACCGTGTCATTGTTGAGGAATTTTTGGAAGGAGAGGAAGCGTCGTTTTTTGCCCTAGTGGATGGGGAGAATGCGATACCTCTGGAATCTGCCCAGGACCATAAACGTGTAGGAGATGGTGATACGGGGCCCAACACGGGAGGTATGGGTGCATATTCTCCAGCACCTGTGTTGACAAAAGAACTCCAGTCCGTTGTTATGGAGTCTATAATTCTTCCCACTGTCAAAGGAATGGCAGCAGAAGGTTGCAAGTTTGTTGGAGTGCTGTATGCCGGGCTTATGATTGAAAAGAAATCTGGACTGCCTAAGCTAATTGAATACAACGTTCGATTTGGAGATCCTGAGTGCCAGGTCAGTGTATTGAAAATTTTCTCCCTTTTGTTATGTGGATAGGGGGTTTTTCAATTATTTACAGTTGTTATGCATTTGTTCTAGTTTGCAAGCTTGTGCAAACTCGTATATTGCTTTGGAGATCACTGATCATTCACTTGTTCATCTCTGGGAATCTGGGACTTCAGGGACATTGTTTTGTGGAAACCCCAGGAATGTTAAGTTGCTGTTTGAAATACTAGTATGTTGTTTAACAGTTTCAGTCCTAAGGACTCTGTACCCATTACTCTTCTAAGATCGAAGCCTGTCTCATGAGGCTCCCGCCAAACTGTGATTTTTCCCACGCTATTACAAGCCAATGACCCTTTCTCATTTGATAGTACTGCAGGGTAGATAGGTGGTCAAACTTTTCAAATCCAAATCCAATACCCTGAAATCCCATCTCACGGTAAGGTATGGAGGGGTCGGATGTAATAGTATTAGCTCTAAATTTTGCAATTGAAAGAGATTGGTTTCAATTGACCCAAATTTTAAAATGGCTTGCTACCCACTGCTCCATAGAAAAGAAGCAGAGGATGTTTAATGAGTCATTTTGCTCATGTCCACAATCTAAGTTGAATTTTTTTCCCCTGACTATCCAGATTGTGGACAGATCGGTGGTAAAACTTTTGCAAAAACTCTTTGCATGGCTTGTCTGATCCCCAACATGATAATATGCCCCTTAGCACCACCAAAAAGTCATATACCCCCCCCCCCCCCCACCACCAACACACACACACACACAAAATCTCCCCAAACCAAACCAGAAAAAATTAAGTGTTGTTCGATTAACCTACTAGTAATTGTTGCACTGTTGACGCTGCTATGAGAGTACATTAGTAACGTGGGCTGAGGTAAAACCACCTACATCTGAATCTCCCAAGACCCGCATGAGTGTGAGGGGGACCACATTGGGTGGTGGTAGTAGTGTTGTTTTTCGAGTCTGCTTTGAGAGTAACTACTGACGACCACGAATGAATGCGCAGGTTCTGATGATGCGTTTGGAGTCTGACCTGGCCCAAGTACTTCTGGCAGCTTGTAGAGGCGAACTAACTGGAGTTTCACTAGACTGGTCCCCGGGATCTGCAATGGTGGTGGTTATGGCAAGTGAAGGGTACCCAGGAAACTACAAAAAGGGAACTGTCATTCGCAATGTCGAAGCTGCAGAGAAAGTTTCTCCTGATGTAAAGGTATTCCACGCGGGAACCGCCCTCGATTCAGATGGGAATTTGGTGGCAGTTGGAGGCCGGGTTCTTGGGGTTACAGCCAAGGGGAGCAATCTTCAACAGGCAAGAGATAGAGCCTATGAAGCTATCCAGGAGATTGACTGGCCGGAAGGGTTCTATAGGCGAGACATTGGGTGGAGAGCTCTTCCTCAAAAACAGTATTCGTCTCAAGCATGACATATTTCTTCATTTTTTGAGCATTTTGATCGAGCAACTGTCGGTTATGTATAAGTTTTCATCTAGATCCCCCCGACCCCCAAAGAACAAATAAAGAAAATTAGGAGGGGGGGGGGGGGGGAGGGCTCGGGGTATCAGATCAGATCTTTTTGCTGCTAACATTAATGGTCGTGAACAATAGCACAGGATAGTCTGGGAGCTGTGAGAATGCACTCAGAAAGTGTTGTATCTTTTGTAGACATTGAATTTGCTCAAATTGGGCAATCTTCAAACCTGATTTTCAATGATCATTGGTTATGTTATCGAACCTGTCCCGGATAGTCCAAGCAGGAGCCAATGACAAGACCGGGTCGGGCAACAATTGACTTATTGACCCATTCTTTCGACAGATCCATTCACGTGTTTTGTTTCTGTACTCTGCAGTGTTGTGGTCTCCCAAGTTCAGGTCACTTGCTTTTAGGGACAAGATTTTGTCATTTACGCGTACTTATTCCTGCAGACTGAGCTTCGAGATGAGATTTATACTCAATGCTATTGTAGGAATGTGGAATACATAAAAATCACTATTTTTCAACTTTCAGTTGAGATCACAATGGTTACTTTAGAGTTCCAGATTGTACAGCCCTAGGTCAAACAATTGAACAGTTTACAAGAACGAAAGAAATGAAACTTGGCCATTTCATTCACCTCAATGAATGGAAGAAGCCAGAGCAGCCAAAACCACCTAGATATCCTAGACATAACAAACCCAAAGGAAATCGGAAGAGCTCCAAACCAGTAGTGTGTCACTGTACTAAAACTAGACCATAGAAAATGGTATCAGAAGACGAAAAAACCCAATCATGAGAATCAATCATGTTCATTCCCCAACAAATGAGTGCAGTGCTCGTCCGACTGTTTCACATTTTCTTGACCTCGGCTTCAGCAGTCTTGACAGCCTTCAGTTTTCTGTACCCCGTGTCAGTGCCGAAAAGCCTGTGCCAATGGGTTGATGTTATACTAGATACACGCACTTGATCATGCTCTTCCAGGCACGTCTCAACTAGTTAACCAAACATATAGACGGATACACGTAAAATCATGCTAATTGCATCTAATCAAATTCAGCAACACCCTTCAGGCTCTTCCCCCCCCCCCCCCAAACAACACACACACACAAAAATAAAAAGGAAAATGAAAATGACTTTTTTTGGAAGAGTAAGCAACCATCCCACTAGAACCTTTTGTCAAGGATAGCCACCACCAAGCTTTGTAATGTTGGGGTAAGGGATAAGTATCAAATTGCATATAACAAGCAAGGCCAATCAACACTATTATCTCCCCCACATGGGAAATGTTTTGCTAGCACTAACAAAAATTTGGATTCGGGTCGGTCAAATTTGGTCAACGTCAAAATTCGGACAAGAAATTCATGTTCAGACCCGATTTTTATTAGGGCTAGACCGGGTCGGATAATTCGAACGGAGTTAAATTCGGGTTCGGACAGTAGAAAATAGAGAAATATTATGTCCGAATATTCGGTCAATAGAAAAATTCGGACGAAAATCTATGTCCAGACCCGGCTTTTTCCGGGACGGACAATGGGTTTTTCAGGTCAGACAAAATTTTGCCAACTCTATGTTTTGCTTCTAAGTTCTACTCAGGGTTGAGCGTTGGTAGAGAGCTTGAAGATGGAGTAGTACTAGGTAACCAGCTT
This sequence comes from Portulaca oleracea, assembly GCA_029582165.1. Taxonomy (NCBI): domain Eukaryota; kingdom Viridiplantae; phylum Streptophyta; class Magnoliopsida; order Caryophyllales; family Portulacaceae; genus Portulaca; species Portulaca oleracea. The sequence goes on from CM055886.1 coordinate 31,373,228, forward strand.
GATTACCAACTCTTTGTGAAAAGAAAATCATAAAATGACTTCAGTCTTCATTCCAGGAAATAATTCTGAAGAAGAATCAGAACACAAGTTTATAGCCAGCTATATGAAGTCGGGCCTAAAATACTTTGAAGTCCTTACTCCTAACCACTCACCTAGAGATCTTAAAACAGAGATGCAATTTCTTGCATATGTCTGCCCTCTATTCTTTGTCCTCATTTTCTCAATTCACATTGGTATAATATGAAACTGGAGATTTCTTCCGTTGTTCTATGCAACAAAAATGAATACAGTATCTTTCTTTTCTTTCCCTTTTTTTTTGGGGGGGGGGGGTTATGAATTTGCTTACCAGTCCATATACACAAAGGTTGACGAGTAATTCCCAGACTTTGTGTACAGCAACCGATGATGATAGTCGTGAAAGTCAGAACTGCAATGAGAAAAAAGAATCCACATGAAGCATAACAGAATGAAGACAGCTGAAGTGGTTTGAATGATTGAATACCAAGCATTTTCACAACTCACCCTCCATATAAAGGTATAAAGTTTGAAGGGCTCCATGGAAAGTGATAACCACAGTGTGCTTCAACGGTCTCAAGAACTCTAAGAACCATCCACAACCACAGGGTAATCAAATGAGGACCTGTGATAGCTGGTCCAACAACAGTTGCAAAGCCCAGGAACAGTATCTCAGCTGGATGAGCATACTCGGAAGTCAGTCCAAATGGTGTAGCATACCTGCATACCAAAACATAACAGTCAAAAACCTCAAAAAATAAGAATGGAGGTCAAGTTCTGATGCATTAGGTATTGGATCCTCTCACTCACTCATGATGGACACTGTGAACATGTTGATACAGCCATTTTGTATGCAAGATCCTGTGCCCCCAGTAGAACACAAAATCTTCAATAATGAAGTAAAATATGATTTGTGACACTACCTCTTTCCTGCAAGGTAAAGATCAAGGTTACTCCAAATATGATCAAATGGTAGAAGACAAGCTTTTACGATTAAAGAATTTTCAGATTGGAAGTTGGTCATGAAGGTCACTGTCGGCAACAAAAGCACAAGTGAAGAACTAAAGATAAAAGACACAGATCGTGTGATATTGACAAATTTTAGAAACAGTAGGATATGATGCTCTAGCTAAAATGTGCTCAGATCTGATCGATTTACTCTTGGCATGCTTGTCCTGCATGGTGAACGCAGTCAAGATGGAAAAAGTAGCACCAACATTGGTCGCGAGTTAGATGTGTCTGAGCGCGTTTGAGTATTTGTTCTGTTTACCTAGACATCATTTACTATGTTTCTATGAAGATAAAACAAGCCACAGTGCATAAAGAACCTGAAAATACCAGGATGGCAGAGGAAAACTACTTCGCATCCCCATAAATCTGAAGACGGGATAGGACAAGAGCATCAACGGCAAATTGACACAACAATGGTACAATATGAGGCGCGTTATGCATTTCTCCTGAGCCTCAGGGGTGTTAGTCTTAGCCTACAAATAACAACATATCATCATTAGCAAACAAATCAAATCTCATAATGAGAAAAGTATATTACAGTTTGTAGCTATCTTGTACATAGATTAAAACAAATTGAAAACAGCTTTTCTGCCGGTCTTGTCATTGGGAGTAATGTGACATTGATTTCGACACTTCCCTAATACCTTATCTCCAGTATATGCGTGACAATTGACTTTCGTTCTCTGATTTTAATAAAAGAAATAGGCTATCTCCATTATGTCCCATAACACTGAACATGATGAGCAACTAGCAGACGACATTGATGCCAAGAATGCATACCAAAGGTCATCGACAACATCAGTTAAGCCAGAGATACTAACAAAATAGAACAAACAACACTGGAACCAATTATAAACATAATCACCAAGATTATGGCAATTGAGTTGCCCTATGCAAGCCAAATTCAAACCTAAGAACGACATTACCAATATAGCAAGAACACCCAAACAGCCAAAGTCCTCATAAAGGTATGGACAGAAAGTAAGTGTTCAGTTCTTCACAGGGAGAATAAGAAGTATAGTTGTTTTAATAAACAATAAAATGAATCCTCATACAAGAAGCAATTTCAAATGCAAGCAATCACATCCCATGGTTGCAATAAAATGAAGAAACCTGAATCTTGTACTTGCTAAGGTATCCGCGCCTCTCAAAAAATATGAAGGGGAGTCCTGATAAGAAAAAGACACTTTCATGAAGGATGAAACTTCCAACACATGCCAATTGGAAGTCGCTAAAATGTGTGATCAAGTACTGTAACAACAAAGACAAAAAGCAACAGGTTACATTAGCAAAACATTAAAAATATGGAAGTGGACAATAAACATGTGGAACACCATATGGTCCATGAAAAGGTGAGGCAGGTGATGCAAATTTAACCAAGGATTCTAATGGAAACAACAGACCATAACTACAGAAATATAGTCGTGACTGTTAGCGTTTTAACAAATCCTACCAAAGCCAGCCAAGTGCTGCACAGTGTTGTTGTTGTCTAGCATTCTAATCTAATACACTTTAGCAACAGATGGCAGACACCAATCCTCAGAAGCCAACTTTCCTTCAAGTATGCACTATACAGTGATGATATATTAATCATATGGTTGTCCCCTACATAGACCAAAAGTCAAAAAACTCAATCAACAACAGAAAACACCACGTTGATTCCTCCTTTGACAGTCACTACCCAAAGCACATTCTCCTGTCAATGACCCCTGTGTAGTGGCACAGACACTTTGGGCACCGATGGATATCTCACCACTCCTAAACACCCCACCCACCCCCCGCCTTCCATAAACCTTTGCTTTCCCCACATAAAGCCAAGTTCTCCCCCCCCGGCCCCTCCCCCAAACACCCACCACCCCACCTAAGGATTAAAAATACATAAACTCAATTGATCTAAGATTTAGAAATCGTTTTCTACCTACAACTCCATGGAAAAAGAAGCATAGGAGGTTTAATCAGGCATTTGACTTTAGTCCATGACAATCTAAGTTGGAAAACATAATCTTTTTCAACTATCCAGATTATGGACCTCTCTCTCTTGGGTCAACTACTCAACTGGAACCAATCTATCAAAACTATCGAATTTAGGGGTAAGACTAATACATCCAAACCCTCCATACCTCACCCAGCCGGATTTCAGAGTATTGGTTTTGGTTTTGGTTTTGGCTTTATAATCCCCCACACAAAATAGAGCTATCAACTATCAAGATGTCACACAAATGCTTATAAAGGTACCCAACACTTGAAAACTAATCCAACTAAAAATTTAACCTAATAGTTGAAGCTTAGGTGTAGATGTTCCAAAAGCTCCCCCCTTCCTTGCGCAATTATTCGATGTGAAACCTAAGACCTCCCACTCACAATGGTTCCCACTTTCCATATCATGTTTAAAAACAAATTCAACCAAAAATTTAAGTTCAAAGTAGAAGGTTGAGTAGGTTTTACACTTAACACAATCAAATGCTAATCTCGATAGAAATTGACCAACCTACCGTGTGGAGGACTACAACATTATGGTATAGTACTCAAACATGGGAAGATTTTGTGATTGGTGCCTATGAATACGATAGCAACCAAAAAATGGCAACAGTTTTCCGTTAATATTGACACAAAAATTAGAGACACTCAATCTTAAATTCTTAACCTACTTGTCATTTCAAGTCAAACATGTCCTCAATCAACTGGCCCTATATTCTCCCGAACCAGCTAAAACGTATATTACGACGCCAAATCACAAGGTCAAACAGATAGTGACAAATTAAAAGTAGAAGCGTTCAAACTAATCAAGAACATACCAATCGTAATCAACTTCTCTCCAAATCAAACAAATCACCGCACAATTAACTCCAAATTACATCAACAATCAATCAACATCATGCGCTAAGCACAGAACAATAAGAATAAAAAACTAATATCCTTACCAATGCAGCAACACGATGCATTAAACTAATTCGTTGAAATCAAAAAACAAAATGGAATCATCAATCATACAGGTACGATTGAAAACAAGCGGACGAATCACATCGTTTCGCAGCTCAATGATCAAGATCAAAACAGATTACATGACGATACAGAGAGAAGCAAATTAAGCGCGAATTGAATTGGAAAGAGAGATGACCTGCCAGGAAGAATGGAGGAGCGAAGCCATGGGAGACGAAGCTCCGACGTTCTAGACGCTTCCGAGAGGAAGATCGAGTGGTGAGGTAGTGAGGGTAGAGAGAGAAAATGTAAGAGAGAGAAAGAGACAACGAGCATCAACTGTCAAGAGTGAGGGAATCTCTGATGGGGGGTCCTTGTGTTTTTTGTCGATCAATTCATGAATAATTCATTCACACGGAAAACGACGTGGTCACCATTTATCGTCGTGGCAACTTCCCGCTCTTTCAACCCAAATGTCTCTCCTGGTTACTAATCACCGGTGCCAAAAATTTAGTTACAGGTAAATTTGGGTTGGTCAAATTTAATCAATGTTAAAATTTGGATGAGTAATATATGCTTTGGCTTGGTTTTCATTAGGGTCAGACCGGATCAGACAATTATGATATATACTAATTTCGAGTCAGAGTCGAATTCGGACAATAGAAAAAAAGAGAAATATTATGTCCGGATGTTCGGTCCATATCAAAATTCGAACTAAAAATCCTGTTCAGACCGAATTTTTTCCAAATTGGACAATTCAAGTTTTTTGAGTCGGATAAAATTTTGTCAACTCTATTATTAATATTCTAATTTTAATGGGTTATAAAATTTTGAAATTCCCAACTTTGAGGTTGTTTAGTGCAATATTCCGATTTTGACATTTGGCTCATAACAATGCAATCTTTGGGTTGATATTTGTCAATAGCCCAAGGCTGAACTAATATCAATTAAACTCAATTTTTTGTGATGTGATTGTGGTTTTAGAATTGATATGTATAATGGAAATGTGTCTAAACTAAAAAACAATCAGCACACCATATTTTGCAATTTAGTTTACATTTTAAATTATAAAAAAGTTTGTAGTAAATTTTATTTAAAATGTCCAAATTACCCTAATTTATTTATCAATTTTGTTATATATCGCCTTAAGGACGACATATAAGAGGTATTTTATCCACTTAATATTTGAATTTGTCTTTTCTTACGATATGTTACCTAAACTAATATATTTACATGCAAAAAATAATAAATGAAAAGGAAATCAAAGATATTGCCTATTATTTTCCAAAAATCTACCAATGCTAAATTGACAATAAAACTCCAGTATGGATCCAATCTTCTTCCACCTCTATCTGTCTCGTGTTATTTTTTTTTTGGTCTCTCCTATGCTATTAGCCAACCCAACTCGAACAACTTTCCCATAAAAATTACGACCAACTATATCACTGTTAATTAGAAATACTTATTAAAAATACTCAGTTGTCTCTCCTTAACTTTATTATGGCTATTAGGAATACTCAATTGTCTCTCCTTAACTTTATTACGACCAATTGTGTGTCACTGTTAATTAGAAATATTTATTAAAGATACTCAATTGTCTCTCCTTAACTTTATCATGATTATTAAAAATATTCAATTGTCTTTCATTTAACTTTATTATGGAGTGTTTCTCAAAAAAAAAAAAAAAAACTTTATTATGGAGTGTTTAGTTGAGTAAATTTTCTAATTTTCTAGCCATGAAGAACATAAATATACTTACTAGAAATAAACGTGAAGAACATAAATATATGCATCCCCAAATCTTGCAAATAAAGTCCTCCCATTAACTGTTTCTATTTTTTTGCGATCAAAAAAAACAACAAAACCACTTTACAAAGTAGCAAACCATCAACTCCAAAAGTTAAATGCTACAATTTAACACTACTAACCATGTTCGGCAACAACGTTTAGAATAGCTTTTAGCGTTTTAATCAGTCAAAACGCTACTTTGTTAAATTTTAACTGTTCGGTAACAAAGCTTTTGGAATTAATGGATAGTGTTTATACCAGCGTTTATTGAAAATTTTTTGACGTTACACTTCTTAACGTTTGAGAAACTGATATTCCAAAAATACCCTCAAACTTTTATCATAATTTACATCCATTGCCATTAGTATAAATACATAAACCCTACCTTATTTCTTCCTTACTCACGCAGCAATATATATCACATGCACCAGGAGCATGCGCTCCGAATAGGTATGAGTGAACAATTATGTTATTGGGAGTGAACAATGCATAGATATGAGTGAACAATTATGTGATTAAGAGTGAACAACCGATAGATATGAGTGAACAATTATGCAATTGAGAATGAACAATTACTATATTTGGAGCACATGCTCCAGGAACATGTAATAAATTGCACTCACGCAGCCTCCTCACATCTATACTCCAAAACCCAGCAACTCCTTCCTCCGCCGCCACCGCCAAGTGCCGCCCACCGCTCCTTCCACCACCGCCTACACAAGATGTCCATGTTTGGACTTTGGTGAGAGAAAGAGAGAGAGTGGCTGGAGAGTGGGATGAGTAGGGAAGGAGAGTAAGGGTGTATGAAGAATGGCATAGTGTAGGATTAGTCCTTTGTATAGTTATAGTATGTAAATTGTAATGGAGTTGCCTACTACTAGCTTGAAAGTAACTAGCACTGCCCAGAGCATACCTAGAATTTCATAATAACTTTTATCACAAAAACAAGTATGACAAGTATTGGACTTTTCCTGGTGCCGGGTGTAAAGTATTATAATGAAAACTGAAAACAAATATAGATGATAGATCATACTCTACTTATAATAATGGGTAGCACATACATCTTGAATTCTTGATTTAGGATGCTTAATTATCATTTTAAATTATCTATATCTTATATTTTATAATTTTTAATAATAATTATTTTAATAATTATATATATTTATTATTAATAAGAGTATGATACTTATTATTATTAGCAACAAAAATAATGATAATAATAATATTATTTTTATTATTTTATTATTAACAACAACAACAACAACAATAATAATAATAAGAATAATAATAATGTCCTTTTTGGTTATTTTACATTATCAAGCTACTCTAACAGTTAATTTTACCAAACACGATCTTCACAAACAACTAAGTTAACAACTATAAGCTATCTGCTACTCTGCAACAGCTATTTGCTGCCCTTTCAGTTATCCGCTACCTAAACAGCTATCCGCTATTGAATCCGCTATTATTGTTGAACAGAGCCTAAACATAAGCAAACAACATGGACTATCGCGCTCACACACACAAAAAAAAAAAAAAAAAAAAAACCTTCCCATCTCCAACACAATGTTAGAAGTTCAATAACTTCTGTTTGGTAGATCATTGAGGACTTGCATGCCTATAGCATTTTGATCATCCTTTCGGCCACGAACAATCCTACAAGTTGTATCTCTGACAAGTTGTCACTTAGACTTCATCACCATGTTCTATTTTCTCTTAATCCTAGCTTTACGCTTTGAAGCCTCAAGGATGGAATTCTCAATATCAGCAAATTATTCACACTCAGCCCCACCATCAAAGGATCCAACCAGATTGCTATGAGTGCGGTCACTATCAGAGTTGGCTCCGTGATCCCCTTCCATCACCTGATTGGTTTTGGAACTACTCAAGAGAGCATCCTTGTAAGTCAGCTTGCTAGCACGCTTGTTACTATCCAAAACAATATTAATAGGGTCCGTAATTATTTTGCTAGAAGCATCACGTCCATTCTTATTTTTTGAGGTTTTTGACTGTTATGTTTCGGTATGCAGGTATGCTACACCATTTGGACTGACTTCTGAATATGCTCATCCAGCTGAGATACTGTTCCTGGGCTTTGCAACTGTGGTTGGACTAGCTATCACAGGTCCTCATTTGATTACCCTGTGGTTGTGGATGGTTCTTAGAGTTCTTGAGACTGTTGAAGCACACTTATACCTTTATATGGAGGGTGAGTTGTGAAAATGCTTGGTATTCAATCATCAAAACCACTTCAGCTGTCTGCATTCTATTATGCTTCATGTGGATTCTTTTTTCTCATTGCAGTTCTGACTTTCACGACTATCATCATCGGTTGCTGTACACGAAGTCTGGGAATTACTCGTCAACCTTTGTGTATATGGACTGGTAAGCAAATACATAAACCCCCCAAACAAAAAAAAACAAAAAAAGAAGGCAATTTCCCATGATTCATGTTGTCAGACCCGACCTGGTCGGAAAAATGGGCCACTGACTCAATTCGTGCCAGACCCGGTCTTGTCATTGGGTCCTGCTTGGACCATCCGGGCCGAGTTTGATAACATAGCCAATGATCATTGAAAATCAGGTTTGAAGATTGCCCAATTTGAGCAAATACAATGTCTACAAAAGGTACAACACTTTCTGAGCGCATTCTCACAGCTCCCTGACTGTCCTGTTCTATTCTTCACTACCATTAATGTCAGCAGCAAAAAGCTCTGATACACTAACACCCCCCCCCCCCCTAATTTTCTTTATTTGTTCTTTGGTGGTCGGAGGCATACAGATGAAAACTTATATATAACCGACAGTTGCTCGATCAAAATGCTCAAAAAGTGAAGAAATATGTCAGACTTGAGACGAATACTGTTTTTGAGGAAGAGCTCTCCACCCAATGTCTTGCCTATAGAACCCTTCCGGCCAGTCAATCTCCTGGATAGCTTCGTAGGCCAATAAATTACTAAAAGGTACCCTATGTTTTGCGGTATCTATTTCTAGGGAGATTTAGATGCAGGCGGTTTTACCTTAGCGCACATCTCTATTGTACTCTCATAGCAGTAGTAGGCTAATCAAACAACACTTCTTTTTGGCTTTTTGGGTGGGGAGATGATTTAATGATTACATGACTAATGACTTTTTGGTGGTGTTAAGGGGCATATTATCAAGTATGTTGAGGATGAAACAAGCTATGCATAGAGTTTTTGCAGTTCCAAAAGTTTTATCGCTGATATGTCCATAGTCTGGATGGTTGAAAAAAGATTATTCTTTCAATTTAGATTGTCTGTTCTTTTCTGCGGTATTTTGCGGTATGGTGTGGTGGGGTGTGGTGTGGTGGAATTGTGGTGGGGTGTGGTGTAATTGTGGTAGGTTATTGGTATGTGGGATAGGTGAGGAGAGATAATGTGAAAAGTAGATGAGAAAAGTGAGGAGAGAGAAAAGTAATGATTTGTGGTAAAGTGTGGTGAGTTGTGGCAACGCAGAAAAGAACAGGGCCTCAAGCAAAATGACTCATTAAACCTCCTCTGCTTCTTTTCCATGGAACTATAGGTAGCAAATGGTTCTAAAATTTTGGGCCAATTGGAACCGGTCTCTTTAAATTGCAAAACTTAAAGGGTAAGAGTCCTTAGGACTGAAACTGTTAAGCAAAATACTAGAATTTCAATCAGCAACTCAACATTCCTGGGGTTTCCACAAACAATGTTCCTGAGGTCCCAAATTCCCAGTGACGAATAAGTAAATGATCAGTGATTTCCAAAGCAATATAGGAATTCGCATAAGCTTATAAACTAGAACAAATGCATAATAACTGTTGATCATAGGGGGGGAAAAGACCCTATCCACATAACAAAAGGGTGAAGATTTCCAATACATTGACCTGGCACTCAGGATCTCCAAATCGAACGTTGTATTCAATTAGCTTCGGCAGTCCAGATTTCTTTTCAATCATAAGCCCGGAATACAGCACTCCAACAAACTTGCAACCTTCTGCCGCCATTCCTTTGACAGTCGGAAGAATTATAGACTCCATAACAACTCCTTTTCCTGCAGCTAAACCATCGGCTTTGATGACAGTAGGCGCCCCTTGTTCTTTGATATACTCTTTTGCAGCAGCTGCTTCTGTAAATGTTTGGTACTTGAATACACCAGAGAATCAGTAAGCAAAGCAAGACTTTGAAGTACTTGGATTAAGCTAGAGCTAAGAGGTTTATCTAAAATAATTGTGATGTAACTAGTAAGACGTTTCAAATACTACACATTTGTTACTAGGCATGCCAATTTAATATAACTCATTTGATACCTTCGTACCTGAGAATCAATCAGTTCGACTCTGCATTGCGCACAAATTTTTTGCCTTCTTTTTTAATCTCCTATCACTCGTAATTTACACTAGCACAAATTCCAAGTTTTATCGGACCAAAGATTCTTTCACAAAATAATCCTTTTTTTTCTGGTTCATTGGTTTCGTAATGTAAAGTACGGAGTATAAGGTTTTTTCACGTCTCAAACTCTCTCCATTAGCGTGGGTTTTTTTGGTATATGTCCATAGTCTAGTTGAAAAAGATTGTTTTTTTCAACTTAGAATGCAATGGACTAAAGTAAAATGCCCCATTAAACCTTCTCTGCTTCTTTTCCATGAAGAGGTGGATAGGAAACGATTTCAACTTTTAGGTCAATTGGAACCAGTCTCTCTAAATTGCAAAATTTAATGGGTAAGACTGCTACATCCTACACCTCCAAACCTCGTCTCATGGAATTTTGGAGTATTGGTTTTGGTTTTCATGTAGGACTTTTGTGGTTGTCTATTTGTGACATTCTTGAGGGTCCCTCATAGTGATAGTGAGAGTATAATCACAAGACAAACATGGATTTGCAACAAGAGCTGATGTCCAACCTTAGCTATGGGAATGCCATACTTGTAGCAGAGACTCTTCATGAAGTCCTTGGATCCCTCCAGAGCAGAAGCCTCAGATGAAGGGCCAAAAGTTGGAATACCGGCTTTAACAAGATCATTCGCAAGACCAGCAACGAGGGGTGCCTCGGGACCCACCACAACTAAACCGATTTCATTTTTCTTGCAGAAGGCAGCGACAGCTGAACTATCAGAGATGTCAAGATCTGGTAGACAAGTAGCATCCCCTGAACTGGAAATCCCAACATTTCCAGGTGCACAAAAGGCGGCATCACAGGAAGGCAATCGTTGCAAGGCATAGCAGAGGGCATGCTCCCTTCCACCCCCACCAATAACTAACACCCTCCGTACAGTGTAGTTCCGTAAGTCACTAAACAAAGTACCACATAGAAAATTGAAGTTTAGCAAGTGATTACAAACAATTACCACATTCATGAAGAATATATATTACATACAAGAGCATATACTCCATAGTGAACAATCTTAATTTTATTAGTGAACAAAACAGAACAAGTTAGTAAACAACTTCCAGTCCTAGAGCACATAATAAATTGCACAATTCATGAATATCATATTCATGATGTATTAGATTTCACAACCACATAACCCTTCTTTAAGCCTAAATGATGACAAAGTTGCGCCACGTTTCTCAAGCTCTCTTTGCTAACACACACACACACACAAACTCTCCTGAATAAACACTTTAGGTGACCTTCCTTTGAACCCACAAAATGTGATTAGTGAAACCTGCAAAGACTTGTGTGTCTATCAGACTATCACTGGACAAACTTATGGAACTTTTGCCAACACAAGCATTTCAGTATTCATATCAGCAAGTGATGGCTCTTTATAACCCTTTTGGTGACTTTCTCAACAACCTTCCAGTACACCACAAACTACAATGTCTCTAACATTGTTAGCATTGAGTTATATTTCGGCGATTCTACACCTGTGACAGTGCAACCTCAAAAAACATTCAAGCTCTTCCTTGCAACTCAAATTGGCCCCTTTTTAAGCTTGATACCTAATCTCTGGCTCTCTTTCCTCACAACTATCAATCCTAGACATCATTCAATCAATAATCAACCATAAAGCTACCCATCTGAAACACATGCAAAGTTTTCAACCCTATAAATCTAATTTGAAACCCAGATTTAATTCATGATGAAATTAAACTCTCACAGATGGTAAATGAACACAAACATAGTACACAAAACACAACTTACTCACCTGCATTTACCCCTCCATTAGCTAAAGAATTCACCATGAATCGGGACCTTTGCTCGCCTCCATTTTTCAAACCCATCATCCAAACGTTGAAACCAAAGCCCTCCTCATCCACTACTAATCCTGAGAAACCCTTACTGTAATTATGAGCATTTCATAAAACAGAAGTTACTGTAATTATGAGCATTTCATCATCCGTACTGTAATTATGAGCATTTCATAAAACAGAAGTTACATAACACATGCGAAGCCCAAAAATTGGATTCATGTCAAAACATCCTTCATCATCATAAACATACGACTTTTGCAACAACTTCAAGCTCCAAAAACAATAAACAAAAACACAGACCATGACCCAAGAAATGCAATCCCATGACTGCGATAGTAATCTAGCTCGCCCTAGGGGTGGCCCATTCAACTCTAAGAATGAGATTATCGTAACCATAACCATTGAGCTTGTTGATGGCTCTCTCTGCATCTTCCCTGTTTGCAAAGTTGACGAACCCGAACCCTCGGCTCGAGCCAGTCTTCTGATCGATGGCGACATACACACGGGTGATCTGCCCGAATGGCCTGAAGAGCTCGTGCAAATCGGCCTCCCGGGTGTCCTCTGAGAGGTTGGTGACACGAACAGAGTTCTCCTCATTCCTGCGCCGCATGTCGGCCCCAGGCCTCGCGTCTGCACCGGCCCTCAATCCCGGGGGAACGTAAGTTCCCTTGGTTCCGGCGCCGGGAGCAGGCGGTCCATCGGTAGGAGGCTTGTCCACAAAGCCTTCAGAGGGTTGGGCGAGGTCCTTGTAGGGGCACCGGGAGGTCCAGTGATCACCCTTCTTGCCACAGGTCCTGCAAACCATGAGGACTGCACCACCTTTCCCGAATGGGTTGTCGGATGCCGCCTTGGTTTCTTCCTGTTTGGTTCCTGTTAGCAAAGAGGAACAAAGATGGATGAGAATTGAGAAGCCCTGAATAACCAAAACCAAAACCAATACTTCGAAATCCCGCCCAGGAGAGTAATAGAGAAATGTAGCAGTCTTACCCCTAAATTTTGAAATTTAGGGGGACTAGTTCCAATTGAACCAAGACTTAGCAATCGTTTGCTACTTACTACTCCATGGAAAAGTAGAGGAGATTTAATGAGAAGCCATGTAGGTGAGGACTAGAAAGAAACCATGAGACGTTAATTACAACTACAAACTGACAATGACATAATTGAATCAAGCCGCCAGCTCCGAATATAAAGAAACCGTGAAACAGTGATGGGAACTACAAACTGAGTGTGACACAATTGAAGCAACTACTCAACTATGCTGAAGGATAGTAAAATAAGACTAGGCATGATGTATGATGCATATTCAGATACTACTCACACAATACAAGGCTACGCATGCCCACTTAGGTCAAATCAAAACACATAACATGCTTAAATTCTACCATAACTAAACTTTGCACCAAAATAGTCATTAAAACTCATTTTCCAACAATTCCAACCACAATTTGCTTAAAACCTGTCCAAAACTAAACTTCATCCTCCAATCTCTCTCTCAAACATGAACACATCCACCATTAAACTGCATCGCTACCAAATAACATACTTTTAGTCCAGCCAAATGCATACATCACACACTCATACTCGACATAAATCTCCACCAACTTCCAACTGAAAAAGAACATATGAAGATTCAAATCAACCAATACGCCACAATGTTTTTTTATAGGAACACCAGAATATTGAATGTTTCAACAAACATACTCAAACTCCTTTCCCATTCCAAAAGCATTTTAGCGGGTTGAACCACAACACAAGAGGTCCACAATTTCCATCAGTTCGATATATCCACTTCATACCCTAGATAACTAATCAAAGATAACAACTTCAAAACTTAAACAAAGAACAATCACTTTCAACACAAAAACTCAAGTTCCCAAAACATTCAAACCTGCACCCAATCCTGGCTCGCATAAATCGAATCGATCAAACAAAACAAGCTAATTTGGCCCATTCTGAAACATTGAACCTAATCAAAATGACCAAAGCCCCACTCCTTCATCCCAACTTTTGTGTATACTATATAAAACAATGCCTCAAAGATAGCAACTTCATAATCCATATTTACTACATCAACAATCATCGAATATAGCAGTAGTAAGACCTAAATAAATAAACAATCACAGTCAACCCAGAATTCCAATGTCCAAACGTATCACACCCAGGTCCAATTAGCAGAAACTACACATAAACCAAAAATTGAAGGGAAGTAATCCAAAGCAAATTAGCATATTACTAGAGTCCAATCCACCCCTGATTCCCGATTTGGCCGAACACATAAAAAACATAGCAACTTTAAACCCTAAATTCACATTAACACTAGAATTTCAATGTCCAAACGTTTTGCACCCAGTTCCAATTAGCATAAACTGCACATAAACCAAGAATTGAACGGAAGAAATCCAAAGCAAATTAGCATATTATTAAACTCCAATCCACCCCTGATTCCCAATTTCGGCCAAACACATAAAAAAAATAGCAACTTTAAACCCTAAACTCACATCCAACCCAGAATTCGAATGTCCAAACGTATTTGCACCCAGTTCCAATTAGCATAAACTGCACATAAACCAAAAATTGAACCGACGCAATTCAAAGCAAATTAGCACATTATTAAACTTTCACTCCACCCCTAATTCCCGATTTCGACCTAACACGTCAAAAAAACAGCAACTTTTAACCCTAAATTGAATCCAGTCGAAACAGAGAAAAGATAGATCGAATCAAACCTGGAGCCCTAGGGCGTTCAAGAAGGATCTCCTCAGTAGACACCATGGTGAGGCGAGCGCCGACATCTTCATGAACAGCATCGCCGAACTTAGACCATGATCGACGCTCGACAGCCTTCTTACTGAGCTGTGCTTTGGCGAGTTTACGAACCCTAGTAGTGGTGGTGATCTTGACCTTCTTGCCTTCCTCATTGAATTTGTACTCGATCACCTTCTTGACGCCATTCTCATCGGGACCAATCACTTGTTTCGGGGGCAAAAGGAAGTCCAAATCCTCCTCTCCGTCGTCTTCCTCGAGCTCGCCCCATCGGACCTTGCTGCCGTTCTGCATCTTCTTCGCCGCCGGTAGGGTTAGGGTTAGGGTTAGGGTTTACACAGATTCGAAATCTGGATAACGGTGACTATGTCTGCGTTTCGGGAGTGAACGTAGCAGAGTGATTAATGTAGAAAAAAAGGGGCCGACTTAAAATTGGAAAGTCACGAACGCACTGAAGCTATAGGGCCAATGTATAAAAAAGAGGCCCAACTGAAAATTTCACATGTGAATGCAAATTTCAATGTGAAATGTAAATAAAAATTCCAAATTAAAAATGAAAAAAAAATAAGAATAAATTAATATAAATTTTATCTCATCTTGATGTTGTAAATTTAGAAGCAAATGAGTATTTATCTCAAATTTTAGATACATAAATTGTAGCCAGATCTATATGCTACTATTTGTTTGGGAATTAGAATTAGTTTAGTTCTGCAATTCTTGCTAAAGCAGATGTTAAATTTTGAAATTTCAAATTCAAATCTTCTACTAAAGGTCCATGCAGCTACTCTTATATCTCGACTGTTAAATCGGATTATTGAGACCAATCTCAATAAATATATATATATAACCTATGTACATTTAATTTATTTTACAAACAATGATTAATGGACAAATGGAGGAGAACTCAAGAAAGCATTTCTCAATATTCATCCTCTAAAAGTCACAAAAGGTTTAGTGGATAATTATTAGGTTCCCTTTATATAATAATGTTCAAAATAATACAAAAGGGCAAAGTGCAGATTCTAAAATAACTACTTAAAACGAGGTAAGTCATGGGCGTCACCTCCCTGTTGTAAAAATAACTTTACAACACATAGGTCACGGACGTGTCCCCTTCTGCCAACATATATTACTTCTTAATATTACAATAATTCCAGATATTACAAACTACTGTACAAGGTTAAAGGATTGGTGGTGTAGAGAGAGCGGTTCTCCCTTCTCTCTAGAGTTCCATAGGTTTTTGAGTGATGGTGTTTGTGAGTTTTCTGGGTGTGAGAGTCCCCCTCCCCCTAATCCCTTCTTCACTTCTGATTCTCCTCCATCCTTGCTAGGGGTGTGCATATTCTGGTCCGGACCAAAAAAAACCTGTGACCCGTGACCGGCTCGGACATGGCCCGAACTAACCCGGTTATGTTCGGTCTGGTCCGGTCCATAATATTTATAATTTCGGGTTTCCGTGTTGGTCCCAGTCCAAACCCTGAAAAATCGGGTTGGACTGATTAACCCAGTTTATATTTTTATACATATAAATAATTTAATTAAAATCAAAAATCCAATAGATATTTTGTCCATAAATATAATTATTTTATATTTTTCTAATTATACACTCACCATATTTAAGCGTAATTATTATTTTCTAGTTGCCTTTAAATCAACTTATAAGATCATTTCAAAAACACAAATTCCTTAATTATAGGCGACTACTATCTGCTAGTAAACATAAAAATACCCATTATATTATTACTATTAATTTTTCCAATTTCAACTTATGGATATGACATTCCTAATCAAGGTGGCTAATTATAAAAGATGTTAGCTAGTCCCATAAGTTGAAGTTTAAACAAATTAATCTTCAATACAAATTTCCCAATCGAAGGCAGTCACCATTAATCTTTTTTTTAAAAAAAAATAGTCTATTACTATTAATTTGTTACTAATGCAGTATGAAATTTCTGGCAGTAAACTAATTATACGAACTAGTACTACGGAGTATAATTAAAAACTAATTTCCTAATCAAGGTGGCAGCTACTAGCTAGTTAAGAATTCGACTATTGTAATTAAAAGTTATTTTGACACATAAAAAAAATGGTCCAATCGGTCCAGGTCAGGTCAGGCTATCCATTTTGTCAATTTGGTCCGATCCAGGTCTAAGGTGAAAACGGTCCGGTCTCGGTCTATTATTTAGTGGAAATTCGGTCTTCAGGTCGAGCTAATTCGGTCCAGTCCGGGTTTCGAAAGATGTACACCCCTAATCCTTGCTCTACATGGGTTTTTTCTTTTTTGGCCTCTGTCTTTCTCTTAATTGGAGATCAGTTTCTGAGCCTTGTTTCCGACCATCTCCAACCATTTATGGAGGTCCGATCACCGTTCTTTGGCCTTGTCTCATTCTTGGCGTTGTTCCTCGAATTTGGTTTGTTCAATATTTTGGTGTACGATTGTTCTCTCTCATATCCTCAATCTGAATGAGAAATAAAGTTGTTTGTTTTGAGGATCCAATAAGCAGTTTGCGTCTTGCGCTCCAGCACATCAAATCGTTCTCCGACGATTTTGATATGAAATTTTGAGAAAACCAGCTCTATAGATGGTGACTGAGGGCAGTGTCAGTCTCTCTCCTGGCGACGATTCTAAAGTCTGTTTAGGAAAGTTCAAGAATCACCTTTCTCTTGTTATTGTTTAGGAGACTGCCGATTTGTCCCTGTTGTTGAGGCTTTCAATAAACAAATTCATGGCTATTGTTGTCCGATCTAGCCTGATTCTTGGTTCAAGATAGCTGGAAAGTGTCGATTCATTGGTTGACATGCTCCTTTTGATGGCTTTCTTTCAAGATTTTAAGCTTAGTGTTGGAAGCTTTTTTTCTTTCAAAGGAAGAGCGTAGTTGGTGTTCACCCAAGTGAACACTGTAGGAGGCAAAAATTTGTCGACCAATTAAAAGATGACACGTGGAAAATAAAGTAAATTTATTCGGCTAATTTTTATCTGTCACGTATTAAATTAATTACGGCGGTCCATTTAATTGAATTTTAAATGGAAATGCATCCTGACCAATAATATCATGACACGTGTCAATTATGATGCAGAAAATAATAATTATTTTTTATTTTAAATAAAAGGATAATTAACTAATTTGGGCCTAAGCCCAAAGCTGACTCAAACCCTAGGCAACCCTAGGCCTCCAGAGCTTATAAATAGAGGTCCTCTCCATCATTTTCAACACACTATGCAGTCTACCCCTGGCGGCATTCAGCGTTCTTCACTCCAGAGGCTTCAGAAGATCAAACTGCCTGCAGTCTCCAGCTACCAAGTGCCAAGGATCAAAGTCTGCAAAACCTCAAGATCGAATCTTCAAGCCTCTACCGCATCAAGATCAAGAGCTGCTTCAGAGATCTTCAACAAGACCTGCAAAGTCTTCAGAAGATCGAACTACAAACGCTCTCCAGCTACAAGCGACAAGGATTAACGTCGGCTAGTTCAACAACTTCTGTTCTTCACATCAAAGACTGCAGTCGTCTTCCTCGTCTGGTTCATCGATCGAGACCAAGCACTCAAGCCCTCGCATCCAAGAACTTGAAGAACTGCAACCGAAAGTCAACCTTCATATGGTTAAACTTTGAGCAACCTCCGGCTACCAAGCATCAAGGAGATCAACGCTCAAGACCTTCAGCTCAAGAACTACTACAAGAGTCCTTCAGCTAGACCTGCATTCGAGATCGAGATCAAGCGTTCGCGCCCTCGGCTCACCCAGATTTCAGGAGAACGAATCATATGACTACTTTATTGTATTTAATACAGAGATTGTACTCGCATACATTTGAATATTAATACAAATTAATTTGTTTCTCAATTTCCCGTCTTTATTTATTTTAGACTCGAAATTTGTGTTTACAAACACTTCAAGTGTTTTCTTCTTTTGTCCTGTCTTTATGCTTGTTTAATCTCTGGAGCTTTCTCCATGGAAACCAGAACTTCGGAAGGTTTATGGAATGCAAATTGCTATAGTTCTCTCTTTGAATCTTCGATCTTCCTCACCGTTGAGTTGGTCAATACAGAGCAACAGAACCTTTCACGGTCTTTAGTGAAAATGATGACTCACCTTCTTGAAAGTTGAGTAATGCGTCGAGTCTCTTTCTTAAAAGGGATGGTTCTTCCATATTGATATGGTTTGAGTTATGTATCTTACTTTGATGTTTTTTAGTTACTTTTACGTTTTAGTTTTAGTAGGTAGTTTGTTTTAAGTTTAAGTTGTCTAGGTTCTCATTTTTAGGGACTCTTTTGGTTAATTACTAATCCTGAGATAGGAGGTTTCTAACCATAAATTGGTCCTCCTCATCACTTTATCCTATAAAGGGTTGACCAATTTAGTCCCATTTACCAAGTGGAAAAAAAAATTACAGTAACTCCATATTATCATTTTGGGATATACACACATTGGTTCAAAGCATTGACTTGTGTGACTTATTAGGACGTAATAATATTGTTGTAATAGACATATTTGATCATTAATTATAGAGATTTCTAGCAACACATAATTACCGTATTGATTTGACGTACTTACTCCAATAAATTGGACATTGTCGAGATACTTCCAACGCGTATCACTATTCACTACTATTGTACTTCACTACTATTATACTTCCTGCCTTAATAGATTCAACGATGTAAGCATGATACATTGATGTTACTGTTCTAAGCTATTAGATATTAATTTAGAATAAAACAATAATGTTATACAAGTGCAAATTGCAAATTAATTACTTTCAGGTAACTGATGTGCACTTTGAATTTTTTTAGCCCTTGATCTGTGACCCAAAACAATTTCCCACTCACAAAAATTTCCATTTATTTGGGTCAAGTTATGGACTTTTTGTGCACCCCTAAAAAAATTCAACCATTAAATTATCATTGAACTATCTTTAAATGTCAAAAACAACACCATAGACCTTTTTTGTATTTTCATTACTGAAGTATCTTAATATGTCAAAAGTAACATTTTGTAAACTTTTAACTGATCGGAGATGTTATTTGTATTATTTCTAATCTTTTAGTAGTACAATGACAACTTCATCATTCCCTTATCTTTGATCGATCAAAAGTTACGAAGTGTTATTTTTGACATTTTAAGATAGTTTAATGGTAAAATTAACAAAAAAAAAAAGTATACGGTGCTATTTTTGACATTTTAATATAAGAAAGTACTATCATTATATTCATAACGAAAAATATTATCATAAAAACATAATGCTCTAACTTTTTGAGAAAATATGCTATGAGAAATTCTTAGTCAAAGAAGGACAATTAATATGGGAGGGAGTATATGTACTGACGAGGGTATAGTTGGCAAAAATTTGTCCGACCCAGAAAAAACCAGGTCTAGACATAGATTTTCCGTCCGAATTGACCAAATATTCGAACATAAAATTTCTCTTTTTTCTATTGTCCGAACCCGATTTTAGTTTTGTCCGAATGGTCCGACCCGAAATAAAACCAGGTCGGTCATAAATTTCTCGTCCGAATTTGTCCGACTTGAATTTACAAATACTCGAATTTTTGCCAGTGCTAGACGAGGGGAAGGCAAAGAAAAAAAAGATGTCTGAGCCCGGGTTCGAACCGGGGACCTCTAGTGTGTGAGACTAGCGTGATAACCAACTACACCACCCAGACACTTTGACCACAGAAACTGTGATTATCATCAAATCCTCACAATTTGCATCCGTTCGTCGTTCTCCGTTTTAGAGTTAATCGGGTCGGGTGCATCTGCCATTGCCAATTCTTTCTCTTTCTCTCTCTCTCTCTCTCTCCTCCGTTCGACGCCATGAAAGCCCAGCATCATGCATCGCTTGGTCGCCGAACGGTAATCAACTTCGACCTAATAATAATTCTCCTCATCGATTTTAATTCCCTCGCAGAACTCTTCGATTCCTCATTGTTTGGCACTTTTCTTTTGTGTTTTGAATCGGATTCATGCGTGCTTGTTTGTTCAAAATTTGATTTTGCTTTGATTTCTATGGTGGGGTTTGCAGTTGGAGGAAATACGGCAGAAGAGGGCAGCAGAGAAGCTAAGCAAGGCCTCATCTGGGTCGGATCTTAGCACTACTTCCAACCGGGAGGGTATTCATCTTTTATTGATTTTGAATTCGAATTTGCTTGAATTTTCACCCAAATTTTGTAAATAGTTGATCACATTAGGGTTTTTTGAAATTTCCCCGTTGCAGATTATGGCGGGATCAAAAGATCTGAAAGTATTTCCAAGCTTTCTGAGGTTTGGTGCTTTCTTCATTGAATTTTATTGCTTTCGTTATGAACAATTCGCAAAGGTTCTATCTTTTGGATAATCTATTTAGTATTGAGAATTTTTGTCAAATTTGTGATGGAATTGAAACCCTAAAGTTGCCAACTTGTTCAATAGATTATACGTTGTTGATTCCATTCTGATTGCCAACTTATTACTGCAGAATGACATTGGTAGTTTAGTAGCACAATTGAAGGATTTGCAGAAGAAGAATACTGAATTGGAAGAGCAGAATAAGAGATTGAATTCTAAAGTAGGCCATCACTAATGGGTTGATATCTTATGTCCTTGTTTATTTGTTTGGGGAGCTAGTTTTTATTTGGATTCATAGAATTTAAGTTGTTTGTTATTTTCCCGTGCAGTTTGAGGTGAAGGAAGTTGAGTGTGAGACATTACAAAGTCGTCTAAATGATTTGGTATGAATTCGTATGCTTTCACAAGCCAGAACTCATAATATAGGCGTATTTGATGTTGACCCGTGGTTAGGTTTTGACGTTGTCGATCTGGTTTGTTGAACTTGCAGGAGCAAAATACTGTACCAACATTACGGAAAGCACTTAGGGATGTGGCAATGGAAAAGGATGCCGCTGTTGTTGCTCGGGTATTCACTTTGTGAAGAGCAAGATTTGGTTTATTACCTTATGATTATAGGACTGTAGGATTATGAGATAGTTGTGCCCTTGGACTATAGGATTATAATCTATAGGATAGTTTTTGCTCGTGTATGTTTTATTTATGGAGTCCTGTATTTTAGTGTAGGAGGATCTCTCAGCGCAACTTCGGACACTGAAAAAGCGTCTAAAGGAGGCTGAAGAAGAACAATACAGAGTACGCAAGTTGTTTTCTTTGATGTGTGAGTTCCCTAAAGATGGGTGTCTTTGTACTTACTAGTTTTCTTGAATAGGCCGAAGAAGATGCAGCTGCATTGCGAGCAGAACTCAATTCAATGCAGCAACAAGCCATGAATGGTAACATAGGTGCGATGGCCTCTATGGGGAATTCCCCGGATCACATTCATTCCCTTGAGAAGGAGATAGCTAACTTGAGATCCGAGTTAGAGGTGTGTATTTGAAGGAGAAACATTGAGAACTTGCTTTGTTTATTATGTTTTGTAAATGTTCTTACGTGAGGTTTGTAACAGAGAGAGTCCAAAATGAGGCAGCAAGAGCAACAATTGTTGGTACAAGAGCAAACTCGATTGTCCGCCCTTATGTCTGAGAAACAGGAGTTGGAGTTGAAGGTTGCAGATCTAAGTAAGAGCGCTTCAGGTATTCTAAATATTAGAGGGGCTATATCTTTATGTTTTGTTACTTATATTATTATCATACTAATATTCTATATTATCTGGGTTGTTCATAGATAGAGTGTCCATGCAATTTAAACCATGATAGAAGGTTGCAGAGTAGGTCTTGTGTTAGATTGTCTTACCTTAAATTTATTGAGACAAAACACTTTGCCATGATTTTCGATCAGTATGAGGATGACTAATAAATCATTTAAAATGACTCTAACAAAAGTCACCACTTAGGTAAATTATTAGGCACCTCAGTATTAAAAAGTCAGTCTAATACGTGTCCTACCAAAAAAAAAAAAAATGGCCACTCTAATATGAGTGATTGGCGATATCAAATCCTCTCAAAAGTCACCCCTCAAGCAGTCTGTCTCACCATAACTTTTAAGTGAGTCGGTCTCATTTTCAACGATTTGTGATCCAAAAGACATGTAACTGTGACTCTACTACTGGACATACTGGACCGCAGTTTGCCCTTCCCTAGAACTGCATTGAACACACCATCGTCTATGTTAAGTGATGTTATTAACTGAAGAACAAACTTTAGTGGATCACCAGATAAAGGTCATACTCTTGTCTTGATTAAGTTAGAATAAGCTGGACAAGAAGATGAACTTTGCACTATTGAGATATGTTATTTCTCATAAGCCTAGAGCCTTTAGGCAGGTGTATGATTTCACCTGTAATGTGTTTAGTTGATTTAGAGAACTTGTTCACCCGATGTTTTTTCTTGTATGTGTTGCAGAACATGCTGCAGGGCAATCATCTCAGAACCAGTTTTCCTTGGTATGTCTGATTCTTTGAGCATAACTCTTGACTCGTCACTCGTGTTAGTGGATTTATATGTTCTTTTTCTGTTTGAAGAACAAATGCCCTTTTAATCATGATGTATAGCATGAACCAAAAAAGCAAGGCATTGCTTACGATACATCCTGAACAATACTACCTTAAACGGAAGGGAAACTGTAATACTAGTCTGAACAATCTACACGTATGAATAGCTTGTGGTAACCCCTGACCATTGTTATCCCACTAACCATTCTCTAGAGAACTGTTACTTGTGTATTACTCCCTCGATATATGTCACCTTAAGTCTTTACTAACTTTTTTTTGTTCTAGAATATCTGTCATTTTACATTACGAACAACTAATTTACTAAATTTACCCCCTAATAGTTAATACTTTTTTAACCTGTAATTATTCATCTCACCCATCACCATTTCTCTACTCGCCCATTAAATGCAAGGGCGAATTCGTCTAAATATTTTACATGGGAAGTTATCTCAGCGTCTCTCCATATACGGTTAAATGACTAATAATATGAAACAGAGGGAGTATCTCATATCTGCAGCAATTTGTGTTTCTTTACAGGGGAAGCAACTTGTATCCTTCCATTTCTATCCAATTTCTATTATCGCCGAGAACTCTAGACTTGCTGCCTAGGAACTGCAACTTGATGATAGTGTATTGTGTATTGTAAGGTTTCCTTGGCCTCCTCAAGCTGAGTGTACAAAACCACCGTTTTTTTCATGGAAACGAACCCTTGACCTGGTCACTAGGTTTGAATTTGACTTAGAAAAGCAAACCTAAATTGTGTTCGTTTACCTTTGAACCTTGAGTAAACCATACCAACCTCCTTTTTTGATATTCTGTCAGGAATTTATAGTATAATTTTATTGTTTTGAAAATTTTGTAGCAAGACAAGGAGAAGCTAGAGAACCAGCTGCATGATATGGCAGTAATGGTTGAGAGATTGGAAAGTGGTCGGCAAAAGCTTCTGGCAGAGGTTATATTTGTTACCTTGTTTAGTTGCCCCTTCTCCGATCAACCCCCCCCCCCCCCACACACACACACCAAAAAAAAAAAAAAAAATTCTGTGTTCCGTCAAATTTCTCAAGTGGCATCATTGCAATTTTGAACAGATTGATTCACAATCATCAGAGATAGAGAGGCTCTTTGAGGAAAATTCCAATCTGACGTCTGCTTATCAGGAGTCCATGAGCACGGTGTCACACTGGGAGAATCAGGTGATTCTTAATTGCTTCAATTTTGCCACTTTGTCTCAATGCTGCCAAGAGCGTTTCAGCAATATGATGTCTTGGTTGTAGTTTTAGCAATATGATGTCTTGGATTTCTTTTCAATTGTGCACTTATGAAGACATGGAGTTTATGCTCTTTTTTTTAATTTTCAACTTTTTTTAATGCTAAGTTTGCCTACATTTGGTTCCCCCCAAACCCTGCATGAGTAGGACCTATGCTACAGTGGTGGTGTCATGAAAGGTGCTGCTATGCTGTTGTACATGGTTTTGTGTTTCTTTTTCTTTTAAATGGCCATGAAAGTCTGTATTTGCTGTCGGTAATCTCTCATCGTGGAAGTCCTTGGACATGTTATCATTGCTGTACTATTACAGGTGAAAGAATGTCTCAAACAAAACGAAGAACTCCGTGGAATGCTGGACAAGCTGAGAACAGAACAGATCAGTATAATGTCATCAAATGGGGTAAAGATGTCAGATGGCTCATTTGACACAAATGCCAACGGAAAAAGTGCGAATACAACTGCTGATTATACAAATGAAGTGCTCAACCTGAAGGTTAGCATCCCCCACCGAATGAAAAGCTATTCTTTGTTATAGGAGAGGGTGTATGCAGTCAAAAGTAAATGGTTGGTTGAATTTGTATGTAGGGTCAACTAGCAAGGGAGCAAACCCGAGCAGAGGGTCTAGCTGCCGAGGTCATGCAGCTCTCCTTGCAAGTCCAACAAGCCACACGAGCATACGTTGGCCTTGCCCGCCTGTAAGTGTTTTCACTTTTCGTTTTTATTCTTTGTTTTCATCATTGTAGAATACTCAGAATCAGCTTCTCTGAGATAAAACTGTGTTTTTGGTTTTACCCAACTCAACTTATCAGTTTTTACCTAAACTTACCCTCCTTTACTTTATCCAACTTTATTTTACCCGAATACAATCGATTTAGATCCCCCAAACCTTGCCAAGTTGGGAGTTATTGAATACTCGATGAACTGAACAGAGCTTGTATGTTGGTTTATTCATTAACCTAGTCATTTTGTGGTGGCGTTTGGCTAAACTTTTCAGGTACAAACCGGTGTTGCGAAATATCGAGAGTAGTCTAGTAAAAATCAAGCATGATGGATCCATCCCCGTGCGGCTGTGAAAGTGAATGAAAAATTACTGACATTTCCTTCAAATCATGCCGTGTTTGAAAATGTGGAGGAAGTCCTGTTGGGTTTGAAGCTGTGGAGGAAGCCAAGTGTACACTGGATTCGACAGATGACAGTTAGGAACAGAATTGTATTTTGGAGATGTTCATTTTTATTGTGTTTTATCAGGTTAATGTATTCATTATTTTCTATACTTACAATACTGTGAGATATACAACAGAAACCTTAATGGTAATCAATTTAATAGATGGATATACAACAGAAACTTCAGTATTTGTTATCATCTTATGTGCCTAGATAACATTCTATCACATTTTGGCCTTTGGAAAGAAGTAAAATAATAGGAAACCACTGCAACTCTTTGCGTTTTTATTTAGCTGGCAAGTATGGTAATTATAAGGTTGCCTCAATTTAGAGTACGTTTAGGTAAGAATTTTGGAAAATTATCTCTAGAAGTTTTTCCTAGGAAATTTTTTTCTAGGACGGGAAAATTTTGAGCGTTTGGTTGAAATGGTAAATTTTATGGTAAAAGATGTATAGAATATCCAAATTATCCTTATTATTTATTGTATCTAGTGTTTAGAATTTGTAAAATTAGCTGGAACATTTTCAAAATTTGTTCACCAAATTTTCCAACAAGCCCTCTAAAAGGTAGAAAATTGTGAACCCATTGTAAAATTTGTTCTCAAAGCCTAAAAATGCAACTAAATATGGAGAAATTTATGGGCCCATCGTAAAGTTTTCCCTAGGGTCTTTCAACAACCAGACGTTCTCTAAGGTAAATTTTTTGTCTAGTTTGAAAAATTTGGAATCCAACTTACTAACAATACATTTATGATTCACAAGACATGAATTCCCAACGATAGTTTAACCGAAGTATCAGCTCAAATGTGATGCACAGGAAGCCAGTTACAAATCCAACTATAGAGATTACAAGAGCAGAGACCTTAATCTAAGCACAAGAGTGCTGGATATCATAGGTATTTCTTGGGGGAACAAAGGAGAAAGACTGAACATGAGAGTATGTGGTTTTAACAAAGTTCTCCATCACTATAGCATATTGAACCGACAACGTAACTTCTCCGATAATCCCACATCACAAACCGCGTAAAAAAAGCAAAGCTTCAGTCAGAAAAGCTTGGCTGAATTGAGCTTTATGTAGCTGCGCCTGGATCGCTAATTACTCCCAAGAAATCATCTTTAATGGTCCCAATGCAAAACTGCAAGAAACCAATACGGGACAGTAAATGAACAGAGTGCATATTACTGGTAACACAAACATGTATAGAATCACCAAACAAACAAGGAGGCAATATTGATGAGCTATAGTTACACAGTTGAGTTTCACCTACAACTAATCATAAAAATCCAAAGGATTCTTTTCATTTTTTTATATCCTGCATTACAGAATGCTTTCCTAGATTAGATCCCCACATAAGCGGGACCCACACTGGGAGGGAGTTGTTGCAGCACATTGTATGGCACTCCAAAGCTACCCATGTTACACTATACTTTCGGACCACAAGAATCTCTATTCTCTACTGCTAATTGCTTGAACCTTGAACAAAATGAGAGTAATTATTCCCATACAAGCCCAAATATATGTTAGTATTAAGAAATGGGAGCTTGCCTCAGCACTAACACCTTTCACATCAAATCCTTACCCCCCCCCCCCCAAAAAAAAAAAAAAAGAAAAGAAAAGAAAAGAAAACCTTCTTCCCTCTTTGAAGTTTCCACACATTAAACTCTTCCACAACTTTCATAACAATTGTGATTCTCACTAGTTCACTCCCGGTCTAACCCAAGTTAAGAAAACAAACACTTACAATGGACACGATAACAAGAACATCACCATAGGTGTGTCTTAAATGATCGAGAAACTAAACCATGTTGCTCATTTGGTTCTTCAAATCAACCCCCCCCCCCCCTTCTTTTTTGTTTTTCTACTAGGGAATAGTCGTGGCACTAGCGATTTTACTTGAACAAAGTGGAGGAACCTTTCCCGTAGGCTTCCGTCAAGAACCAACTTTTAAGCAACATAGTTTCTTAGACCTCAACTACTTTGGTGCAATACATTCTAGTCTAAGACAAATCACTAAAAAAGTTTCACACCACCCTAAAAATACATCAATTTACACACTCCAAAACTTTCAATCAGATGAAAAACCTAAAAAGGATCCATCACAATAGGCTACACCCCCCTTTGGATGCATATGAGTAGGACACCATTAGAAGTCTGACTTGAGAAACTGAGTTCAAGGATCATAAAATGGCAACCAGATGCTGTTGAAAAATCAAAGAAGATAAACTCACGATTTCTGTGGCATCTACTCGAGTCCCGATAATCTTCAACCGCACTTCGCTGTCCTTCTGTATCTTCACCTGCAAAAAGCAGACAAATCAAACACATGGAATAGAGACTGGAATCCCAATTTAAACTGTGGGAATCAAAGGAGACATACTGATCCGTCCGAAGTGGTGTAATTCGGGGTATCCCCCGATTGAAACTCCATATCATCCGGGATTAACTGCAACCAAACACATACAGATGTTCAGGATAAACCCTACGATCACACTTCAGTCAAAATGGAAAATCCAAACAAATGTCATTCTTGCGAATATGAAGAAAAAGCTTCAAACCTAATAAACACTTACATGATTAGACACAAAAATCTGAACTGGGCCGGCCTCAGCGAAGAAACCCATCTGCCAAATTCCACCATTAATCATAAAATTAAGGTCATAATCAATAATCATGAAAGAAAGATTTGAAGATTACAGGGGGTTGACAGTAATAGATACCTTGTTAACCATGGTTACAACAGCTTCAAGAATCTCACCCTTGAAGGGTCTGAATACAACACACTTGTACTTGACAGGGAAGGTGACAAACCCAGTTCCATCCCTAATCAGACCTTTGCCCACATGCTCAATTCCCATGATTGCAACCACAAATCCATGGCGCCCACTAAAATCACCCACAACATTCAAATTATAACGAACTCAAAGAAGAAGATTAGGGTTACTAACTAGGGTTAGGAAATAGGAAAACCTGCAAGTGCCCTCGACTTCTTTCATGAGCTTTGTGACTAGTTTGTCACGGAGACGAGAGCCAAAGTGGCGAGGGTGAAGCTGCATGTTGCGTTCCAGAATTATGTGGAAAAACATCTTCAAATTGTGATTTTGCCTGATCGAAAGAAACCCAGAAAGATTGGTAATCGTATGCTGAAAATGCTGTTATATATGGAGATTATTCACAAATTATAAATTTCAGACTAATTCTCAAGCCACACACCACGCACAAATCACAAATCATGATTGAATTATTGAACAAATCATTGATAGTAATAAGTAATTTACTAACTCACAAACCACACACAAATCACAAGTTAAAATTGAAATAGTTAACTGCAAAGTGTAAACAGTAAAGTGGTAAACCCTAAAATTGAAAATTGATAATCAGAGAACTCACAAGTTGGATTTCCGTTCACCGGTCACCGGAGTCGGAGTGGGATTGTGGGAGGCCCGGTCACCGGAGCCTCGGTCACAGAAGGCAGAAGACAGAGCGTCGGTGTCGCCGGCGTCGGAGTCGCTGCCGCGGTGGTCGGTGCCGGCTGGGGTCGAAGACTCGAAGGGGTCTGGGAGGAAGGGAGCGTTGTGTGCGTACTGTAGGTAAACTGAAAGAAACAGAATTGAAATTTGCAATTAAGTTAAATTGAAACAATTCATCCTTTTATTAAAAAAAAAAATGTTACAGGTTGGGCTGGAGACGCGCGTGCCAGCTGCCAGGCCCAGACATCATGTTTTGGGCTTTTTTTTTTTTGGGGTCCACTTAACCTATGGGTATTACTTTGCTTCCTAACTAATATCGGCTGCTTAAACTTGTTCTTTGGATTGGTTGAAATCACTTTTGGATGAATTAGATTGGATTGGATAAGTTATGATTTTTTTTAGAAAATGTGTATTCAGAGAGATGCTTTCTTGGGGAATTGTGTAATGTTTGGATTGAATTGGATTTGGTTGGATTAGATTGGAAAGAGTTATTTTATATCTATTTTTCACTTGTAATTTTTTATTTAACATTTCTTCAAAAACTAAAAAACTACCTTATATTCTTACAATATAATTTTTTCGTTATGAATATAGTGAATATTAAAGATAGTACTTTCATGATTCATGTAATAGATTAACATATGCAATGTGAAATTGATAGTCAAAACTTCAAATTTTCATATAATAGATCACAGTACATATTGAGTAATTGGTGTTTGAGAATTTTTTTTTTATGTTTGACTGACATGTAAACTAAAACAACAAATAAAATGAAAAGGAGAGAGTATTTGCCACTTCCATGCCTTTAGTTTGGCACAGTAATTACTGTAAAAATATTATTTGAAAGGTGTTCTTTTGGGCAATTTGCATATTTTTAAGGTTGTTCTTTTATAGAAAAAGAACACGCCTTTCAAACCGCATTGTGAACTAAGTCTTACCTTGTGAGTTAAGGTAAGATTGAAGGCATTGTTCTATAGAGTGATAAATTAAGCTTATCTTTATCTAATTATACCTTACCTTTACTCAATTTCCTAAAAAACACTCAAACCAAAGTTAAAAATTTATCCTTACCTTTCTTTTCCTTACCTTACCTAACTTGATTCTATCACTCTAAAAAAATAAAGCCTAAATCTTCTCATACAGCTCACAAACAAATCCACACTGAAAAGTTGCACCATCTTTTTTTTACAAAAGATTTTCATCCCTAAATATTTTCATTACTCTTTTTTTTTTGGGTCGGATGTTCTTAGTGAAAGAGTCTCTCCGCAAACCGCAGGCAAAATCTATAGCGTCGCCTACATGGATCCACGCTAAATATTGTTGTTTCCGCAACATTAAAAAAAAAAAAAGAAGAAGAAGAAGAAGAAAGATTGGCTGGTTTTTGCACAAATAGAAAAAAAGAAGAGTGAAATGAGATTAGAGGGGGGTACAAATGTTGTTGGTGTCAACAAATGTACAGAGTGAATGGCCATTTACAAGACCAACTGACAGACAAGACAATGTGTAGTGTGTACATACCACCACCAGCACCATCAGACACAAATTCCTTGCTCAACTCAAAATCTTAAAATTGGAATAACAAATCAAAACATAACATAAATTCATATACTAAGCAAAAGCTAAATCCATGTATCATTTGCCCAGCAGTCTCAGTCTGTTCTTCATCTTTTGCTGAATGTTGCCTTGAAACCTCCACATTCAATTACAAACTTATGCAAAACATCTTCTCCCGAGTCCCCTCCACTTTCTGAAGAAGGTACCTCCCTGCCTGTTAAATCTCACTATTTTGTTCCCGAAACAGAAAGAAAAAGTCCATGTATCAGAGTTATCTGCAAGTCGGTAAGTCGAGGACACAAGTTGAGGATTAGAATAACTTACAAATCTTTAGATAAAGTTACACTCTTGTGAATAAAAGATGATGCAGGAAAAAAGACTTTATAACTATGTATAGATCATTCACAGAATATTCAGAATCCAAGTCTATGTACATCGTAAATACGGGAGTTGTAGTAACTGAATGCAGTGAAAACCAAGTAATCACAGATATCGCTATTGCACTTGAGATGACAACACATTCTCCGCTCCATCTTCCAAAGGAACTGTGAAAAATCAATACACTTTTCAAATAACTTTTACCCATCTAAGGTTCAAAACCAATACAAGTCCCGCCCAGCCCAGGCAAGGTATGGAGGGCCGGATGGAGTCGTCTTACCCCAAATTTTTGCAGTTTTACCCATCTAAGGTTGAAGCATAATAATGCATTGACCCTTTTCTGATGATGATATATTAATGTGACAACTTGATTACAGTCAACATTATCATGTTACAACAATTTACGATCTCAGGAAGCAAAATTATTCCACAAAAGACTAGGGATTAGAAAATGATTACAGTAAACCAAAACATAGGGGTGGGGATTATGTGTCAACAGTCGAGAAGTCAATGCTTTATCCAATAGTCCAAAATTCCAGCAGCAGGCCAGGTATAGAAGGGTCTTATGTCGCAATCTTAACCCTAAAATTTGCAATTTAAAGAGACTAGTTTCAATTGGCCCAAGACTAAAAAAAAAAAATGTTTCCGCTTCATAAAAATAAGCAGAGTAGGTTTCATGACGCATTTTGCTTTAGTCCATTAGAATATATAAGTTGAAAAAGTAATATGTTCTCAACTATCTAGAAAACCTTCAAAGTACTTGATCTTGGGACAAGGACTTAGGGCATATTCGCATATTTCTTTCAATGTATCAAGGGCAGTTGCAAAACCATGGGCTATTTGGTGGAGCATCCATAAGGGGAGGAAGAAATTCTCTTGTTTGGATCTCTTGTCAAGTTAGAGTCCAAAACATACTTTTTGAGACCCATGTATAGTTAGAGTCAAGTTCTCCACCATAGCACAAGGATGTCTTGTTTGGACTTCGTCAATATGATTATTGTAAAGAGCCGAGGCTATGCGGTTTTCATGAGGCAGCCTCATTTTGTACATTTTTGGCATCACCTAGAATTTTTTTTAATACTACATCCGTACCTATTTAATTGTCAAATTAACTACTTTTTCTATTCCTTTCTATTTGTCAATTTTACAATTGCAATAACTATTCTACGTATTTTACCCGTTTTATCCTTAAGAAAGAGGAGATGAAAAGTCTAGGAGGAGGCAGAAACATAATTATTGCTCGGGACATTTTTGTCTATTTGCGTAACTTAATCCAATACCTATAAACCTCAGATTTCTAACTATTGGTTATTTTGACAATTAAATAGGCACGGAGGCAGTACAAATTTTTGGGTTACTCAACGGGGAAAAAGGAGAAAGAGAGGAGGGCTAGAAGGGGTAATACACATGAAGATCCCCTAATGAGTAAACCTACACCAAATGCATACCATGCATTATCAAAAGAGAGCACAAAATCATAACACTACTTGTCAATTCAAACCAAAATTTCGTGCACACCCGGCAAGAAAGAAAAATGCACTTCAAGTGGTACCCAACTACCCATTCACCATGATTCATCTCAAGAAGAGCCAAATTACAAAGGATATTGATATTGGTTATCAATGACTGACAAAACTAGATAGGGATAAACTTCAGTGAATAGCTCAAGGAAGAAGTCATATAGCCTTAAGTCCAAGGATCTACAAAATGGTCGGATGATCCTACCACATAAGGAGATAGTTTATTCGAATAAAGACTTACAATATCTGCATAACTGTATATCCGACATCATATAGCTTAGTATATGGAAAAACCAAAGAATGTAAGTGGTTGGAAGAGCATACAATATGTGCAAAAAGATGTTTACTCATGCTATGCCACTTACCCAAGGTACTCGGACTCGGGTATGCATCTCCATACCGGACACAAATACGGGTGTCAGACTCTGCTATTTTGAAGAATTTTTATACATTTTCATTGTAATTTGAAGTGTCGAGTGTCATACATACCCTTGTCCGGGTATCAAGGGTCCAACACGGGTACTCAAGGAAAATGAAGAGTCAAAGTAACATAGCCAATTACTATACACAACCACCAACAATAACAACAATAGAGCTAAAGTAACATAGCCAATTACTATACACAACCCCAATTGCAGGGCCTAGAGAGATCCAAATATAGGCAGCCTTGTTTGACAAACTTCAAAGTCCATCGAAAGGCTGAAATTACCTGACACAACCTAGTTTAAAAAGCTTCAAGAGAAATAGAGCAAAAATGATGGGATTGCTAACCTGAACAAAGAATGATGGGAGCATATCATCACCCCTTTGATCAAAAGAATCTTCGATCCGACGGTTTCAAAATTTGAAACGAACACATCAAGCTCTCATCAACGCTCATCATTGCACCAGCATTATCAAATTCACCACAATAGTTGGGGGCAGAGAAAATAGTAACCAACTGTCTATCAGCAAAGAATTCATATCCATCCTCCACAACCTAGAATACAAGGATCATGATAAGCAGACAAGTTCAGCCTTTATATAAAATTGGACCCCAATATAATGTACTTTAGGAATGTTGGATAATAATGCACTATATAATTTTCTTGTATGTTAATATACTATACTTTGGGTTTGGATGTTATGTACAAACAATAAAAGCTGTTGTTGGACAATTTTGCACCAGAATTTACCCTAAAGTGGTACTAGAGATTCAAAAACCCCCAAAGTACAACATATTGCCATACAAAAAATTGTTTAGTGCATTATCTATCCAAAACATGCAAAGTATGGTATATTAGCATCCAAAAATCCTAAATAAATTGAATAAGAATGGAGTATGAATAAATAACCTGATGCGCACGACAAATTAAGTCCATATCGTTCTTCATTAAGAATTCAGCCACCTTATCAGCACCAAAGGTGTAGGACACCCCCCGATCATTCATTCCCCAACCTTTAACCTCCCTAGAAGGATCTGACCATAGCAAATCACAAAGAACACCGGATTCTGGAACATCAGTTGGGCGAGGGATACCTTTTATTTGATCCATGCTGGTCAAATCAGGTGACAAACCGCCATGCATGCACAATATTTTGTCATCTATGACAGCAGCAACAGGAAGACAGTTGAAACAATCCGTAAATGTCTTCCAGAGTCTCACGTTAAACCGGCGTTTACATTCATCATAAAACCCATAAATTCTGTTGATCGATGCGCATTCGTGGTTGCCTCGCAAAAGAAAGAAGTTCTCTGGGTATTTGATCTTGTAAGCCAACAAAAGGCAAATTGTTTCTAAACTCTGCTTGCCACGGTCCACGTAATCTCCTAAGAATAAGTAGTTAGATTCAGGAGGAAAGCCCCCGTACTCAAAAAGTCTCAACAGATCACCATATTGCCCATGGATATCACCTGACGAGTGAAAGGAAAATACAGAATAAGCCAGTCAAATGCCGGAGGCCAAACTAGTCAAAATCAAATTATGACCAAACATATAAAAAAACCTAGTCAAAACAAATTATGACCAAACATATCAAAAACCTAGGCAAAATCAAATTATGACCCAACATATCAAAAACCTAGATATGATCGTAGAGCACAACACACAGCGAATCAACCTACTGAAACCATGGTGATCTACCATTCGCATGTAGAACGGCCACACACTTCACTTAATTGCATATTAGGACCATAATATACCATAAACATTTAAAGCATAGCGCTTGCAAGGCAGGTCCATAAGACAATAAGCATTCGTTAAGAAACTAAAACAGTCGTAGAATATCCCAACTTTTTGTCAGTCCTCCCTTACCTAGGATTTGTCAAATAAACAGAAACACAAATAGGGTAGCTTTTGAACTAATAAACTCCAGCTATGGGGTCCTGCATTATAGAAAGTCCACACTTCCCTCAACTCTAATGCACATCAAAGTTTTCCACCTCATTACAAAGCTAAGCAAGGGTAGGCCCATGTTAACACGAATCTTGATTTCCCTACCACATCCTTATCACTCCGACATTAGGTGATGGTATAACACTCGATACTTCAAATTACAATGACAATCAGCAAAATATTTTAAAAATAGCCAAACCCGACCCTAACCCGAGTCTTCATTTTCCCTCCCACATCCTTATCACTCGGACATGGGGTGATGGTACAACACTCGATACTTCAAATCGCAATGAAAATTAGCAAAATATTTTAAAAATAGCCGAACCCGACACTAGCCCGAGTCTTCATTTTCCCTACCACATCCTTATCACTCCGACATGGGGTGATGTTACAACAATAGATACTTCAAATTACATTGAAAATCAGCAAAATAGTTTAAAAATAGCCGAACCCGACACTTGTGTCTGCCTCCATATCAGACACTCAATACCCGTGTTTGAATAACATTGGATTACACACATCATTCCAACTTCCAAAGTACCATCAACCTCATAAAGCTCGACTCCATCCCCAAATTTAGAAGACCAACTCAAATCAGCCCAAATCATGTCAAGAAGGAACGGTGCTCTAAGAAACTAGTCAACCATCCACCACCTAGAAGAAAGAAGCAGGCAACC
This sequence comes from Portulaca oleracea, assembly GCA_029582165.1. Taxonomy (NCBI): domain Eukaryota; kingdom Viridiplantae; phylum Streptophyta; class Magnoliopsida; order Caryophyllales; family Portulacaceae; genus Portulaca; species Portulaca oleracea. Next base: position 31,408,721 of record CM055886.1, read on the forward strand.
TAGTTTCTGCATGAACACACAACAACCCAAGTTCAAAAACTGCCCGCATTACTCAATCAAGCTTTATGGCTTCCTCCCAGGCAAGAAAAAGAGAAACCCTAATCTCCTCACACGTGGACCTAGTTCATGCATGAATCCAAGAAATCCCAGAACAAGCAAACTACATAGCAGTGGCCCAAGAATCATTCAACCCAGTAAACATAAACCAAAAACAAATCACCCAAACAACAAAAGGGGTAAAAAACATAACACCAGAAATAAAAGATGGTAAAAAAGAAAGAGTAACAAATATATACCGCAGATCTTGATGGGTGCTTCCAACTCCAAAAGATTAGGTTGTTGAAGAAAGATATCCTTAGCAGCGGTGCAAAGTTGTCGGATCTCAGCCTCAGAAAGTTGAACCTGCCTCGCAGTTCCAGGCCTAGCATTCCGAAAATCCAACAATCTGTTTATGATATCATCCAACACCGCTGAATCCATTGATTTCTCACTCTTTCTCTCTCAGTCTCTTCTCTTTTTTTTTAGGCTGTTTCAATACCCACCAATAAAAACCTCCTCAAAACGTAGAATTAATCAAAACCCAAATCAAAACAATCCGAATTTCAGATACCCAGAAAGAAAGAAAGAAAGAAAGAAAGAAAGAAAGAAAGAAAGAAAGAAGAAGAAGAAGAAGAGAGTATCTGAGGACGGGTTCAAATTTGCTGGAAGTAGCAGGTGGGATTTCGGACAAATAAAATCCTTTTTTTTTCTTTCTATTCTCTGGGTTGAAATTTCAATGGAGTTTTATGGGTGTGGGTTTGATTTGGGCGTCAATGATTGGAATATAATAAAAATAAAAATAGGGGAAAGTGGGTATCGGTTTCTCTCTCTCTAGGTTTGTTTCTCTCTCCTCTGTTGCAGATGATATGGGGCGGCGGAGGTTGAAGAGGAAGAAGAAAGAAGAAGAAGAAGGAGATGATGAATTTGGGAGAATGAATGACAATGAGATCCAGTTCATCCAGGGTTGACCTGACCTCACCCTACCAATCTCTTATGCTCCTCTTCTTTTTTTTTTTTTTTTTTTTGAATTGAATTAACAATTTCTAGGTTAAGGAAGGCTTTATTTTTATTTTTATTTTTATTTTTATTTTATTTTATTTATTGATTGGGTAGATTTTTTTTTTGAGAACTCGCCTAAGAGTGAGAATTCATTATCATTTAAGAAAATAGACATATCATCTTGGACTAAGGCTAAACAGACCTCGGGACCCTCTTCCATCCAAATTCGTTCGCACAAATCATGGGGTTGGAGGTGAGCCATAAAATGTGTCACTCTATTTCCGGCTCTAAGAACATGATTCCAACTAATACATTGAAATGCTTTTGAGAGCTGAATAATTTTTGAGACCAGAAGCCCTATGACACTTCGGCCATTGAAGGAGCTTCGAAGCTTGCTAATGAGTGACAGACAATCCCCCTCAACGATGACAGTTCGAATTCCTGCATTCCATGCTATCTGTAGGCCAAAAAGGCATGCTTCCGCTTCTGCAATTTCAATTGAAGCGGATCCTTGGAGTTGCCTCGACCCAACAGCCTTGATTTTTCCTTCATGATTTCGGATGACATAGCCCCAACCTCGTCCCCAGTCACCTATTTTTGTCGCATCAAAGTTTAATTTCCATGATCCTTGTGCAGGAAGGGACTATGTAGCTGCATGCTTAGCCTTTCGAGGCTGTCGAAGGGGTAAAATTTCCAGGTAATCTAACAAGACCTGCATAGCGTATGCATAGGAGACAGAAGGTGAGAGTTGTCTACCCGCCGTTATGTGCTTGTTCATGGAATTCCAACACTGCCAAGCAATTGTAACAAATACTACACATTGAGTGTTGTCAAGCTCCATAAAAGCCTTGTGGAAATATTCTATAACTCGTGAATAAGGCAAGGCCCACAATTCTTCATCTAGCGAGCTCATCTCCCAAATTGATACTGACGGAGGACAGTGGAAGATATTATGAGCGTTGGTTTTAGACATACATCCGCAAATTTTACATCTATTGTCCCATTTTCTGATTTGGCGCCTGAGAGCACCAGCTGAAGGGAGGATTTCTCGGCAGAAGCGCCAGCCAAATACCTTGATCCGGGGTGATAGCTTAAGATACCATAATTTCTTCCAAAAGTTCAGAGAGCTTGAATCACTTGAGGATGGAGAGTCTCCCCCTTTTACACTCATCAGGACATGGTAGCCCATTTTCACATTGTAATCACCATCCTTTGTGTCATGCCAAATCAAAGCGTCATTTGACCTCGTTCTGCAGAGCGGTATGCTAGTAATAGCTTCCACGTCCCTAGGGAGGAACAATTGCTGGAGTTTTAGAATATCCCAACAACCTTCCCTTGCATCAATTAATTCTTTCGCCAACGAGACTTGTTGTTGTACCGGCTTTGGGGAATACACTTTGAACGTAGATGCTTCTCCATGTGAACACTAAACCCATCTCCAATGACCCATCTCATGTGTGCCTTAATAAAACCCCTAGCCTCGTAAATGCTTCTCCATGTGAAGCTCAGTCTATGTCCCAAGCGTGCCTCAAAGATTTCTCCTTCCGAAAAGTATTTGGCTCGAAGGATCCTTGCTGCGAGTTTTGTCATAGCCTCCAAACCTGTTTAGCCAGCAAAGCTGTGTTGAATTCTTCAAGGTCTTTAAACCCCATTGCTCCTAACTCCTTGCTAACACACAGTGTCCTCGTGTTCACCAGTGCAATTTCCACTCCTGTGGCTTTTCTCCCCACCAGTACCGCCATATAAGTCGTTGGATATCCGCACAAAGGGGGCTAGGTAGCTTGAAGATACTCATAGCATACACCGGAAGCGCTTGTGCAACGACCTTTATAACTACTGATAGCATAGTTGTGTAGATTTTTAATATAAGGAAATTGGATTTAAACTTTACATTTGGTGTTGTATAATTTAAACTTTGGACCCCTTGAATTCTAGTAGTACGCCACCGAATTAAGTTCAACTTAACTCGATGGCGAGATGACGTGGCGACGGTGCCATGTGCTTGGGCATTTTAGGTGTGCAATGCCACCGCCGCCACGTCATCCCACCATCGAGTTAAGTTGAACTAACTCGGTGGCGTGCTACTAAATCCAAAGGGTCCAAAGTTTAGATTATTCAGAAACAAATCTAAAAGTCAGATTATTAAGTCTACTATGGCCCAAAATTCAAAATATTTAAATTCAATTTCCCATATATGTAAATTTCTTAAATTAGTAGCCGTTAATTATAAGGGTTGAATATACAAGTAACATTAGAGAGCGTTTGATTGGTAAAAAATTATGGGGAGATGGTCAGTTTTCTCAAATCCACTTATTTTCCCATGTTTGGTTATATTTTTGACATTGGGAAAATTTTAAAGGGATTCACTTTCTCTCACTTTCACTTGGGGAAAATAAATCTTAGGAGATGGTAAGGGAAATTTATTGGGGGAAAAATTTCTCTTATGGGGTGTTTGATTAGGAAATTTTCCTAGGAAAGTTGGTTAGCTTTTTCAAGTTGACAATTTTTTCCATGTTTGGTTTTCCATAATATATAGGAAAGTTTTGATGTGGACCCATTATTTCTCTCACAACCTCAGTAAAAATTTTCCCAATGAGGGGCTAGGGAAAATCTTTGACGTTAATATTTTAATTTGTAATCATCATACAAAATTGATAACATTAGATTCATAATGAAAAATACTATTAAAAATGCAATGGCTGTATAGATACAATTTGTGCTTAGGATGTAATTGTTATCATTTCCCTGAGTTTGGGAATAATACTACACTTTTCCAAAAAAAACACTATTTAAAAAGTATGATATTATAATTTTACTAAAAATTTTATATTAGAAATATTTGATTAAAGATTGACACTGAAAACCGTAAATGACAGATAAAAAAGAATGGAGGGAGTACAATAATAATATTTTCTAATATAATTAATGATGCATTTTATTCTAAAATTAATGTAAAATTGACTTTAATACACTAAAATATATGACAAAATTACTTAAATTTTTCATTGGATGATGGAAACTCCACTTCAATTATGTCCTTTAACTATTTTTTTTCTTTAAATGAATAAAAATATTTTTATTTGGTGGCATGCAGTACAATATTAAAATTAGTACTCTAGAAACTCATACACTGAGGTTTAGAATTAGAAAGAGAATTATTTTAGCCCTAGAAAGTTGGTAACTATCCAATTCATGCATTGAAGAAGTTGGGGGAGTGTGGGGGATACTCTATTCCATGGTCCATATAAAATGGCATAAATAATGCACCCTTTGAAGGAAAGGAATCTCTTGGTACACTTTTTCAAAGAATGGCAAACCTTTATTTCTACCTTCAATTTTTCAATACTTCAAATGTGATACTTTAGTTACTTTTAGCTATTTTTTAGCTCATTTTTAGAGTTGGTAAAATTTTGTCAAATCCGAAAAAAATTGGGTCTAGATATAAGATATAAGATTTTCTTTCGAATTTTAATATTGACAAAATATTCGGACATAACATTTCTCTTTTTTTATTGTCCGAATCTAATTTTGACACGAATTTAGCTTCGTCCGAATTGTCCGATCCGAAATAAAACTTGGTACGGACATGAATTTCTCATCCTAATTTTGACATTGACCGAATTTGCCCGACTCAAATTTACTCGGACCCAAATTTGTGTCAGCAGAACTCATTGTCCCCCTAATATATGTCATTATTTCTACTTTTTGCAAGTATGTCAATATTACTAGTTGTAAAATAAGTGCATCTAAAAGATAAATTAAATTATTACAACATTGAATTGATCAAGTTTTTCCAAAATATAGTTTTTTGTAATGTTTGAAAATATTCAAGGTCAATTATGTGGTTTTTTTGACCGGAAAAGATAGAGTTTGAGGTTTATAACTAAAATTCCAAGGGTCTACAAAGAGGGTCGAATTCAATTGAGATTAACATAGTGATGACTATTTTATCTACTATAAGAGATTGTTAAATAAAGGCGAAATTTTCACAAAAAACAATGTCCTACTCATAGTGTACTTTACTTTGATAAACTTAGGGTTGGTATGGAACAAATAATCAACCTTATCGAAGACCCTTTTCTTTTTGTACTATGTGATGTGGTGTAGTATTACAATTCATTATATCATTCAATATTTTTTTACAATGTACTATACCATATTACACTTTACCATAATTATTACCAATATATCTGTTCATTTTTTATCATCTACTTTTCATATTTTCTCTCTTCATCTACCACATCAATAATATTTTCACAAAACTATGTCGTTACACACCTTTCACAATTTCATCACTCTACACCATTTCCACATCTTATCAATCGCACAAAAGAACAGGACCTAAAAATGCTATAAGATATAAACAAAAAGTAGGATAGAATAAATAAGTAGGTAGTAGTCTATAGCCGTTTTATTTCCAAGAAAATCCTAACATAAATCGTTGAAGATCAAAATACCAAACTAAAATCAACCCAGCAAAAATAAAGTTCCATGTTGGTTGGCTAGTAATTGTGCTGGGAAATTTCCATTTTTAAACTCCACAAAACGGCTAAAATTATTTGCATCTCCAGAAAAATATCAAATGAAAGATGGGAACAATGATTTTTGCATGTCAAATTCTCTCTCTCTCACACAATCTCACATTTCTCGTGTGAATAATTATGGTCAAATAGATTCCTTTCAACCTCAATAATTAATCAATCTCATATTCTTATTCTCAGGTAACTTTTCTTATATTCCCTTTTCAATCATTCTCAATGCTGTTACTGTCTTTTTTTCTGTCACTTTTTTTTTTCTTTGTTGAATTGTGATTGATAATTGTTTATTTATTTAATCGAATTTCTTCATTTGATAAGTTGATAATCATATGAATCTGGGCACATAATGCTGCAAAATATCACGGAAGAAGATACTCTACGAAAAATAGAAAAATCAGTATGTTAAGGGTATCCGATTCAATAACGTCAATAAGAAATTCATCCCATTGAATTTACAGGCGAAAAAATGTCAAATTCATAGGTACAATGCAGTTGGGTTAAAATTTTGGTAATTTTTGATAAGTCTTGGTAAATTTTGTTAAATTTGCCTTAACATACTTCCATAATCAAAATTTTTTGTGTATTTTTTGTTATGGTAGGTTTTGGCAATTTTGATAAATTTTAAGGCAATGTTATTTGGATTGGTTAAAATCAGGTTTGGATGGATTGAATTGGATTAATTTGGATAAGTTATGATGCTTTTTTGGGTAATTGTGTTTTTAAAGAGAGTGTTTTTTTTGGAGAATTGTGTAAGGTTTGGATAAGTTTGGATAGGTTTAGATTGGATAGTTGAACCAATCCAAAAAAGAGGGATAAAACTTGTCCTACCCATTTTACCCAGATTTTGTATAGGCCGTCAGAATTTGAAATTATGAAGACACAATCTCTTTATTATCTTCTTTAATCCTTTACTATATTTTCATTATCTTGTTTCCTAATTATGTAAATCTTAGTTTGGTATTAATCTCCCATGATATGTAAACATTCTACACTAGTATATATTATATCCTGAATATTTTGACTCAAATTAACCAGGAGAAACAACCAAATGGTCACCCAGAAAATCAAGCAAGTGCTAGAAACTGATCATCCTCCCCCAAACAACCCCTCCAATGTCATAACATGTGCATCATCTGTCTGTGCATTCTCCCTTGAAGAAAACCCGGAAGAAACCGAATGCAGATGGAGCTCCACCCGGAAGCTAACCTGGTTGATCCTCTTCTATTTGCTAGCCATGGCTGTCGAGATTGCAGGCGGGCTCAAATCCAACAGCCTTGCTGTCCTGACAGATGCGGCCCACCTGTTCTCTGACGTGGCAGGGTTCGGCATCTCCCTCTTTGCAGTCTGGGCTTCCGGGTGGAGGCCCACGTCGAATCACTCGTTCGGGTTCCACCGGCTCGAGGTCTTAGGAGCCCTCTTCTCTGTCCAGCTCATCTGGGTTGTCACCGGGTTCCTGATGTTCAAAGCCACTGACAGAGTCCTGCACCAGACCGAACCTGTCAATGGGAAAGTCATGTTCTTTGTTGCCTTGTTCGGGTTCGCGATTAACCTTGTCATGGTCACCTGGATGGGCCACCACCACCATCATCATCATCATCATCATCATTCACATGGACATGGACACCATCATGAGGATGATGCCATCCAGCTTGTTTCTGATGTCGCTGACAATGTCGAATGTCAGAAGGAAGATGTCAGGATGAACATAAATCTTCAAGGGGCTTACCTGCATGTTGTCAGTGACCTGATCCAGTCGGTTGGGGTGATGATTGCCGGGGCAGTCATATGGGTCAAACCCAAATGGGTGTTTGTCGATCTCATATGCACCGCGGGTTTCTCGGTTGCTGTTCTGATCAGCACCAGATCGATGCTTGCGAATGTGTTTGGGATACTCATGGAGAGGTCGCCCAGAGATATCGACATTGGCAGCCTCGAAAACGGGCTCAAAACCATAAAGGGTGTTTCCGAGGTTCATGATCTGCATATTTGGTGTATCACACTAGGAAAAACAGCAATGTCATGCAATGTAAAAGTAAAGCCTGGATTTGGCTCCAAAGGAGTCCTTCATGACATCAGGCAGTTTTGTCAGACATCTTTCAAAATTCATCATCTTACTGTACAGATCGAGCAGGAATGATTTAGATGACTGAATGAGTAGAAATAAAACAGTTTTTCTCAGAAACCCAATTCTCTGTTGTTTCTGTAGCGTAAAATTTCAACAACGAACCCAGAATTCACGAGAAAGGCGAATGAATTAAGAACGAATGAATGATATAAGTCTTATCCTGAGCTAAGGACAAATAACTGTAGTTCTTTTTTTCCAATTTCACAACAAACTCTTCATCACAACCCAATGAAGGAAAGTATACTACAAAGTCTGATCCCCCACAAAGAATAAACACCGAAAAAAATGACAGGAAAAAATCGGGAAGAACAAAAACAGAAGAGAAATGGTGCTAGCTAGCTATCCTCTTTTCCTTCCTGATAATCTCCTGTTCCTTTTAAGTGGAACAACACATTCTCCTTTGGTTTGCCGACGAATCAGCGACATTGATTGTGGTACCTTGGCCGGGGACATTGCTGGAAGCTTCTTGGGCGGCCAACGCTTTCTTGCTTATGACATGGTAGATCTCTGACAGAATCGTCTGGAAAGCCTTCTCGATGTTGAATGCTTCCAGTGCAGAAGTTTCTAGAAACGCAAGACCTTCCTTCTCAGCCAAAGCCTGGCCGTCCTCCTCCGAAACAGCCCTGAGATGCTTCAGATCGGACTTGTTTCCGGCCATCATGATCACGATGTTGGAATCAGCGTGGTCCCTCAACTCACGGAGCCACCTCTGGACATTATCGAATGTTTGTCGCTTGGTTATGTCATAGACAAGGAGAGCGCCAACGGCTCCTCTGTAGTAAGCACTGGTGATGGCCCGGTAACGCTCTTGACCAGCGGTGTCCCAAATCTGTGCCTTCACGGTCTTTCCTTCTACCTGTAGTCAAACATTTACATGTCTTCAAGTTAGCATTGCTAGTCTTTATTGACCATTGGGAACGTCTGATTTCCCTTCAGATACATTAATCATAAGGAAAAATGTCAACTGTAATCACACACAATATCTCTGCACCTTGATCCAAGAATGGTTAACGGAGTGTACCACTGGCAAAAATTTGGGTCTGTCAAATCGGTCAATTCAAAATTAAGACAACAAATTGATGTCCATTACCAAGTTGGACAATTCAGACATATGTAAATTCAGGTCAAAATCAAGTTCGAACAAAAGAAAAAGGAAAATATTATGTCCAAGTATTCGGTCAAATCGGTCACTGTCAAAACTCGGACAAATAATCTATGACCATACCCGGTTTTTCTGGATCGGACAAATTTGGGCATTCGGGTCGAACAGAATTTTGCCAACTCTAATGGAGAGATAACAATTGCGAGGAATTGTGGAGTACCGTAGAAGGTGGACTTAGGATAGTTTTGACAGATAGCAGCGGATTCAAATTTCAGTAGCATTTCAAGTAAAAGGCGTTTGTATGACATGAACTATGACAGTCCCAAAAGACATGAGGCATCCCTGAGGGCATGCGGGGCCCTGTGTAGGTAGTTGGCAAACAGGTAGGAAGTAACATAAGTCAATCACATAAGACACGAAAGACCCAGTCAATACTTAACAGCAACCCAAGAACATCGACACCATGAAGTTGGTCAATAATAATTCACAATTGAGTGGGAAACTTCAGCAAGAAAATGATAGCCAAATGACTAACACCTCCCACTTACAGAAAATAAATTGTATTCTTTCATCTTTCCTATCTGACACCCAACCAATCCTTCCATACTTGTGAATGAAGTTAGCTGTTCAACCCCCACGGCTTTCTAAATAAACCGTGTTTCAGAATCTCATTCACCATAGCCAAGCTGGTATTGGATATTTTTATCACACATATGTCATTGAAATCCAAAACCTTAGCCAGTTATCTGTTCAACAGTATGTGATTCATTTGTGGCCGGTCAACAAAATTGGTGAGACGGTTCAAATGAATGATCAACGAGAAAACAATCTACCCAAGTACAAACACAGACACATCCAAACATGAATGATACAATAGAGCCAAGATCATCAATAGGAATATATATATGTGTTCCTCAATTCATCTTTACATAAATGAAGCACAACCCTCAAACAACCTTTAAGACCCAACAAAACGACGAACAGTTTACATCAAAGAACACAAATTAAACGACTCGGCACAACAAAACAGAAAATCAAGCCTTAGGCATACAAACTAAAAGGATATCAGAGACAACAGTTTCTCAAGCCACCAGCATCCCCTTAGCTTAGTCTCTTAGGAAGTTAATCAATCATCTAGTCAAAAATAAATAAATAAAATGATATCGAAGACAACCATTTCTCAAACCACCAACATCCTTTGTCTTAGATAGTTAACCCATCATCTAATGACAAAAACTAAAAAGACACCACAGACGGCCGTTTCTCAAGCAACCAGCATCCTTAGTCTTAAGTAGTTAATCCATCATCTAATGACAAAAACTAAAAAGATATCAACGACAACCGTTTCTAAGCAACCTTAGTCTTAAGCTGTTAATCCATCATTCTAATCTACAAATTAGTTTCTTGTAAGCACCAATCAATGAGCAACTACCCATTAAAATTCAAGACTAAGAACTCCCAACCACCAAGTGGGTCACTCATAACTTGAAATTCAAAGGTCCCCCACTAGTAATTAGGTCATTTTTTTTCTTTTTGCTTCAGTTTTGGAATTTTCCATCCTTAACAAGAAATAACTGAAAACAGAAAGCATGACACAATAGCCCTTCACATGAATCACGCATTCCCAACATTCCAATGTACTAGATCACATGAAAAACAAGCTGATCAAGCAAACATACCCAACAAAGTAATCAAATGGACACACAATCAAATCAAGTCAATCAGAATTCAAAAATCAGATTTTGAAAGAAAAGGAGAAGAGAGATTGACCACCTGAAGAGTGCGAGTAGCAAATTCAACACCAATGGTGGATTTGGATTCCAAGCAAAACTCATTCCTCGTAAACCTAGAAAGTATGTTAGATTTGCCGACACCAGAGTCTCCGATCAAGACGATCTTGAAGAGGTAATCGTACTCGTGATCTACCCTATTCGCCATTACTTTGAAGATTGGGATTAAGCAGAATCAAATCAAACCCTAGAAGACTCGCCCCCTGATTCAGATCCAAACGGAAACCCACAAATCCAATCAATCAATCATAACAAAAAATGGCACTCAAATTCAAACAAAAAAAAAAACACCCCCAACTGGATCGATCGATCAATGAAAGTGCAAAATCAGAAGAAAAATTGAAAGATTCAATTGGAGTGACTTACAGATTGAAGAGAGGGAATTGGGTAGAGGGGGGAGTCCTCTTGCAGAGTAGAACAAAATTGAAAGCAAAAATTGGGGGGGTTTGAACTTGAATTGGGAGAAAAGAAAATGAAATGTTTGGTTGGGGGAAAAGGATGAAAGAAAACGGAGAACACGATGACGAAATGAGGGCCCTATTTGAAACCGCTTACTTTGATCTTCAATTGATAGGGTGGAGTGGACTGCCCCCCCGGCAAATTTATTATTTTTTATTTTTTTCAAAAAGGAATGATGTGTTGTTTGAAGCCACCACCACCGATATCACAATATTTAATTAATACTCCATCCATTATATTAATTGTTATATTTGAAAATTATGTAGTTAAAATTTAAATTTTTTGACCATAAATTTCTCAATTATATGATGAGTTGCTAAATAAAATTATCAATATTAGATTCGTAACGAAAAATACTATCATAAAATTATAATATTGTAACTGTTCATAATATATTATATAACAAATTATCAATCAAAGAATAATATTGAAGACCGTAAAAGTCAAAATTATCACAATTAATATGAAACGGAGGGAGTAACAGCCCATCTATTTCGTATTAATTGTCATGTAATTGATTGTTATGATTCTCAATGTCATTTTTAGTTGATAATTTTTTATATAATATTTGACTAACAATTGAAGTATTATATTTTTGGGAGAGTATTTTTCATTACAAATCTAATAATCATTTTATATAATGATTCTTATATACAGAGAGAAATTTATGGTAAAACTCTTTAAAGTTTGACGATATAATTTTAATGACGACAACTAATATAAAACAGAGAGAGTAATAATAATAATAATAGTAATAATAATAATAATAATAATAATAATAATAATAATAACAATTAACATATATAAAAATTTGGGTCGATCAACTTGATAAATGTCACAATTTAGATGTCAAATTGTTGCACGAGACTCCGAGGGTAGCTAATCTACAACTAAGGCCTCTAAAATTTGTGGGTAATGGGATGAACTAACTATTTACCAAAGTTATAAGAAGTTAATAAAATTAACATATTTATAGATACTTTCTTTCTCTTTAAAAAACTTATTATTATATTCAACGCATCATGTTTTTTATAATACTTATCAAAATTTACCTTTTTTTTACTAACAATTAATAAACCTTAACTATTTATCCATGAATTTTATTCTCATTTCGCTGTTTTGACTATTGTGGATTAGCCCATTACTATAATCATTTTATTGCCCTTACTTCTTGATGATCCACCACAAAATTTGATTCACTCTTCTTAAAAACCTTACAAAAATCTAGCCTTTTTATATCATTGATTATTTGAAAGTTTTGGTTGTACATATTGCAATAATTGAGAGTAAATAAATCAATGTAAACTTAATTCAATTTAACACAAATTTAGAACTTGATCAATGGATATAGTTTTCATATTTTCTTGAAATCAAACATAACGATTTCATTAATAACAAGTCATACGATACTTACAATAAATATAGTTTTCATATTAGAAGTATATAATATACTAAAAAATGAGTAAATTAATATATGTACTTAAAATTAACTTATCTAAATCAAATTTGAGAGAGACGAGAATTCAATCAAATTTCATATATAATAAGTTACTTCTTAAATATATAAGAAAAAACTTAACATTTTAGTTGAATTTATTTCATGTCCAATACTTTAGTTAGATTTTGAGAGGCACATGAATTAAGATCTCAAAAAAAAAAAGAATTTTACAAGAATTATATTGAATAAAGAAGGGACAAAAGAATTCTACAAGAATTATATTCAATGAATAGTTTCATTTCAGTTTGGTTCACTTTTAGCAAAAGAAGTTGTAACAAGGTGACTCATACTTTAATACGTTAGCTATTTCTCCAAAACATTTCTCCAAAACATTCAAAGATTTGGGTGTATGCTTGTCATTTGAAAGTGATAAGGGAGAAGGTGACAAAAATCCAAAGATGCAATGAGATGGCAAATAGCAAATGCATACTGGCAAGATAGGAGATAGTCATTAGAACATGAAAGGGGTATCCATCCATGTTTCTGGAACTTTTTTCCATTCCTCTAACACATAACATGCTTTTTACACTAAAACAATTAAAAATAAAAATAAATATATATATATATAACATGTTTAAGATGAACTTTGCTTGCTGTCTCTCCCCAATCATTCATTCCTCTCCCCCTATGATTGATTATATTCTTGTCCATTATTAATTTATTATTAGAAAATTACTAATGTTATTATTGAATCATATATACTTATTATAAAATATGGTGCTTGATTAGAATAATATTATGGTATCATTGATTTTATTGGATTCGATTTTTAAAACTGTGGTGGTGTTGAGTACTGTTAACATTAGTTATCGTGTTGTCATATTTTTTTTTTTTTTTTGAATCTGGGTAAAAAGTACAACGGAACTTAGGAGACCCTTCTCGCAAGGCGTCTTCCTAAGTTATCATGAAATAAAATGAAAGAAAGATCAGACGACGGGCTAAGACTCCAAAGAACCAAGTTTTGTGAGGAGTGCCCCTTGTTAGCTAACCAATCTGCCACCAAATTGGCTTCCCTAAAGATATGACTCACAGTGATTCCTTCAAACAAGTGTAAAAGTAGCTTAATATCCGTAACCATTGTATCAATCTGCCAAGGCACTTTAATCTCCCCTCTAATAGCTTGGATAAGAATCAGGTTGTCGCTTTCAATCTGGACTTTCTTGTACCCTGCCTGAAGGGCCTGTTGAATCCCAACTTTGAGGGTTAGTTGGTTGTATTTATTCGTTTTAAAAGTAGCTTAATATCGTGTTGTCATATGAATATGGTTGTATTTATTCGTTTTTTATGTGTTGGAATTGAATATTCTAATGTTAAAAGGAGACTAACCAAATTAATTGTATTACTAACAAAAATTTCTTCTTGGAAGAATATTGGGACCAGCAGAGGTAATGTTTGTGGAAGCATTTAGTTTGATCTCACGGCTAAAAATTTGTTATATTGCGATGGAAATTGTGACAGAAAATATATCTATCGCTCGGTCTATGTTAAATTTAAAGTGATATGGCGAAAATTGGACCGTGCGATGATATAATGTAGACATCACATGTTATGATAAAATATTTATAAATCATACATAGTGTATGAAAAATTTAGGATATTGAGCAAAATTCGACAATGGTACAAACTGATTTTTTTAGAAAGATAAATAGTGTCATAAGTCTAACTTGAACAAATTAAAAGGAAACAGTCAAAGAAAAATATAAGGGACAGAGTACCTAATTATATAAGCAGTAAAAGTTGATAGCTTGACAAATTAATAGTATTATCCCAAATGACTTTTTCTTTAATGAAACGCTGGCAACATACATCAGTGTCTCCTTCTCGAATGGTACATTTGATTTGTCATCATTTACAATACATCTTAATTCTCTTGGAAAACTATCATACCACTTTTCCAATTTGCTAACATGATGACATACTTTAGCAAATAAGTCTATGTACTACTCTATTGACTTCCCCGAAGATATGATTTAGTTGCCTGCAATTCGTCTCCTGCATAAATCTTCTTATGCCTATCACAATATTGTAGATCTACCGCGCTATACCTCATGTTCCATTGACTGCGTCCATAAGAATCTTGTTATCCCCCTCGGCCATAATACTCTGATCCGCAACCTTATATTGATCGCTCCTTTAGTGCATTGCACAACACAGTGCTTCCTCTCGAATCTCTAATCTCTAATGATAAAGCCACACGACGTTCCACCAACAGATTTAGAGCCATCAAAATTAATTTTGAAGCAACACCCACCGTTCCTTTCTTGCCTGGGATGGAGTGCTTTGCGGAAGGAGGAGGTCTTGATGAATAGCAAACTGAGAGGTACGAATTCTCTACGCTACACTAGCTTTAATTTCTTCGCCTTTATCAAAGTAGCTCAAGGGAAAATGCTCAAGTTGCGAGAAATAGTAGCATCTCATTTTTCATAAGCTCGTAAAAAAAGTGTTACCACCCGGTCTATGTTACTTGATTTGGAATAGTTTATGTATTTTGTGAGGGTGTTATTGAAAGGTATGATACCATCTATGTTATATATAAAGAGAGAAGGCTTTATGGTACGTAAATTTCAGTTTACCAAATTTATCCTTACTATTACTTTAATCTAAAGGTCAAATTTGTCATCTTAAATTTCAATGAACCCCTTTACCCCTATCAAATTATGCAGTGACTATCATATAAAAGGGCAGTTTCATCTATCAAAAAAATACAGTTATTTTTTTTTTTCAATCACGTCACCCCTCACCTTCCCTCTTGCTTTTACAAACTGAATAAACAAAAACCTCTTATTATTGAAGTAAAAAATGCAATGAATTGATAATAATTAAACTGTACGTATTGACCATGTTATTCTTAACTATTATGACCTATGTTATTCTTCATATATCTAAAAGAATTATTGTAATATAAAAAAAAATTATAACACCTCCACTGCACGTCATTATATGAGCGTTTAAGGCCATGTTCCTTAGAGTTATAGAATCAAGTCAGGCTTGGTAAGATAAAGAAAGAAAAGGAAACGTTTGTGGTAGGTAACTTAGTGATGGGGTAATGTATTTTATTACTAAAATTTTGACTTTGGTTTGAGTGTTCTGTAGGAATCGTGTAAGGTAAGCTAAGTTAAATTAAGCTTAAGCAAGAATAAACATAACTTACCACATGATAATTTATCAAAAAATATAATTTTATATTTTTCTAATAGTATTTATCAAGGATAATTTATGTCTTACTTGCATGTGGTGTTCACTTTCATAGTTTCAAAAGTCCTCCATATATATATATATATATATATATATATATATATATATATATATATATAAAAGTGTTTTGATTCGCACGTTAAACGTGTAAGGATTAAAATATATGTTGTCTTTTTTTGTATTTTACTTATAGTCTCTATTTCAATTTGGTAAAACTTTAACCTTAAACTTTATCGTTAAACATGCAAGGATTAATTTATACATTTATATGATAATCTAAACATGAAGCTACTACTACTTATTAAATTTTAAAAAAATAATATTCAATAACTATAATATTTTATCGTTTTTATAAAAATATAATATGTCAGTTGTGATAGTTATACTTTTCATTATTTTTTTTAACCTTAAACTTTTTAAAAGTTATATTTTTCATTATTTTAAACTGACAGGTTAAGAAAAATACTGAAAAATATAACTATCATAAATGATAGATTATATTTTATCAAAAAAGATAAACATTATAGTCATAGAATATTATTTTTTTTAGAACCTAATTAATATTAGTAATTTCATGTTTAGATTATCATACACATATATATTAATAGTCATATAATCAAAAAAATTAATAGCTATATAGTAAAACTTTACTGATTTAAAATAGAGACGATAAATAAAATAGAAAGACAAAACATATATTTTATTAAATCCTTGCACGTTTAACGTGTGAATCAAAACTTGTCAAATTAAAAGGCATTACTAGAATGAATCCATCATTGGCACAAGGCAAGGTGTCATACTTCCTTACAACACTTACAATTAGTAATTAAGTATGTGATCTAAAGTTTCCTCTTCATCCTCATAGAGCAAACAAGAAGAGTTGGTCCTTATTCCGCGTTTCTACGGTTTCAACTATGTAGACAAAAGGTTATGGCAAAATTGCCATAAAAATAGTTTATGCTTAGGCATAATATTAATCTCCATATACAATTATGACTCCAAGCTTCCTGTCCTGGTGAGATATTGTGGGCTAGTAGAGTAGCTGATTTGGTTGTAAATTCTCCATCGCTAGAAGCTCCCCAACACCAATCGTCTTAAATATCATGCGCCAGAATTGATGTAGCGTGCGTTTTTACAACAAATTCATCACTGAGTAGCTGTCGAATTTAAGAGATATCCCAAGTATTGTATTGGGTCATAACATCAATCACTTTGAAACTTAGATCAATGAGATTAGTACTTCTCACGACTGTCAAATCGATCAACGATTCTGGGGTACACCAATGATCTTTCAAATATTTTTTCGTTTCCTACCTTCCAACAGATACCTATACTTAATAGCTCCTTGTTCTTAAGAAGCGCTTTCTAAACCCACGAGTCTCTCGGTTTAACCTTCCGATAGGAAAAAAAATCCTCTAAAATGGGGTACTTTGAGCTAATCACATTGACCCATAGCCCTGAACCTTTACAGTATTTGCATGAGTTTATTTACGAAAACATTATTTACTGCTTCAATCCTCCTCAAACCTTGTCCTCCCAATATTTTGGGAAGACAAATCTTCTTCTAACAATCATAGGCATTCCTTTGCCAGTGGATTGATCCTTTCAGAGAAAATTCTTGCTTGTGGAATCTATATCCCTAGTTAGTTTCTTTGGGAGAGGAAAACATTGCAATGTGTGTTCCAGAAAGGATTCAATATTCGATTGATCAAAGTCACTCTTCCTACCTTAAAGATAAATTTGGATTCCAAATTTGTATCTTAGAGAGAATTTTATGAAGAAGGTCTTTAAATGAGTCCTGACACACCTCCCTTTGAACATCAGGCAACCCAAATACCTTCCCAAATTGTCCCCTCATGGTATATTGAAAATACTCGCAACAATTCTTTTGGCATTGACACAAGTGTTCTTTGAGAAACCAAGGGGGCCCCAATTGGTAGAAAAAACCCCACAACCCCTTGGGGTTATCCTGCACTTGGAAGAAGTAGAAAAAGGAATAAATATAGTGATAATTTTATTATTCGTCGACGTAGTAAATAGGAAAGAAAATAGAATTAGTTTCTTCGTCTTTACATTTACAAAAAAAAAATAGGAGTAATTCACTGTGACACGTTCACTAAAAAAAAATCCTTTTGTAGCGAATCATTTATTAAGAAAAATTGATAAGCTTAACACAAAGGCAGAAAAAGAAATAATTGTAACTTGGTCTCGGGCATCTACTATTATACCCACAATGATTGGCCACACAATCGCTATCCATAACGGAAGAGAACACTTGCCTATTTACATAACCGATCGTATGGTAGGTCATAAATTAGGAGAATTTGCACCAACTTTAAATTTCCGAGGACATGCAAAAAACGATAATAAATCTCGTCGTTAAAATTTAAAATATAATAAATACATATGTTTATTGTTCATTAAATGGGAGGTAAACTTTAATGGGAATCTTCAAAAAAAAGTCAAAGCAAGAAAAGAAGGATACTGAACTGAAGAGGAGAAGGGGAGTATATGCTACTACTACTATTATTGTTGTTATTATTATTGTTGTTGTTATTATTATTATTATTATTATTATTATTATTATTTGTTATTTACTAACCAACTTTTAAATGCCCATTTCACCCTAACATTATTTTTATTATTATTATTATTATTATTATTATTATTATTATTATTATTTTCAATCCATATTTATCACTTTACATCATTAGAAGTGACTTATTTCATTTTTATTTCCTTCTTGTTATTATTATTGTTGTTGTTAGTAATACTATTATTTGCAATCCATATTTAAATACTACCTTATTTTAATTTATTACCTATTGGACATGATATCGTAATTATATTGCATATTAAATAGTAATAATATATATATATTTGATGTGAATCCTTTAAACTTAATTATGGTTTATAAAAATGAAACATTGTGGCATGGTGAAGCTAATGAATGTTGGTACGATTTAAACCATATTAATTAAAAAGGATATGCTTAGTTAATTTCTTTATGATTTTATTGCAAATTTGATTTTTATGACCGAGATTATAATATACAAAAATATATCCCGATAAGTTTAATTGGCAATACATTTAAAATTATCGATATAAGTACGTGACAATAGGAATAAGCAAAGTAAATTATATATTGTTCTTACGTTAGAAATTATTCAACCACATATATAGTTATATATTATAATTGTAAATAACATTAATATTTTTCCCAATAATAGATCTATATTCTTTAAATTTATAATTATTTCATTGTACACGAAAGTACAACATTTTTAGCTTCATAAACAAGAGTTTGATATTATGTTATTTGATTACAAGGGTCCTTAAACCACTTTATAGTATCCAAAACTAAAACATAATACCTATATTTGACCTATTTGGAATATGATTTCAATATGTATCATGAACCATTAGATATTAAATAATAATGTTATTTATTTTATACTTGTATTTATGCGAAATATTTTAGGAAAAGCCAAAAGAAATATTTATCTTATATTAATTTTATTTAATTAGTTTAATTAATATCTATTGTATTTTTCCATAAATGAATAATTGACCATCGAATCAAATTAAATTAAATTTTAACTTTACATTATGATTTTATTGCAAATTTAATTTTTATGATCGAGATTATAATATACGAAGATAAATATATCACGATAAGTTTAATTGATAACATATTTAAAATTACCAATACAAGTATGTGAAAATAGGAATAAGCAAAGTGAATTATATATTGTTTTTACATCGGAAATTATTCAACCACATATGATTATATATTATAATTGTAAATAACATTAATCTTTTTTCCCAATAATAGATCAATATTCCTTAAATTATAATTATATCATTGTACACGAAAATACAACCTTTTTAGCTTCATAAACAAGAGTTTGATGTTACGTTATTACAAGGGCCCTTAAACCACTCTCTAATATCCAAAACTAAAACATATATATACCTATGTTTTGACCTATTTGCAACATGATTTTAATGTGTATCATGAACCATTAGACAATATTAAATAACAATTATATTTATTTTAAGCTTGTATTTTATATGAAATATTTTATAAAAAGTCCAAAAAAATTATTTTATACCATTTAATTATATTTATTTTATTTAATTATTTAAAATGTCTATTGTATTTTTTCATAAATGAATAACTAACCATCGAACCAAATTAAATTAAATTTTAACTTTAATAAAATAAAATAAAATTTAAAATTTTATATTATGTAGAGAATTTTTAATCAATATTGGTATATTAAAATTTATATTTATAATTGTGGGGTCACGCGTTGACCAGACTAATTTTTAAAAGGATCTATAATTCAAGCAACTTTGATATCCATGAGGGCCTAATGGAGCACTATAACTCACATTTGGATATCCTTTTTGTATTAATTCATCATTGTAATCACTAGCGTTAATTAGATTTCTATAATCTTTGTATACAATTATACATACGTGTATGGATAAGGGTAACCAGGTAATTAATTCAGAACAACCTAATGCATGAGCCAACTTGTATTTATTTATCTCTTTATTTTAAGGAAAAAAAAAATAAAGGGAGGCACACTTTACATTTTCTTGATAGTGGCAGTTCATTATGATTTTTGTGAATCAAGCAAGTTGTCATTAGGTAAAGTCAATCATATTTTTCAATGCATGCACCAACTGCTATGTTTTTGTAATTCACTCTTAGAACATTTTTGACAATTTCAACAATGAGTACTAGTATAAATATTACCTCCGTTTCAAAATTAATATTTGTCAATTTGAGTAAATTTTGACCGTTTATTATTTATAAATATAATTAATTATAATATAAAATTAATATCGTTGTAATTTTTAATAAGGTATCTTTCCAATGACGGTAATTTTATAGCGTAACTAATTATAATTTGTGAATAATCAATGGTCAAAGTTTAATCAAATTAACAAATATTTTGAGAAAGAGGCAGTTGATACATAACTTAAAAGAAATGTCCATAGGTGTCTTTATCACTTGACATTTGTATTCAACTCTTTCTTTTTTTTGCAAAAATATATTACATTCTCAAACAACAACAACCAACAACAGTCAACTGGCCATAGTGCCAAACTCTCCACTCTTCATGCCCCCCTCCAGGGTTTGAATTTTGGGGGACCATTCCTATTTACCGGAATACGACAATGTTGAATGGAAAGCATTGAACCCTGTATAGGACGTTGACATCCCCTGCCGTATTTGATATAAGATCGTTGGATTAGTGTAACCATGAGATAGAAGATTGACGTGTCAGACTATTACCTAATGTAAAAAATAAAATTAAAAAAACAACAACCAACAACAGGAACAAAAATAATAATAGAAAAATGTTTGAAGGTAATATTTTTTACATTCGACTTCTCCATATTTTGCTTCAGCGAGATCCCGAAGCATTAGTTTTGGTTTCGTTAAGTAGAAAAACACTAATTAAATTTATTTAAATGATGACAAAATTCAAATAAAAAACGCTAATTAAATTTATTTAATGATGATAAAATTCAAATAAAAAATTAATATCCGATACTCAATTTTTTTTATTTTTTTGCCTTGGTCTTTTTTTTTCTTTTTTTGACACCAAAAAAAAAAATATATCACGGGCTATTAATTACTGATTTAAGGTTTTTGGGCCTAGACAATCCATGCCACTAGTCTTAACTCTTAACTATTAGCCAATTACTTGTTATTCAACCCATGGCATAACTAATATACTTTGGGCCTTTTTGTTTAGCGGCTCAAATGTTCTTGTAAAAAAGATAAAACATAAAATAAATTTGTTCAAATTATTCATAATTTGTTTCTTTTAAATAGTGGCTTAAATGTAATTGTAAAAAGAGGAAATATACACCAAGAGCTTAAAGATAAATTAATTGTATTTTAAGCCATATTCTTTTTATGCGGTATTTTGCGGAATGGTGTGGTGAGGTATTGTAGAATTGTGGTAGGTTATTAGAATTGTGAGAGAGAAAAGTAATGATTTGCGGTAAAATGTGGTGGGTTGTGGTAAACTGCGGTGGACTGTGACACCGCAGTTTGCCAACCACAGAAAAGAACATCACCTTAAGTTTGACTCACTCATTTTTCTAATTTATTTAATATGATACATTGATACTATTGGAGAAAATATAAATAAAGAGACAAACTTTGACTTTGGTATAGCCTACATATTCCACTTTTTCCAGTGAACTACACACTCATTGTATTGGAGAGCAACGTACAAACTTTGAATCTCTTAGTGTGGGCCAACAGATTCCACCTAAGGATGACAATGTCCTATACCTAGCCCAAACCTATCGGACCCATACCCTTTAGGTGGAAGTCCATTATTTTTGGATCTGATGAGTCTAGGGTCTGGGTCTGGGTCTGCCAAAAAAATAATGGGACTGATTTCAGAGGATTGGACCCATGGTTTTGACCCGCGACGTAAGATTATAATATGAAAAATATAATTTCAAGATTTTAATAAAACCATAATCTTGTTTTGTCTCTCTCTCTTTTTTTTTGTTTTTGCGTTCTCAATTTCCAAATTACTTGATGTTTCTAATATTTTTATAGTTGACTTTGTTTGTGCACTGAACAAGTAGTTAATATATTATAGTGATGCCTATTTTTTTTTTTATCATGCTTTCGTATTAGATTGGTGTTCAAGTAAAATTTAAGCCAAAAAATTGGTAACACCGATAAATAATAGATTGGAATATTAGACCGATTAAACACCCGCTAAGGACAGTGGGACGATTATGCGCCCGGGACTAGGATGCATAGTGAGCCCATCCATCATTTCTCTTTTTTTTAAAAAGATTTTTTTATTTCTCTTTTGTGTATTATTAGATTTTAAAGTATTTTTGTTTGAGGGTTTTTATTTTTTTACTATAATATTTATAAATTAATATATAAATGTTCATAAAGTTAAATTATACTGTTAATAAATCAATATATGAATGTTCATAATTTAATAAATGAATGTTCATAATGAGTAATAGTCTTGCTCATAATTTCTAATTGTCTTACTCATTACATATTTCATACAATGTTCATAATTAATAATGTAGATGCTCATAAATCTATACTAGAGTGCGATCATAAACTAGTACATAAATGTTCATAAACCTAAACTACAATGTTCATAAATCTATACTAGAGTGTTCATAAACTAGTATACCTAAACTAAAATGCTCATAAATCTATACTAGAGTGTTCATAAACCAGTACATGAATGTTCATAAAGTTAAACTACAATGCTCATAAATTTATACTAGAGTATTCATAAACCAGTACATGAATGTTCATAAAATTAAACTACGATGCTCATAAATTTATACTAGAATGTTCATAAACCAGTACATGAATGCTCATAAATCTAAACTACAATGCTCATAAACCAGTACATGAATGCTCATAAACCTAAACTACAATGTTCATACATTTATACTAGAGTGCTCATAAATCAGTACATGAATGCTCATAAACCTAAACTACAATGTTCATAAATCTATACTAGAATGCTTATAAACCATTACACGAATGTTCATAAACGTAAACTGCAATGCTCATAAATCTATACTAGAATGTTCATAAACCAGTACATGAATATTGATAAACTTAAACTACAATGCTTATAAATCAATACTAGGGTGCTCATAAACCAGTACATAAATGTTCATAAACCAAAACTACAATGCTCATAAACCAATAGATAAATGTTGAGAAATATATACCACAATGTTCATAATTTTTAAAATGAATATTGTGAATTGAACGCACCTATTATGCATTTATGCGAGAAAAAAAAATTAAAAATATGACTCAAAAATACTTCCTCCATTCCATATTAATTGTCCATTGTCGTCATTAATTTCTCAACATATACAATATTTTAATATATGAAAATACTATCATTGGATTAATAACGAAAAATATTATTTTAAAAATATAAAGTAGTATTTTTTTGATGGAATATGTTATAAAAAATTTTTAATTAAAAAAAGACATTTGAAGAATTAATACAAAAGGAGAAAATACATATATTATATCCAAAAATAAAAACAAAAACAAAAATTAATATAAATGGACTCAGGGAGCATGATACTCCCGGACTCACCATCTCATGTTTACCGTTAAGGATACCCAGACATGCCAATTTAAACAAAACACAGAACGCGCCAATTACCATACCAATTTTAAAAAGCAAAAAAGAACAAATTGTGAGATTCATCAATAGATTCAATACACAAAAGAAGAAGCATCTAGTAAACGTACCAAAATGGACCTTCTTATCCATAAACTCCAAACATTTGTGATAACTTGGACTATAACCCCATGCCACGTACCCCAAAACCCCCTTTTCTTATTATTAGACCTGTCAATTCGGACAGACGGTCAGTTTCAGATCGATTTCGATACGGGTCGGTTTCCGATTTTTTATGTTTTAGTTTTGAAAATTTCGACGGATCGGTTTCTGCCCGCTCTACTTATTACTCATTACATATTTACACACACCTTCATTCAATTCATCCCCAACTTCCAACCCATTCCCAAAATCCAAACTATGTCCTCTCCAACTTTGATCACCCTAAACCCCAACCCCAAACCCCTCCCTCCACCCTCCACCCTCCACCACCACATCAACCACCCCCACTCGGCGGCACCACCTCACCACCACCACCGCCACCACCCGGCGGCACCTCATCACCACCCTCACCGCCGCCACCGCCACCGGCATTCTCCCCGGCGCAACCAAAGCAGCCTCCGACGACGAGTACATAAAGGAGACGCAGGACATGATAAGCAAGGTGAGAACCACCGTGAACATGGACAAGACCGACCCGAGCGTGGCGGAAGCGGTGGCGGAGCTTCGAGCCACCGCCAACGAGTGGGTGGCCAAGTACCGGAAAGAGAAGTCTCTCATCGGAAAACCCTCCTTCAGGGACATGTACTCCGCCCTTAATGCGGTGGCCGGACACTATATCAGCTTTGGGCCCACCACTCCTATTCCGGCCAAGAGGAAGGCCAGGATTTTGGAGGAGATGGATTCTGCTGAACAGGCTTTGCAAAGAGGAAGATAATTTAATCATCATTAATTGTGGTTAATCATCGTGATTATCATTGTGATCATCATGATTTAATACAACTACTACTACTAGATTAAGTATGTATATTGATCAATAATAATTAGTGATGTGCGTATCAATTTGTGAACGTTCATGTGATGACTGGTGAATTTGCGTACGTTCCAGCATTTTCTAGAATTGTTTGGGCATTCATCAGGATTCAGGAATATAATTGTCTGTCCCTATCAGTTTTTTTTTTTTTTTTTACTTTTATACATGCCAAAACAAGACACATTTGAGACGTGGACTATTTTTTTTAAATGATAAATGTCTTGGTCAAGACACATATTAAGTGTTTTGTCATTATATAAATAAAATTTATATATTTATAAATTAAATTGAAAAAATTACATGATTGACTTATATAATTATAATAATATATATAAATGGTATTAATTTTAATTGTTGATATAACTAACGAATTTTAAGCTTTTTATAATT
The DNA here is from genome assembly GCA_029582165.1 of Portulaca oleracea. Taxonomy (NCBI): domain Eukaryota; kingdom Viridiplantae; phylum Streptophyta; class Magnoliopsida; order Caryophyllales; family Portulacaceae; genus Portulaca; species Portulaca oleracea. The sequence continues at coordinate 31,434,063 of CM055886.1, forward strand.
GATAATTAGTAGTATCTGTCAAAAAAATTAGGGTAAAAAATAATAATAAAATATTAATTTTATAAGGAGCAAGACATTGAACAGTGTCTTGCCCCAAGACACGTATCATCACCCCATTTGTTTTTTGTTATATACGTGTTCTGGGTAAGAAATTGCTTAAGTGTTATGCTCCTTATGAAATTTAGATTTATTATTAACTGTAATTTTTTGACAGTTACTACTATTAATTATCAATTAAAAGAAAATGTATTGGCTACGACAACAATTATAATTGACACCTTAACAGATGAACCCCATTCATTAGACATTTTTTTAACTTTTTTTGTAAATTTTAAAAAATATAGATAAAAGTGTGATTTTATACCATTTATATATATTATTATAGTTATAGAAGTCAATCACTTAATTTTTTTTCCAATTTAATTTACAAATATATAGGTTATATACATAGGCAAAACACTTAGTTAGATTTGTCTTGCCCCAAAATATTTATTATTTTCTTTTTTTTAATGATATGAGTCTTGCTCCCAAATATTTTTTTATGTGTTTTATCCTTCTCTAAATTGATATTTCTTATCATTTTTGACATTATTTGTTTAATAAAAAGTATTAATTATCAACTATAAGAAACTTAGGATGTGAAGGTTGCACCAATAAACATAAATGATACCCTAATCAAATAAGCTCCTTCCATTAAGTTTATTTTAAACATTTTTTTATATAAAAAAATAATAGATAAAAGTATAACTTATGAAATTTATATGTGATATTATAGTTGTAAAATTCAATCATATCATTTTATTTCATTTAATATACCATACTATAGTTTTAATAATAGGGGAAGTCACATAGTATCCACAATCTCACCTCAAAAGATACTCCCTCTATTTCATATATTGACTGTTGCCATTGAAAATTGTGTCATTGAACTCTAAAGTTTTGATCATAAAATTCTCAATATATATAATGATTTGTTATATAAAATTACTACCATTAGTATAGAAACTATGCAGATCATCAACGCCCTCTGCACCCCTCCTGCTGAGGACCTCCAGAAGACAACAGAAAGTTTTGTTTGAAAGGATAAATTAGGAAAATCTTCTAAAATCTCTATTTTATCTTCAACATATCTCCAAGATAATATATACTAATTCTGATGTGTATCATTGCAGAGATTATTATAAGATCAAAGTTTCTAAAAAAGCAAGGATAGAAGATCGGAGCTAATATGAAAAGGATCAACGTACAAGGAAGGAAAAAGAAGTAGTCGTTAATGTTGAACATTACGACATATAAAAGGTTCTGCCCTCCTCCTTGAAGAACAACAATTCCAAGCAAGATTAAATCGTGTGTAGGAATTTTGTGATAGAAAATTCTGAGTGTAGCTCCTTGGTTTTGAGTAGTGAGTTGTGTAATCAGAAAGTGTGTTCTGGTGAGACCCTCAAGGGTGTGTAGCTAAAGTGAGAAGTGTGTTCCTCCTTTAGTGAGTTTTTGATTCTTTCTAGCCTCAACTATGAGGCCTCCTCTGTAGAAGTTCACTCTGAGTTTCTGCCCCTGTAAGCAAACGTTGAGGACCTCACAGTCCTTAACCTTGCCGAGTTTATGATCTCCTTAATTACTTTTTCTGTGCCTCAAGTTTATCAATATATAAAGAAGTATTATTCAGTTTTATAAGTGCTATTAACGTCCTTGTGTTGATAAAGTGCAGAAATTCTTATACAACCCTAATCATCCCCTCTAGGGTTATTTCAATTAGATTTGTTTAGAAAATATTACCGTAAAATTATAAATAATATTGCGATTGTCGATAAAATACTTCATCTATTCCATATTAATTGTCATTTTTGAAAATTGTGCAGTCAAATTTTAAAAAATTTGACCATAGATTTCTCAATATATATAATTACTTGTTATATAAAATTATTACCACTAGATTTGTAACGAAAAATATTATTCTAAAAGTATAAGTTGTAATTGTTAATAAAATATTATACAAGAAATTATCAATGAAAGAGTGTCATTGGAGATTGCGATAGTCAACTAGGTGATAATTAATATGAAATGCAACTAGGTGATAATTAATATGAAATAGAGAGAGTATTATATAAGAAATTATTAATTAAAGAGTAACATTAGAGGCCATGACTATTAATTAAATGACAATTAATATGCAGTGGAGAGACTACGACCCTGTTCTTTAGTTAAGTTAGACCTAGTCAACCTAACCTAACTTAACTTATCCTTACCTAACCTAATCTATCTCCCTAAAGAACACTCAAACCAAATACAACTTTTTAAATAAAAAAAAAATTCAAGTAATATTATTTTAATATCAAATCAAACCAGTTTTTCCAATATCTATAACTTTTTCATTTATTTTCCAAAAAATATTCAAAATTTATTAATACAATATTTACACCCAACAACTAACTTTAACTTACACCTAACTCCCTGTTCTTTTGTAAAATTATGTTCAAGTTAAGTTGGTTAAATTAGTATAAATTACGATAATGAAAGTATAGGAAAGGATAAGATAGGTTTTAGTTAATTTAATTATTGGATAGAAATATTTTATTAATAAAATTTGACTATTTTGAGAAAAAATAAATGAAAAAGTAATAGATGTTGGAAAAAGTAAATTGATTTGAGATTAAAATAATATTATTTGAATTTTTTTTTGATTTAAAAAGTTGTTTTTGATTTGGGTATTTTTTTAGGGAGTTGGATTAAATTAAGTCAGGTAAGGATAAATTAAATTAAGTTAGGTAAATTAGTTAGGTTTAACCTAATTAAAGAACAAGGCCCATATCTTTTTCTTTCTTCTCTTAACCTAACTAACCTAACCTAATCTGACCAAAGAACAATACCACCTAGGTATATATATAACTACTTGAGCGATGTTTTAGGCCTTCAGTATAATTCTTTTGTTTGCCGTAAAAAAATAAAATAAAATTAGGAGCTAAACAAAATAGAATACTTGCTCCACCGAAAATTAGAATCACACAAAAAGGAAACTTTATTTACTTTTACGAACAAAAAAATAAACCTTAATTATTCTCCAAGTTTGGAAGTTAAAGAGGTAGCTAGGCGGTTAATTAAGGCGGCAGAGTCAAAATATAAGTACCAAATCAAACCCAAGTCAACCCATCAATTAATTACTTCATCAATTTCTTTTGGTCAATAGCTATTCACTTGTACGAGATGATCGGCCTGTACGTGATTTTCGCCGTCATAATCGTTGGTTGGTGTTGCCACCTCTCTTTCATGTGCCGCGCCCACTGCAACCCCGACAACGACAACGACAACGGTTATTCACCTGAACACCCTGTTGTCGCAGAAATCAGGATAACTAGGAATGATTATGACGTCGATGACATCGAGGCGGCTGTGGTCGTCATTGACCGTGAGAAGCTAAGGGAGATCGCGTCGGGATGTACGGAGTGTGTGATTTGCTTGGATGACATTGACGATCAAGAAGAGGGTGTCAATGGTAGTGTTTTGGGGTGTGGTCATAGATTTCATGCACCATGCATTCAACAGTGGTTGACTAAATATGATCGACGTTGTCCTGTTTGTCGTTGCCTTGTTTCACGAGGATTCGTACCTACTGAGACTAAACGCCTCTCGGATTGTTAGGTAGTTGGTAGTTGTTTTTTTGTTAGTTTTGGTAAATATTTTTTGGAAAATTTTAGGCTATGTTCGGCAGTAATGTTTTGGGGTAGTGTTTAGCGTTTTGACCTAGTCAAAACTCTAATTGCGTAAATATTAGTGTTCGGTAAGCTAGTGTTTTGAGGAGCGTTTATCGTTTTAAGGAGCGTTTTGTGAAACGGTAATAAAGTTAACGTTTAGCGTTTCATATTTTTTGGTAAAAAAATACCCTTTGAAAATTTTATCTTTCAAAATTATTCATATCCTTTTATGTCAATTCATATTAATCTATTAATTCAACCGCTAAATTTACCGAACACAATTTTCATTTGAACAGTCATCCGCTATCCGCTACTCAAACCGTTATCCGCTGCTTAAACCTCTATCCACTACCTAAAACACTAATTTTGCCGAACAGGGCGTTAGTAGATTTTGGTAAAATTTATCTTATTCAGTAATTTGACAGGTCCTTTAGCGAGTTGTTACTATTCATGCATGGTAATTTGACAGGTCCTTTAGCGAGTTGTTACTATTCATGCATGGGAGCACTGTGAGCAAATATTGAGTTGTTTAGTGTTAGGATAGAAGAGTATCGTTCATATACAATAGTATCATTCATGAAAGAATCATATTGTCTGTTATATTCATAATCTCTTTTCCGTTCTTCTGTTTTTCTGTTATTCATATGATCATAATTTACATGATATCAATAGGGGTAGAATCAGAAAATTTTGTTAGAGAAAGATATTTTAACCATGAGTTATAATATGAAATTATCATCATTAGAAAGATAATTTAACCAAAATTACAATGGAGGTAATTTCATATTGTAACTTATTATAATTTATGAATAATTAACGGTCAAAATTTAGTCAAAGTGTCAATTAATTAATATGGAACGGAGGGAGTAATCATTAATTGTTCGAGACTTTTAAATTGGTCAATATTGCTACTTGACATTTGTATCTAAAAACAATCAAAGCTTTAAATCAATGTATAGTTCAAGGAAAGTATGAAAAAATAAAAATAAAAATTCAGCTTTGTTATTAAAACAGTAATTTAGATAAAAAAATATTTTAATTCTATAATTTTTCAAAGATATTTAGGTCCTGTTGTTTTGTCAGGTTAGATTCAAGTTAGGTTAGTTAAGTTTGGATAAGTTAGGATAGGATATGAAAGGGGGCAGGATATGTTTGAGTTAGGTTAGTCATTGGGTGAAATGTTTTATTAATAAAATTTGAATATTTTGTAGAAAATAAATGAAAAAATTATAGGTGTTGGAAAAAGTGAATTGATTTAAAATTAAAATAATATTATTTTGAATTTTGTTTATTTAAAAAGTTATTTTTGGTTTGTGTGTTTTTTAAGGAGTTGGATTAAATTAGGTTAGCTAGGAATAAGTTAAGTTAAATTAACTTAAGTTGGATTACGTACTTGCCTAGCCTATTCATTTTGTTACTTGTATTTTATATTTTTAATGAACGTAAGATATACATATGATATATCAAAATTATTATTTTTTTTTGTTTTTTAACTTTGGTAATTTTTGATAAATTTTGATAGATTTAGGTAAAATATGATAAATTCAATTTACCCATGATCAATTTGACAGGCCATAGGTTAACTAAAGAAGATAAAATATTTTCTCTTTCCTATTTATATATTAATTTAAATATTTTACCCAATTTTTTTGGAATATATTTTACCTAAAATTTAAAATCCTTAATCAGCTTGTCCTAGGATTAAAATTAGAGGTCGAAAAAAAACCGAAACCTAATTCTCCTAATTCAACTAAAATCATAGAAAAAAGGAAACTTTACTTTCTGCCAAAAAGAAGTTTCCTTTTATCTGTGATTTTAGTTTCAGGAGCAGAAAAAAGGAAACTTTTAATTATTCTACAAGTTAAGTTCGGAAATTAATCGATCTGACCTCGTAGAAGAAGGTCGGCAATAAACAAAGAGATGGATGAGGACTCAACAAACATAAATACCAATCCATGTCATATATTATATATAAATCAAACCCATGCAAATACATCATTACTTAACATCCAAGTAATTATTAATTAACAATGAGTCCTGAGGAAAGTGTGGCGGCTGAGTACGAGACAATCATCACGTACGTGTTTTTCGCCCTTTCAATCTGCAGTCTTCTTGCTTTCATGACGTCACTTGTCTGCTGCTACTGCGCCACCGTCGGCCGCCGCCCCGACAACACGTCATCTGTGACGTCAGAAACTCGGGTTCTGGTCAGCCGCCCTCCTGTTCGGTTACTGATTGTGGGCCGCCCACCGGGGAATGATTACGACGTCGTCGAGGCGGCTCTTCCGGGTATTGGGGAGTGTGTGATTTGCTTGGATGGCATTGATGATGATGATGATGATGATGATGATGATTATGATGATGATGATGAAGAAGGTGGTGGTAGGGTTGAGATTGGGGTTTTAGGGTGTGGCCACAAATTTCATGCACCATGCATTCAACAATGGTTGATTAAGTATAATCGACTTTGTCCTGTTTGTCGTTGCCCTGTTTCTCATGAGGTTTGGATAAGTTAAGATTTTTTTTGGGGAATTGTGCCTTTACGGCTCGTTTGGTATCTAATGGGAATGGGAATAATGGGAATGAGAATTAACAATGGGAATGAGAATTCATTAGTGGAATGAGAATAAGAATGAATTTATGAACTCCCAAACTCTTCGTTTGTTACATGGTAATTCAAAGTAGAAGTGGAATTGGGAATAGATGCACATTTACTAAAATATCCTTGATTAATCTGAATAGAGTGAGGTAGTATATATGGGTAATATCATTAACGAAAATGATAAATTTGGTATTTAAGATGATTTATGAATTCCCAGTATCAATTACCACCCCTCCCCCTGGTAATAGATTGGTGGGAGTTGAGGGTTTCTATTCCCATTCCCAATTCCTCATTTTTTTTCATTCCCATAAAACAAACATGAGAATTGTATTACCTATTTATGTATTCCCATTCCCACCTCCCAAATCCCACATACCAAATGCCCCCTTAGAGTAGATACTTTTTTAGGGAATTGTGTTAGGTTGTGATAAGTTATGATAAGTTAGGAGAGTTAAAATCAACCTAATAAAATAACAGAGCCGTAGTTGATTGCTAGCAGTTAATGGGATTGTAGTGGAGCAAATACAACAACAACAACAACCTCCCATGTGACACGTTTGAGCGCGGAATGGGGAACCCTAATGTAGGCAGCCTTACCTCCATGGACAAAAGTTCATGAAGAGACTGATTTCGACGGATCCGTAGCAAATAGTCTTTAGGGTTATTGATCTGATTCTTACGATCGACTAGATACAGGACTGTTTTTAGGATTATTTGATCGGATTTTCAATATGGTTGGGAGTTTAAGGTTTGAAATAATATCAGGGTAATACTTTTTGTGAGTGTTGTGGTCAATAACCCTTTTCTCCATTTCTCCCTTTAACACCAACCCTTGAAAACCTAACCTTATGGCAAGCCAATCTATTGTAAATGCCAATAAGGTACAAGAAGGGCTGGTCAGGGTAATTCTTTTTACAGTTTGATCAATTTGATTGTAATATCTTTAAATTATATTGTTTACTTTGTAATAAGGTAGCATTAGCATATGAACTTGATTTGATTCAATACTTATCACTAGCTATCATATGGTACATCCTGGAGTATCTACTTAAATTCATCTAATTATTATATTTAACTAAAGAAATTCATCAATATTTATTATAAATTCATTGTAAATTTAGCAGTATTTTCAAATTCATTGATATTTCTAAAATTTATCAATTTTTTTATACGAATTTATCACGTAAAAAATTAATCTATTTTAATACTTGTATAGCCTAAGTCCACTGGATCAATCTGGATGTATGATATAATTTGTGCCTGCACCCAGGGGCCAGGAAATTGTGATCGCACAGTTTCAAATCTTGATGTGGAAGATAAAACTTTACTACTTAGGCCCTGTTCTTTTCTGCGGTTGGCAAACTGCGGTGCCACAGCCTACCGCAGTTTGTCACAACCCATCACATTTTACCGTAAATTATTACTTTTTTCTCTCACAATTCTAATAATCTACTACAATTCCACTACACCCACCACACCTCACCACACCATTCCGCAAAATACCGCATAAAAGAACAGGGCCTTAATTTCTATTCGAACACGAGACTCCCTTTTTCAGGGAAAACCAAGACTCACCTAAATTTATTATAAGACGGACTCTTTATAAGATAATCTTTTTAATATTTTACTATGTTTAATAAGTGATATTAAAATGACTTTTTAATAAGAATGTGACTAATAATTTACTAAGAGCACCGCAACGGTGAGTTTGAGTTTGGCTAATTGGATGACGTGGAATTTGTGGACCCCTATCAAGAGAGTCAAAATTTAACCCCTTATTTAGCTTGTTTTCCAATGGTGAGTATGAGTTTGACTCATATTAATTAAAAAAGTAAATAGGTCATCCTTAATAATATAATTAATCCGGTTATATTGATAAAAATTGAAGTGGAGGAGGAGAGAGAAAAAAAAATATTTAAAATATTAGTATGTTAAACTCGCTTTCAAACTCGTCTCGCGAGATTTTCGTGAGACGAGTCTCATTCTCACCACTGAAATGCCCTACACAACCTCATTTCATTCTCATTTCATGCCACGTCTTAAATGTTGGGGGATCCAAGGCGGGAGCCCACTTCAACCGAGACCCATGGTACACAAGTTAAGTGAGGTTCCATCTTAAAATCAATTAGTGTTAAGAGGAGTAGCCTACTTGACTTATATACCATGTACTTTCTCTTTACTTTTTCGATGTGGGACATTTTTACTCATGGGTGTATCCCAACAATCTCCCCCATCACACATGAGTCTCTCCCTCTTGATCGGAAGCCTCTTTTTTACTCATGATTAAAACTAATATTAAAGTTGTAATACACCTCTCTTATTCATGTCGAAACTACTTAGACCCTGGATATTTCAGGGTCTAATTAGTTCCGACATGAACAAGAGAGGTGTATTATAGCTTCAATATCATTTTTAACCTTACTCCTGAAGTTTGACTCTAATCGGGAGATAAAATTCAAACATGAGAAGAAAAATAAAAACACTACATGAGCTTTTTTTTCAACCTACAAACTTTAAGGTCATTTTTCATTCAATCCATAAATTTTAGGGTCCAAAAAATAAACAATAAAAACTATGAGACCAGAAAATAAATACCCTATACTTTAGGGTTCAAAATGCAAAAAAAAAAAACCCATCGTTTTTCAATATGAAGCCCATTAAAATGGCCAATTTGAGGCCTGGATCCATTCAGGGCCGTTTCATCAAAACTCTTTATTTTTAAGGACCATGATAACCATCTTGACTCAAGATGGTTCTTAACCATCTTGAGTTATTCATATTTCACATTTTTGTAACTTTTATTAATATTTTCTTTAATAATTAAATATATTTATCAATTATAATAATATAATACTTATTAGGCGGGTTAAAAAATATAATAATAGCTTAATTTTATCAATCGTAGTAGAAAATCCACATTTTATACATAGTTTTATATTTATGAAATAAATATAAATAAATAATTATTTTTAAATTATTTATAAGTTGTAGTAAACTTGAAAATGATGAAACATACCTTTAGAATGATTTAAATATACTTACATTTCACTCTATTAGTGATTTAGAAGAAATGCAAGATGGTTAAGAGTCATCTTGTGTTAAGATGTTTATCATTTTGGTATTTTTAATAAGGAAAATGATAAATGTCTTGTGCAAGACACATATTATGTGTCTTGTCATTAAGAAAAACCTATATATTTATAAATTAAATTAGAAAAAAAGTTATATGATTGATTTCTATAATTTTAATAATATATATAAATTGTATAAAATTACACTTTTATCTATATGTTTTAAAATTTACAAAAAGACGTCCAAAAGATGCCCAACGGATGAGGTTCATTCGTTAGGGTATTAATTTTAATTGTTGGCGCAGCCAACACATTCCAAGCTTCTTATAATTGATAATTAATAGTATCTATCAAAAAATTTGGGATTAAAAATGATAAGTATTAGTTTTATAAAAATGAAGACACTTAAGCAATGTCTTGGGACAAAACACGTATCATCACCCTTTTTAATAAACCATCATTCCTATAGATTTAAGCAATTCTTTTAATACCATAATTACCTTTAATAATTCTTAATGACCTAGAAGTATTTCAAAAAACCTTTTTACATACGCTAACCTCTTTCAAAAGAATTGCGTACAAACCAGGGGCGAAGTGGACATTGCAACCTATATGCAAATTGCTTAAGTCTTTGTGTGGACTCAAGCAAGCACCAACACATTAGTTTGCCAAGCTCTCAGCAGCTCTTTTGGAGTATGGTTTATGAAGTCAAGAGGATTATTCTTTGTTTATGAAGTCAAGAGGATCTCAGTTTTTTGTTATATTAATATATGTGGATGACATGATATTGACAGGAAATGATGATGAAGAATTGAGCAGAATCAAAAACTTTCTCAATGGAAAGTTTCACATGAAGGACTTGGCTCCTCTCAGATATTTTTTTGGGTCTGGAGGTTGCTAGATCAGAAGAAGGGATATTTGTAGGCTGAAGGAAATATATTGAAGATATGATATGATCAAAGAGTTTGGTTTGATGAATGCTAAACCTCTGAAAATTCCTCTTGAGTCTCATTTGAAGCTAAGTCACAAATTAGGGACTTTGTTGTCCAAACCTGAGAATTATCCAAGGGTTGTGGGAAACCTTATAGATCTCACTGTGACTAGACTTGATATTTGCTATTCAGTCCAGGTGTTGAGCCAATTTATGCAAAATCAAACGGATGAGGTCTAGCAAAAATCGCCATACACTGTCAACATATTGCGACTCTGGTTGGGCTAGTTATTCTATGAGCAAATCTTGGAAATTGAAAAACCAATTTGTGGTGTCTAGGTCCTCGCCTGAAGCTGAATATAGAGCCATGACTCTCACTTGCTGCGAAATTGCATGCATGATTGTTGTCTCTTCTTCATGATTTGGGTATGAGTGATCAGGTTCCTGTCACTCTGTACCGTGATAATAAGGCATCACTTTATATTGTGAACAATCCAATATTTCACGAGAGAATTAAGCACATTGAAGTCGATTGTCATTTTGTTAGAGATCAACTGAAGCCTGACAAAATTTCTCCAGTTTACATATCTATCAAACAACATCTTGCAAATGTCTTTACTAAACCTATATCAGTGACCCAACATCAATATCTTGTTTCCAAGTTGGGTGTTATTGCACTGCCAATTTGAGGGGAGTGTAGAAATTGATATACTCTTCTAAGGTTGTGTTGATCTTCATTAATTATTTCCTTTCATTTCAATAATGTTGTATAAATAGGCTCTACTGTGCTCTTTGAGAGTCGAGAAATACAAACAACTTCTTCTCTATCGTTTGTTAATCTCTCATTTTTGGCTCCAAATCCAACCGACAATAACGATAGAAGAATCAAGACTAGAGTTAACCATAACGATGGGAGAATTTTATTAATCTAAAACTGGCGGTACAAAATTTAACTTAAGAAGACACATCACACATATTCCGTGATTTAATTTTTCCTACAATTAAAAATCATGGCTTGGAACATTAATTAATTCAAAAAATACATCTGCCGTTGGTGCAATGAGCCTTGCCAAATCGATTGAGGGCAACACATTCGTGGTCAGTATAACATTCAGGTTTAGAAGCAAAGCTACTCCAACACACACATTTCCCACCAACACAATGACCTTTCCCTATGCACACCGATGTACACTCGTCATCAACCTTGCATCCCATTGCTCCTGGGTAACCTACAACATCAATCACAATATCATCTCTTAGTTCCTATTCTTTTTGCAAAACTGTAGATATATAGGGTAAATACTTTGATAATTTAAATACTTTGGTAATTAAGGGTTTGTCAAATACCGTAAAATAGATAAGGTAAGTTTTCATTAAGAACTTTACTAAAAATTATCAAAAGTTAACTTTTACTTAGCTATCTTTTACTCATGAATTTGACATACGCATGAATAAATGGATAAATTTAGCTAAATATATATGGAAAGGCTAGCTAGGGAGTAAGTTTATGTGAAGAATGCATGTTGGTGTGTTAAAGAATCCGTATGAAGAAACATTATATATACAATTATATATCATGCACCAGTAAAGGGTTGTCAAATTAATGGGTAAATTAGTTTCAAAAAAAAAATCATGGGTAAATTGACTTTGCCAATTTTTACATAAATTGACTAAAAAAAAAAAAAAAAAAGAAGGGCAAGAGACTAACTTGCTGCAACAATCAACAAGATGAGGATGCAGACACTTTTGAACGAGGTGATCTCCATGTTTAGGTATTTCAGTATTTGATCAAATGAATAATGAATTCGAGAATGCTTGTAGATTAATGGGTATCGAGGGTTTAGTGAGAATTACACAACCTTAGCCTGCATGTATTTATACTGATCAGGGTAAACTTTGGCATCATGATTCTCAATTATTGTGCAGATCATTGTGGTAAATCTTAAGATTCTGCATGTATCGTGTCATTTATATTTACCTTTCAGTAATATCCCAAAAAACATTCCAATTTTTTTTATATATTTCTTTGTATATCCATATCTTATGTAGGGATCCTTACTTAGTATATTATATTCATTCTGCTACATATCTTTATAAAACTACAGCATTAGTTCTATCAAAAAATAACCTACCCGTGTTGAGCAACTTGCTGGAGAATACTTGGGTGGTGTTCATCAAGTGGATTTACCAATTTGTTCTCAGAAATTGAGCCCAAGTACACAATGTAAACCTGCAACAATCTCCCACCAAGGAAGGAAAGAAAAACCTCACATCAACAGAAGAATCAAAATAATTCAGAGAGATCAGAGAGAGAGAGAGAAAGTTAATTGGCTTGACATTTTGCTTCTGGTTAGCTTCAGCATCAAAGTATGAACAAGCAGACATGAAAACAAGAGAATGAAGAGCTCTAATAGCACTAAGGCGTTGTTCTTTTGTGCGGTTGGTAAGATGCAGAAATGGTACAGTGTGGTGAAATTGCAGAAGGTGCGGTTGATATGGTGAATTGTAGCACCAGTACACCGCACTGCATAAAAGACAGGGCCTAATAATCCCCATTGTGAACGACAGAAGATGATCTGAGCTGATCATGAAGGAGGAAATCAAGGGAAGACGTACTGTGTTTTATAGAGAGAAGGGAGGAGTGAAGCCCAATAATTAATTAAAGAGGGTTTGCTAAAAATAAGAAAATGGCCGTTGGGATGTGACAATAACATGGATTGAAATGGGAATGCAGGCTTAGCTTTCACCTAAATGGAACCCTAGTGATGTTCTCCATGCACAAAAACAGAAATTCAAACCACATCCATGCACAAACGTCTTATTCATGCGACCGCGCTAGTTCTGACAACATAGAACGTGACCCCTTATGATTTTTGTTTGTTTGTTTGTTTGTTTTTTTTTTGAGGTAAAGAAGGAATAACCATGACGTCTCTAATTGCTTCGAAATCGTGGGGTGTACGCGGAAGAGGACGCGGTGGCGAAACCAAAGGAGGTAGGAGCAACGGGGGAAGAGGTCGAAGAAGAAGTGAAGCCGCTAACGCTACAACTCAGACCGTGGAACGTGTAAGAGAACAAAATCTTCACTCTATTGGGCTCACGGGCCAAACAGATTGTTCACGGGCTTGGCTCCTCTCATATTGCAAAGGAACAGGTCCAACAAATTCTTAGTCTTCTTGAGAGTTGAGACACCAAAAAATAATGACAGTATTACAGGTGAGCCACCTTGGTTAATCGATAGTGGAGCATCTACTCACATGACAGGAAACTTGGAAGTGTTGACCAACATAGCAGCCATCTCCCCTGTCAAAATTGACCTTCCAGATGGAGGTGAAACAGTAGCGCTATGAAGCAAGGACAAGTCAATCTGGAACAACTAAAATTGAGAGACACTCTCTTTGTTCCAAATTTAAATTGCAACTTGCTATCAGTTTCTCGTCTATGCCGAGACTTACAATGTACAATAGAATTTGATGAACATTCTTCTGTTTTACAGGACCTCACCTCGAAGATTCCGATTGGTAGGGGCGTGCAAAGGAACGGGGTCTATTACTTGAGTAAACAACCAGAAAGAAGAGATCAAATCAGTGATGTCAAAATTAGTCAACTTTGGCACCAGCGTATGGGTCATCCGTCTCAAGAGGTTATGTCAGTTTTTCTTAAGGGGATAAATTGTGACAATAATTGTAGCAACGGTATGTGTGAAGTCTGTCTTCGTGCCAAACAAACTAGATGTCCTTTTCCTATTAGTAGCAATAAAGCCGAATCTTTATTTGAGATTATTCATTGTGATCTGTGGGGCCCTTATCGAACTCCTAACTTGTGTGGTGCTCGTTATTTCCTTACTATTGTTGATGATTTTAGTAGGGGAGTGTGGGTCTATTTGTTAGTTGATAAAGGACAGACTGGACAAAATCTTAAAAATTTTGTTATGATGGCACGAACACAATTTAACGTTGCAATAAAGATTGTTAGAAGCGACAATGGGATATAATTTAAATCCATGTCCATAAGGGATTTTTTCGAGGCTAATGGAATAATCCACCAGACTAGTTGTGTCGATACCCCGCAACAAAATGGGTGCGTGGAACGGAAACATAGGCATCTCCTAAATGTAGCCCGAGCATTGAGATTTCCAGCCAATCTACCTCTAGAATTTTGGGGGGAGTGTGTGTTAACTACAGCACACTTAATAAATCGAACACCAAGCAAGTTGTTAGGAGGAAAAACCCCCTATGAGCTAATCTACAAGAAGAAGCCTAACTATGATCATTTACGAGTTTTTGGATGCTCATATTTCGCAAAAATTACCTCCAGAGGTCAGGACAAATTTGCTTCTCGAAGTCGAAAATGCATCTTTATAGGCTACCCTCCTGGGAAAAAGGCATTGAAACTTTATGACTTGGACAATCATGAGTTTTTTGACACTAGAGATGTTGTGTTCTATGAAGAGTACTTTCCCTCCTTCAATACTGAGAAACCCACTGATGAACACACAAGACCGTTGGGTCAACCCCAAGTTATTTATTATGATTTCGATTTTGGCCCTGTAAGCAATAATGAAGTGCCAGGCCCAAACCTATCCACCTCTGCTACACCTAGTGTCATTGATTCAGTTGGGTTGTGCAACAGGGGGAGTTCCTCTTTACTAGATCAGCCCACTACCTTTGACGCACCAGACACTCCTCAGCCTATTGATACTGAATCCCTTAACTCCACACCACCGCAAAATGCTCCTAGTGACCTAGCATCAGGCCATAGGAGTCCAATGGGTCGTGACCCACAGTATGGCCGAGGGCACCGCATGAAGAAGAATCCAGCTCGCTTGAATGACTACGTGTGTTACAACACTCAAGAAAATAACCTCGCTCCTTCTGCAACCTCGTGCCCAGAAGAACTTCCAGGTATTAGGTATCCTTTACATAAATATGTTACTTGTACTAATTTTTCTGAGTCGCATAAAGTCTTCTTAGCAGTTATTACAAAGGTGCCTAAACCAAAATTTTATCATGATGTTGTTCGACACCCTGAATGGAGAACTACTATGACCAAAGAAATCCAAGTGCTGGAAAACACAGGCACTTGGGAAATTGTTGATCTACCAGTAGGGAAGAAGGCTATTAGTTGCAAGTGGGTGTACAAAGTCAAGTACAATTCTGATGGTTCTATTGAGCGTTATAAGGCGCGTTTGGTCATCCGAGGAGATCATCAAGTGGAAGGCATCGACTATAATGAAACTTTTGCTCCAGTTGCTAAACTAACCAGTGTATGATGCTTTCTATCTGTGGCTATTACTAAAGGATGGGAGCTACATCAATTGGATGTCAACAATACCTTCCTTCACGGCGACCTTCATGAAGAAGTCTATATGAAGTTGCCACCTGGGTATATTGCTTCTACTCCAGGAAAAGTTTGTAAGTTAAACAAGTCTCTATACGGCTTGAAACAAGCTCCTCGCCAATGGTTTGCAAAACTTTCCTCGAAACTTCGTGCTTATGGTTTTGTCCAGTCCTACGTCGACTATTCATTGTTTACCTATAGGCGAGGAAATGTGTTTATGGCACTTTTAGTTTATGTGGATGACATCATTCTTGCCTATAACAATCCTCAGGCTTGTCAGTTTTTTAAAGAATATCTACAGCAGTGTTTTAGCATAAAGGACTTGGGGCCTTTGAAATATTTTTTGGGCATAGAAGTGGCCACAGGGCCTCGGGGTCTTTTTCTCAGTCAGCGCAAGTATGCACTAGAAATTGTTGATGAGTGTGGTCTTCTTGGTGCCAAACCCGTCGATTTTCCTATGGAACAGAATCATAAATTAGCTCTTGCTCAAGGAAAGTCTCTTCAGGACCCCACGATTTATCGTCGTCTTGTAGGCAGGCTAATTTATCTGACTCTCACTCGCCCGGATCTTACATATGTTGTCCATATTCTCTCACAATTCATGCAGGACCCTAGGGAAGAACATATGGCTGCTGCGACACGAGTGGTGCGCTATATCAAGGGGTCTGCCGGGCAAGGCATTGTCAAGGGAATTTGATATGCAGTTAGTAGGATATTGTGACTCAGACTGGGGAGCTTGTCCTCTCACGAGAAGATCCCTCACTAGGTATTTCATCACTCTCGGACACTCTCCCATCTCTTGGAAAACCAAGAAACAACCTACTGTATCTCGTTCTTCTGCAGAGGCCGAGTATAGATCCATGGTGTCTGCCACCAGTGAACTCATATGGTTGCGTGCTCTACTCACTGATCTTGATGTGGTTCTTCGTCAACCTATGCGCCTATATTGCGATAGCCAATCGGCTCTTCACATCGCCACCAATCCAGTATTTCATGAGCGCACTAAACATATTGAGATCGATTGTCATTTTGTATGAGAAAATGTTGAAGCCGGATTGCTATGTCTGTGTAAGATACATACGTTTGAACAACCAAGTGACATCTTCACAAAAGCTCTTAGACGTGACAAATTTCAATACCTTCTATCCAAGTTGGGCATTCTTAACCTCCATGCTCCAACTTGAGGGGGAGTATTAACAAGAATTTTAGTATTAGCTAGATTTTCCTTATTCTAGTTATCTACTGCTTTACCTATTCTAGTTGGTCTAGGATTCTTTTAGATACGTTCTGACCCTCCATACTCTTGTATATATTTGGGTCTTTGTCAAACGTTGAAGATATACAGAATAACACAATTCTTCCCAATTTCTCTGTTGAGTTTTGTCAGAGAAAATGAAGAGAAAGAAAATTATAATTATTGTGATAAAGTGTAGAATGATGTGGTATGATATGAAAAAATTGTGATAAGTGGTAACTGTGGAAAAATATAACAGGTGCAGTGTGGAACTGACAAAAGAACATGGCCTAATTTGATAGGGGAAAAGAACTAAATGTTACCCCCTCATTGATTTGGAATACAACATAAAATATATTTTATTGATTAAACATAGTGATTACAAAATTCAAATCACATAATAATTAAGCTAATATTGAACGTAAAATCAAAGATTAATGCAAACAAAGACACCTTCCACTTCTGCAATAACCCTTGCCTTTGCAGGGAGGATTACAATCAATGTCTTCTTTACATTAAGTGATAAAGGAACTCCAACACACACACTTGTTGCTAATGCAAACAGCTTTCCCACTGCATAAGGCTGTGCACTCTCCATCACTCTTGCATCCCATTGCACTCGGGGAACCTGCAATTAATGCAATTTATTCGGTGCACCCGGATTACGTGCTCCGAATTGTATGATTGTTCACCGACATATATTAAATTATTCACCACATATAATAGTTTGTTCACTCCTATTACAATGATTGTTCACTTATAAATATCTGAAGCACGTGCTCCAAGTGCACACAATATATAATTAGTTTAGTCCAAATACACCATATGTTAATTAGTTTAATCACTAGGAATCCCTTTTTTTTTTTTTTGGAAAATTACTACATGGAAAAGACAACAAATGGAGATGTACCATACAAAAATGGTTGATAAAATTTGCTAATATTTCATCTGTCTCATCAACATTCTCACTTTACAATTTGGGTATGGCGGATGGAGTTTTATCTTTGGTAGATTCCTTGAGAGGACTACATAGGTTCCTTGTATTTATATATCTTTGTTAAAAAAATGAAGAGGGAGTAGTCTATTTTTCAGGAACATCTTTAAATTTTATGGTGCATTTGGTTCTTTCTTAGGAAAAATTTTCATGGGAAAGAATATTTCACTGTATTTGGTTTACATTTGAAATTATGGAAAAAATTTTAGGAAAGTTTTTTACTGTGTTTGGTTAAACTTGTATGTTTCCTGAGAAAGTTTATGCAGAATGTCAAAACTACCTTTATTTTTTAATTTACTATTTAATAGAGCTTGTGGGAGTAGTTTTGGAAATTTATTCACAAAAATTGTTTTCCTTCCCCCGGGTGAAATAGTTTTCCAACCCTCCTTTTGGAAAACTAACTTTCCCTTGAGATAGGACATTATTTGGTCACACAGTAAACACTTCCCCTCTTAATTGTCTAACCAAATATGGGAATTAAAGTTGCGTTAATTTGGAAAAGTTGACTAACGTTTCTTGAAAACTAAATCAACTAAACGCACCATTATTATAGGATAAATATATTCTTTTCAGTGGAGAATTTAAGTGGGGGAAAAGGAGGAATGACACTGAATGGGAGAGACTAGGAAAAATATTTGCAATATTTTCCTAATAATATCCTATTTTTAATCAAATGATAAGACAGAAGATGTTAACAAATAAAAATTCAGTAAATTATCAATAGAAACAGTGATGGCCACTACCCCACACTCATATCAAATAGAACAACTATATATATAAGAAGGATCATGATAATCATCTTGACTTAAGATGGTTCTTAACCATCTTGAATTGTTTATATTTCACATTTTTGTAACTTTTATTAATATTTTATTTAATAATTATATATTTTTATCTATTATAATAATATAATACTTATTAGCTAGGTGAAAATATATAATAATAGCCTAATTTTATCAATCATAGTAGAAAATCTACATTTTATATATAGTTTTATATTTATGACATAAATATAAATAAATAATTATTTTTAAATTGTTTATAAGTTGTAGTAACCCTAAAAATAATGAAACATACCTTTAGAATAACTTTAATACACTTACATTTCACTTTATTAGTGATTTAAAAGAAATGCAAGATGGTTAAGAATCATCTTGTGTTAAGATGTTTATCATTTTCGATATAAGAATATGAGAGCACTCCCTACACACACATATCTATTATAAGGAGAAAAAAAAAAGAAAAAAAAAAGAGACTAACTTGCTGCGACGATCAACAAGACAAGGATGCACAGAGTTTTGAAAGAGGCTCCCTCCATTTTAGTTACGTATGTATGTGCTGAATTGATTGTTTTATCAAATTATTGATTTTAAGTATGTTTAGTAAAAGCACACAACATTATCATATTTATACACGTATTATGGCTAGAGAAAATTATTGCCGAAATCACTCATCAAATCTTCATATTTTAAGAAATGATGTTTCAATCATATATATTTCCTTTCCAAATCCAAAGAAAAAGAGTGTGATATTTTCTTTTTGTATATTCAAAGCATTAGAAGAGTTGTGATATTTGTATGAGCTCCTTCTTTAGGCATGGATCGATGCTTATAGTAATTATCAGAATAATGAATCATTTAGTATTTGCATCTTTGTATAGCATTATTTTTATCCTCCACCATTATTGGCTAGGGGTGTGCATACATTATTGTTTATGATTTTATTTATTTATTTATTAAAAGAAATCATGTCATTAATTATTAGATTTGTCTACATTATGCAAGTTTAATAGGCTAACTTAATTCCAAGCTCTAATCACTGTTACTCGAATACAAAGGCAGTAACAAAAATAATAACAACAACACTTTAATGTGGGTCTAGTTATTCAAGATCAACAAATAATTAAACATAAACATCCTCATTTTAACAAAATAACTATAGCGCTCGTAAAATTTTATCCGACCCGAATTATCCGAATTGTTCAACCCGGAAAAAACCGGGACTGGATATAGATTTTTTGTCCGAATTTTGATATTGTCCGAATATTCGGACATAAAATATCTCTTTTTTCTATTGTCCGAACGCGATTTTTGCTACGTCCGAATTGTCCGACCCGGTTCGACCCGAAATAAAATCGGATCCGGACATGAATTTTTCGTCCGAATTTCGACATTATCCGAATTTGTCCGACTCGAATTTACCCGGACTCAAATTTTTGCCAGCGTTAAATAACTACTATACACTATGAAATTGATTCCGATAGTCCTATTTTTTTTTTGTATAGTTAATCGGCCTCTGAGCCGAGAATTTTATTCAACCAATCTCATTGTCATTAATTAGCACTACAAATGCAGTATCGCCATACAACACCCAACATGGCCTAGCACTGGAATAATAATTTATTACTTTAAAAAAAATTATGTAAGCAGCCTTGGGCGTGCATGCAATGTAGATCTTAAAGATGAATAAAATTATGACTAAAAAGAGTCGTGAAAAATCAACAAAGTGGGCGTGCCGGAGTGGTTATCGGGCATGACTAGAAATCATGTGGGCTCTGCCTGCGCAGGTTCGAATCCTGCCGCTCACGAATTTTTTATATTCTGCATTTTGCTTATTATTTTAGTGTCGCATCATCTTATTCGAGCCCATTGGGCTTTGTGACAGGCTGACAGCTGAAGTTTGGCCCTTGTTTAGAGTTTTATAACACCCCACACCAATTACGATCTATGTGTAATTTTCACAGTTTTATTTTTTTTTTTTCATTTTGGTACTTCAAGCATACAAATTTGAATACTGAATCTTAAGTGAGACATTTTATGTTTTTTCAAGGTTAGTGGGTGGAGAAGTTAGGTGTTTCTTCTCATAAAATAACGCACAATCAAATCATATATCATAATGTTATAAAACTCTCTAGAATCATGGGGGCACCAACACTTATTGTTAGTGATAGAATGACCTGACTTTGCAACCTAATCTGCAACAGAATTTCCTTTTCGGTAGGTATGTTGGAAAATAATTGTCTGACAATGAAGTATCATATGCTTAATATGATGAATGAAATTCTCCTAGATCAGACGTTTTGAAGAGCTTTAATTATATGGTAAGTTATTGTAAGGTAAGAATTGTTGGAATTAAGTAGATTTTTCAATCATTTTTTTTGGAAAATTGAATTTAAATATTCTGAACTTTGGCCCGTAATAGTCTGATCTTTGGACCCCTTGGATTCCTATAGCACGCCACCAAATTAAGAACAGAACAACTCGGTGGCACACTGCACCCAACCGTATAAAAGAACAGAGTCTAAATAGTATTAAAAAGGTGCAAAATGTCAAGCCAAAATAATTTTTTTGAAATGATATAATGCGTTCTAACCAATCATCATTCCCCTTTTAATTCTTTGCAAACTTATGTTGGGTACAAAAAGTATTCCAAACAATTGTAATGTTTCGAAATAAATGTCACTATAATTCCATTAACATGCATTCCTCTGGAAGTTTGTCGTAGTAATCGTCTTTAAATTTTATATTGAAAATTATTTTCAAATTACGAAAACCTAAATTCTTTTTTTTTAAAAAAAAAAAGACTGTGGATAAACCCCCCTCCCCCTCCTCTGTCAAAAATGGAACAAAAAAGAAGATACCTAGCTTGCAAACTATTACAATGAGTGGACCAACCAATAGGACAAAATTAAAATTTTCAACGAGCAAGCTAACAAGTAACAACCCAAAGATAAACAAAAATAAAAATCTACAAAAAAGCATGGAATCCGACCCATATCGTTAGCTGGGGATCCAGAATATTGACTAGCCCAAAGCTGGTTTCCAAGCCCACAAAGAATCCGATCCATTCACCCTTCAAAAAGGAAGAATATGTTGAACTTTGATACATCTAACATATCAAGATGTTGATGTATACATCCGTGTCCATATTCATTCCAAGAGGAGGGACCAATTAGTCCAATTCTTTGCTATACTCCCTTATTGAGGGTAATTACTAATTATGGCTAATTCATTGCACCTCTATTTTATATACCCTTCATTTCATATTAATTGTCATCTTTGGAAATCGTGTAGTTAAATTTTAAAAATTTTGACCATAAATTTCTCAATGTATACAATGAATTACTATATAAAATTACCACCATTAGATTTGTAACGAAAAATACTATCATAAAAGTATAATATTGCAATTGTTAATAACATATTATATAAGAAATTATCAATCAAAAAATGACATTGGAGACCGTAAAAATCAAAATTATGACAATTAATATGGAACGGAGGGAGTAATAGTTCATCATATCCCTATTCTTTGGTTAGGTTGGATATAACTCTCCCAACTTATCCAAACTTGAAACTTAACACAATTCCCCAAAACATCCACTCTAAAAACACAATTGCCCAAAAAAACATCATAATTTATCCTAACTTATCCTAACTTATCCTAATTTATTCATACAAACCTGAAAATAACATAACCAAAGAACAGGGCCTTAGAATAGGTATAAAGGAGGGAGAGAATAAGCACATGTATCATAATGTTTAGTAATTTTATGTAATTGTTTGCTATACCCTATATGTAGCTTTAAAAGTAGTTATATGGTACACCTTGGTGTATCTACGTGAGTCCACTCACATGTCAAATCTTTAAAAAAAAATTTATCAATATTAATTATAAAATTTATCATAAGTTTATCAATATTATTATAAAGTTCATCGATATTTATAAAATTTTATGAATTTTTTATAAATTCATCAGGTAAAAAAAAGACGTATTTTAATACATATGATGGACCTATGTAGGTCCACCACGGTATGTGATATAATTTGCCGTAACTTTAACCTTCATGAATATATATTTTTTAAAAAAATTTAATCTGGTACATCCCTACATGCTTGAAGGAGAAATCAGTGATGAAATTCATAATTGCTGTATGATAGATTTAAGTGCGTTTCATAAATTTTGTGATCAATCAATATGATAAATTGCTTTTTGTGGACTTGTAAGACTTTATATACCTTGTGAGTTGTGATCATGACTGAAATCCCATACTACTTGATCAATATAGTACACATTTAGGTAAATTTTATCAGTAAAAAGTAATTGAATAAAAGTTAGTTTTTTTGTAAATTTCATTGATAATTTTTACCAAATTTAAACTAATATATCAAAATTATTTTTTTTATTTTTTAACTTTGATAATTTTTAATAAATTTTAATAAATTTAGACAAAAATTAATAAATTTTGGTATAGTTTGATAGTTTGATCTTACTGAGATGGTCGGTTTGTAATTCTCTCTTAGCCCCTCTCTATCTAAGTGGGTCCCAAGAAAAAATACAAGTCAACTGATAAGAAAAAATATTCTTCAATCAAATTTGCAATCTGAAAACTATGTTTATAAATAATTTACAAGAATGTTCTTCAATCTTTTTCTTTTCATTAATTTACCCTAATCCACATGGCCTCAATCAACTGTTGGACGGATATATGAAAGGATTCCATATCGAATTTGGATCGACCAGCATATATAAACTAAAGGTAAACTGTATTAGTCTATGGCATCAAATTGAAATTAGTGCTGAAACATTGAATGGAAAATGTATATATGACCATATATACTTGCATGGGTCCAACTAGGCTCATGCAACATGTTAGATCCCTCGTGATAATCGATTATTCAGTGCATGATATTATTTACAATGGATGTATTTACTTATTTATTGGATTCTTATTCTACGATTAGCCCTCTGTAAGCTTTATTGTAAGTAATTTATTAGGTGCTCCCGGAGCACGTGCTCCAAATAGCATGATTGTTCACCCATATATATTAGATTGTTCACCATAGATATTAGATTGTTCACTCTTATTACAATGATTATTCACTTGTAAATATCTGGAGCACATGTTCTGAGTGCATATGGGAAAAAAGAATAAACATTAAACTATCAAAACAAACATGACCATCAAATCAATCTCTGCCAAATGGGAAAGCTTCAAGTTCAAGTAAATTTCTCTTGTTGCACTTTTACTTTAGGGTAATGATCAGTCAATTTTACAGGCTGAGAAGAGAATGTACCAAATTGTTCATGACAAATATGATTCATTGGCCTCACAATTTTCACTTAATAGAGAATTTTTATTTCCACCAAGACTTGAAACTTGATGGAAGGGTCGGATGATGGGTGGTTTTACCCCTCTTGATTACCACATTTTTGATATGAATAACTTCCACTTAACTATTACCTTTCGGTTGGTGCATGAAATCACTTGTGCTTTTGGCATTAGGAATTAAGAGTATATATGTTTTGTGATTCCCTAACAAATATGACGGCTAGTAGGCGATATTTGAAATCTTCTTTTGAAATTTCAATGGATCATGACAATCTCACACATCTTTTGTAAAGCAAATGGCACAGCGGACTGATTATCTAAAACATGCATCAAGTGCCATGAGCTGAAATATGAAGTCAGATAGACAATAGAGCTTTTAAACAAATTTTGTATGAAGATGGAATAGGAAGATTTCTTATGAAAAGAAATCTTTAACCATCCATTTAATCAATCACTTAGTTAAAAAAAATATAAGAGTATGTATTTGGATTTTAGTTATGTAGGTCAATTTTGTGTAAAATAAAGTTTATGATTGTAACTAGTCCCCATTGTATTCCCTCGTAAAAATGAGAGGCTATCAAAATTTTGATATCAATCAAGATAGAATTGTTATCCGAAAGTACTATTTTGTATTAGATTATGATAGCTTTTAAGTACATTTTTGGACTCCAAATTGATGGAAGAAGAGACGATAATGTGAGGATTTCACGTGGGATTTGATTCTTCTTTTTTTATTGACCAAGACATTTTGATAAATAAATTATGTTATTTTCGTCATTTACTCCCATTATTTTGCATTGGATCAATCGTATATAATTAATAATTCTGATGGGTGAAGGTGCAAGTTCGTAGAACCCACCTTGGTTGGGTAGTTATAGATCCATTGTACATGTAAACAATTATTCCCTCCATCCTAAATTATTTGTCCATTATTAAAATTGTGTCTACTTTCTTAAAATGAAAAATTTTATATTATTGAAATTTTAAAATACTTTTAGTTTAAATTTCAAAAATATTTAAATATAATAAGGTAAAGTATAAATAGTATTTTTAAATTTATAACTATTGTTATTTTGTTATGAATTGAGATTGTTAATTTTTCCTAAAATACGTGACAAATTAAAGTGGACAAATATTTTGAGACGAAGGGAGTAATATGTAGAATGTATGATCATTTTTGTCAAGATTGCAGCATATCAAAGAGGGTTTGGAGCCTAATGAGAATGTCATTAAACTCGCAAGTTGATCTTGAGCTTAAATTATTAAATATTAAACATTAATATTTATTTTCTGTTTGATGGAAAACACAAATATTTATTACATAAACTAAAACTTTTCATAAGTGCAAACAATAGTTTGTATAAATAACTCTTTTATGGCGTGCATATATTCTATGAATAAACATACATACCTTATTTTCGTATATAGTAATATAATAATATTTATGTGTTGACCTTTCAAGTGGTAGGTGCCTACTTATCCATATGTAAAGCCAGTAAAAGCCTTTCGTTGAGAGATATGATACTTAGCAAAAATGCCCACATCACAAGGAATTTCAAGCATAATAATAGATAATACTCCCTCCACTCCATTCCTTAATGTATGTCATTCTATATTTTTTACCATCTTCAATGTAAGACTTTGATTATTATTTTTAATGTTTTATTTTCAAAAAAATTATAAAATTATATCTTTTTGAAAGTATTTTTCTCTATAAATCTAATAATACTAATTTCATTTAACATTCCATTACATATATTGAAAAATGTACAATCAAACTTAAATTGACTACACCCTTTTTTAAGAAGCCAATTATTAAGAAATGGAGGGAATAATGCATGGAAACACAATATCCAATCTTATTTTTCTTAATTATTCTAATACGGAAAGTTTACAATTTAACCATCTTATCCTTCATTTGGGAAAAAATAAAAATCTTCTCATGTAAGAAATAAGATCAACTAGTGCATATTATCTTGTTCTTTTGTGTAGTACTTTATCTATCTACCACGTTTTATTCACCTACCACAGTTGTCTCCATATACTGCATTCTGTCCCACCCACTTTATCCATTTATCCCACCAACCTACCACATAAAAAAAACAAAGGGGTGTTGTTATATAGTCCATAAGATAGTTTTTCATACTTCATTTAAATTCTCTCAAGATCGTAATATGTTTTGAAACTAACTGAGAATTATATATTATAGGATAATGAAATGAATGATGAGATAAAATTTTTTTTAGGTATCTTAATTCCTTTTGTTAATTTATATTTATTGTGAATTTTTATATTGATTTTTTAGGAATAATTAATTATCAGTTATAAGAAAATGGATATTTAATAGCTCCGCCAATGATTAATCGAGTCAGCCCCATCTATTAGCCTTATTTCACAACCTTATTTTTTAAATCTGAAAGTTTATGGATAAAATAAAATTTTATAAAGTTCTATACACATATAAAATTTAATTATATTATTTGTTTCAATTTACTTATAGTAGTATAATTTTTACATTAAAATAAGACATTTAATAATTAGTTAAAGTTTTGTGTCAAGACTCTTATATATCAATTTTTATATGCTTTAAAAGGAATGATAGAACTGTTAATTTGGAATGATAAGTGTCTTGAATCAAAATGGTTATTAATCATTTTAATTTCACTTAAGTCACTTTAAAAAATTATATTTAAGCATATTTAAATCAGTTTAAATGTATCTTTCATTATCTTGAAAATTATTACCACTCATATACTCTATGAAAATATATTTATATTTATATATTTTTCATGAATACAGAATTATGTATAAAATATGCATTCCCTATTATGGCTAATATGATTAGATATTATTTATATTTGTCGACATAATGTAAAAGCATCAAATTCGATATAACAAATAAAAAGTTACTAAAGGACCCTATTTAAGAAGTGTATAAGGTTTCCAAAAAATAAACAACCTATAAAACTAATTAACCTAATCTTTTTATAGATTAAGCCGAATATTATGATGATTATGATTTAATTTGTAGAAACCCCACTATCTACACCAACTTATACCATACCTCTTTGAAATTCCTTTCCTTTATAAATTGAGAGTGCCCCCTCTGTTTTTGGCATTCTTCTCATTGTTCTCAACTAATATTCTCTCTATCTATCTCTCTCTCTCTCTGGCCTTTATTTCTGCTACTCATTAATTTGTAGGTAAGCCAAACACCACCTACAAAGATACCAGTATTTTTCTTGGTTAAATTTTGCTGGTTTTATTAGGGTTTTATTACACCAATTCTTTCTCTCTGATATTACTCATTTTGGCCCCAAAAAAAGGAAAAGAAAATGGAGAAAAATAAGAAGTCAGAAGTGGGTTCAGGTTCAACTTCATCAATAACTTCTCAGCTTTTTGGATCTCAAGCATCATCATCATCCAGTGATATTTTTGCCTCCATTTTTCCTCCCAAGGTATAAAAAAAATATCCTAATAGCCCTCCCCTGCTTTCCTCTGTTTTTATTTGCCATTTTCCACCTCAATAATTATTTTGTTTGTTACTAGTACCCTTCATTTTTCCACCTCAATAATTATATAACACGGAGGCAGGTGTTCCAAATAGAGTTATTCTTCATTCGTATATATTAAATTGTTCACTTTAAATAGCGTAATTATTTGTCTGCATATAATCTGGAACCCAAATTTCATGTGCATATAATATATATTGTCTTTCATTCTTCGATGTCTGTCACTTTAACTAACATTTTATTTTTTTATATCATATGTCATTTCCAATTTCAATATAAATATAAATTATTATTTTACTATATGTATCCTTAATTTTATCATTTTTAATGAATTATTTTGTTAAAACAAGAATATTAATTATCAATAGCTCAATCATCTATCATTTTCTTAATATTCCCCCAAATTTTAAAATTGACAATTATATATTTAAAAATAGAGGGAGTATTGTTTCTTATAGGCGGAATTTTAATGAATTGAATTGAATTGAATTGAATTGAATTGAATTTAATCCTTTTGGGAATTGATTGTTTGCCATTGTACTTCTTAAGTTGTCATTAAAGTTCAAAAGTTTGGTTAAAGCAACTCCTTTTTCTTTTCCTTTAGGTTAATGGCATAATTTGCATCTGCCTTTGATAAGTTGAGTATTACTGTACAATTTATTTTCACTTTTTTTTATGGGGTTGGGCAATGTTTACACCAATGCAAATTAACTTGAAAATATTTAATTACAGATTTTGGTTTATTTTTGAGGTGGGAGTGCGTGTTAAAATTAAAGGATCATAAGAAAATGATATGATTTAGGACATAAGAGTGAAAAGTATTCATATGTTCCACAAGATTTTTGAGAATTTCATGTGGCGTGTTTTTTTGCAAGAAAATGAATATTTAATTAATTTAAAGGTCATAAAACATCTATAATTTGTGTTCCATAATCTTTGTTCTACTCCAACAAATACACATTTTTATGTTAAAATGCTTTTTTTTTTTTGCGTTTATTGATACATGTTTGCTTAGATAAATGAACGAAAAAATAATAATAATAGAGGCAAATGAATAAAAAAAAGGAATAATAGAGGTGATGAGTGTAAAATGTCAAGGTAGAAAATGTAATGGGATGCGAATATGAATCTAAACAATGTATTAATTTCCAATGAACGATAACATAAAGCACTAAATGACAACGGGTGTGAACGAAGTGATCGAAAAAAATGCAATTATAAAATTCTACCCTTTCGTTTCATATTTATAGTCCATTGTCCTTTTTATAATAGTCTCAAAATTATTATCAATTCGATTATTAACTTCTCTCCTAAAATCAACATAAAATATTGTACTAAATGATATTTCTGCAAAAAAAATTCATTTTAGAGAATAGACTTTAGATATGGGATATGATGAAGAGAGTATTAGTTTAAGAAAATGAAAGTCGAACATATATATGTGTGTACACACATATGTATGTATGTATGTATGTAGGTGCTTGTGTTTATATATCCTTTTTTTATAAAAAAAAAATAGAAAAAAAAGAGCGTACGTAGGGAGTTTTTCTTTCAAAGTAGAAAATTATTCTTGCATGCATGATTGTTGTCATGTTGATTTTACTTGATGGGTTTGTGTCCAAAATTCATGATTGGTAGGAAGTTGGACGAAATTATGTAAGTTCAGAGGTGAGAGGATCACGCCAGAAAGAGCACTCAGGATCTGGGAATCAGCCGTGGAATAGCAAACAAGGTATTGTGATTTACAATTATTATTTTTTTTCTGAATCAATATTATATTTTATACTTTAAATTAAATGCTCCATTGTTTAAAGTTCTTAAGATTTTCATCATATCCCATCATCCAAACAAACAATTGGCTTTTCAATTTGGCCATTATTATTTCACCCACGAAGGTGTCATAGAATATACTTAACAAGAATATCCTCCCACTTGCTAAAGTATTGCCCACAATATAAAATTTTCTTCTCATAAAGTTGATACATTTTAGTTTTAGTTTCAAATCCACTTAGAATATATTTATATTTGATTAAGTTGAGTACTTTTAATGTAAACCACAAAAGCAAATCAATGACCTAAATAACATGTTATTTGTACTATCATTAGCACTAACTAATCAACATTTTTCACATTTTTAATTCATGTTGTTAGGGTTTTTAATAAGAGAGCGACGTAATCAGTGGAAGCGGAAAATAAGATGACTACTTGATATCGAGAAAAATTAATTTAGTGCAAGATAAAGGGGACACAAATATTTTTACGTGGAAACCCAAATCGGAAAAAAACCACGGGCGGCACAACCTCAAACAAATCCACTATTGGTAGAGATTACAACGAATGATCTCACCCCGAGATCAACAGAAAGAGAGTATAACAACTCACATAAACTCTCACAACTTCTCTCACCAATAGGAATACGAAATCTCAGAATATCTGAATACACCTCCTCCCACAGGAGGTGCCTCCGAAATTGGCCACACCAAACAAGGCGAACTAGACCCACTATTTATAGGGAAAACTCCCTATAAACCTACATTGACTCCCACTCCAATTAGATTTAGAATCTAATACAATTAGGAAACCTAACATAATAAGGAAACCTAAATAATATCCTAATACAATTAGGAAACAAATAATTGTGGGATCAAGAGACTGGGTGATTTTAGGACACTTTCCTAACACATGTTAATGCATCTTCATGTACTATCATGTTAATGCATCTTCATATACTACTATGTATAAAGGAAAGGTTGTTTACATCTGAATTTTCTCAAACCCCACATTACTGAAACATTACTGATGGCTGTTGTTGCTATACTTTTAGTTCATGTTAATATTTGTTAGCAATTGTTGTCTTGCTTGTTAACATTGAACAACAATAAGAGAGTTATAACTTCCCTCATTTGGTTTCCATAATTTATCATAGATAACACAAAACATGGAGATACAAGCCACAATAAGGAGAAGGACTCAATATACCAACAAGATGGACCATTTCCATGCAACTTGAGCTCCTCCCTCTACTATGGCGGCCAAGATATGTACTCGAAACCTCCTACTAATTCGAGTTTATACCCTACGGTGAGTTCTTTTCTGAATAATAATTTAGATCTTAGAATATGATTAACTACCCGCTCTTTCCCAAATTTGTGAACTCTCTATGTATATGTATATGGATTATAATTCTGAAACATTTCTGAAGTTTTTGTGTGTCTGTGTATGTTTATGCGTGTGACTATCAGTACAAAAAAGATGGCGAACAAGATGATCGAAATGGTGCTTCAAGGGGTAACTGGTGGGAAGGTATGGTTTAATTTATACTAGTACGTCCATGCATTTGATAGTTTCTCGGGAAAGACTTCTTTTGAATAGATTTTCTCTAGCTCCCCTTGGGAGACTTTTTATTGAGATTGTGAGAGAAATAATGGAATCCACATCAAAACTTTTCTATATATTATGGAGAACCGAACACCCCATAAACTCAAAATTTCACAAATTAGGCATTTATTAATTGATTTTCCTAATTTCTTAAATTTGATTTTCTTTACAGGATCACTGTATTACTAGCACTTGGACACATACCGTGTGTGAATACTATGGCAGAAAATTAAGGTAAAATATGCAAATCGATCACAGTGTGAATGTGAATAGAATAAGCATATATAGAGGGTTCTATATATTCGGTGCGTTAGGTTAAGAATTTATTGGATTTTATTCATCTAATGATCGCAAACTAATATATTCTTTTGTTTTCTGCATGCAGGAAATGTGTGCTTAATTAACTATGGATCTCTAAATATACGCAGAATAAGAAAAAATGATGATAATTGCATGGGTCGAATAATCAAAGATTGCTTCTCCCATGATGATGTAACTTTTTGCTTACAAAATTCTCATCATTTTTCTTGTACAAGTTTGTGGAACTCATGGTTTAGAATTAATATATGATGCATTATTTTCTTTTTTTCCTTTGAAGTATTCAGTACTGCACATGTATTCAATGCAAGATCGATCTAGTCCTACAACAAATTAATATTCTAAATCAAAGGCAAAACTATCAATTTATCATTCTAAGGCTCCGTTCTTTTATGCAGCTAGTTGGTTGCGGTTCCACACCGCATCATAACTTTTCATATTTCACCACAACCCATCACAGTCCACCACAATCTACCACAACCCACTACAATCTACTTTTCAATTTTAATTTATCTTTTCATTAAAAGTTAAACTTTTCCGAACCCACCACAATCTACCACATTTCTTCCCTTCCGCACCGTAAACAATCGCAATCAGCCGTATAAAAGAACCTGACCTAAATAATTATTACATATTCAGACCATTACGCAATTTAGAACCAGGTGGAAAAATTGGTTAATAGTTTGATCGGCTGTGAGTATATATATATATATATATATATATATATATATATATATATATATATATATATATATATATATATATATATATATATATATATATATAAAAGTAAGAATAAATTATGTTATCTAAGTTAAAGGGAAAATAATCATTGTAATTGATGATAAGATAGTAAGAGTGTTATGTAATTTAAATCCAGTCAGTAAAATTGGTCAACTATTTGATCTATAGAAAATATATATTTTAAGTAATTTTTTGAATCAAATGAGGCACTTTCTTTCTCATACGAGTAAATGATTGATTTTTACGAAGTAAAAGTATGCAAAACAATACAAATATGAAGAATAAGAGCCAAGGGTACTAACACCAAAAGAGGTACACAAGCCGCCCAAGTATACACACTATGACAAGCCAATATCCCAAGCTTGATTTGCGCCAAGTTTACCAAAGCCAACATCAAGAAAACGCACCCAACCACCGAACCACCTGCGCAAGCCAATATCCCCACCCTTAGAACTACCGTGTTCACATGCACCACACCATGTAGGGCTTTATCCCTAGCCCTAGCCCTAGCCCTAACCCTAACCCTAATTCTAGGGTTAGTGACGTCACCACTATCATCTTCATCTTGTGAAGTATCCGTCGCCTTGATTGCTTGTTTTAGGGCGGAGGCGATAAGGCTAGAGAAAAGAAAGCAACAAAACGAGTACACGTGGTAGACTATGAGATCCTCGGCCATCGAGGTGTTGGCTAAGCATTTTGGTGTGTCTTTGCTGACGAGGGTGTATGTGGGGTCCGTGGGGTCCGCATTCACGATCCCTAAGAAAAGGGCCAGGGTGAATAAGGAATTGACATTTACGATACCATCTAAGGCCATTATGTGAATGGGCGTGGTTCCGGGGGTCCTAATTGGGTTAATTAGGTCCCCCATTTTGTAAGCTAGAATTTAATGTAGAATTTGGGAATCGAGTTTGATTGGTGCAAAGTGAATTTATGAAGAAAATATTTGGAGAATTTGGCATGGAATTTATGTTGGTTGATGAGGTGAAACGTCCAAGCAAGAGGCATGGTAACTTGCAAGGAAATGATAGCTTGGTTTACAAGGGATAGTCGTAGTATATTGGGAAGAAGTCGATCAAGAACCTTGCTTTCATGCTTTCCTATATATATATACTCCCTCCTTCCCAATTTATTTATCACTTTACACACAATTCACAAAATCAAAAAAGTTTCTACTTTACATTCACTTACATTCTTGAAAATGAAAAAAAGGTGAATAAAAAAGAAAATTGATGAATAAAAAAAGAAAAATTAAAGAAAAAATGTATTTAATAAGGTTATCTGATAAATTAGTAATTAATGTGTTATGAAAATTGTAAAGTGATGAACATTATAGTAAAAAAAAGAAAGTTAGATAAAGTGACAGATGATGTGAGAAGGAGAGAGTATATCCTATGAGGTACTTGTACAATCTTGCAAACTTTCACTATTAGTATATATAATGGATTAAAATATAAAATTATATTATTAATATGTTATGAAAAATGTTTTTATATGAATATATTTATATAATATTTTTGAATATATTATTACAAAACTTAAAAGTCAAAGAGGTGAATTAGAGAACATAAAAAGTGAAAAGTAATAAATATAATATAAAAAGTATCTTTCTATCTTACTTTTTATCAAATAAATATTTATTATAATTTTTTCACTATTTTTTAACATTTAATAATAATTATCAATTATATGAAAGGGCATAGTTGACATATACAAAGCGTAATCAATTTAATCCCATCTGTCAAGTATATTTTAGGCTTTTTCAAAATAAATTGAGAAAAAAATAAAAATATAATTCTATGCAATTCATATATGATACTATAATTATAAAATAAATTATATCATTTTCTTCCGTTTATTATATGATAATATAATTTTTTTTATATTAAGATAAGATGCTCTAAAAGAATATTTTGTTTCAAAACTAAGGAGTATCATTTTGGCTTAAAGTAACTTAGGGAGTACTAGTAGATAGCGGAATTGTAGGGGATTAATTATAGATAGTCCAGGATGTCTGCGTGACTGATGGAGATGGAGATTTCCTGCGTGACTCTTTGAGTTGAGTGGATGGTTAACGTCAAAGGGAGTAACAAAAAGAAAAAAAAAAGAAAGAAAAATTATTTAATTAGTCAACTCAAGTAATCAAGTTGACTATAGTCTATACACATGTAGTCACACACTGGACACATGAGTGACATGACATTCTACTATTTTGACGGTTATTCTTTAAGGTTATGTTCTTTGAATTGGTTCAGGTAACTTATTCAATATAATTCAAATCTA
This sequence comes from Portulaca oleracea, assembly GCA_029582165.1. NCBI lineage: Eukaryota > Viridiplantae > Streptophyta > Magnoliopsida > Caryophyllales > Portulacaceae > Portulaca > Portulaca oleracea. The sequence goes on from CM055886.1 coordinate 31,468,265, forward strand.
TCCAAATTTATTCAAACCTAACACAATTTCTCAAAAAAGTATTCTCTCTAAAAACATAATTCTCTAAAAAAATATCATAATTTATCCATATTTATCCAAATCAATCTAATCCAATTCAATCCATCCAAACTTGATTTTAACCAATTCAAAGAACATGGCAGGGTATAAGATCCCAGTTTTGTGTACACGAAAAACTGATTAGTCAAGAATTTTTCACTCTTCCATGGACCAAACAACTTGGTCAAATTGAGCAGCAGTGAGTCAAAATTTACTTTAACATAAAAATCAATAAAAGAATGAGCGAGCGAGTGAGTTATAATGATGTGTGGTAGTGTTAGGCAACTGAGCTAAGCATCCCCATTCAGACTTTCAGAGTGAAGTTAACCACTTATGACACTAGCCCAACAAGATTAAGTTAATGGGCCTAGCCCCAGGCTAGCCCAACAAGATTAAGTTGGATGAGCATGGGCGCAAAATTAATAGCCTGATCCGTATGACTTATGAAATGCGTAAAAAAAAAAAAAATTTACTCCCTACCTTTCATGTTAATTGTCAGATATTTGATTGTCATGCTCTCTAACGTAACTCGTTAATTGATAATTTCTTGTTTAATTTTATATTAATGATTGCAATATACACAATTTACACTTTTATGATAGTATTTTTTTGTTATAGCTAGATATAATAATGGTAGTAATCTTATTGTAACAAATCATTGTATATATTGAGAAATATATGGTCAAAATTTTTAATATTTGACTGCAAAATTTTCAAAGACAACAATTAATATAGAACGGAGGGAGTAGTCAACGCCTTACAAGTTACAACCATGTTAGTAAATTAGGTTTTTGACTTGGACAGACTGCCTGACACACTAGTGGGCCATAAAATATTAAGAGGTACTATATATGAGATGTTAATTTGTAAAAAAAAATTAAAAATGTTTAAAGACAAGTAATTGGGATGAAAAAATTAAAAAATATCATGTCACCTCATCCTTTCCGGGCTCCACATCTTTTACAAATTGACATCTCATAGTACTTCTTAACATTTTATTGTCCACTTGTATTTTAGGTCATTCCTCCAAGTTAAAAATCCTAGTAAATTATGGCACGGAATCAACTAAATAAATTACAGTACATGTCTTACTCGAAAATATTTTTTAAAATATAGTTTAATTGTTCGTTAATATAAATGTTGACTTTTATAAATTCACTATATAACATGAAAAATTCTTGTTTTATATGGTACATTTTTATTTAGGAACACTAATCTTACTTTCCTCCTTTTAGAACTAGTAGTTCGTGTATTAAACGTATAATAAACATTATAATTTGAAGAGGTAAAAAAAAAAACTCTTATTATTCGTCGGCTTCCATAGAAAGCGATTTCCATCTTTTTAAAATCCCAATTCATCTATATGTACTTTTGATATGCTAATTAAACATATTTTATTATTGTATAAGAAATTGAATTTCAATATACCTAGTCTTTTAGGAAATAACAATTTCTAAATTTGAAAGTAAAGTAAAGGAAAATATAATAGGCTAAGAATAAGAGGTTAGGATGAAAGAAAAGAAAGAGAAATTGGTGGAGAAATTTGAGCCTTCATACAAGATTCGTGTGGAGTCTGGACAGGTAAAATTTTCTTTCTACTCCATTTTTCAAGAATCAAACATTTACTGTATAGCCTAAATTTTGGCATTTACTAACTTGACAAAAATCTAGACATGTATTTTTTTTTCTTATTTTTATTTTCTAATTCTGATTTTAGTCCACATTTACACTTATCGGTGGGATTGTTTGTGGGGGGTTTTTGCATTTTAGACCTCGAAGTATAGGGTAATTTATTTTCTGAACTCTTAATTTTTATTGTTTATTTTTTGGACCCCACAGTTTCTGGATTGAATAAAAAAGAGCCTTAAAGTTTGTAAGTTGAAAAAAAAGGCTCCGACCCATATACTGTTTTTCTTTTTCTTCCCATGTTTGAATTTATCCCTCGATTACCGCCAAACTTTAAGAGTAAGGTTAAAACTGATATTGAAGCTATAACACACCTCTCTTATTCATGTCGGAACTAATTAGACCATGAAGTACCCAAGGTCTGTAGTTCCGACATGAATAAGAGAGGTGCATGTATTATAACTTTAATATTAGTTTTAACCTTACTCCTGAAGTTTGGCGCTAATCGGGGGATAAATTCTAACATGGGAAGAAAAAGAAAAATAATGCGCGGGCCTTTTTTTTAATCTACAAACTTTAAAGTCCATTTTTGTTCAACTCATAAACTTTAGGGTCCCAAAAATAAACAATGAAAACCAAGGGTCCAGAATATAAATTACCCTGTACTTCATGGTCCAAAATGCAAACAACCCGATTGTTTGTCCGCAGAGGTATTAAAATCATATTTTCTGACTTCTTCCCTCGCTTTTTTGAAGGCAAAATAATAACAGTCATTATTGACAATCACTATATGTACATATATTAGGTTATCATTTATATTTTGTTGACTTAGTTAATAATTATGTTTTTATAGTTGATAAATATAGTACAATCACTAGAGAAATATTATTAAAAGTTACAAAAAAATATGAATTAAAAGAAATTCAAGATGGTTATTAATCATTTTGATTCCAAACACGTATCGTTGTCCTTTTCGAAACTACCTAGAGAAAAGTAAATTATTTTTAAAAAAATTCTATATTGTTTCATTTTCCAAGCCTTAAAGAGGATGGCCTGTTTGGCGATCAACTTTTAGTTTGCAGCTTTTAGTTGTTAGTGATAACTGTTTGACTTTAATTGTTTGGGTTAGTTGTTCGCAGAAAATATGTTTGGTAAAGTAGCTATGGCCTCATTCAGCAAAATTAGCGTTTTAGATAACGGATAATAGTTTAGGTAGCTGATAGATTTTTAAAATAATAGTTTCTTCTAATAGATTTTTGAAAACTAACCTATTAGAACTAAAAACCTCATTTGAAAAATCGTTTACCAACATTTCAAATAACTTTTAACCTTATTCGAAAAGCTTACAATATTGTACAAAATGTTAAAATTACCTTAAAAAGCCGGCAGCCAAACAACCACCCGAAGTCCACAGATATCTTCAATTGTTGGACAAATTTGATAGTAATTGGGGTGGGCCAAAGTTGTGCAGCCCTCACAAGATGAAGTATCTGAATCCCACGTTCCAATGTACAATTAAAATCACTTGATCACTTCCCAATTCAATGAAAATCTGATACTACAAACGCAATCCCAACAACCTACATGCATCTCTGCAACTAATACATACAGTATTCACCCTTCTACTGCTGTTGTCCTTTTCTGATACAACATACATAACATATATCATGAGAGAAACACGGTAAATATCTGTCCATGTTAAGATTGTGTAATTCATTTTTGAAACTTTTTATGATAAATTTCTGAATATATGTATAATGAAACCTAATTTCATAAAAGTGTAATTTTATAACTTTAAAAAATATATATCAATAAATAACTGTCAAAGTTTCACATTAATAGAACCAAAAAAATGATACTAGTAGATATTAACTACTAAGGAATGGAAAAACTATAAAATTTCATAATTTTTTCATTTGTTATTTTCTACTATATATCCAAGAGCCCATCAAATTTATGAGTAATTTAAGTTTACCGAATTTACCAGTTTTTACTTAAATTTACCAAAAATTACCAAAGTTTAAAAAAATAAAAAAAATAATTTTGATATATTAGCATAAATTTGATAAAAATTACCAAAATTTATCAAAAACTACCAAAAATTATCAAAAGTTACGAAAATTTAACTTTTACCCAACTGTTTTTTACCTATGAATTTGACATAATTAATAATTCATTTTGCATACATAAATTAAGAAATTTGAATTTAAGATAATGACTTATGAACCCAAAGTTACAGAATGAACCAATAGCAGTTGTAGAATACTGATGAAAATTATTTAAATGAATTAGAGTAAAAAGGTGGATTTTTCTTCTATTCACATTAAAACATTTTTCAAGTGAAACTGAAGTGAATGCTTGGTCTTGAGGTCAATTAAACCCCATTTAACTCATACCAAACTAAATTGATTTCTGATGATCTAATTTACACTTGCCCAGAAACTAATATTCGTTAGCTCAGGCATTACAAACTTCAATTTGTTCAACCTAACACATTAAAACAAATATATTATCAAAGAAAGGTTATCTACGTATGCGTTTGGTTAGTCAAAAATCCCGTGATGATAGTTAATTTTTTCAAATTGACATATTTTTCTCATACTTGATTGTATTTTGACCATGAGAAAAAATTCACAGATGACCCACAATTTGTTTGTTACCTTTCCCTAAGGAAAATCCCCTTTAGGGGGTAAGAGAAGTTTTTTTTTAGGGAAATCTTTCCCACAAATAACTTTCAATGAAATTAATTTCCCGAAAACTTTTCCTAAAATTCTTATCATCAAATGCTCTCTAATATATATTCTCATCATTTTGACATTGGCACAAAACATTTACTCCATTTACCTTCAACCAAACCACATACAACATCATCAATTAAGATTAACCTTCCCGGCACCCATGCATGTATTAACAATAACAAAATGATATGACAACCCTAATTACCAAATGAAGAAACCCTAATGACTAACCCAACAAAGGTACAATAAAATAAAAGGCAAACAAATAAAAAAAAGTAAAAAAATAAAATCACACTTTTCCAAATCTGGAATAATGATTAACCCTAATCACACAATTCACAACCTTTGTTACCCCTTTTTTCAACAACTCATGGGCGGAAGATCCGACGGCTTCTCATCCTCATGACCCGACCCGAAAACCCGCGTCCCGAACACCAAGAACCCTAGCGCGTGTCCCGCAACCGCCGCGATGAAAACGCCGCCGTTGAAGGACATAACAGCCAGCATAACAAGATAAGCGAGTCCCATCCGCAGGGCATGGAGCGTGGTCCTCACGACCCCCAAAACGACGTCGCCTGCCGCCCCGGGCTTGACGAAGTGGGAGCGTGAGAGCCACTCGACGAGGACGGCGAGTGAGAAGACGACGAGGAGGGAGAGTGCGTACATGCCCGGGCTGGACCCGGGCCAGCCCGAGAAGAGGATGACGGCGTCCTTGCCCCAGTAGAACGTCATGTGCATCATCATCATGCTGTGGTGACGTGGCATCATCGTAGCATTTGGGGATGATGATGATGATGGACCCATCATCATGCCATGCCCATCATGCCCATGACTCATGTCCATATCTCCTTTTTTTCTTTCTTTCTCTCTCTTCCTTCTCTTTTGGAGGGGGTGATGATGGATGGATGTGTGTATGTATGTGGGAATTCAAGGTTGTGGGTCAGGTTTTATGGGGGTGTTTATGGGGAGGTAGTACAATTATTTTTTGAATTTATTTTAGGGGGTACTTGGGAAATTATTTTTGGGTTAAATTAGGAAAATGGAATTGTACTGCACAGGAGGTGAATAGTACAGCAGAGAAAGGGAATAAATGCGAATTCAATTGCGGTGGCCGGTGGGAGTTCAAGGAGGCTACGCTAGGGTTCTTTTCAAGAATGTGAATATAAATATCTTTAAAAACAGCATTTGTTATGAGTCCATAACAGGAATCGTATTAGTGGGTATGAGTCTGATTCATTGGATGGGGCGATATTTTTGTATACGTAACTAAGGTCATGTTTGTTAAACAATATGTTGAACGATGTATTGGAAAAAAATGATTTAAGGTACGGTTGGTTGGTCAAAAATTTTGGAGAAATAGTCAACTTTTTCGGATTGACTTATGAAGGGAAGAATTTTACGGTAAGCCCACCATTTCTAACGTGAAAAATGATAAACATTTTGACGCATCTTACATTTTACTTAAATCACTTTAAATATAAGTATATTAAAATCATTAAAAAGACATGTTTCATTACTTTGAGTGTGATTACAACTTTTAATTATTTATTTATATATTTTTTTATAAATATAAAACTATGCATAAAATGTACATTTTTCCTACTATGATTGATATAATTAGGATATTATTTATATTTTTTGACCTATCCAATAAGTATTATACTCCTATAGTTGATAAATATGTCTAATTAGTATGGAAAATATTCTTACAAGTTATAAAATATGAAATATGGACAATTCAAGTTGGTTATTAACCATCTTGAGTCAAGATGTGTATCATTGTCCCTCTTACATTTTCCTACCAAATACTCCCTCCATTTCTCAATATCTGTCACTTTGATCAATTTTCTACTTTCCACAATATCTATCATTTTACAATTCCAATACAACATTAATGATAAATTTTCTAATTTACCTCTTGCTTTTATAATTCCCAATACAATTATATAACTAAAATAGAAATTTAACTCTTACTTTTACCATTTTCAATACAATTATCATTCTTAATACAATTTTCTTAAAATCTTCCCAAAACTCTAAAGTGACAATTATTAAGGAATGAAGGGAGTAAGCTAAATAGATATTTAGTCCAAAAATTACATACATGTCATCGTAAAAGTAATTTATAAATATTATTTTAAAATTGATGTTAAAGAGTATAAATGGAATTTCAACAATTACTTATTCAAAAATAGTTAACTTTACAAAATACAACTTTTCCAAACAATCAATTAACAACAAAACAACAGCAAACTCTCAGGAGAAATACATTTGAATGTGGTCTGGAAGATCAGCTATAGGCGGTCCCTCCCTCCCCCTCCCCTCCCCCATGAAATGCAGTTCATGAAGAGACATTCCAAATCGTCAATCCAAATACCTAATAGTAAATAGTCATGCAAAAGGTCAACAACCAACAATTATTTGCCAAACAAGGCCCAAGTAAACATTGTTTAGGCTATGTTCTTTGCGGTAAGTAAAATTTTACCTTACTTTACCTTACCTTACCTTACATTGTCTTAATTTACCTTATCATCCAAAAGAATATGGTTATACATTTAGATGATTTATATCTAAAATTATTTATTCAACTCACAAAATTTATTTAAAAATAAAAAAGAAATAAGTAATGTGACATTTACTTATCTCCATTATTTCACCTACCTTTCCTTTCTTTACCTAACCTTACTTTATCTACACATTCCAAAGACACAAAAAGAACATAGCCTTAATACTACAATCAATATGATTATATTGATAAAGAAGTGAAGTAGAGCAAGAGGAAAAAGAAAAAAATATATAATTAAAAAAGTGTATGAGCACTACTCATCATTTAACACACCTAGTGAACACTTCAATGTTTGCCTCGTGAGTCTACTTACGCTTTCATTACTGAAATACCTCGCACAACTTTACTCCACCCTTATCTTGTGTCATATCATCAATGAGCAAAAACTGTGTCTGTCATTGCAGATGGTCTTATTTCTTAATGTTTTTGCTGGTAAAGACAGTGGAAATTATAGCATCTTGTTGATATTTTAAGCTTTTCCCATGGTGCTTTTCCCCTAAAATACCTGGGTGTTCCAATAACTACGGGTAGAATTGCAAAATTTGACTGTCTTATTCTTGTGGAGAAGATGACTGCTAGAATTCGAACTTGGTCCTCGAGACATTTGTCTTATGCGGCTCGTATACAGTTGGTAAATTCAGTCCTTCTCAGCATTGTGGGTTATTGGTCGAATATATTTGTTCTTCTAGTGAATGTGATTGAAAGAATAATTCAAATTTGCAGAAATTTTATTTGGTGTGGTGATATTACTTCTAATCGTGTCCCGTTGGTTGGGTGGGAAACTTTATGCTCTCCGAAGAAGCTTGGAGGTGTTGGTATGAGGAACCCAAGATTATGGAATATTGCAACAATTGGGAAACTAGTTTGGAATGTTGCAAGCAAGAAAGATAACCTGTGGGTTAGATGGATTCATGAAAGATACATCGAGTCTCGAAACTAGTGGCAATACTCCCCTCCTCCCACCAGTTCCTGGAGCTGGAAACAAGTTTGTAAAATCAAAGAGAAGATTAAGCATGGAGATCATCTGAATTGGAAATGGCATGGTGTGAAGAATGGTGATTTCTTGATTTCTGATTGCTATGACTGGCTGCTAACTGTCAAGGATAAATGGCCTTTTCATCAGATTATTTGGAATGGTATTTCTTCCCCTCGACAATCTTTCATTGCTTGGGTTGCTGCGAGGATGAAACTACCTACTGCAGATAGATTAAACACCCATGGAAGTCACATTGATCCTGCATGTGTTCTGTGCTCGAATGGGGTTGAGAATATTGACCATTTGTTTGTTGAATGCCCCTTTACGAATCAGGTTATTAAGTTTTTCAGTACCAAGCTAAAGATGAGGCACCAGTTCTCTTCGTTACTGCAGTGGATCTCCAATTGGAAGAATGTCAGACGTGGGAAACAGTATAAGGTTCTTGTTGCTGCTATTATTGCTACTTCAATAGGCGTGGGAAGCAAGAAATTACAGAAGATTTCCTAATCACCAGAGGAGTTTATCAGTGGAAGAGGCTATTAAGAAAATTCAATATACTATACTTCATAGAATCTTGTATAGGAAGAATACGAATTATAATCGTTGTATAGATATCCTTCTTGAGTAGGGTGATGTTGGGTTTTGGTTCGGTGGTTGTTTCTCCTTTGGCCTCTCTCTTTGAGAGCGCTTTGGCAATGAAGTGTTATTTTTCTGCCAAAAAAAAAAAATAAAGCTTGGGGAAAATATTCACTAAATTGTATTATAGTAGTGTTCATAAAACTCTTTTGAAATGCTCTTTATTAAACTCTAAGAAAGTATGGTCATAAAGTCAAAAATATAGAATAAGTATAAAAGTGACAAGTTGACTTGTAAAATTTATTGAAAAATGTTCATAGAAGTACGCTATGATACTCATAAATTTGGTGCTTCAAACTCCAAACTCTCTTTCTAATGAAGAAGATGAGCTGTGTTGGGGACTGACTGGAAGCGGAAATTTCACAACGAAATCAGCAACTTGGCTCTGTCATGATCTAAATAACCATCGTAAATGGGAAGGATGGTATATTTGGAAATTGGATATCCAACCAAAGTTGAATGAATTTCTCTGGCGTGTATACCACAGCGGGCTCCCTTTAAGAGGAAATCTCTTTAGAAAGGGTGTCACAGAAGATCCATCCTGTCCTATTTGTATTAGCGATATCGAAACAGATAACCACCTCCTTTGTCATTGTTTTTTTTTTTTTGTAAAAAAAGTGTGGGATCTTGCTAAATCCCACGGGTGGCTGGCCTCCCTTGTTTCTTGGCCATCAGATAACTCAGGGTCCATCTTTCTCAACGCTCTTAGAAATTCTCTCCCTCCAAATGAATTTCTAAGAGTCATCCACCTCATCTGGAGCATCTGGAAGGAGCGCAACGACTGTACTTTCAACAAATCCTTGTTTAACACTATAAGGGTCATCATCCGAACTAAGAGGAACTTTGCAGAGTGGCGAGCTAGAAGAAGATTATCTTATCACAGGTGGATTGGACCCACTCATACGGGACTAGCCAAGAAAAGGTCGACAACGTTCAAGCCGATTAGTTGGGAGTCCCCAAACCGAGGTTGGCTCAAGCTCAATTTCGATGGTTCTCAAACCAATCGGGGGGCTGTTGTTGGGTTCGTTGTCCGGGATTATCTAGGTCGAGTTCATTTAGCTGGAGCGGGACAAGTTAATTCACAATCCATCTTAATGACGGAAGCCCTAGCTTTAAGAATGGGTCTAGCTACAACATACTGTCTAAGCTGGCTTTACTAGAGTCTAAATTGAAGGAGATAGCTTAATTCTCATTCAAGCGGTTGAAGGGAGAATCCAAATACCATGACAAGTTGATATGATTGTTATGGACATCAAGAAGCTTTTAATCACCCTTGAAGCATACAACTTGAAGCATATTTATCGTGAAGCAAATTCGACAGCAAATTGGATGGCCAACTACGGCCATGGTTATCCTGTTTTATCTTTATGGATTTCCAACCCCAACCACAACCCCTCCCCCTTTTTTTCTTCTATTTTACTTGCTGACATCTCAGGTCAATGCTTTGACAGAAAGATCCCCTGAGGAGGTTGTTGTTGTAACCTTGTTTTTACCCTGGAGGAAAAAAAAAGAAATATTGAACACAGTACTCCTTGAAATACAATACTACTTTTATCCTAATTTCTTTGTCATCTCAACTAACTTGGGAAAACCAATATATGGAATTGGGGTGAAAATTTTATAATTACCTAAACTACCCAGATATTTATTGAGAGTAATAGTTGTTGGAATTGTAAAAGTGATAAATAAATTTATTAATTAGAGGTAAAAGTGTAATCACAATCGCTAGAATCGTAAAAGTGGCAAATACATTAGGACAAAGAAATTAGTTATTGTGACAAACATTTTGTTGAGGAGGTAGTATAATTTTTATTTTAACAAAATAAAACAATGTGATTTTTAAGACAAGATATTTACTAAATTATCTTTAAAGGTAATCCTCGTGACTCTAAAAACCATTTAGGCTCTGTTCTTTGATACAGTGTGGTGCGGTGCGGTACCACAACTCATCATACCGCTCAATATTCTTACACACTTTACCACAATCATTATCAATATATCTCTTTACTTACTCTCTCATCACTTTTCTTCTTTATTTTTCACATCCTGCCTCCCCACATACCACATCAATGCAACCACACTTTTCACAAATTTTACCGTACCATTTAACATCTTATCGCATTTTTCACAATTTTACCACACCACACCATTTCCCCATCTAACCAACCGCAGAAAATAACATGATCCTAATTTGATGACATGAAGAAATGAGTTGCAAGGATTGAATAACTTGTAAATTAAAAAGTAATCCGTAATAATGTTAATCCTTATAACATGACGATTCTCTCCATTTATGCTTTTTGTTTTTGTTTTTTAGATTGAAATTTATTTTTTGTTTTTTATTTCCCTTGAAAGTGGCATGGGGCATGCTTTTTTTCTTATCTTTTATCTGTTCCTTTTCTTTGAAATTAGCATAGAGCAATTCTTTTAAATTATTGTACTACTCTTTCCATTCATTTTTATTTGTCACTTTAATGGATTGCGGAGGAATCGAGACAATCAACAAAGTTAAGGAAAAACTACAAAATTACTTAGGCCTTGTTCTTGTGTGCGGTGGGTGGAGTGCAGTGATTGTGTGGTGCGGTGAAATTATTAAAAAATGTGGTGAGGTGTAGTGAGAATTGTGGGAGGTGACGTATGTGAGGAGAGAGAATGCGAAAAGTAGAGAAAAAGTGAGTATAAAGTGAGGAGATATATTAGTAATGATTGTGGTAAAATGTGATTAAGTGTGGAAGAATATTGAGTAGTATTGTCAGTTATGATACCACACCTCACTGTATCGTATAAAAGAACAGAGCCTGCACCCAAAAAAAAATTGCCAATTATGAAAAAAATATTACAACGTAATAGTCAATGAAAAATAATAGTATAATAATCAAAAGTAATGCCAACTAGGAAAATAAAATATTACAACGTACAAATAACTAAGAAATAATAACAAAATGGAATTGTGTAAGATCTTATGATGTGGAGAATGGATGATGCGCAACGGATGAGGTTAATTCAACTAGAATGTCATAGCGTAAAGATATTATATTATTTTTTCCGTTCTTTTTTATCTAACTTTTTAAGTAACTTTTCTTATTTGGAAAACTATATTGGAAAACTTTTTACTTCTTGTACTCGTTTCCTACTATATTAATGTTTGTTAATATATTAACTTATTTTTACATTGAAAATGTGAAATGACAAACACTCAAAAACAATAAAAATTAGTTAAGTAGACAAATAAATAGGGACAGAGCATATTTTTTAATAATAAAAAAAAACAAGTTTATGAGTTATGACATTCCTAATTTGTTGTAGTATATTGCTAACTATTCAAGATTCTTTTTAGAAAAAAAAAGATTGTATTCAAAAGGAGTTTCCCACAATTGAATTTAGATCAGACGAAATATAATAAGAATATGAACTTTTTTTTTTGAAGTTAATAAGAATATGAACTTGATATTAGATTACCGTTGTTACCCGTTGTACAATTAATGTGTACGCATTATTTTCCATAAATGATACTTTTTATGGAATTAAAATGAAATAAATCAATTTGAAATGTGTCTTTATGGGCCTATAAACATCCACATGTGCCCAAAAATGTCCAATAACTTTCTTTGCAGTCCTCAATATGAGTCCAAAAGTCTAATAGGGCTATGAGGTTGGGCTCCAACCATTAACATGATAGTCGGACTATGGTTCCTATTAAGCCCAAAAACACATATTTTTCCTTGAGCCATGATCTATATTTTTTTTGACTGTAAATTTAATGTAAAAAGTAAAAAAACTTGAAGGTTAAAGATATTAAAAAAACTATATTTGTAAATTGGAGTAGGGTTTGAGTATTGGGTTGTATACTCATTTTTTTTTACTAGAATTGTCCAGTTATTAACTAAGTCGAGTATGTACAAACCCTGTTTTTAACAAGACTTTAGCAAGAGAGTGATTGTATACTCGTATTATGCCACTGCATTGACCACTCTCATATGCTCGCTTGTAGATGTGGTTGTTTTATCGAAAGATACATGTGTGAATGAGTGTCAATGATCCAAATTAAAGGCTCCTAGTTATCAGTCATTTTGATGTTGACATTAGTTTTTAGTTAATGTCGTATTTTTGTTTTCTGCATATAATATCACTTTTTACTTGTGAATTTGATTCGGTCATTTGATAATTTTTACTTTAGTAATTTGTTGAAACTTTGTAGTTGGTTGAAGCTTTAAAGGAATATGACACTTGATCTCTCATAAAAGTTGGTAACTTTGGTATTATCCAATTTAAGTAATTAACATGTATGTAAATTTAACTACATAGAATTCAATTATATTCACGAGTCCATGTGTAAGTTTGTGTAAAATTATTTGACAGTATGAACTCGTATATACCATGCAATTTTAAATTTGTATAAATTTGTTGTATTCTGTTAACTTTTAACCCTGTTGATTTTCAATAATAAAAAAAATATTGTATAATTTTATAAGTTACTACTATACCTTTTGTGTTTTTTCAAGATTCCCCAACAAACACATACGGAGTGAAAGAATGTATGCAAAATGGTTAAAATGATGAGAATGATTAACCAAACTTTTAGTATTAGACAAAAATTTGATGAAAATTTGCCACAAACGAGGAAAATAATAAAAAATAAGTTTAAAAAAAACAATTACAAATACCCATATATACCTCTTGATTGTAGATTAGCCATGTGAGTTAGCAGTAAGCTTCTCCCCACCCAAATTAATCTCGTGATTAGTTAAATTAATCTCCCCTATTAAGATTAGGACGGCATAATTGTACCCTGTCTACCCATACAAAAAAAAGGTGTAAAACTAAGCCAATCATGGAGGTGGCTAGCTACAAAATTTGATCAACTCACCTCAATTTCTGTGTTAAATTCCCTGATTAAAATCTTTAAAATTTTATTTTTTTACTGTAATTAATTACTCCCTCCGATTTTATAAGTTATTGCCCTATTCTTTTATTAGGTTGGGTCTAACTCTCCTAACTTATCCTAACTTATCCCAACTTAATATAATTCGTAAAAAAAAAAACGACTCTAAAAACACAATTTTCCAAAAAAAAACATTTTAACTTATATTATCTTATCCTAACTTATCCAAATCTAACTATCCTAACTTGAAAATAACTCATCCAAATAACATGGTCTATGTGTAATCGATTATAAAACTTTGACCATTAAATTTTTACTGTGACGAAAGAATGATCTATCATATAAAAACATTATATAAAAGTACTCATTTTATAATTTTTTTTTTCAAAGGTATATTGTTGGGTTATTGATAGCTTGGAGCCTAAATTGAGGTTAGGACAGGTCTTCATGAAGGTCAAGGATTCGAGTTTGGCTAAGAGCAACCCCAAACACTTGGAGTCTCCCCTCCGGTCCTTGGTGGTAGCATGTTTATTGCGTCGCGTGTTTCTTGTGCTGGAAATTTCATTTTTGCCCCTAACTTGTTGTTGCCGCCTCTTAAGGACTCCTTGACTTCTAAGGATTGATGTTTAATCATAGTTTATTTATATATCAACATGTACTATAAATAGGACCTTATTGTTAGGCTTATTTGTACTGCAGTTAAATGCGAGTACCACAAGAGATTAGTCTATCATTTCTATGTCTTTCAGGGAGTTGTGTGAGGTGTATTAACCCTAAATGTTGAGTCATTAGGTTGTAACTCTAGATAGAACGAGGGAGACTATAGAGCTCAGAGAATCTCTAATAAACATTGTTGCAATTTTCTGATATAGTGAATCGCTCCTTATTTTTTCCCGGTTTGAGTTTTTCCACGATAATACTTGTCTCAATCTTATTTTCAGTTTTAATATTTGTTATTGTTTTCTGCTGCTAACAGTGTCCTGGGATCCTAACATATATTTCATTAACAATCCATCACATAGTTCAAGAAGTTATATTCTCCGTGCTCTTAGAGACTCAATCTCTCATAGAAGTTTCTAAGAGCCTCATATCTTAACTAGAGCGTTTATAAGGAGAGGAATGATTGTGTTTTCAACAACATCACCTTCAACACCAACCGAGTCTGAAGTTGGTAGCCCAACACTCCGAACCATATAACATTGCTAGTCTGATCACCGCACGATATACCTTACCTTTGAGCTCAAGTAGAATCTTATCAAACAACACTCCTGAAGTTGTCTTCCACTTGTATCTACCAACCTTAATCCGATGTATTATATCCTCGCTTATATCTCCATCACTTTGCAAAATAGATCCCAAGTACCAAAACCTCTCCACTCTAAGAATAATATCGCTCCTTCGACGGTAGCATTTTGACTGTTGTCATCTTGATCAATCCCGCTAAAATGACACCTCATATATTCAAGCTTCGATCTACTTAATCTAAACTCTTAGACTCCAACGTATCACGCCAAATCTCGAGCTTATTATTTAGTCTCTCGTACGATTCATCAATCACAACTATATCTTCTGCAAAGAGCATACACCATGACAACTCATGTAACGCCCCGTCCCCTCTCGACCTTATCATTTAGTCGTTCACACGCCGCCTGGGAAACTTTCAAGGAGGTCACCCATCTCGAGACTACTCCCGTCCAAGCACGCTTAACTGAGGAGTTCCCATGGATAAGCTACTTTAAAAGAAGGTGCACCTTGGTGATATAAGTAGTCATTTCAATCTATTTAGGCAACGCTTAATATATATGGGGTGTTAGAATCACCCCCACTTAAGCGCACAATGTCCTCGTTGTGCCTCAATCCAATCTAGAATCTTTACCCTGCTAGGTGACTATCCATGGATCTCCCGTTCCCTAATGCAACTCACATTCGCGGATCAGCTCTGATATTATCTGTAACGCCCCGACCCCTCTCGGGCCACGAGCATTACCAAAAACTGCTTCAAGGATCGTTGACTAGCCCCACAAATCACCACGAGTGTTTCCAACGTGTTTCGTTCTCACTCACACGCTGCTTAGGAAAATTTCCCATGATATCACCCTACCTGAGACTATTCTCAGCTTAGCACGCTTAATTGAGGAGTTCCTAATGATGAACTACCTTAAAAGAAGTTGCACTTTTGTGATATAAGTAGTCATTTCAATCCATTTAAGCAACACTTAATATACACGGGCTGTTACATCTCATTTTGAATGTCTCTAGTAAGCTCATCCAGAACCACATTAAAATGAAACAGACTAAGGGCCGATCCTTGATGAAGCCTGATATCCATAGGAAAATCTCTTGTAGATCCCATCGTAGTTCTGATATAGGTTTTAACATTGTCATACATATATTTAATGACTTGAATATAAGGGTATGTAATGCACCCATTTTGCCTTAAGACACTCCCTTGACACTTTCCTTAGTACTCTATCATAGGCTTTCTCTAAATCAATGAACACCATATGAAGGTACTTTCTCTTTTCCCTATACAGCTCCATAAGGCTACACAAAAGTTGCATAGCTTCTGCAGATGATCTCATAGGCATAAAGCCAAATTGATTCTCAGACACCTCAACTTCCTATCTCAATCTCCTTTCTATCACTTGCTTCCAAATCTTCATGATAAGAGTTTAATCCCTCTATAATTACTGCAACACTGAACACCCCCTTGTTCTTATGTAAAGGGATAACTACGTTACTCCGCCACACATCAGACATTCTAATTGTCTTAAGAATATCATTAAGGAGACATGTCAACCGGTGAACTCCTGCCTCTCCTAAACACTTCTAAAACTCCACAAGAATTCCATCAGGGCCGACTGCTTTTCCCCCTGTTCAAATTCCTCAATGTCTCCGTGACTTCTTCATGTATTATCTGTGGACAAACCGCACTGTGTATACTTTCCCCTTTGGAGCCGCAACCAATGTCGTCACTGCCAGAAATGACAGCCCTCTTCCCATTAAAGAACTCAACAAAGTAGCTCCTCCATGGACCATGGCTCCATATCTCCTTAGTTTGGGCTTCCTCCACCAAGACTCGCTCTCCCCCATTATCTTTAGTACACCTAACACTTATTACATCTTCTGGCCTTCTCTCTCGACTCTTTGCTAACTTATAAGTCTCCTCCTTCCCTTCCTTATTGTTCAACCTGCCCCGATATCTTGGCTTCTTTCCTCGCCACCTTATACCTTTCCTTAGTCGCTTGTCTCCTCCTCCTGGTATACCCTCACTTCTTGGTGGGCCGCATGTTTCGCCTTCACCTTTGCTTTCAATTCGTCGTTCCACCACCAAGCCCCTTTCCAATGAGCATTTCCCCATGTGAAACACCTAGAATATATCTTGCCTCCTTACGAATACACTTTATTGTAATATTCCATATTGTGACTTTATCACAACCTAACTCCCAAAACCCGACCTCTCTGATTCGTTCTTTCAAATACTTCATCCTCATCCTTATCAAGCCTCCTCCACTTGATGCTACACACTCCAATAACCCTAAGCTTCCTCTTAAAATCTTTTACTTCCACATCTACAACCAAAAGTTTGTGGGGGGTCCTCAGACCTTCATTAGGTAATACTTTGCAAATCCCTACATACTGACTTATCGCTAACCATACTCAGGAAGTAGTCTAGCGGTGTCTAGGATGACCCATTTGAAAAAGTAATAAAATCTCCTCCCACCAAAAGTTTCTCGTAATTGGAATGTCTTGAGTGACCCCATCTAACTCACCCCAACTGCCTCTTAATCTCATTGGAAAGACCTATTTGTACCTTTGTGATGCATAGACACTATGTTAAAAGTATCAACTCCTAAGACCATCTTAATAAACATAATGTAATCATTCGTCAGTTGACCTCCACAACTCCGCCGACTAAAATTTTGTCTAACCAAAATTCCCACTCCATTTTTATTTTTGACTAAACCTTAACCCCAAAACTTATATCCATGAATTTGCCTAGCTTTCCTACCCACCCTCTTAGTCTCCTGAATACAAACAACATCAATCATTCGACAACCCAAAGCCCTAAACAACTCTATAGATTTACCCGCTAGCGTACCAATATTCCATGAAACAAGGCGAAACCTATTAACCCCATCCGTCCTCCCATCCCTTCCCCCCTTAGGGGGACACACCATTTATCCCATAATTATCTGGATGAAGCTAAAACAAGCACACAGACACCACAAACTGCACAAGACACCACAAAAAAACAAAATTGGACGTACTAAAAAATGATATACTAAACACACACGCACAAAAAAAAACTTCCAAAAATGTAACCTAATACTTTTATATAATGGTCAAATTCAATAATATATATTTATGCACCGCATGTATACATATTAATTTAATACTTTATATTTTCGTACATTTATCACTTGATCTTCTCTCAAAAGTTGTATGGCTACATAATAGTTTGCCTATTGTCGGTTGCAACTAGTAAACAATAACATCAATGCACATAGACAAGCTAGGATCCCATTAAATGGATTGGTGATGATGCCATAACTATTTAAGGTCTTTATTGCAAAATTATGGACCTACAGTAAATTAAAGCTATATTTGCTCATATATTTCTATCCCATCAAAAATTCAAAGACCAAATTATTAACTGAAATCATCAAACCTATTGCAAAATCAGAAGAAATAGATCTACACTTTGTACTGTTGCTTCTTTTTCCATTTCTTTCAGATTTTAATTTCCTTCTTTTTATTGCTCCAACACCACCATTATTTCTTCCTTTTCTTATGGTAATTAAAACCAACATAGACTTTGGGTCTAACCATTAATACCTTTTTACTTTTTTTGTTGTTTTTAAAAACCCTTTTTAAACATGGTAAAAAAAAGTGAGTAAAACCATTATATTATTTGTTTTTTTAAAAATATTCATATCAACTAGAAAAAAAGGCATGAGAATTGAGAAGTTGAGAACAAGTTCTATTTGCACCTAATTAAATCAGATCTCATTTATGAAAATCAAGGACCACACATGTTGACTTTCCAATACTATAAATCTCTTCAAGAATTAATAGAAGAACAAATTAAAAAATGACATTTTCAAGTACAACATAGGTAGATCCCAAATCTATTTGCTAGAAGTCTATAACCTCCTAATTTGATGTTACATTTTACCTGGGAAATTATGAAGTCATTATCATACTTAATTTAGAAAGAAAATACAATTAAGTAGCTATAGAAATGGCCAATTTAAATTTGCTATTTGCCTTTGTCAAGCAATAAATAAATTAATGGGACATCCTATATGCTATGACTAGAAGCAGTAGCTTTGCCCACCAAACAGAAAGTTGATATTTATTATTAATTAGGAGTATTTATAAGCTTTTATTTCACTTTCAGTGACTGGCTGGTTGTCTTCATCAAAATTAAAAGAATTCACTGTTGCTTCTTCATTTCCATGTAAGTTTATATAGCAGATCTAGGGATTTATTGCACCTTTTTACTGTTTTTAGCTTTGAAAAACCCTAGTTTAAGTTTACTTCTTACTGTCTAGAATATGGGGCTACAAATTAGGTTTGTTGCCCTTTGACATAAAGATGGTACATAGCAAACATTCATTTTATATAACTATACAAAGTTTTTCACATCATTAAGTTAAGTAAAAGTAAAGTGATCTTATTTTTTTAATTATAGTCTACTAATTTGCATATTACATTATCACTTAGGTTTTAAGTTTGATTCCTTTGGCAATGCCATTCGAGAGCATGTTTGTTTATTTTTAGTGTTTAGAAAACGCTTGTTAACAACCACCTTCATCCCTTATTGAGTGTCATGATAACTAACTTTATAAATTTAATGTCTCGAAAAAATTGAGTAAAAAAAATTATAAATAGACAAATATAACCCTTTGACTTAAAATGATTTTTCACATCTTAAGTAATGTTTAGACTTCCAACGCATCATTAATAAGAGTAACATGAGTATTTTAATAATTGGAATTGTAAAATTGACAAATAAAAAAGATACGGTAATTAGAAAATTTGACATTCATTTAGGGACGAAGGTAGTAATAATGACTTACGTCTATGTTGGGCTTGTCCTAAACTAACTCAAATATACTTTTGACTCAATATTCGTTGACAGGTTTCTAAATTTGTTTGAACTCCAAATTATGAAATTGTTATTGGAAAGTTATCTTTTTCTAATTATATTTAGTCTAATTTCCCAACTATAACAACATTCTAAAACTTCGTTGAATTTAGAGTAGAAGTCAAGGTAGATTTATATGATGTTTATTCTTATTAAATAGAATACTCTATCACCTTATTATACATGACACATATGAATGCTTTCAACACTCCTTACGAGGGAGGATCAACTTTCTTACCACATCTTCTATTTTAATATTCATTAGAGATAATTGTAAGAATATCACTAGAGTGATTTTTCACCCGTCGATCTCTTCCAAAGACTTGAAAGTATTTGAGCTACATGAACAACACAAACACAAGGCTCGGTCTATGAGTCTGCTAATTTTCACGCAATGAGACTTGTAAGTCATAAAAATCGACCCCATGACCTTAAGATAGAAAGCCACTAAAATATGAGATGAGCCACTAACTCATCAACCATACTAACTACATGATATGATCTTAGAAATATCTATCCTAAAATAAAATTACATTTATCATACAAGACTTACTATTACACTAAACACGTGTGTTATAGGCTTATAACATCATCTTTTGCAAAACTTTGAGACCATCCTTTTCTACCCTTGCTTTAAGCATGTCCATCCAATTCCAAACTCAAAAGAAAAACAAAAATCCATAAACAAAAAAAACAAAATGTTAAGTTTTTAGTTTACCTTTTACCCATCCTTTATTTTATGTCATACTTTAAGGTACTTCCTTTAGATTAGTGGTATATCCATGCTTTTCAAAAGGTCAAAGTGTCATGAATTAATGTATCTTTTTATATATGGTGTAATCTTGCTTTCCTTCAACAATAAAGCACTTTGATTCATTGGATCTTTGATTCTGTCCAACAAGAAAGACGAGTAATAGCATATTTTTAAGGTATGTTGTTTGATTTGCACACAAGACATGTGCATTGCCCATTACTTGGAACTTAATTTAAGTTTAAGTTTTATATTATTGAGATTTATTGATGTATTTACTATTTAGATGATGCATGTACAGTCGATTTGATATATAATATATTTGCTTAGAAAACAAGTGCAAAATGTGTTCATTAATTAGTTGAGATTTGATACCGTGTTGTGGAATATTTAGATTGTATTGTTTTTGATTCATTGTTATCTGTATATCTAATGATAGTTTATTTTAAGTTAATCCATTGAATTTTTATGGTGAATTAGGATGGAAAAGGAACAAATATTCAGTAGCTGGACTGTGATATCAGGACTACAGTGTAATATGCTCCCAAATTTGATATTGTAATTAAGGTCTTGGGGCTGAATACTATTTTGGTTTGGGAGAACAAATGGATTGCGTTAAAAATGAGTTGGGACAATGAAAAACCATGCTCTTATATCTTACATCTAATTTCTAACAAATATGTGACAAGAATTTATAGTCACCCAATTAATCTTCAAGTCATTATCAACTACTAAATATGTACTATCAATTAGCTAGTCACAATATTTCAATTGAATGAGTACTTATAATGATATTCAATATGAAACAATACACATATCAAAACAAACATCTAAATGCTATTAATATCATTGTTGAATCACCATCAGTAGAGTCAAAATATCAAATAGATCACCCATGTAAGACCCAAAAAATAGTAATAAGCAGTACCTGTTCCAAAATACTATCACTAATAATAAAAGTTTCCACCTTTAAATGTTATCCTAATATTATAATATGAAAAATAGAACAATGACGACCTGCATATCAATTCATCATCATATTAATTGTTCATCTTCAACTTCTTCCTGAAAAAATAAAGTACGAAATATCAATTAGTTGTAAATTATAGTAGAATCATTTTATCAATAAAAAGTAAAATAAAATATAAATGCACAACATTTTTGACTAACTCTGGAGAAAATTCGGTAGAGTTTCGTCTATAAAATGGATGTTTCCCAGGCTTAAAGCCTTACATCACTGTAAATAATACAAAATAAAATAAAAACAAACTCAACGGCCACACGCCAGAGTACACAATGAGCCACACGCTCGGTGCCAAATCCACAAGCATAAAAACAACCCCAAGTAATGAAAAAAAAAATATTAGAGTACATGTTCATGAGAACTGTTCCTAGAGGTTGAAGTATGGAGATGACGTGAGGTCAATCCAATTTAGGAACCAATAGCACCAGAGACATTCATAGCCAAAACGACATCACCCAACAAGGAGCCATAAATGGTTGGATCAACTGGAGGCATGTCGGGATTGTGTTGTTGCATGTGAGACATCAAAGCTTGTAAGGCAAGACCTACCTTTACCTTATCTCTCTTTCTCTTCTCTTCATACTTTGCGGCTATAGCTTTCACCTCTTCATCCTTCTTCCTTTCTAGCTACTCCTGAAACTCTCTTTACTTTAATTGGATGCAAGTTACACCTCTTCCATGAAGTTGAAGTCGGCGCTTCTTCTCGGTTTTTTTTTTCAAAAATGACAGTTATAGTTGTTACTTCGTCCTCAATTTGTTGGGCTGGCTCTTGATTGTGCTTAATATTGCTCTATAACATAAAATAAGTTAAGGTCAAGCACAAATGAGCATATGTAAACGAAGTAGTACTTTTTTTTAATGCGAACAAATATGAAAATGGCAAATCATTATTGTTGCAATATGGTTTCTTACAATTATTTTATTTCTTGGATCGTTAGTTTTACTCTTTGTCTTTTCCTTTCGAATTTCAATAAACATTTGAGATGAAGCTGGATTAAATAAAACGAAATAGATCGTTAATTTTACTTTAATTGGATGCAAGATACAACGGTTCATGGATATGTTACCTTTGTCATTTGCTGTTGGTTGCAACATTTCTGAGTCTATTACCTTTTGTAAGCCACATCATTATAACTATTGCCATAGCATATAATATGCGACAGTTCTTGGGCATGTTGCAATGTTCCTTAGTGTATTACCTTTTGTAAGCAACATTGTTAAAACTGTTACTATAACATAGTAATAGGCAACAATTCCTATGCATGTTGTCTATGACATTTACGGCAACAATTTTCTAACTGTTACTGTGAAATCTTGTATAATTAACTTATTTTCTATGCAACATATAAAAATTGTTGCCTTAAGGTATATATGGCTACATTGCTTATACAATTGTAACTTTCTATGTTGCCTTTGTCCTTTTTTTGTTGTAGTTAATTGGGGTGATTTCTAGGTTGATTTCAAAAGGATTCCCCAACATCTAGATCCCTCGTGGGAAGCCATTTGGTTCCACTCAATGTCACCGTTCAAAACTAAGTCTTCAGCAAACTATATATGTCAGCCCTTTCTCCACAAATATGTGTCTTAAACAAAGCAACTATAGTAGGTTTTTGAGATTTATAGTGCTCCTTAAAGGTTGTAAGGAAATCACTATTTTCGGTCCTTTAACATTTCTAAGTGACAAGACACATATCTCTAGTCACATTTATGATGGGATGAAGAAAACTTAACAATTAAGTTCCTATCCATAAGAAAATAAGGAGAAAACCACTAGGGTGGGAAAGAGCAAATAAGTAGTAGATTATATCATCAATAGCCTTGGTTAGGCTATTAAGACGCGAGTCATTGACATTTAGAACATTTTACTTATCAATTTCTAGGTGGTGTGCCACCCAAACCTACTAGACAAGGGAATATCAAGGAAATGACCCTTCTCCAAGTCCGAAGTCTCTTGGAGTCTTGCCCTATTCTGTTGCACATGCCTAGAGTGAGCATGAGGCGTTTGATTTAATTTCGGGCCCATTTTTCTTTCCCTCACAATTAAAGTTAATTGCAAAGGCTGGGGTTAGGGGTCATGCCCAAAAGTTGGACGTGTCACTTGGAGGTTTCGAGTGGGCTCGAGACTTATTTTGGCTTGGGCCTTTAGAACTTGGATTAAGACTTGTTTTGTGAGGCTACTTCCTTGCTCCGAGGTTTCCTTGGTTATTACGTTTTTTTGTTGCTTTGAGTAATCCTTGAATTAGTTAGAGGAACTTTATTTACCTTGAATATTGATCTCTTAATTTCAACTCCCAAAATCTCACCTCTTGCCAAAGTAGCATTATCTCAAGTTGGCAGTTATCCTTCTCAAGATATTCCATATCTTTCCACGAGATATCAGTTTCGACATTAGTGTTCAAGTCCAAGTTCACCTATACGGCTATACCCTAAACCGAGAACCCGGGTTTATTGCTGAACTGTATGTATTGAACTGAAGTAGTTGGATTAGTTTGGTGCTGCTCTATGTAGAGTCTCTACACCTTTGTCATCGTCTTGCATATATGCTCCACCCCTTTCATGGTGGTTCCGTTCTCTGTTTATGGGGGGTGGGACCCTTTGTCTTAAGGTTAGAAGCTTGATTAACCTTGGTTTTTAGACTTACATCTCATAAGGTTTTTTTATCATCATCCAGCTGCCCTACAACTCCCCGTTTGACCTAGTATTATTCTAATTGGCTATTGGTGTTATATCTGCGATTAATTTCATCTTGTTCCCTAGGAATTGTGGGACACTGGTCTTCTTTATGACCCCACTTTTCACAATGAATGCAAATCATGTGAAGTCCCTGATTCTGAATTCTCCAAACCCTCCCATGTAATATGAATTTTCACAGAAGGGGCTTGGTTAGTGTAGACACCGAATTTTGTACCGGTATTAATTTTAGTTATCTGTAAAAATAAGCTAGCTGAGTAATCTAGTAGCATGCAGATCCATCATTCTTTCTAACCCGGAAGCGAGCAAAACGGCCCAAACCCGTCTGGGTTGGGCCATTGTCATTTCTTCCTTCAGCCCAAACCCGTCTGGGTTTGACCAATTTTCATTCCTTTTTTTAGTCCAAACCCGGCTGTGTTATGGAGTCCGTGGCTACAAACTACAACCCTAAACGTACCCCTAATCTCCTCATTCCACTATAAATTAAACTTATTCCCCTCCATTAGTAAAAACGGCGGATTATGCTAGAGTATTGACACTAGTATACTCTCTCTACCTCTTCTCTCCCTTTGCATGCTACTTCATTAAAGGTTAGAATAATTATCACATTGATGTAAACCATGTAATACAACCTAACGAATTCATGTAATTTTTGTGTTTTCAATTCATATTTTGCATGACATTAATGTTGAACTTGTGAAATTTATATCTAATTCCTCCCTTTTAACTTTTTTTTCTCTTTGATTTAATTCTAGTAGAGTCTATTCGCTTGAATAGGCGGATTTGACAGTTTTAATTGTCAAATTCGTAACCTTACCCTCGAATCTGTCTTTGGATTCGTAGACCGGAGTTTGTATTAAAATGGTTTGTCGTTTTTCTCCTAAAAATTCAACTGGCGACTCTATGTTCATACTTCCTCACTCCCTTCGGCTTCGTTGTTTCCTCGGTCTAATCTGTGGATGCCGCAAAAGGTAACCCAGACGGTTCAACTAATGAACCCAGACGGGTTTACCACCCGGGTTTACCACCTCCCTTCTTTTTTTTTTGTGTATTTGGTCTTGGGTCTGGCGGTAGCAAAACCCAGACGGGTTTACCATCCGGGTTTACCACCTCCCTTTTTTTATTCTTTTCTTTTGTGTATTTGGTCTTGGGCACAGAAGAAACCAGACGGGTTTACCACCTCATTTTCCTTTTCCTTTTTATTTTTCTCTTTTGTCCTTTTCTTTCTTTAAAAAATTGAATCTCGGGATAAATTGATTTGTCAACAAAAGCATTCTTAAAAGTTCAACCTTATTTAAGGTTAAGCAATCCTAGCCGACGCCCAATCATTTTTTAAGTAGTGCCGCGAAAAAGGTCATCAACTTTTCGGGGTCTACAGATTGGCGACTCCACTGGGGACTTAAACTTAAAAAGAGGGTAAAACTTGAAAGAATTAAATTTTAGTTTTTTTTTTTTTAAAAAAAAAGGGGGAAGAATTAATTTATTTCACATTTTTATCATTTTTAGGCATACTGCATACCAGGCTACTCTTGGGCCTTTATGGCTGCGGAGCACAAAAGCGTTGGTTTAGGTTTTAAAACTAGGAATCAATCCCGAGAGCGGGAGGTCACTACTTGTGGGATGCACTTACATCGCCAAGCATTTGATCTCTCCTCTCACCCGTGTTACATTCCAAAGGTTTCCTTGAAACCCAAAGAGCAACACCCCACACATTTTTCCTATGAACTCCATATAGGGAGAATGCACCGGGGCAAGAACATGTGGTACCCTATTCATTTCCGTAAACCTAGAAAAACCCCGAATCTAAAGCCATGGTTAGGCTCATCCCGCATCTGTATGTCATGTAAATTAATCCTGTAAAAGTTGAGTCCAAGTGTCTAGCCCGAATATAAGTGGAACGTCATTCTAGCCCCCGTAGGATCAGATGAGAGACGGACTGGCCCAAACCCAGAAGGGTTTGGTGGCCCAAACCCAAACGGGTTTGATGGGCCTGGCCTAGTTGGACTCACTGCGAAATCCTGTCTATGCCCATTTGAAAGGGAGGAATTACAGTTCAAACCCAGACGGGTTTGGGCCTGTTTTTCTTCTCCTTCCACATCGGGCCAAACTGTTCGATACTGCAGTCAGCCCAATCCACTTACTATTGATCCTATTCGGCCCTTTATGACGCTCCTTGAGTCAGATACCCAATGAATATCAGTCCTGTCAGTCATCATGCTAGGTCCATATAGAGTTAGGACATGCACTCCCATAAAAGTGGGTGAGTCACCCTTATGTCAGCATGTAGGCGTCATGTCCATGTCCTAAGTCCATATAGGTCCATTAAGTCATACATGCATTGGGCGGGTGGCATAAAGGTTCTTTCGAGCACTAACCAGTTTCCATGCAGGCAGGATAGCAGACCATCTCCGAGCCCGCATCCGTGACCCACGAACCGGCAGGCTCATTCACAATCCCAACTACATCACCGCTGCCGATCCAGTGAATCCAGTGAATCCACCATGTCAGGATCCCTCGCCAACAACCTTTTCGGGGAGAGTTCTGGTGACAAGCAACTTGATGGGCTGTATGAGCGGGTACAGGGAGCAATTGTCATTTGTATGGCAGACCAGGAGGACAGAACCAATGAGAAGATAGAAAAGAAGTTCAGCGAAAATCAACAGACCATGAATGGCGTGCTGAAAGCCATTAAGCAGATCAACAAGAAGCTGGGCATTGAGCCTGAGGAAGAAGACAGCTACTATGCCTCCGAGTCCGAGGTGAAGGCGATGACTGGTGACAAGGGTAACCTAAATCCAAAAATGGGGGCCCAAAATTCATCTGGTGAGGCCAAGTCTAAATCCGTAAAGAATAACTCCAAAACCTCGGAGGACCCCTATGTCAAGAAGCTTGAAGAGAAGGTTAACATGCTCACCAAAAGGATGATGAAAATTGATCCAACCTTTACAGACGCTTGCATGGATTTGGCCATCCCCAAACACCATGTATCAAGGGTAAGGGATAAAGTTGAAGTACCGGGCATCAGGTTCAAGCCGTTTGAGAACCCATCTCATCATTTAGAGGAGTTCGTGAGGCTGGCCCCTCTTCACAAAGTATATGAAGGTCTTTACACCACAGTCTTCCCTTCCACTCTAGAAGGTAAGGCCAAGGTGTGGTACCAAAATCTACCCCCTCACATCAAGACTGACGCAGACGAGTTGTTCAAGGCCTTCATCAGCCATTTTAGTTGTCTCCAACAAAAGGAGGTCACTGTAGATGACCTCACTTCCATGAAGCAAAGAGATGATGAGTCATTCCTCTCTTATTATGAACGATGGCACTCAAGGCTGTCAGAGATCGACGAGGCAGTCCCCTTTAGGATGCAACTAAGCACTTTCAAGCAAAGCATCCATCCTCGCATCACACGGCATTTTGGCTTCCAATCTATCAAAGACTTTGAAACTTTGAAGGACTTGTGTGTTCAAATTGAAGCTGCTAACAATGAGAAAAGCACACAACATTCTGGTTGGGAAGGATCTAACTCCAACAGGAGGGCACCTTCGGTGATGATTTGTAAACCCTTCTTACCTTCAGTTTAACTTGCTTCACTTAGAAAAATCTGGATGAGATCTCAAAAGTTTTTGAAACCTTTTCCTTCAAACCTTCTGATTTTGAGACAAGTTATGAAAGTTGTATCTGACTGCTTTGACTATCTTAGAAAGTATAAATGCCGCAAATCTTTGGGCTAAGTTTAGTTGATTGAACCCTATCCCGTGAGTCCACATTGCCTAAATTTTGAATTGATCACTTTCATCAATTCCATGATCCCCTGAGTGACTCACCCATTAGTTGCATCTCTAGAACTTGTTTTGCATCTTGCTTGAGACTACACATTTGCATTGCACGCTGTGACAAAGTGATTAAGGCATTCGATTTTATTTTGATAAGTTACATAGCTAAATAGCCTTCCTTACATTATATTTACCGTTCTTTTTGCCCCGCCTAGCCTTTGTTTATCCTTTTTTCATGATTGAACCCTGACAATACAAGACTTGGCCTCTGATATCCAGTATCCCTTTGCCTGGCTTGGTTGGATGAGAGTTTGTCATTTTTTTTTTGGAAGGAACAATTGGGAATGAAATATGAAGTTTGGGAGAATCTGAAAGTCCCATATCTTGAGCGATTGGTATAGTTCCATAGGTATTCTTTCCCCGATCACCCAAAAAAAAAAAAGAGTAAAAAAAATTGATAAAAAAAGGGAAAGAGTTTCAAAAAATAAAAGGGTGATTAGGGAGATTCAATTTAAAGTTCAGAAAACTTTGACCTGGTTGTATTCAGTTGAGATGTTTCAGGTGAAATGCCTTGCATACATTAAGCAAGAAGGAGAGTTTAGAGTGTTTTATTCACTGAAAATCAATCCAAGCATGGCTCTTAACTCCTCATTCCCAAATTTTACCGCTCCTTACCCTAACCTAAGCCCCGTTACAACCCGAAAAAGCCTTTTTGATTGTCACTTGTGCATTGCATACCAGTAGTGGAGAGTGAGGTTCTTACCAAGCTTATGGTAGTTTGTTTCTATTGGTTTGAGTATGAGAAAACACACATACATATTCAAAATTGAGTGAGGTTTATTCTTTTCGACTGACCTACATCCATAACTAACCGCGCACATTTGCATTATTCTTAGAACTGTTGGCGGATTTATGGCTCTGGAGTACTTGTTCTCTCCTTTGGGATTCGAAAATTTCTTCATGTCTCTTTCGAACTGAGTTTTGATTTTGTCCAGATTAATCTTTGTGCTTGCTTGTTGAATTGATTTTATTTTGATTCTGTTCTTCCTATCGAAAATTCCTTATCCCAGAATGTTTCAGCAGCACGTAGAAAATCTCAATCTATCTTCACTTGCCTCAAACTTAGCAGAGAAGTCAACTTATACCTCCCCAACCCTCTCTTTTCCTCCTTGGACAAAGTGCTTATCCAAGTGGCTAGCTTTTTCTCGAACGCCATCAGGATGAAAGGACGATTTGATTCACGTCGGGGCAAGGAAATAATGGGGATAATGAAACTCAGGCGGGTTTGATGGTGTTTGGTTTGTGCTTGTGATTTGGAGAAGGCGTAACCCAGACGGGTTTACTTACCCTGTACGCCAAGATCAACTTTCCTTAAACTGCACGCCAAGTTAGGGTTTCTCGCCACGGTGCAGGCTGGCCAGCCTATGTGGAGTTCTAAAGGCCCAGCTCCTAGAAGTGGGAATCATTGTGGGCCTGAAACCCAGACGGGTTTGGGCCAGCTTATTGGGCTATCTCACGGAGCCACTTCAACTCTATTTTGGGTCGTAATGCGGGTCCACAAGATAGTTATATGTCTTCGCCGGCCCCGAAACTGTAGCTCGAACTTACTTGTAGCATTTAATTTTCGGTTTTTTTTTTCGTTTGGGGAAGTAGGAGTAATCCCACCATGTAAATTGCATATCGCATTGCACAAAAAACGTACGTCATGCATTAAGTGTACATGAGTAACATTATTACATCATTGCATTGTATTGTCCTAAGTGCATAATAAGGAGTCATACATAGCATTACATAAGTTCATTACATAAAGACCCTGCATGTGCATCATCTCAGTCCTCATCATGCCAGACCTCCGTATCACCACCACCACTGGCGCTGTTAAGCCCCATGGGCCCCGCTTCCACCAGGGCCAAAGTAAGTGTCCCTCTGGTAGTAAGAGGAGTCTACCACCTCTGTATCGCTACCTGAGCCAGATAGGTGCAACACTTCGGTACCGCCTGCATTAAGCCAAGAATGTTCGAGTGACCCTGACTTAGAAAAAATTCAATCGAGTTTCCACTAAGCCGGGGGCTATTTGAATCCAAAAAAAGGAAGTAAGTCACCACGGCGACCATCAAGTGATTCCCAGTTTAGCAAGAGTTAAATCAAACTGCCACTAAGCTGGGGGCTACGTAGCCCAAGCAAGGGGTTGAATCAGCCCAAAAGCTAGAACGGCCCGCCTAGGTCCGTTTTCGCAAAGACTCATTTCATATCGGCTTCTCGCCTTCTCTCAGCCCAATCCAGCCGGGTTTGTGCCTCCTCACCTTCAGTCCTCTCTGCCCAACCCAGACGGGTTTGAGTCTGTCTGTCGGCTCACTCGACTCACAAAAAAAGAATAAAAAAGGAAAAGAGCCCAACTCTCGGTCCAACCCAGACGGGTTTGGGTCTGCCTCCCTCACTCAGCAGCTGACCCGCAATTCAGCCCAACCCAGACGGGTTTGGGCCTTCTTCCATTTCATCCGCTCGCAAAAAAAAAAAAAAAAAAAAAGTTCAGCCCAAACCCAGACGGGTTTGATGGGCCGCAACTCAAGCCCAGTGCAAGCCTATACCCATGAAGCAATGGCAAACTCAAGCCCACTTCCGAGTTTAGCTCGAATGAAAGGTAAAATTTCTGACTCACTCTGATTTTCAGATAAACTGATGCCCTCCTTCTCTTTTTGCAGAACAATGCACAAAATACGTCGGTTGTCAGGCGGTTACAAAAAGACGAACTCATCTTCAGCGGCCGTCATCGGGCCCTCACAATGCGATGACACACACAGACACAAGTCCCGCACTCCACGGAGAAATGAAGTGTGTGACCTTGATCTACCTCACGGCGAAATGAAGTAGATCAATTCATCACGGCATGCTTCACGGCGAAATGAAGCACGTCACCTCGATTTACCTCACGACGAAATGAAGTGGATCACCTCATCATCGCGGCATGCTCCACGGCGAAATGAAGCGCGTCACCTCGATCCACCTCACGGCGAAATGAAGTAGATCAACTCATCACGGCATGTTTCACGGCGAAATGAAGCACGTCACCTCGATCTACCTCACGACGAAATGAAGTGGATCACCTCATCATCGTGGCATGCTTCACGGCGAAATGAAGCGCGTCACCTCGATCCACCTCACGGGAAAATGAAGTGGATCACCTCATCATCCTGGCATGCGTCACGGCGACATAAAGCATGCCTCCTAGATCCGCGTCACGGCGAAATGAGGCGGATCAATTCGGTCAGCTTTACGGAAGAAACTAAGCAGGCCAACCAACATCGACGCAGGACCAAGCTTCCAAGCGTCAACCAGCTTCAGAACAGGCTTCTGATTCATATCCAAGATCATTAAGACTACTTTGATCATCGTTTTACTCAAACTCGATCAAAGTGGGGGCTATCTGTAGACACCGAATTTTGTACCGGTATTAATTTTAGTTATCTGTAAAAATAAGCTAGCTGAGTAATCTAGTAGCATGCAGATCCATCATTCTTTCTAACCCGGAAGCGAGCAAAACGGCCCAACAGAAATCCAGCCCAAACCCGTCTGGGTTGGGCCATTGTCATTTCTTCCTTCAGCCCAAACCCGTCTGGGTTTGACCAATTTTCATTCCTTTTTTTAGTCCAAACCCGGCTGTGTTATGGAGTCCGCGGCTACAAACTACAACCCTAAACGTACCCCTAATCTCCTCATTCCACTATAAATTAAACTTATTCCCCTCCATTAGTAAAAACGGCGGATTATGCTAGAGTATTGACACTAGTATACTCTCTCTACCTCTTCTCTCCCTTTGCATGCTACTTCATTAAAGGTTAGAATAATTATCACATTGATGTAAACCATGTAATACAACCTAACGAATTCATGTAATTTTTGTGTTTTCAATTCATATTTTGCATGACATTAATGTTGAACTTGTGAAATTTATATCTAATTCCTCCCTTTTAACTTTTTTTTCTCTTTGATTTAATTCTAGTAGAGTCTATTCGCTTGAATAGGCGGATTTGACAGTTTTAATTGTCAAATTCGTAACCTTACCCCCGAATCTGTCTTTGGATTCGTAGACCGGAGTTTGTATTAAAATGGTTTGTCGTTTTTCTCCTAAAAATTCAACTGGCGACTCTATGTTCATACTTCCTCACTCCCTTCGGCTTCGTTGTTTCCTCGGTCTAATCTTTGGATGCCGCAAAAGGTAACCCAGACGGTTCAACTAATGAACCCAGACGGGTTTACCACCCGGGTTTACCACCTCCCTTTTTATTCTTTTCTTTTGTGTATTTGGTCTTGGGTCTGGCGGTAGCAAAACCCTGACGGGTTTACCATCCGGGTTTACCACCTCCCTTTTTTTATTCTTTTCTTTTGTGTATTTGGTCTTGGGCCTGGCGGTAGCAAAACCCAGACGGGTTTACCACCTCATTTTCCTTTTCCTTTTTATTTTTCTCTTTTGTCCTTTTCTTTCTTTAAAAAATTGAATCTCGGGATAAATTGATTTGTCAACAAAAGCATTCTTAAAAGTTCAACCTTATTTAAGGTTAAGCAATCCTAGCCGACGCCCAATCATTTTTTAAGTAGTGCCGCGAAAAAGGTCATCAACTTTTCGGGGTCTACAGTTAGGTATACTTCCATGTACATCCAAGTACATTAACCCATTTTTATCGAGGTTGTGGTGTTGTTAAGCTGGACAATCCTTCTCATCTTCTACCATATTTTATGCATTAAGAACAACATGTGGAAACGACTTTACGATTTTGTCATGTTTAGACATGAAGGTTAGTACCGACACTTTGGACTACTAGATAGTTGTCCCCTATCATCTAGGGCTTTCGCAACAAAACATCTTCATTGTCATCCTTAAGTGAAAACCTTGCAACATAATAGTCCATCCCCAAATTTGTAAGGGAGAAGTCTTCTTTGATGGACCATTTGGTTTGGAGTTGTCTTTTGAGTTGCAAGTAACTAGGTCACTCCCATGTCAAAAGGTTCGTGACGAGGGATTGCCTATATAACTCTCTAAACATCATCTTCTCAAGAATGACTTGTGCGAATTATGGTTAGGCAATTTAGATTACCCTTCACCGGTCATTCAGCA
This sequence comes from Portulaca oleracea, assembly GCA_029582165.1. Lineage (NCBI taxonomy): Eukaryota > Viridiplantae > Streptophyta > Magnoliopsida > Caryophyllales > Portulacaceae > Portulaca > Portulaca oleracea. The sequence goes on from CM055886.1 coordinate 31,501,249, forward strand.
TGTTTGAATATGTCTCAATAATTATCCTCGCAGATTAGGTTAACTCTTGTATCAAAGTATATAAATAGAGGTTATTGGCCAACATTGTATCTCTATATGACACACTTGCTTCCCCACCTGACATGTTCAAGCCATGATTTGGAATCATTTTCTATAGGGGAATGCAAGGACATGTTCATGGTTTTATTCATTATATCGTCCACCATCACTGGGTCAGATTGTTGGTTTTCATCCATTCTCTTCATCTTCTTGTTCGACCGATTTAGTTGATCCAGTGCCTCCAGTAAGTTTTTGTTCTCACCACCACCTTTTTCACTATCAAGTATCACCTCAGCGAGAGAAACTGGCTTATAAATTATTGAATAATGAACACATGGTATAGTACATGTAACTAAAGACCCATATCTCAATGGTAGTTTGTTTCAATGATACAATAGTAAAGAATATGAAGTTAAATCATAAATTTTATTAAAATATCAATGAGTAACAATGAAAAGTGCTAAAAAGAATTGCAACTATGAGAACAACATATGTATTTCAAAAGAGAAGGGTGGATAGTGAGACAAAATTACTTTATAATGAAAGTAATTGAGTAATATGTTGAATATCAAAATGACTCATGACATTGTTGAAGATAGCGAAAAAAAAGAAAAAAAAGGTACATTGTGTGCTTGATTGAAGTATGAAAAACTTCTTTTTTTCCTTAGATATATATTGAAATGAAAACATTTTTACCTTTATATTAAGGTTCTGTTCTTTTATATAGTTGGTGCAGTGTGATAATAGTGTGGTGCGCTGGAATTTGAAAAAGTGTGATGAAGAGTGGTAGGTTGTGGTGAGAGTTGTGGTAAGTGGGGTAGGTGAGGAAAGAAGATGTGAAAAGTAGAGGAGAAAAGTGAGAATAAATAAAAGTGAGGAGATATATTGGTAATAATTGTGGTATGATGTAGTGTGGTAAAGCATGGTAGAAATTACACAATGCGGTGCGGTGTGGTACCGCACGACAATCTACCGCATAAAAGAACATAGCCTAAAACTCTGATTTTTTAGAATGGTAAGTTAGGTTTATCATTACCTAACTTTACCCTGCCTTGTCGATTCCCTAAAAAACATTCAAATCAAAGTCAAAATTGTATCGTTACCTTTCTTTTCCTTACTTTACCAAACCTAACTTGATCCTATTATTCTAGAGAACATAGTCTAAATATTTAGCCCCTTCATTTAGGCCCCGTTCTTTTCCGCGGTTAGTTGGCTGCGGATCCATACCGTACCACATTTTTCAAATTTTCATCACAATTTACCACAAGATACCATTTCTCTTTTTATTAAAACTTAAAACTTTTCACCACAACCCACTTACCATAATTTATTTTTTCCAATGTCAAATTAAAATACCATTTTTCTTTTCTAATTTTTTAACTTAAAAATACCACTTTATTTTTTCAAATTTCAAATTAAAATATACTAATCCACCTACCATAATTTCCACCATAACCCACTATATTTTTCAAAATTTTACCGCACCACAGCACCACAACCAACCACGTAAAAGTTGAAGGCTGGGTTCGTTCCTCAACGAAGCAGCAGGATGTAGACTTGCATGAGCATAATTCAAGAGATGATGTGTGGCATTATTTGGTTGTCACTATTAGTTGAAATATTAATTGTCATTATTCAAATCATTAGTTTAATCCAGCATTCAAATGGCTAACAGTAGGAACAAGAAGAAAATTCGGAAATGCTAGATGAAGGAAAAGACAAATCCATAATAATATGAATCACCACTTGTTCTTCCCTTTAAACCTTCCACATTATTCACCCTCCCCCATTTGATTTGGATTAGCATCTCTATATTACATTTACACCTCTTTTTGAGTTCTATTTTGTCTGTTTTTGGAAATGATTAATTAGTCAACTATTCAAAAGTTAATCAATTACTCCCTCCGTTCCACAGTAATTGTCATCACTTTAACTTTTACGGTCTTCAATATCATTTTTTGATTGATAATTTTCTACATAATATGTTATTAACAATTGCAATATTATACTTTTATGATAGTATTTTTCGTTATGAATCTAATGATGATAATTTTATATAGCAACTCATTGTATATATTGAGAAATTTATAGTCAAAATTTTTAAAGTTTGACTGCACGATTTTCAAAGACGACCGTTAATATGGAACGGAGGGAGTATATGAGTCAAAATTAAGCAATAGTAACCTTTTTTTAAAAAAAATAAGAATTGTTAAAGGTAATGAACTTTTTGAATCATGTTAAAAACAACTTTATATATTGAGGAAGTATTTTTTATATTTATAATTCTGTTTATAATAAATATTTATCATGAGTATTTAAGATCCAACTATATTCGTAATATTAGAAATAATTGAATTAGTATTTATAAACGATAAGTTACTCATAATACGCAAGGTAAAAAAGCTCAACTCTATGTAGTAATTTATTTCTTTTACAAATCAAATTGTTGAATACCTACTTTTGTCATCCATCTTTTTCAAATTCTCAAATCAAAATATCACCTAATCAATTTAAAATTTGACTTTGATTCAAAGGATGATCTTTATTTCTATGTAGTAGTTGTTTTTTTTTTAAAAAAAAATTTGTTTGTACATCGGCAAAAATCATTTTAAATTTACCTGACTTTAACTTCGATCTACCCATTATTTAATTTTCTCACAGCTAGAAAATTATTGTCTCTCACAATCAATAATTTTTATATGAAAACCTTTTTTCCATGAAACAACTTGTAACTTTATTAAACATTCAAACGGATGTTACAAGCATTGTCTGCAATCAAATCAAGGATATATGGGTATCCAAGTATCACACTAGTCCATTCTCCAGTAAAATGAGAAACTAGTTATATATGAGCAAGGGTATGAACGGCCATATTATTTCTTATATATATACATTGTCAAACAAGATCTAAACGACTAGAAATAAATGTTCTAGTTGCATTACAATGATTTTTCTTGAACGTTAGATTATATTACAAACAATTTTTTTTTTAAGTCTATGAGGGAGATTCTACCATAGTTAAAAGTATTTTCAATTATGGTAGTTAAAATGTATAATTATCCTTAATTTTATCATTAAAAATTAAAATATATATATATATATATATACATATATATATATTCATCATAGGACTTGTTACAATAAGTAAATCTATATATTAAGTTATAACTTTTTACAAATTTGAATATTTTTAAGGAAATTCTACCATAATTGACTTTTTTTCAACTATCGTAGTTGAAAAGTAAAAATACCATTAATTTTATCCTAAAAATTCAAAATCAATGTGTGTACTTTTGATGTATTACGGGACAAAGAAAGACTCTTGATCTAGTAATAATCAATTACACGTACAACCAAGACTGAAAGATGAGAGGGTTCACGAGATTATGGAGAAAGAAAGAGGGGGAAACTCGTGAATTAGGTTTAATGGGAGGCTATTTTGTCGTGAGGACTTTTGTGGTTTCAAGAATTAAGAAAGATTGATTCTTGAATGGGAAAGAGGATGGAAGATTGATTCTTGGATGAGGGGAAAGAGAGAGTGACGTGAGAGAGATGGGAGGGAGGAGGACGTTTGTGGCGTGAGGCCTTTGGGAGAGGAGGAGGTGAGTAGAAGGTTGTTGAATCAAGTATATATCCATGCTTTTAGCTTCCCCTTTGAGTGTTTCGTGAGAACCTCGTTCCATCTTCTCTGTTGTATCTTGGTTTGGCATATATATACTGGTGCACAAGACGTCCCCGCAAGCGGGTGTCCAGGGAAGGGTCCCACCGTAAAGGTGTAATGTCTGAGACCTTACTCGTGATTTCTGCAAGAGAAATTGCGACTAACCCGTGACCTCACGATCACAAGGCAACAACTCAACCGTTGCGCCAAGGTTTCCCTTCATAAAAATTCAAAATCAATGTAGATTGATAAAAGTAACTTGATACAATAATTAACCATGTTTAGGAGGATATAAGTTTTTCTAACAAATATGATTTATTTTTTATAAATGAATGGTATAAAATTTACAACTACCATAATTAAAAATAAATCTAACTATAGTAGAATTTTCATTTTTAAAACTAATTTTTAAAAATTAGTTTGTAATTGGAGTTGGTTTGGTTTGGTGAAGCAGAGATTTTCTTTTTCCCACAAAAAAAGGAAAAGAAAAACTTAGAGTGGGACCGGCTACTAAATCTACGCGCCTTCCTCGATGCAACATCTCGGCCTCCTCTCCTGACCGTCCGATGTAAATCCTCTCTCTTTCTCTCTCTTTCATATAGTCATATTCACTCTGTCTGTCTACATTTTACTGAAGAACTGAAGCAAAGTGAAAAAAAGCAGAGCAGTTGAAAACCTCTCACTCTCACCAAAATCCCATTTTTCACATCCTCAGACTCTCTCTCTCTCTCTCTCTCTCTCTATCTTTCCGAGTATTTGACAGGAGAGGAAGCAAAGAAAAGGAGGAAGCGTATTTTCAGTATCTGGATCACGAGACAGACAACACCATACTACTCACACACACCAGCTTTTTCCTCCATTGAAGTGCTGTTCTTCTCCTTTTAGTTCCTCCGCTATCGCACCGACACTTCTATCGCCGCCTCTCGCGGCTTTTTCCGGCGACATTTCCGAAGCTTTTTCTCCGGTATCCCCTCTTTCGCCTTCTTTTGCGACGAATTGATGATGATGCGTCGGTTTTTTGGCTTAGGAATTGTTGTGTATGTGCTGTTTGTGCTTTGTTCTGCTATGTTAGCTTGTGATGATACTCAATCGAAGAATGCGAGTGTTTTGACCTGATGATGCGGCGTTTGTTACTTGTTGCTCGTTTGTCAGGTTAAGAATTGTTCGTATGTGTTGTTTGTGCTTTGTTCTGCAGTGTTAGTTTGTGATGATAATCAATCGAAGAATGCGAGTTTTTTCTTTTCTTTTCTTTCGCCATTGTTTGCGAGGACTTGATGATGCGGCGTTTGTTGCTTGTTGTTCGTTTGTCAGCTTAGGAATTGTTCGTATATGTTGTTTGTGTTTTGTTCTGCAATTTTACTGTGTGATGATACTCAATCGAAGAATGCGAGTGTTTTTTTTTTGTGTCCTTTCGCCATCCTTTGCAAGGAATTGATGATGCGATGTTCGTAATTTGTTGCGTGTTCATTTGTCAGCTTTAGTTTCTGATGATCTTCAATCGAAGAATGCGAGTGTTTTTCATGATGCGTTTGTTGATTTTCATTATCGGCTTAAAAACTGTGTACAGACGATGATATGTGTTGTTTGTGACTTTGTGTTTTGTTGTGCAATTTTTAGCTACTTGTTTTGGTTCGGATACTTTTCAATCGAAGAACGCGAGTGTTTTTTCCTCATTTTTTTTTGGCGTTTTTTTTGGAGGAAGTTAACTTGTGATGATTTTGATTACATTTTGATGGTATTCCGGAGAGATTTGAGGTTTTCTGCTACAATTTTAGAGGTACAAAGAGTTACAATGAGAATCAGGAGTTAATTTGTTAGTAAATTCCTGGAAAATTGCAGGAAATATGGTGCTTGGTTGTTTAATTTCCTGGTCTTTTGAGTATGAACCTTTTCCTGATTTTTGTGGACTATGCTATCATGACCACGAGACCGCACGGGAGTTGAGAGCTCTGAAAAGAACAAATTGTTTAAATTTTTGGTGGTGTTCAATTGATTGGATTGCATCGGTGCTCTTTGATTAATTTATTTTGATTTTGGTGGTGTAGACTGTAGAGAATAGAGATATGGAGCTTCTTTAGCATTTTTTGCATCATTGTCTCTTTTCCTTTTATTCTTTTGTATTTATTTTGAGCTTATTAATTTGTTTGTTATCTATGTATGCTTTTGCAATAAATAAGACTTCTATTGCAATAATTGCAATTGGCCTATTTGTTGTGCTTTACAATGATTTCTTCTTTTGCAACTCTCTTATTTGTGCTTCTAGTATTCTAGAAATTCATATTTGAATAGTAGTAATTGAATATGGATGTGGATCAAGAATTTAAGATAGCAAGGGAAAGAAGAAAGGGAGGGGGAGGTCTTTTCTTTATCTGGTGGATGTAACCAATTATGGTATTTCTTCTTGGCTTCTTGCTAGGATTAGGGCCTTAGGGTAGTTTCTTTTTGTTATATGATATCACTATGATCTGGCATGGACCACACATTTTGTTTGTCTTCTTTCATCCATATTCTTCACCAAATCACACTACCTTTTTTCTATCAAGCTGTACTCTATAGCACTTTTATGATGACCTGGTCAAAATGGCAATGCACCTGTGATCTGTGTTGTTCTGGAGGATTTTGGGTGCTTGTTAATGGTGGCATTTAATTTAATGACCTTGGGTTGTGCCCAGTGCAAGATTAGTTGTTACAAAATGATGCTGACATTTTGTTTATTTTCTGGAGTAAAATCCTATTGAAGTTTGTTTATTTTCTGGAGTAAAATCAGGAAATATGGATCGATGTATTGCTGTAAGAATATAGTTAATTGGAACTGCTTGCTTGGTAACAAAGTGATGTCTTTTTGTGATGCTGTCAAAAAATGCCCACATTCTAGGGTGGTATCTTTGATGTTTCACTGCTGAGGTGACAATATTCCAGCATTTTTTCAATTTTACACAAAGCATTTTATTGCTGTAACCTTTATGCAAGTTGTTTATTCTCGTCATTAGAGTGGTAATCCTTGTATATTTTACTTCTTTGTGTATATTTGGATTCTTTGCTTTTGCAATGGGCAGCTAGGCAGCGAGTTGGACCACCAAATGCAGATTGAGTGAAGACCCCATGAGAAACTAAATGACCATAGGGCATGGTTAGTTGACGTGGTCAAAGCTTTTAATGCAGTGACAGTTGTTGAAACATTTATGTTTATGGAACCGCCCACTGATTCAAGAGGCCTCTCACGGGATCATAGATATGGGCGTCCTGTGGACAGAGCAGCCTCTCCTTGTATTCGTCAAGGTACGAAGTTACGAGATATGTTGATGTCAGAGAAACCCAACTTGTCATATGCTCGCTTTCATGATGATATCACAAGAGTTCCAGATGTTGCCTTGCCTAGACACACTGATGGCCGGCAAAGTGAGATGTCGGATAGAATGAGCCTCAAAGAGGATGAGGTTGTAAGATACATGTCAAAATTGCCGAGTTACTTGGAGAAAGGGAAGAACTATCAGGAGAAAGCACTGAATGTTGGTGTCATTGATTGGAAGCGCCTGGAAAAATGGCAGTATAATCAAAAAGTTATGCCTCACAAATACACTGGGTATTCTCCATCTAGTAGTTCAACAACTGATGGCTCATCAACCCGCTCTAGCAGGAGCCAGAATGACCCTTCTGCTTGTCAAAGAATGCCTGCTTTCTCACCTCAATCTCCACTTGAAGTTTCCCTGAAAGAAAGACATGTTTCAGGAGCTAAACCTTCTGGTATTAGAGGTCATAATTGCTTCCCCTCTCATCAAATACCAGACTACCCTGTGTTACAATCTCATTCCCAGAAGGCACATGCCAGAGAAGGAAAGCCTCGTGATATTGACATTTTTCGAGGAAATGCTAGACTGTCCCGAGTTCATGCTGGCAGCACAGATCCTAAGCAACCGAAGGTTTTTGAGACATTTCAAGGATATGAGAAGAAGGAATCAGATATGAAGTCTGCTTTAGTAGTGGCACCTTGCAAAGGAAAGACAAAGATTCACGCAAGTAAATCTGCTGAAGAAACACAGATGTTGCAAGAAACCAAATTGAATGCCACCTGTCGAGATTACTCTGAAAGAGAGAAGTCAGTGATTACGATCAAGCCTAAAGATCAGTTGGAAAGTAGTTGCTCTGGTGCAACAATCTTGTCTGACTCTACTGCCCATGGTCAGTCCCCAGTACAGCCGAACTGGGAGATCATTCCCGGGAAAAATAATTGTGAGGATACATCTTCTTCTGAAAGTGACAGCAGCAAGCACTCAGCGGTCAAATATTCGTCGCAAGCATCATCTCATCATCATACCAAGATGTTCGATAGTCCTTCCAAGATTACCGCACAAGGTGCCAAAACTCCTCAGGCATCCTACTTGTTGCCGTTTCCTGCTAGGAGGTTCACCAGTCCATCCAGGAGCAGAAACACCGAGGAGAAGAAGCCGATTGCCGGACTTAGGGTTGTCAGCGCTGCAACATCATCTTCGGATGAGTTGGATGTGAGGAAAAGCTCAGAGTCCTTCCCAAAAGCGAGAAATCCGTCACCCATTCGGAGACTGAGTTTTGCAATGAGTAAGATGATAAAGAATGTCGGGTCCAGAGAGAACTCACCCCTTCGTAGGTCAAGTTCGACAGAATGTGTTACTAAACCTGTATCTGAGGGAGCTAGAGCTTCTGTCTCCATGGATCATCATCCTGGCAACGAAAGGTCATCAAGTAATAGTAGAGGGCGGTCCAGTCCCCTAAGAAGGTTGTTCGATCCCCTTCTGAAATCCAGGGCATCGGGCTGCCCTGAGCCATCTAAGAAATCCAGCCATGAGCCATCAGATCCTGGTCCTAGACATTCTGTGAAATTGAAGTCCCGAGGTGCCAATACAAAAACTGAATCACCTATTCAGGCCCTTCTGCAGGTATCATTCAAGAACGGCCTCCCATTGTTTACTTTTGCCATTGACAGCGAAAGTAACATTTTAGCTGCTACCGTAAGAAAGTCGTATGTTCCAGGAAAAGGTCACTATTCCTGGGCTTATACTTTCTTCACTGTCCGTGAAGTCAAGAGAAAGAGTGGAATCTGGTTAAATCAAGGAAGTAAAATCGACGCTCATGGTTATGTCCCAAACGTCGTTGCTCAAATGAAGGTTTCAGATACCCCAGGATCTCCTTTCGGCAAGCATGAAAATCCCGATAGTGACATCACTAGAGAGTTTGATTTGTTCGCAGTGGATGTAGGCCATGGGGATCAGCACGGGGCCGATTTTCACCCAACAAATGAACTGGCAGCCATCGTTGTCAAGCTCCCAAGGGTCACTTGTGGGAGTCCTAGTAAAGATGGCCAGTCCACCTACAGTTGGTTGGATTCATCACAACCATTTTACAGAGTGAACTGCACTATTTCTGACAAAATCCTTCAGAATCATCAAGGCTTGCAAACTCCAAATTTCCCTACTACAGTCATACTTCCAGGTGGTGTTCATACAATACCGAGTAGAGGAGAGATTTCAACCCTTGCTCAAAGATGGAAATCCGGGGGATCATGTGATTGTGGAGGATGGGATTTAGGTTGTCAGTTGCGGGTTTATGCAAGCCGGGGTGAGTATGAATGGAAAACAGGTTCTTCTGCCACTCATCCATATGATCAAAAGTTTCTACTTTTCTCTCAGGTAAATATTCCTACTACTCTACCCTACCCCGGTTAATCTAACGGTGTGTTTGGTTGCTTGGTTGTACATCAGTGGATGGGAAAACTTTGGTGCAGCACATTATTTCACACTCAAGCTCAGCAAACTTTTTCCCAATTGGGGGGGGGGGGGGGGAATTGTAGGGAAAGTATTTCCTACAAGAAAATCTTTTCCGGGATTTTACCAAACTTACCGTAATTTCATGTATCATCGGACATTTTCTTACACATTGGTCTACAGGTGGGTCAAGATAATCAACTCATGCTGAGCGTGTCGCCATTCAAAGAAAGAATATACTCTGTAGAATTCAATCCATCCCTCTCGCTTCTTCAAGCATTTGCTATTTGTATATCCCACATTGACTGCAGAAGGCCGGCTGACCTTTCAGAGCCAGGCATTGCGGTTGACAAGCTGAGCAACGAGGTGGGTGTTTTTGAGTTGCCGGTTCAAATGAAGACATCAACTTACCAAGGGGAGGTTCCTGCAAGATACGTCTCGTATCCACCCCATTCCCCTGTTGGGAGGGTCTAATTCTGATTTCCTCCAGAAAACAAAGGCAAATTGGGAATGTCATAAGGGCCATTGAGGATCTAATTCTAGAGTAGATCAAGGTGGCCATAGCTAGATATTCACTTCTTTTGGTGTTGTGTTTGCCCTTGCTATCTATCTTGTAATTAATCCCTCTTCCTCGCCCCGATGTGTTTCTTTCTTGCACCTCTCGCATCGTACGAGTGTAAGATAAGGACGACGTTGATTTGTGTCTATTTAAGAGAAGATTGTACAACAACAACAACAAATCCCAGTATAAATCCGATCTTAATAGTGTTCGGGGCGGCGGTTTGGATAGTGTGTGTTATTGTAGTGTTGATTGAAATAATAATGCAAATTGGTAAGTGTTTGTAATCTTACGTAATTTTGTTTGATTGCTTTGCTAGGGACATGATCACATGAAATTTCCAGCAGTTTACCTAGTTAGGCAAATGGTTGATTGATGCAAAATGATGTAAATGGGGTCCATGTCCTTTGTTTTCTCACTGGCATACACTGATACCTAATGATTCCCCTGACATCTCTTTGACCTTCGATATCACAAGTTGCTGTTTATGTTAATGTACAACAAAGCCCTAGTTTTTCTTCTCATCTCCTTTTCTTTATGTACAAAAATTTCTTGGATTCTTTCATTAATAAAAAAAAACCTCATTTTCTTCATGTACAAAGATTTCAGTGTTAGATGTCTTTTTTGAGACCCTAGTTTTTTTTAACCTATTTATTTATCAGTAATAAATTTTAATTTAATTAATTCATTTAATAAAAGAGGTCTAAAGAGAATTCTTTGGGACAAATTTTTATATATTATATATAATTGATCCTCTAACCGCGGTTATATAGATGCTTTTTATACAACATTCTTTATTAGGGGTGTAAGAGGTTTGGTTGAAGGAATTTATTTTTTTGATAGACGAATAATTGATGGAATTCCGAATGGTTTTGGGGTTACAAGTTTTTTTCTAGGAGAAGGTATCAAGTATAATAGTACATAGGAGGAGGTCGAATTTTCACGTATCTTTTTTTGTATTTATTCTACGTATCCATTTTTTTTTAATTTACTATTATAATTTATAATTGCGTTAATTATAAATTTTTTCTAAATTTTATTTTTAACAACAATTTTAGTTTAGTCTCACATTTGTAGAATTTGGGGAATTTTAACTGTAAGAAGCATCACCCATACAAATATCATTGTTACATAGAGAGTAATACCTTTTGCGGATACGTGGATTGAGGCTTGGCTTAGCCTTATTGGCAAGCTTTCCACCCTTCCATCCCTTCCTTCATGGATTTGGTTTTTGGGGGAATCATTCCAGTTTACTAGGATGCGGCCATGCGGGAGTGTGTTGAATGAAATGTGTCGGTCCTGTATAGAGCTTTGTCATCTTCTAACCCATCCGTTATGGACTCATTGGGTTAGTGTAACCCTAAGATAAGGGGCCCAACATATTAAACTATTACCTAATACCTATATATATATATAAACCTTTTGAAGATATAAAAATTATTTTGGGAGTATAAACTTTGAAAATTCACATTAAATCATTGAATTTATCACTATTATATAGTACTGTAAAAAGGAATTTGTACGCAAAAGTTAAGAGAAGTAGCAGCACACGCTTAACCCATTAATTTCTTCGTACTACCCCTACTGACTTCCTTTTTTATTTTTTTTGATAAAACCCCTTCTGACTTATGATCTCACTAAAATAATTCCTTCGATCTTTTGCGCATTTTATGAAATGGTGTTGCACTAGGACAACTTCTGTTTTTATGCTGAAAGGCATTTACAAAATACCACAAATATGATGATGGAATAATTTTATTTTTCTTTTTTGGAGTATAATGGAAAACCTTCTTATTGGAGGAGGGAGGGTACAAGAGTGCAATAATTGAGGAGTATCATACATACAGTGAATATAGTATTGGCACATTTACAATGGATCATCTCTTGGGTACAATACTACAATTATGAAGCAGTGGTGGAAATTTAATTAATTTTTTTAATTAAAGTTTTAAAATTAATTTCAAGTAAAGTCCAATTCCACCGGAATCATTTGGCCCTTCCTATCCATATTGGGTTCCCTGACAATCTCCATGTCACGTGACTGCATTTAATCCCCCCAGCCCCAAAAAACAATTAGAAAAATCTAGCTCTTTTGTTGTATTTGTGTATTTACTTTGGTTTTATATTTTGTATTACTCCCTCTTTTCTATTTTATTATCACTTTAACTAGTTCATAGGAAAGAGTGAAAGACAGTCTATATTAAGATCCTCTAGAGTCTAGACCACGGTATAAATATGTTCATACTAAAAGTTTGTTGTTGTTGTTATTGTTGTATTATTATTATTATTATTATTATTATTATTAGAGATACTTTATTTAAATCATCTTCAATTTTTGCTATTTTCTTCAAAAAAAAAAAAATTTCAGGACAATTTTTAGAGCAGTTGAACACTATTTTCGTGCATCCAGAAACAATCAAGCTTACATTGCACATTGTTTCCTCTCGCCAGAACCCTAGTTGTCGTCGCTCGCCGTCCCTTCTGCGTCGCTGTCATCCTATGTGAGTCCCTCCTTTGTGGCCCCTAACATGCACTACCATACTTAGAGCCTAAGACCCTAAAATTATCGATAGAGATTACCACAACAAGGTGTTGCTGTTTGTCGCTGCCGATATTACCGTCCCTCGCTGCGCATTGTTGTCATTCACTGTTGCCGACACCCTCAGCATTTCATCTGTCACCTCTTTCCTCCCACTGCCATGGTAATCCCGCCAAGGAGCTAGCTCTTTTGGCCTTGATGAATTCTCTAAGAGTGTGTTTGGTTCACAAAGAACCCTGGGGAAATTGGTCAATTTCCCCATATTGACCATTTTTCCCCATGTTTGGTACCATATTGACCTTGGGGAAATTTTTCCAGGGGGCCCACTATTTCCCCCCAACACTCAGGGAAAATTTTCAGGAGAGGGGGGGGGAGGTTGGGAAACTTTTTCCCGATGATGTGAATTACAAGTAGGAGTGAGTGAATTTCTAGATTTACCCCTAATTTGACAAACCCTAATTAAACACTTTCTCAGCTTCATTGCACAGTAGCTGCGTCTTGCAAGGAGCAGCAGCGCACAGTAGCTCCATTGGAGTTCATCAAGGTACTCTCTATTCTCTCTCTTTTCAATATCTCTCCTGTTTTCGTGAATTTCAGGACACATTTGATAGAGTTTTGATCGATATCATTGTCAACAATTCAATCCTACAATTGTTATTTGGGTTTCAATTTCAGGGGTGCTTGGCGGTCGATTCAAAACATCTATGTGTATCCAAAACTACACTGAATTGTGAAGCCCTTCATAGTTCATATGTAATGCCAAGTCAAAAGACAAGGTGAAATAAAAGTAGAAGGGTGATATTAGAAGCTTTATCTTGTGGATTAGCTCGTTAATCACCTGTTTGGACTTGCCTGACACTTGAAGTGCCAAGACCTTAAGCTTGTCAGTCAAGGTTTGTGCCCGGTCAAGAGTTTGTTTCTAGCCAAGTCTAATTGGGACTAGTTTGCCATATAAATAGATAAAATATAAATGTGGGTTTGTTTTGATACTTTATTTCATTTTATTTATTAATTTTTTTTGTAGAGCAAACCAAAGGCAAAAGGCTTGAATGGAAAACCTTTCCCTTTATACCATAAACTTGCTGCTATATATGGGAAGGACTATGCTGTCGGTGATGGAGCTCAAGACTTTGCGGATATGGTGGAAGATATCGAAACAGATGAGAGTTTTAATGTTGAAAACTTGAATGATCCAAATTTCCAAGGAGTAGATCAACCAAGCTATTCTGAACAATATCGAGCTATATATGGTGATTCACCTCCTCAAGTTTCTAGCGAAGCACCTCCCACCTCAAAGTCCAAGAGAAAGAGAGCGGATGAGACAATTGTTGCATCACTTGTTGAAAGGTTAGATAATGTTGGAAACATTTTGCAACAATCAAGAGCTGATTTTCGTGAATTGGTTGACTGTTTGAAAGTGGACAAAGAGATCCAAGAGAAACGAAGCAAGGTTTTTGAAAAAGTTAACAAATGTGAGAGTCTTAATCCGATGGAGAAGATAAAGGTGGCCAGAAAAATTGTTCAAGACGTGGCTGATTTGGAGTTCTTTTGCTCTCTTCCTCCAGAAGCAAGAGAGACATTGTACCACGCTCTTCTTATTGGAGAGTAAGTGGTATGTTATATGGTCATAAATAAATATCAAAACTTTATCTAGTTTTACTTTGGGCAATTCTATCTTGCTGATGGTGTTAATATTTTGTCATATTGCGCTAGCCCTCGAGCTATATTTTTGTTGAGCAAAATTTGGGACTAGTGTTAATTTTGTTAATGAGCGACTTAACTGAAGACAGTGTTTTATGATATATCAAGTATATTGGTGCATGAAAGTTGGAAGTGTGAAACTTTCTCCTGATGTTCTCACAGATTATGTATGATTGTATAATCCAGTCTAACCGATCCAACCAATTGACCCATTGGGTCAACCGGTTAGGTAACTGGATCCGTTGTGACAACATAGATTACGACTTATACACTTGTGATTTATAAAAGGTAGAAGTTATGCGTTCTCATAATGAACTACTCAATTAGAGCATAATAAATTATTGTTAATATTGCAACAACTTCAAATTGATGCCTCTTGACCATTGTAAATTATTAATTATATATCATATAAAGCTATATTTATAAATTGCACATAAAAAAATTAATAAAAAAGGAGAAAGGAAATTTAAATGTCAATGGCACAAGGTGATTAGTACAATAAATGATCAATTAGAAAAGCTCAAGAAAATGACAAGGAGGAGAAATGAAAATAAATAAAAAAGGGTAATTTGGTCATTCTAATATTTTTTTTCCTAGGAAAGTTGCAATTTGTGCCAAACATTGTAAAATTTTTCCAAGGATTTTAGATTACGCACCAAACACTGTAAAATATAGTTTCCAAGGGAAAATTTTCCCATGGAAATTTTCGCATGGAAAATGTTCCCTAGGGAAAATTTTCCGGGGATTCTTACCAAACGCACTCTAATATTTATGAGATAGCAAAGCCACCACACTTACACCATCCCACTGCCACTCCTTCTCAATTACCACCAGTGTCTCCTTATCACCTACCTGTTGCCCCATAGCCTCCAGCCAGCACAACCATGCCCTATCCCTCTCTTTACCTTGCACAAACTACATCGAAATATGCCACTATCTTTCCTAATAGTGTATTCAAATTCCATTCCTCTAGTTCGAACCCTAACATCGGCTCAACTTTGTCAGTTGAAATAGTTATGGATACTGTTACACTCGGATCTACTGGTTCAAGAGGGTTTTGGACCACTTTAATTCCTCACTAATTTCTTCCATCTCAAATATAACAACTATAGTGCATGAGCCACTTCAAAGACATGAAGATTATTTAACCTAACGTACACAATTTATTGCCCATCAACTTACTCAGTTTTGTTGATGGAACCATTCCTCAACTGCCTCTGTATATTGTTTATTCAATTGGGCAATCTTGTTTAAACCCAAACTTTTCACCCTGCCTATTTGTTGATCATCAAGTTTGTTCCTGGTTCCTTGCTTCTATCTCACGTGAATAAACATTGAATTTTTTGATTTATAACACTCTAGCCAAATTTGGGATCGACTACATAATCACTTTGTCACTAAAATTGTGTTGCTAAAGCTATAGAGCTTAGGTGTCTTCTTCATACCATGACAAAGCCTACATCCTAATCTATGGAAGCTTATTTTATCTGTGGCATTAAGGTAATCGTTGACTCTCTTACCGCAATTAATGCTCCATTCGGTGACCAAGAACTAGTTCAATAGACTCTTTTTGGTCTTAATGGTGGTCATCTTTATGAATATTGTAATGTTGCCGCGACTTACTTTGGTGGAAATATCACTTTTTTTTTAATGAATTACATGCCAAACTAATCTTATATAAGCAATGAGTTAACCACCCGTGTTAGAAAACATCTTTGGTTGAGCACCAAGCATCAGCGGTGCAACGCTCTACTCCTCCCAAACGACCGAGTCCATCTACCAACAACGTAAGGCGCCCTCAACAAGTTCCCTCTGGCAACCGACACAGTAAGTGACCCTATGAGATTGGGGGCATGGCCGAGGTCATACACCAAGTGAAGGTCGTGGAAACTCTGGGCCCTCGCACTTTCCACCGCAGCCGCCACAAGTATGTTAAGACAATAACTTGCATCAAGTATATCTACTGATTGGTGCTCTCATATTTTCAATGTTGCTAATATTATGTCTTCCTTAGGCTCTCCATCTATTGGTGCCAACAACTCTCCATTTTCTCAAAGTTGTTTGTCAACTATGTTTTCATCCAGGCCCACTATTTGCCTTCGTTACTTTAACCTTGCTCATTCCATAACATCATCTTCTTCTCCAATAGCTCTCGTTGCTCTGCAGTCTAATGATGCTGGTATCTCGACTCTGGTGCTATCAGTCACTTGACAGATTATGAAGGTATTCTTGTTTCTAAACCCCTTATTATGGATATGATTTTATTATTGTTAGTAACAACACAAAGTTCCTATTCGCCATATTGAACATAGTGCATTACCTACCAAAAAATTACTTAGGGGTACCCTAACTCTTGGTGAAATATTTTTCTGGTACCCCAACTTTTAAAAACTAATTTTGGGGTACCCTAACTTTTAGAATTAGAAATAATTAGGTGAATTTCCCGCCAATGATTTGAATTCATCGGTGAGTTGTAGGCGGGAAATTGATTAAATGTTTTTGTGGATGAAAATGCCCTTTGTTTTTGTCGACGAAAATGATTTGAATCAATCGAAATTTCGCCGGAAATTCACCTAGTAATTTCTAATCCTAAAAGTAAGGGTACCCCAAAATTAGTTTTGAAAAGTTAGGGTACCTCTAAGTAATTTTTTGATTACCTACTTCAAAACCATTAATCTTGAAAAATGTCTTACATTTGCCTAACTTGAAGTATAATTCGCTTTTTGTTAATAAGTTGTGTCAAGATAATAATTACATGGCTAATTTTAATTCTTCTTCTGTGCGCGTTAAGGACAAAACAACGGGGACAACACTTTTGCACGGTACCAATAGCCAAGGTGTCAATTGTTTTGCTCCTTCTCTACATTATGTCTTACTGTTTGTTTGAGCGCCTAGTGATGTTTTCCATTCTAGGTTAGGTCAGTGTAGGTCTCATGTTATTAATGAGCTTAGGAAAAGGAAATATATTTCCATTGCATCTTGATTTTTAAATAACTGTCACTCTGTAAGCTAGGTAAAAACTTATCAATTGCCTTTTATTATTGTGGAGCATTATTTCATCACATCATTGTATTTAATCCACTCTGATGTTTAGCAATCACCCATTATTTCATACCTTGGCTATCGTTATTATGTGTGCTATATGGATAATTATACTAGGTATACCTAGATTTATCCGATGATGCACAAGTAAGAGATTCCTTCTATTTTTGTTGCTTTTCAAACTCTTGTACAAAATTTTTTCAATAAACCATAAAAAAAATTCAGAGTGATAGAAGGGGGCAAATTTGATAATGAGTCCTTGCAAACTCATTTTCAAAATTGTGGCATTTTATTTCACAAATCATTCCCTAATACTCTTTAACAAAACAGTGTTCCTGAGCGTAAACATCGTCATATTTTTGAAATGACTAAGACTTCACTTATTCAAGCAAACCTTCTGTAATAACCCACCCTAAACCATAGCTATTAGAGTAGTTTAAACTTGTTTAATTAGTTTTAATTTGTTATTTAATTAATTTGTACCTTGCGGTTAGCTAACGGTGACAGGTTGCGGAGGAATGGCGAAGCGGTCAGTTTTACCGGTCAAACCTATTAACCGAGTTTATTAATCTATTTAGAACCTTATATTATAATTATTTTGGGTTCTACAATTTTATTTCAAAGTCGGTTTACTTATAGATTAATTTTCCGCAACGAAATGAATTTATTTTCGGGTTACCGATTTACCGTCTTTTTAACCCGATTAAAAATTTATTACGATTTAAAGTAATTATGTATTACCAATTTTTATTTAATCCAGAATCTTAGTATTATTATTATTAGAGTATTAGTGTTACTTTTAATAGTTTAGCATTGTTTTAAGTTAAGTTAATAAAGGGGGTATATATATATATTGGTTAAGGGGGAGTCAATGAGTCTTTTTAATTCAAATTCTAGACAACTCCAATTCAGCTTCCTTCTTCCTTCTCCCCACCGACGCAGCCAGCCACCCCCTGCCTCCATTTTCGCCGGCGCCGGCCAGTTTTCCGGCGAGATTCCGACCATTTTCCGGCACTTTTTTGAAGCTCTCACTTCCCTCTTCATCCTAGTCCATTTTATTCATCCTTTCAAGTGGTATTTCTCTAGTTTTCTCCTCCTCCATTGTTATGAATTTTGAAAGCTTTGATATTATAGTTTTATCATGATGTTTTTGTGTTAAATTACTATTTTCTTTCATGAAATTAGAGTATAGATTATCAAAGTTGGTTCTAGTGAATGAAACTAAGTGTTTGTTGCAAGTTTGTGTGAGATATGTTGAGATTCTTGTGAATTGATGAAGATGATGGTGAAATATGGTTATGCATGTTGTATTGGATGAAGTTTTAGAGTTATACCTTCTGTTTGGTGAAGATAATTAAGTATGTATGGTCTTTTTAGATGATTTACATGAGAATTGTGAAGGAAATTGTGTCAATGGTGGTGTAAATTAAGTGCAAGTATTTGTGTGATGTTGCATGTGAATTATACGAGTATAGATGATAATTTTAGAGGTCTAAATGCTGGATATTAGTGAGGATATGCTTAGATTTCATTGGGTATATTATTGGTATTAAGTTTGGATGAAAACGAAGCATGTATTAAGGCAAAAACATACCCAGAACCTACTGCCCATTTTATGATTTTTATAGGGGATGCTAAAATTAGTTTCGAGCCCAGAATTTAGTGTAAAAAGGTAGCCTAAGTTGCTAGTAAACGCCGGGCTTTGGAATTTCGAGGTTTCGATTTGTATAACTCAAGTTAGAGCCAAAACCGTAAAGTCGCGCAATGACATACGAATTTTGGAGTCAGTGTATTATTGTGTATTTTTCGTCCAAAGGGAGTTTGATTCTGGAAAAGTGTTCATCATAAGAGTTTTAGAGGACTCGACGAGCTTTCCAAAAATATATGGTATGCCTTAACCCGATGTCGGGAGAGTAAGTTATAGGACCCGGAAACAGAGCTACAAAACTGGAAATTTCTGGGTAATTGTCTAAGTATTCTAAGGGATTAAATATGATTATATTGGGCTTATAATGGGTTTTATGGGTGTGTAACTTAAGTCATATGACCCTTGAGATGTAGTACCTAAGTAAGAACCATAGAGCTCGATTTGGAGGACTCGAGACCCTTAAAGCTATGTTACCGTTACCGATTTAATTTACCGAATCTCTTAAATGTATTTAGAAGTTTTATCGTACCTTGAAGTTTTTAAAGCCTCTTTGGTAAATTGAAAGTTTATGTCTTACAAGTGTTCCTTGATTCATAAAGCTCTCATAAGTTTAAAAGCATTTACCAAAGTCTCTTGATTTTATCTCAAACACCCGAAAATTTCATTATTGTTTATCTCGGTAATTTATTGCTACTGTCCGGAACACTTTTCGAGCCTTTCTCATCCTTTTTAGCCTCTGGCCCGGCCATCAAACTCGTAGAGTGTATTTTTCCCTTTCCGAAAAGTACTCGCAAAGCGAAATCCGAATTCTATAGCTCGAGTTATGACCAAAATACTATAGTCATAAAAAACCTGAAATTTTTATACGTTTTATTTCCAAAACTTCGTTGCGAGGTTCTACGCCCTCACCTTTTCATAGCTCCTATTCTAATACCGAACTCTATCGTTTTAGCTCAAAGTTCTGCTTCGACCCGAGCCATTCCCAGTAGAGATCGTCACCGGGCAACTCACTCGCTTCAGGTACGCAAATTGTCCAACTCTTTTTCTATTTAAAGTCAAAGTACAGTTTTATTGCATAAGTTATATTCTAACGATTTTAGTGTTTTATAAGTGGCCCCGATACCTATTCTATAGGAGCTAGAGCGAAGCCTAGCCTTTTACAGGCTCCTATCGGAGTAAACTCGACCTGGCCAGCGTCTGACTGCCTAGCGGTCACCCATCCAAACCCGAGGTCGGTTTGGGCGTACGTGCGCGAGATGCTTCGGCATCGACCTCATAAAAGGGGACCACATTTTTACTGTATGAAATCAATTTAATGTTATACATAGCATGTGCATAGAACTATTTATCGATAAAGTTTGCATTGTTTATAGCATGAGTTAGTTCCCTTCCCCGTTTTCGAAATGTTTTAAAGGCCGGCATGAAAAACCGTTTTCGAAACGGTTTTACATGTTGGAGGTTTGTGTATTGAGTGTTTCCCCCACTCACCTTTGCGTTGTTTTAATGTTTTGTTTTTAAGGCCCGAGTATTCAAGAGATTCAAGAAGAGTTCAAGAGAGAGCTAGCTTTACTGGAGCCGAGGTAGGTTTAATCATGGCAAGAAGGAGGTCTTACGACTCTGCAAGCATGGGTATTCAAGAGCGGGAAAACTATTGGGATTGAAAGGTGGAAGTGTGGTGTATTGTTTGTATTGATTTATGTATGTAGAGTGGTTGTAATATTAATCAGGTTGTATGTTTTAAGTTTAAAGTGTGCGATGGTTTGGTGGTTGTTCGTTGTGGATGCCTTGTTCAGTGGTTGAACGGCGGTAATACCCCGGCTTTAACCCTCCGCTGCGCTAATCACAGGATTAATGACGTAATTAGTCGTAATCTTGTGATTACTCAAGTCGGGGCGTTACAGAATGGTATCAGAGCGGAGTTATAAGTGGAATACTTGGAGACTTGATGTCATTATAAGGAAACGAGAATGATGTGAGTAGGAATTGGGAGTCATTGGGAGAATGTGTTGGTGAATCATAGGGGCTGATTGAATGTAGGAGTTTGGGACTCCATGAGATTATGTGATTATTGCGGGAATGTTTTGCGGGTTGAATAACACCAATTAATTTTGGGAAAAGTCCAAATTACGAAGAAACTCACAAATTCTCCTAGAAATTTGAAGAATTTTAGTGAAAATAGAGGAATGATGTGAAATAAGTGGGAAACTTCATGGAAATTAAAGCATGATGATTCCAGGATGGCATAACTGGACATTTAGGGGTTGTACATGTCAACGTGAGATATTCTCAACCAGAGATTGAAGGGAAAAGGAATAGTGATAAGATTATAATGATACCTTGCATGCATAAGAGGGGTATTGCATATATGTAAGGATAGTGTGTGACTCATTCGGTGTTTAAAGTTGTTTACTTGAAGAATGGACATTTAAGTTAGAAGTAATTCTACAAGTTTATGAAGAAAGTTTAATGTAAAGCATCCAGAAGTAGAGTATAAAGTTTGGCACGGTCACTTGAAGTATTTGCATGATTATAAAGTTATAATAGGATGTACGAGTATATCTTAAGGCATTAAGAATGCATGAGTGATAAGAAGGCAGTTATAGAAGAATATTATTGTTTACCTCGTTATATGAAAGGGATCGTGACGAGAGTTCTATAGGTGCAATGATTTAATAAGAGATGAACTTTATAGAGGTAATGAGGTTAACAAGAACGAAGGAGTAAGGGAATTAATTGCATTTAGGGTATGTGCCTTACTCGGAAGAAAGTATGTCAAGTAAAGAAATCATAGAGAGGTTTAAGTGAATTTCGGGCCTCAAAATTTCTTCTATTCTATTTATGTTGATTTATTGATTACTCATTTTACCCCTGCTTCATGAATCATTACTTTACGTATTTTACTGGATCCCCAAGGTGCCTTCCTTTTAGATCCTTTTACCATGTTTATAAGGTCAAGAGTGACTGTTTAATGTCACGTACGATAGTTCCAGAGAATACTCAATGCCTACACAGCAAACAACTTCTAACCCTAAACACAATAAGAACGTAAGGCAAACCCAATGTCTTTAAGCTACCCTTCTGTATGAGGAACCCTAGGACAAATTCTAGGAACATTTCCGGGAATTACTATGAATCAGAAAATCCCTAGCATGAGTAAAGGTCAATCATCAATGGGGGTTATAAATTGAGTGACAGGAAGTCGGGAAATTCAGACTCTAACCACCGGAGTTTTAGTTTATATTGAGCACAGTTTCCCCCACAAATTCCCCCCTATTAGATCTAAGTTCCCAAATTTCATTATCTCTCCCGGCCATTAGGGCTATTGAATCCAATGATCCATAGTAAGGTAACTAACCCCCATTAAGGGAGGTAATGGGTTTAAGAAAAGTAATTTTATTGGGAAAAGCAAGAAAAGGTGAATCCACCTCATAAGGCAAGGGGTGAGAACTAATGATATAGGAATTAATGAAATAATTGGATAATAAGGAATCTTAGATGGTTAAGCATCCCTGCAAGGAGGAATTAGCATAAGGAAGTTGCTACCTAAAAGCGTAAGGCAGATGTAATGCGGAAAGTCCTTCATAATCAAGTATTGAGACTCCACTGAACTGAAGAAAAGTTCCTTGAGAAATTTCAAATTCAAGCTACCATTAGAATTCCTAAGTTAAAGAAAAATAAGGGAAGTTTAGAGTTAAGAGCTATGATTCCAATGTACAGAATATGCTTGGATCGTCACTAAACCACTAAGTCTACACTTACTTATGGAGCTTCAAAGAGTTATAAGGACTACTTTAGGTTAAAAAGGGATGATCTCCCCTATAGATGTAAGCGATTAGCGTCTACATTCTCAAGACCGTACAAAGAAATGTACGTGGAAGAACTACCACAATGAGATGAATTATTCAAGTACCTACTATCCAATTTCAGAGAGCAAGGAAATCATGCTAGGAAATAACTGAGGAGAGGATATACCTCCCTCATCTACCTATAGCCAGAAGGGTGAGTTTAAATAAACGGAAAAAGTCACACGTACCTACAACAATGAATAAGATAAGTTAAAGCCAGAGGTGCTGCATAAGAAATATGGAAGGACTTAATTCTATCGCTACTCGGGTACCATTTGAGGAATCAGTGCAAAGTCTATGGTATGGAGGACCCAACCATATGACTACCGATAAGTCTAGACGATCAAAAGAGAGAAGTTATAAATTAGGCACCTAAATTCGACCGATTAGGGTTGTATCCTCACATTCTAATTCTACGTTTAGACAACGTAAGGCAAGTTTATGTTAAGAGTAAGGGATTAAATAGCAACCAAGGGTAAAATAATGCCAAAGGTTTGGAACAATAAGTCTTAAGGTTTCAAGCTGTGCTAGTGCTACTCCTCTATAGTCATCATCAAAGGATATAATGAATGGGGATTATGGACCTTTAAGTCGTAAAGTGAAGTAATTAGGGAAGTTACCCAACCATCAAACTATATCATGGGATATGTACTGTCATTAATAAGGAAAGACGGCCCTGAGCCTAGTTAGCCGAGGATGAAAAGATTCAAGATTATATTAAGCATGGTTAAAATTAAGCCAGAATCAATCACAAACGGAAGGGAGGAACATAACAAAACTTTGGAGATTCATATGGGAAAGGACCCCAATTCATTGACGATTTAGATATAAGCCCATGCATTCTTTTATATATATATGAGATTTGGAAGAATTCTTCACTCACAAGCACATAGGGAACTTAAGGTTTAAGTCATTAGAACCTCTACAGTTTGGGGAAATATAAGTGTTCTCCCTACTGAAATTACGAGAGTACCCCAAGGAGAGTAATTATTTATGAAATCAAATAAATGCAAAGGATTAAGTCCATCTTCAAGACATCATACGAAGCGAATCTATGTACATATGGAGGAGAAAGTTTAAGGACTCAACCAGAACGTTGCTAAAAAAAAAATGGATTCTTTGAAACCAACACTCCATTAAGAGGGATTCCAGCGCCATTCGTGGTGGAGAAAAAGAAAATCAGGATAAGGTGTAAGATAACAAGGAAAGAACAGAGTCTCCCCTCGAGATTGGTTATGCCCTACCCAGATCTAGCGACCAACTCAATCCAAAGATAGGGATAGAAGTCCTCTCGAGACTTATTAGAAATGGATATACTATCAAGCAAGGGGATTGAATTCAAAGGTATACACGATTCTTTGCGTAAACAAAATATAGGTATTTTGAGACTACAATCGTGTCTTGGACTCACCAATACCTTTACGCTCTTTATGGGTTAAATAAGTCAAGGTTGCAGAGATTACTTAAGTCAAGTTACCATGCCATTGAAGATAACGGGTGATAAAGTTAAAGGGATACAAGAACTATAAGAAATATCCAAGGATGTTGGAGGAAACCATAAGAGAGCAACAACGGTTATTAAGATTTCACCTAAGAATGATTTCAAATTTAGGGAAAAGAGTTTTAAGACATATGGTAAGGATAAAAGAATCAGGGAGCTATTACACGAGATAATTACGATTAAGGGTTCATCAAAGCCTACACTTACCATCGTAAGGGGAAAACTCTCCAAACACTACCAAGTGTGCTCTATAGATTGCTTTTGGAGATCTCGGATAACTCCTTCAGTACTCGGCGCCCAAAGATATCGCCCATATCGTATCACCAACGAACATGTAGAAGTATTACAAAACACTCTCCTCTGCTTATGTATTGATAAATAAATCGAGGGTATATGTTACAGCATGTGTTAAAGTTTAGAAAACACCATCATCATGATCAAGATTATGATTGAAGTATCTAGAGGTCAATAAAAAGTTTATGAGGACCAAAAAGAAGTTTTAGAGTGAACTAAGAGCACCGTATCATCTCCTCATGGGAAGAAATGGATTATATGGATTAGAATAACCCTCTTTCAACAAAGGTTAGGACAAGCATTACTACCAAGACAATAAGATCACGGATGGTTTAATGGCGACCAAGGAATTCGGAAGAAGGTCACCGATTATGATTTGGAGAGAATCACTTTAATCATCATTCCGTGTTTGAAAGACATCAATCCGGGGCGCTATATGCAACCACCTTGTTAGAAGATAAAAGGTTGGGGTGTTTACTCCCTCAGGGAAGGGTTGAAGTTAAGGTAAAGGATACAAGTAAAACCAATTAAGGTTCATAAGTTAAGAGCCCCATAGTCTTCAATATTAATAAGTATAGCGAAGATCACCTTTAGAGCTGAATGTCGCCCAACGTACCTTTCTATGTAATTAATTACGGGGTTGGAAGGTTCAAGAAGAAGTATTACGTGAGGCTAAACTCGGAGAAAGTAGAAGGGTGTTAAGTTAAGTAAATATCCGGGGAAGTAAGGGAGAAGGCTGACTAGCCGGTAATATACTCACTCATTATCAAGAAGGTGAAACCAAGCAAACTAACGGTCTCAAGCCTCCGCACATCCTGGACAGGATACTAAAAATCATGCCAAGATTTACGATTCAAGAGTTTAAGCACTTATAGTTCCCTTATCAACTCTACATCTCAAGCTAAGGAAGTCTAAAGGAGGACACAAAGGAAAATCAAAGTCCAACTTGTTCAGTGCATCTAGGTGACACCTTAAGCAATGAAGAATTTACGCTAACTTTGGATCGCTTTCCCAAGTCAACGCTAATGTTCTCAGTCATGAGAAATGAGAAACGGGCAAGATCACCAATTTCTAGATACTAAAGATAACCCTACCTCACGATAGCTCAAGAGCATTTCAAGGACGAGAGCGGTAAGGAAAGCAAGCCCTCAAGTTGTGATAAGTATTCAAGCAAATTAGAGGTCAACGTAAGAACGTACCATTTATATATTACTCTAAGAGCCTTCGGGTCCAAGCTTAGTTTCAGTAGTTCATACCATCCCGAGAGCGGTGGTCAAACGGAAAGAGTAAACCAAATTCTAGAGGACATGCTTCGCGCCTGTGTAATGGACTTTCAAGGGAACTAGGATCAGTATCTTCCTCTCGTAGAATTCTCTTATAAAAATAGTTACCAAGCCACGATTCAGATGGCGCCTTTTGAAGCTTTATATGGCAGAAAGTGTAGAACACCCCTATGTTGGGACGAGTTAGAGGAAGCATTAATCGTAGGGCTAGACTTAATTCAAGAAACGACTGATAAGGTCAAGATGATCCAACAGCATATTCGGACAAACCAAAGCGGACAAAGAGCTACGCCGACAAAAGACGGAAACCGCTTGAGTTCCAAATAGGAGAT
This sequence comes from Portulaca oleracea, assembly GCA_029582165.1. NCBI lineage: Eukaryota > Viridiplantae > Streptophyta > Magnoliopsida > Caryophyllales > Portulacaceae > Portulaca > Portulaca oleracea. The sequence goes on from CM055886.1 coordinate 31,527,431, forward strand.
AGGGTATTTCTCAAGGTTTCCCCTACAAAGGGGGTTAGACGATTCAACGTTAAGGGTAAGTTAAGCTCTCGGTACATCGGACCTTATCCCATGGTAGGAAAGGTTAACCCACCGGCGTATCGTCTAGAGTTACCGTCCAACTTAGGACATATCCACGATGTCTTTTATATCTCCCACTTTGGAAGTATGTACGGACCCATATGCGTTTTAAAGGAAGAACCTCCTCTTTTAGCCAAGGACCTTACTTTCGAACAGCAACTTATCCAAATCTTGGATCGTAGGGTCAAGCGTTTACGTACAAAAGAAGTCCCGCTAGTCAAAGTCCTATGGGCGAATCAAGAAACCTCCGAGGCCACATGGGAAACTGAAGATGAAATGATGAAAAACTACCCCCATCTCTTTTAAGGTATTTATCGCTGAATAAGTTTTATCGAACAGCAAGTTTCGGGGACGAAACTTCTTTTAAGGGGGGGAGGATGTAATAACCCACCCTAAACCATAGCTATTAGAGTAGTTTAAACTTGTTTAATTAGTTTTAATTTGTTATTTAATTAATTTGTACCTTGCGGTTAGCTAACGGTGACAGGTTGCGGAGGAATGGCGAAGCGGTCAGTTTTACCGGTCAAACCTATTAACCGAGTTTATTAATCTATTTAGAACCTTATATTATAATTATTTTGGGTTCTACAATTTTATTTCAAAGTCGGTTTACTTATAGATTAATTTTCCGCAACGAAATGAATTTATTTTAGTTACCGATTTACCGTCTTTTTAACCCGATTAAAAATTTATTACGATTTAAAGTAATTATGTATTACCAATTTTTATTTAATCCAGAATCTTAGTATTATTATTATTAGAGTATTAGTGTTACTTTTAATAGTTTAGCATTGTTTTAAGTTAAGTTAATAAAGGGGGTATATATATATATTGGTTAAGGGGGAGTCAATGAGTCTTTTTAATTCAAATTCTAGACAACTCCAATTCAGCTTCCTTCTTCCTTCTCCCCACCGACGCAGCCAGCCACCCCCTGCCTCCATTTTCGCCGGCGCCGGCCAGTTTTCCGGCGAGATTCCGACCATTTTCCGGCACTTTTTTGAAGCTCTCACTTCCCTCTTCATCCTAGTCCATTTTATTCATCCTTTCAAGTGGTATTTCTCTAGTTTTCTCCTCCTCCATTGTTATGAATTTTGAAAGCTTTGATATTATAGTTTTATCATGATGTTTTTGTGTTAAATTACTATTTTCTTTCATGAAATTAGAGTATAGATTATCAAAGTTGGTTCTAGTGAATGAAACTAAGTGTTTGTTGCAAGTTTGTGTGAGATATGTTGAGATTCTTGTGAATTGATGAAGATGATGGTGAAATATGGTTATGCATGTTGTATTGGATGAAGTTTTAGAGTTATACCTTCTGTTTGGTGAAGATAATTAAGTATGTATGGTCTTTTTAGATGATTTACATGAGAATTGTGAAGGAAATTGTGTCAATGGTGGTGTAAATTAAGTGCAAGTATTTGTGTGATGTTGCATGTGAATTATACGAGTATAGATGCTAATTTTAGAGGTCTAAATGCTGGATATTAGTGAGGATATGCTTAGATTTCATTGGGTATATTATTGGTATTAAGTTTGGATGAAAACGAAGCATGTATTAAGGCAAAAACATACCCAGAACCTACTGCCCATTTTATGATTTTTATAGGGGATGCTAAAATTAGTTTCGAGCCCAGAATTTAGTGTAAAAAGGTAGCCTAAGTTGTTAGTAAACGCCGGGCTTTGGAATTTCGAGGTTTCGATTTGTATAACTCAAGTTAGAGCCAAAACCGTAAAGTCGCGCAATGACATACGAATTTTGGAGTCAGTGTATTATTGTGTATTTTTCGTCCAAAGGGAGTTTGATTCTGGAAAAGTGTTCATCATAAGAGTTTTAGAGGACTCGACGAGCTTTCCGAAAATATATGGTATGCCTTAACCCGATGTCGGGAGAGTAAGTTATAGGACCCGGAAACAGAGCTACAAAACTGGAAATTTCTGGGTAATTGTCTAAGTATTCTAAGGGATTAAATATGATTATATTGGGCTTATAATGGGTTTTATGGGTGTGTAACTTAAGTCATATGACCCTTGAGATGTAGTACCTAAGTAAGAACCATAGAGCTCGATTTGGAGGACTCGAGACCCTTAAAGCTATGTTACCGTTACCGATTTAATTTACCGAATCTCTTAAATGTATTTAGAAGTTTTATCGTACCTTGAAGTTTTTAAAGCCTCTTTGGTAAATTGAAAGTTTATGTCTTACAAGTGTTCCTTGATTCATAAAGCTCTCATAAGTTTAAAAGCATTTACCAAAGTCTCTTGATTTTATCTCAAACACCCGAAAATTTCATTATTGTTTATCTCGGTAATTTATTGCTACTGTCCGGAACACTTTTCGAGCCTTTCTCATCCTTTTTAGCCTCTGGCCCGGCCATCAAACTCGTAGAGTGTATTTTTCCCTTTCCGAAAAGTACTCGCAAAGCGAAATCCGAATTCTATAGCTCGAGTTATGACCAAAATACTATAGTCATAAAAAACCTGAAATTTTTATACGTTTTATTTCCAAAACTTCGTTGCGAGGTTCTACGCCCTCACCTTTTCATAGCTCCTATTCTAATACCGAACTCTATCGTTTTAGCTCAAAGTTACCCGACCGAGCCATTCCCAGTAGAGATCGTCACGGGCAACTCACTCGCTTGTGCACAAATTGTCCAACTCTTTTTCTATTTAAAGTCAAAGTACGCTTTATTGCATAAGTTATATTCTAACGATTTTAGTGTTTTATAAGTGGCCCGATACCTATTCTATAGGAGCTAGAGCGAAGCCTAGCCTTTTCTGACTCTATCGAGTAAACTCGACTGGCGTCATTGCCTAGCTGTCAACCATCAAAAACCGAGGTCGGTTTGGGCGTGCGTCTTGTGAGATGCTTGACATCGACCTCATAAAAGGGGACCACATTTTTACTGTATGAAATCAATTTAATGTTATACATAGCATGTGCATAGAACTATTTATCGATAAAGTTTGCATTGTTTATAGCATGAGTTAGTTCCCTTCCCCGTTTTCGAAATGTTTTAAAGGCCGGCATGAAAAACCGTTTTCGAAACGGTTTTACATGTTGGAGGTTTGTGTATTGAGTGTTTCCCCCACTCACCTTTGCGTTGTTTTAATGTTTTGTTTTTAAGGCCCGAGTATTCAAGAGATTCAAGAAGAGTTCAAGAGAGCTAGCTTTCTTGGGGTAGAGGTAGGTTTAATCATGGCAAGAAGGAGGTCTTACGACTCTGCAAGCATGGGTATTCAAGAGCGGGAAAACTATTGGGATTGAAAGGTGGAAGTGTGGTGTATTGTTTGTATTGATTTATGTATGTAGAGTGGTTGTAATATTAATCAGGTTGTATGTTTTAAGTTTAAAGTGTGCGATGGTTTGGTGGTTGTTCGTTGTGGATGCCTTGTTCAGTGGTTGAACGGCGGTAATACCCCGGCTTTAACCCTCCGCTGCGCTAATCACAGGATTAATGACGTAATTAGTCGTAATCTTGTGATTACTCAAGTCGGGGCGTTACACCTTCCACCTCAATTTTGGGTCAATGTTGCTTATACCTCAACTTATATCATCAATCATTGGCCTACACCAGTTTTGGATAACATGTCTCCATCTGAAAGACTTTTTCTTAAACCTCTCGATTATTCTTTTCTTCGCATATTTGGGTGTGAATGTTTTCCCAATATACACATCCCTTATAATAAACTCGATCCTCGATCAAAGCGGTGTGTGTTCATTGGTATGCTCCAAATTAGAAAGGCTATTGATGTCTTGATCCATTTACAGAGCGTATGTATGTGAGTCGTCATGTACCATTTCATGAAGATCACTTGCAGAACAGTTAGCTAACTTATGTTGTTAATGATTGTTAATGGTTGTTAGTTTGTTAAAGGTTGTTATAGGCAAGAATAGAATTAGTTAGAGATATTTATCTCTCTGTTTTCCTCTACTTTCATTGTGTATTAAATCACCTCTTGCATACATTGTACAACAGTTCTTCATACATATCAATACAACAAATTCTCAAATCTCCTGTCCTTACTTTCTAGTTTTCATGGTATCAGAGCTTATGGAATTTGATTCTCTGGACTTAATCAATCCTCCTTGATCTTGATAAATATTTCTGATCATTTTGTTCAGAATATTGATTGGAGTGATTTGATTGTTTTTTTTCTCTTTGGTTGTCTCTTGATCATGGCAGATAGTTGCTACTGCTGCTAGGCTGGAGAGTTACTATTCACATCCTCTATATCTCCATCCATCTTATCATCCAGGTATGCAACTTACCAATATAAAGATGAACGACACAAATTTTCAAAAATAGAGCAGGGTAGTTCAAATTGCTCTCTGCACAAAAGTGAAGCTAGGTTTCATCAATGGAAAGTGTCCAAAACCAGGTTCTACAAACCTTTTGTATGATCAATGGATGAGATGTGATAGTATGGTTGTTAGCTGGATCCTAAATTCAATTGAATCAACTTTGCCAGATGCCTTTATATATGTTGATTCAGCTGAAAATATTTGGAAGGAGTTGAATGAACGTTTTGGCTAAAGTAATGGTCCTTTGTTATTCAAGGTTTAGGGTGAAATCTCTGAATTATATCAAGGAAATGATTGCGTGGCTGTTTACTACACTAAATTGAAGAAGCTTTGGGGTGAATTAGCTGATTTGAGTGGTATACCTTTATGTGATTGCAAAACCTCTCATCAAATTTGCAAGGCTATCCAGAAGATCGACTATAGAGTTGGATCAACATCAAAAGCTTATGCAATTTTTGCTCCATCTTAATGACAATTATGACAATCTCAAGGGTTAGATCCTCCTCATGGATCCCCTACCCACTGTCAGCAAAGATTGTTTGATGGTTGAACGAGTTGAACAGCAAAAGAAAGTTACTAGAAGCATGATGATGGGAAGAGAAATAGCAGCAACAGTGAGTACATCTCAAGGCATGGATTTTGCTTCTTTGGCTCGAGGATTGGAGGGCCAAACAATGGTTCTAATTTCAAGGGAAAAAAGGACAACAAGAACCGACAAAAGTAAAACAAGTTTTGTACTCACTATCAATGAAGTGGTCATACAATTGATCAATGTTTTCTCATACATGGTTTTCCTAATTGGTATGAGAAAAACAAAGCGAAAATAGAAAGGTTGTTGCTCATGTTGCGACTGCTTCCAATTCAGAGTCCATCCAAGAAGATCCTCTTGAAATTATGGCCGTTGCCAATGGTACTAAACAGATTGATTATCAAACCTTAGCTCAAGAGGTCTTCAAGCTTATGAAGGACGAATAGGTGATGGATTCCCCAGGTGATTCTCATCATGGTTTGCTCACTTTGCCGGTACTACTCCTTCTTCGGTTTTTACTCTTTCTAGTACTCATTGTGCTTTGATTAGTAGTTGCAAAAATGCTTGGATCATTGACACTGGAGCCACTGACCATATGACCCATTATCATTCCATTTTAACCCACATTTACAATCTTCCTAAACCCATCTTTATTACTCTACCTGATGGAACAAATAAATGTGTTACCCAAGCTGGTCAAATCCACATCAGTTCTACCATTACTCTTCATAATGTCTTACTTGTGCCAGGTTTTCAATTCAACCTCCTATATGTTTCAAAACTATTGACAAAACATCATTTACTTGCTATTTTCCTCCCTGACCAATGCTATATACAGGACCTTATCAGTAAAAAAAGTTGTGGATGTTGCTAAGATACATGAGGGCCTTTAGAAGTTGTCAATCCAAATAGGAGCTGACAATCATTTAGTTGAGATTAGGCCAATTCAATACACAATAAGAGAGACTAGTAGCAATGTTAATTTTTCATCAAATTTTATTACCTGAAAGTTCCTAGCACTAATATTTTACATGCTAGGCTTGGTCATTCTTCTTTGTCTACTTTGCAGCATATTCCCGATTGTAAACATCATGATGATATCTCAGTTTTGTCTTGTGAAATCTGTGTAATGTCCAAAATGCACAGAGTCCCCTATTAAAATTACTGCTCCTTTCCAATTGGTGCATATGAATCTTTGGGGTCCTTACAGGGTAACTGTTGTGTCTGGTGCCTATTATTTCTTAACTTTGGTGGATGATTATTCTAGAACCGCCAAGACCCAACTTTTACAAAACAAATCTTTAATCCAGCAAGCTATCATTCAATTTACTAATATGATTGAAAATCAATTTCATACTCGCATTCAAACTGTTAGAAGTGATAATGGAACATAATTTATCAATCATGTTTGTCATAATTTTTTTTTTGCTGAAAAAGGAATTTTACACCAACGATCCATAGTAAAAACACCACAACAAAATGGAGTAGCTGAAAGAAAGCACAGACACCTTCTTGAAACAGCCCGTGCAATTAGAATTCATGCTGGATTTCCAAAACATTTCTGGGGGGGGGGGAGTGTATTTTTACTGCAACACATTTAACCAACCTCGTGCCCATGAAAAAATTGAATTGGAAATCTCCCTTTGAAATGCTCTATCAAAAACAGCCTAATTATTCTTATCTTTGTGTCCCAGGGTGCCTTTGTTATGCTAAAAACTTAAATGTCACCGATAAATTTGATTCTAGAGCTCATAAATGTGTATTTCTTGGATATACTTTTGGCCTCAAAGGTTATAGACTTTTTGATTCACAAACCAAGCGTATTTTCCACAGCAGAGATGCCATTTTTCCTGAGACTATTTTTCCTTTTAAATCAAACTTTACTCAACCAAGCACTCATCAGCCAGGTAAGACCTCTGACAATGTCATGCCCAGTTGGTCTGTTGATCAGTCTTCTTTAGATGAAATTCCCTCTTCTGCTCCCATTTCAATCAACACTACCTCTGATTCTACTTCACATTCAGACGATTCATGTACTTCTTCTTCTTCTTCTTTAAACAATCTCATCATACCTAATTCCACTGAATCTGACACTCAATCCACCCACTCACCAAATATCTCTTCTTCAACCACACACTAATTCTCCTATTTCTCAATCTTCTTCTAATGCTTCACATCATGTTGACATTCCTGCTACTTCTCTTGTTGATCCACAACCACCTAATCTCAGACAAGCAAATAGACAAAGAAAAGTTCTTGTTTGGATGAAAGACTTTGAATGTCCTCGTATATCTTCTTCATTCCCTTCTTCCTACTCCTAGTACTACCCTTTTTTCACCCAATTCAACCCCTTCAGCTTCTTTATTCTCTTTTGCTCACCTGGCACACCTCTCCCTTCCTACGTGGCCTCTCTTGTCAGTGTTCTCAATGCATTTGAACCTAGCTATTACAATCAGGCTAAATAGTTACCTGAATGAGTGGAGGCTATGCAGAAAGAGTTGCTTGCTCTTGATCAGAATCACACCTGGGTTCTTACTCAATTACCACTAGGAAAGAAGGCTTTGACCTCCAAATGGGTCTATAAGACCAAATTTAAACCAAATAGTTCCATTGAGAGGCACAAGGCTCGATTGGTTATTAGAGGTTTTGAGCAAATCAAAGATAAAGATTATAAGGATACTTGTTCCCATGTGGCTAAACTCACTATTGTCTGTGTCTTTATTGCTTTAGCCATTGACAAATCTTGGCCTTTGCATCAACTTGATATAAACAATACATTTCTTCATGGATTTCTTGATGAGGAAGTGTATATGTTACCTCCTGATGGTTATACCACTGCCAAGGAGGGAGAAGTCTGTTGTTTGCAGCGTTCCTTGTATGGTTTAAAGCAAGCTTCTCGGAAATGGAACATTGAACTCACTCGGTTTCTCATCAGCAAAGGTTTTACTCAGTCCAAGAGTGATTACTCACTCTTTGCCCGACAGTTAGTTGGATTGTCCACTTTTATCCTTGTATATGTTGATGATCTTTTGATTACAGGTGATGACATTTTGGGAATTCAGTCCCTTAAAGAAGATCTCCATGGAGCTTTCACTATTGAGGATTTAGGCCTGGCAAGATATTTTCTTGGTGTGGAGATATCTCGCTCAAAGGCTGATACTTTCCTTAATCAACGCAAATATATTCTTGACATTTTAACGGATGCTGACATGTTGGAAGCTTGACCTGCTTCCTTCCTTATGCAAAAAGGCCTCAAATTATCTGTTGATGAAGGAGCCATATTAACTGACCTAGGGCAATACAGAAGATTGATTAGTCGGTTGCTATACCTTACTCTCACCATACCAGATATCTCTTATTGTGTGCAACATCTTAGCCAGTTTTTACAGGCTCCTCGACAACCTCATCTTGATGTTGCCTTACATATTCTTCGGTATCTGAAAGGCTCCATCAATAGAGGTCTATTCTTTGCTTGTGCTCATGGTCTTTTTGTTTGAGCATACTGTGATGCAGATTGGGGATCCTGCAAATTCACAGCTCGTTCCCTCACTGACTATTGTGTCTTTTTGGGATAATCTCTAATTTCATGGAAGACGAAGAAATAGAAAATATAGCCAAATCTTCCGCTGAAGTCGAATATTGTAGTATGTCAGCTACTGTTTCCGAGCTTGAATGGATAACCCATTTGCGCCAGGATTTCTCCATTCCCTATTCTTTGCCTATACAACTTTATTGTGACAATCAAGTTGCGATCCATATTGCAGCTAATCTTATTTTTCATAAACGAACGAAGCATCTCAATATAAACTTTCATTATACAAGGGACAAAGTTCTTGAAGGTTTCATACAACCTCGACATGTCTCTTCACAAGATCAACTGGTTGATTTGATGACCAAACCTTTAGGGGAGCTAGGCACAACATCAGTATCTTTCTTCAAGGCTAGGATTGCTTGATTCTCCCCCAATCCTACCTTGGGGGCGGGGGGGGGGGGGGAGGGGGATGTAGAATAGTTAGCCTAATTGATGTTGTTAATGATTGTTAATGGATAGTTTTTTAAAGGTTGTTATAGGCAAGAATAGAATTAGTTAGAGATGTTTATCTCTCTGTTTTCCTCTACTTTCATTGCGTATAAAAGCACCTCTTGTATACATTGTACATCAGTTTTTTCATACATATCAATACATCAGTTTTCATCACTACTAAAAATATTTATATTATCAACCACTTTTTTCCACCCAATTTAAAATAATTGGAAAAACCAACCATTTTAGCAACCATTTTATATTCCAACTATTTTTCAAAGTATGTGGGAAAAATGGTTGGAAATTCCAACCACTTTTGCTAAAATGGTAGGAAATTTTTCGTATCATCATTTTTCCTACTGTTTGGAACTGGTTGGAAAAACGGTCGAATTACCAACCATTTTTCCATCCATTTTTTAACAGTAGGAAAATGATTGGTAGGAAAATTTTCCCGCCATTTTAGTAAAAGTGGTTGGAATTTCCAGTCATTTTTCCCACTTAAAAGTAGAAAATTAGTTGGAAAATTGGAAAAGTATGAAATGGTTGCTAGAAAAACCAAACATTTTAAATCGGTTGGAAAAAGTGATCGGTAATACTCAAAATTTTAGTAGTGGATGTTTTCTCGTATCCTACCCTCATCCCACCTCCACTCGAATCTTGCCTCACATCCTCCATACATTTGGTTGTATATAAAAGCAATATCCAAATTTCTGACATCCGGGTTTGGGTCTGAACATCTGACATCTCGGTTCGGATCCAAGTAAGGTCTCAATGTCCAAATTTCTTATCAAATAGAGCACATGTTATAGATTTTCGACCGAATAATCAATTTGACCAAACTCAAATTTTCGCCCGGGCCTACCTAGATCTAAGATAGGAATTAAAAAGTCCTTATCAACAAGAGAGGATTGTTGGACCTGATTTTCTCCCCAACAATATAATTGAAAAAAAAGGGTCCCAAAAATAGCTCCAAAAGAAAAAAAAAAGAAAAAGAAAAAAGAAGCTCTAGTTTGTGTATCCAAAATCCAAATGGGTCATTTTCTTCATTATTGGTGGCATATATGTTTTCCTTTTTGGCTACCTCACTTTTGCTAATTTGCTTCCCTGTTGTTTGCCTTTTTCTTTCTTTATTTATTTTTCATTTAATAGTTAAATAATAAAAGCAGTATTTCTTTTTATTTTAATTGTTATTATTGTAAAGTGCTGATACACTATCTTGCTATACATGTGATATTTTGGTGTTGAATCTGCTGGCTAATGATGAACATTATGTTTTCTTTCCAATTTAATCTTTCATATTAACCATGTTTAGTATATAGTACATTTATACATGATTGACTCCTCCATACTACTAATCATGCTTGAGTGATCAAAAAAGAAACATGGATACAATTTACAAATCATCTTTTACATATACTATATTATCTATTTAATATTTTTCTATTGTTCACTATGATATAATACATAATATAAAATTACAACTGACTTAAATTTGTTAAAAAATTATCTTGAAAAAATACAAAGGCACACTTAATTAATCACTATAACCTATATATAATTAATGATAAAATTAAAACTCTTTTCTTCCTCGATAATCTAACAAACATAATAAACAATTTACATAAGAAATCAATAGAGTAAAAGGCATACAATATCAATGTAAATTGCAATTAGTTAGATATTTTCTTTTTTTACCCTAAATCTTGATGAGCATATTTTAAGTAAAGTTATTTGACTTACAACAACAACAAAAACAACAACGAACCTCATTATATTCCCGCTAATGTGAGGTTTGAGGTGGTTCTGATGTAGACAACCTTCCCCATGTATGGGAATACATAATTTCGACAAACCGAAAAAGAAAAATGTATTTTTTTTTTAAAAAAAAGAAAAGGCTTGGAAACCAAAGGAGCAAAAACAAAAAAAGACAAATAAGAAACATAAGAGAGCCTGAGAATATAAAACTTCATATCTGTGTGCTCTTGACTGAAGAATTCAGCTACACCTTCAAGCTAGCCCAATAAACACAGATAAGTAAAGTTATTTGACTTATTTTTGTTAAATTTAAATCAAACTAATCTTAAACTCATTTTTATCAAACTGAACTTATTTATTTTTACAAGTAAGACTTATGTAAGGCTCAGATACCCTTGTGAGGCTCTGATACCACTTGTTAGCGAAAAAATATAATAGCAAGGTAACAGCGGAAGCGAATAGTATAATCGAAATCGAGATGACGGAAATTACGACAAAATTCAGGAACAAAATAATAAGAGCGATAGAAGAACACAACCACAAGGTTTACGTGGGAAACCGAAGAACTCGGAGAAAAACCCACGGACGGCGACAGCCAGAAAACAAACCACTATGACAAAGGAGGAGTATAACCCGATCACTATCACAGGGTGTGATGCGATCTACAACAGAGGAGATTGCTATCACAATCTCTCTCATTCACAACTCACAATCTTTCTCTCTCGGGATACAATTGGGATCGAAAATATTGGTGAGACATTTTTCTCTCTCAATATTTTCTCCCTCTCTGACTCTCTATAACTCGATCATTGTTCGCCGTACTCGACGAGCGCCGTGCGCTGGGCCGTGAAATAAAGTGGAGATAATTGAACCCTATTTATAGGAAAAACTCCCTATAAACCTAACTTGATTCCTACTCCAATTAGATTTATAATATAATACAATTAGGAAACCTAACATAATAAGGAAACCTAAATAATATCCTAATACAATTAGGAAACAAATAATTGTGAGATCAAGAGATTTTGTGATTTTAGGACACTTTCCTAACAACTTATTTTTTAAAATTTAAATTGAAGCAAACTTATTATTAAGGAAAATAATGCCTAAATTAAATATAAATTATGCAAACATATTCAATTGTAAGAAATAATTAAGCACTAGGGGCAAGAGTTCTTGAGGAGCACAAGGGTCCACATCCTCCTATGACAATGTGCCTTGCATAGGGTTTCACATATGAAGAAATGCTGATTGTGGGTGTCATAGAGCTCATAAAAGCCCAAATATGGCCACCTTTTATTATCTTAAAAAAATTTGGTCATATTTCTTGATACTTGATTGAGAAATGAGAATGGTGGTGGGTTTCCCATTCAAGTCAACCTATATTCATGTTGTGTAAGGTTTTCAAGGCTCAAATCTTTTAATTTTTTTTTTCTCCCCTAGCTTGCCCATGCTTCAATGCTCCTTCATTCATGACCTCCTCTTATAAAATAATGCTTATCTTGTGACCCATGTACCAACCACTTTAATATACATTCCATGGCCCCCCTCCTCCTTGGCTTTGATTGTCACACTTGTCTCAAAAGATATAATACTAACTTTGGATTATTGTATACAAATAATATAAATTATTTTCTTGGATACTGACAGTATTAACTATCGACTTATTTTTCTCTGACAATATATCATTGATTTGTTATGGTTTTAATTCATCGTAAAGATTTTCTAAATAAGCTTCACCTTCCACGTTACACGTTATGGAGTCATGTCATTTTTTCATGAGTCAAAACCATACCAAATTGGTGGTGTACTATTATTGGAAAATATGTTGATAGTTGGTATTGTCAATGACCAAGAAAATAGTTTATATTATTAAATGTCAAATACCCCAAAGTTGGTATTATTGACATCCAAAATTCCTAAAACAAATTATTATTATTATTATTATTATTTTATTTAAATATATTATAGTAACAATAGTATCAATAATAATTTTAATAATCAAATCTTGACAAAATTTGCATCAATGTTATTGTTGTTTCCCCTTGAGAGGATGATAGACAAAAGATAAGATAGACTTTTCTAAGTTATCAAAATTGTAAATTATTACTATTTAATACAAGATATTTTCATTTAGATAAGCTTGATCATTCTATTTCCCTTTTTTGACTATTTTTTGGTCTAGTCAAGGTTTCTTGCAAAGAGAATCCATGTTGAGAAATAGAGTGAATTTTGATCTAATAATTACTCCCTCCGTTCCATATTAATCATCGTCCAAAATATCATTTTTGATTAAGAATTTTTTATAGTATATTTTATCAAAATGTTACAACATTATAATCTTATGATATAATTTTCGTTATGAATCTAATGATGGTACTTTCGTATATTAGAACATTGTATATGTTGAAAATTTAATAACGCCCCGGGACAATTAATATGAAACGGAGGGAGTATATGTCTTAGGTTGATTATACTTTTCTGTCATACATGTTTGCTATTCACATTTAGGGGAAAAATCAGTCCATATTATAAAGTGATGATGTTTTCAAGATTTTTTTTTTTTTTAGAATAGTCTTTGGAAATAAAAAAGCTTAACGTTTAAAATTTAAGAAATTAGCTAGGTCCACGTTAGGGGGAAAATAAAAAAGAAATTTCGATTTACCAATTTGGTGAAGAAAAATAAGTTTATAGTAAATAATATTGACAAAATCAAATTAAATATAAACAAGAGGAATAATAGAAATTAGAAAATGATAAAAAAATATTTATGTAGTGCTCTTGATAATAAATTATTTGAATTAAATCAATAAAATTCATTTTTATATTTAAAGACAAAAAAGTGAATTAAATCGATAAAATTCATTTTTATGGCAATTATTTTTAAATTTAAAGACAAAAAAGTTCAAAACAAAAGAGTTACTTACTTACTTTGTTACCATAATAATATATTGTGATCATTGAATTTAAGAAATGTAATTAAGATAATTTAATGTTTAGTTGGAGAAAATAAACATAGAAATGAGAAAATATATGACACTACACCCTACTTTATGGTTTTGCATTGCATTGCATTGCATTGCATTGCATGTAAAGTATTCCTACTTTGTGTAGAAAGCTTGTAACAGAATTTGGGACAACTTTGTGTCTGTTTTTATAGCAGTGCAATTTCCCCATAGGCAGCAGAGAACAGCCACCTCTATAGCTCTCTCTCTCTAACTTTCTCTCTCTAGACTCCAGTCTCTCTCTCTCTCTCTCTCTCTCTCTCTCTCTCTCCCTTTTTGAGCAGTAGCAATTTCTGAATCCCCACCACCTTTGTGTATGATTGTTTCCCCACTGTAAAACCCTCCCAATGCACACTCCCCCATCCCCACAAATCTGCTGCTCCTTCAAACTCATACTCACACTCAGACTCCTCCTTAAAATGCTCTCATTCTGATCTCTCTCTCTCTCTCTAGATTGTTGTATCAGAGAAAAAGAAAGAAGGAAAGCAAGCAAGCAAGCTAGCTAGCAGATGGGTATTGGTTGCTCAAAGCTCTCATTTTGCTGGGGTACACACACTCATCACAAAGTTCATGTCCCACATTCCTCCGATCTTGGTAATTTCCTTGCTCAAATCTCTACTTTAACAGTTCAAACTTACTTTTTTCTGGGTTTTTCTGGGTTTTGATTTCTGGGTTTTGATGTTTGTTTATAGAGAATGGGGGGAAAGATGAGGGTGGATCGTCAATACCCAGCTTCACAGAGTTCAAGTTGGATCAGTTGAGGTCTGCTACTTCTGGGTTTTCTTCAGAAAACATTGTATCTGAACATGGTGAAAAAGCCCCCAATGTTGTCTACCGTGGAAGGCTTGATGATGGCCGTTGGATCGCCATCAAACGCTTCCATAGGTCCGCTTGGCCTGACACCCGTCAATTCCTGGTACTTTCCATCAACTTTTTACCCTTTTGTTTTCAAAATTTTTACTTCTGTAGGTGTTATTGATTCAACTTAGATTGTAATGGACTATGGTAAAAGGTCTTTGAATCTTGGGTAAATTGCTAAAGTGCTAAATTTAGGGTAAGACATGGAGAATTGGATTTGGTATGTTAGTGTTGTTGATTGTGACTTTGGTGGGTTGTTGCTTGTTATAGAGTTGGCAAATTAGGATGGAATTGGTGGGTGTTTGACTAAAACTAAAAATGGAATGAATGCAGGAAGAAGCAAGGACTGTGGGGCAACTGAGGAGTGAAAGATTGGCCAATTTGATGGGGTGTTGTTGTGAGGGTGATGAGAGATTGTTGGTGGCTGAGTTCATGCCTAATGAGACTCTTTCTAAGCATCTTTTTCACTGTGAGTGCTTTTACTTTACTCTTCTTGTTGATGTCTTCTCCATGCTGTTATGATATGATTTGTGAGCTCAATCCTACTGTTTTCTTTGAGTTTTTGTTTTGTCAAATGAGGTAGATGTTGGTTTGAAATTTGAGCACTTTGTATGTATGAATTTCAGTACACAAGGTATGAGATGATGAGATGGATGTTTGTAATATGGATAGCTGAAAAATGATTTAGTTTTTGAGCCTAGATTGGAAATGGACTAAAGCAAAATGTTTCTCTAAATCTCTTCGACTTCATTTCCATCGAGTAGTAGGTAGTGATCGGTTTTAAAATTTTGGGTCAATTTGAACCAGTCTACGAATTCTTTTAATTAGTAGCACGACTTTTGTGGTATTGGATTTGCATTTAGACTATATGACTCCCCAAAAGCTGCTACATTAGGGAACAAATTAGCTTGGATAGTTGTTGCAATCATTATCTCGGGTCAATTGCAACTGGTCTCTCTAAATTGCAAAATTTAAGGGTAATTTCGCTACATCTGACCCCTCTATACCCTGCTTGGGGGGGATTTCAGAGTATTGGTTTTGGTTTAGGCTATTGATGGCTATTGTAAGTCTTTTCTGTGGTAACAGGAATCATTCTGTCCATTTATGTTTCATACGTCATACCTAATCCTAAGTGCAGGGCAAGAACCCGGTTTTGTGTTTAGATGGTGGAAAACAAGTGTCTTATTCGAGGCATTTTGGCATATAACTCGATTGGTTTTCAACTACAGGGGAAAATCAGCCCCTAAAATGGGCAATGAGGCTGAGAGTGGCATTGTATCTAGCCCAAGCCTTGGAATATTGTAGCACCAAAGGAAGATCATTGTACCATGACCTTAATGCTTACAGAGTTCTCTTTGATCAGGTACTCTTTTGCCGACTTTTATACCTTTAATTGTACTATTTCCCCCTTTTTTCCCCTCTCCAAGGTCGTGACTCAGATTTTGACAGGATGGCAACCCTAGGCTCTCTACCTTTGGCCTTATGAAAAATAGCCGAGACGGAAAAAGTTACAGTACAAACTTGGCTTTTACTCCTCCAGAATACATGAGAACAGGTTTGCCTTATGCTCCTCTTGCTGGCTGTTATAATCGCATAAATTTTAACTGCTGTTTTAGCTTTACCTCATTGCTTCCTGATAAGCTTATTCTTGAGTCAGACTCTACTTTGTACTCTCTCCATTCTTGAATATCTGTCACTTTAACTAACTTTTTATTTTCCACAATATCTAATACTATACAATTCCAATACCACATTAGGACTACTTTCTTGAAATCTTCCCGAAGTTGAAAAACGACAATTATTAAGGAATGGAGGGACTAGTTGATTCTTGGTACTTTTATCCATGAGTTTTCAAAGAATCTCATTAAATATTGTTTGGTGTTGCAGGTAGAATTTCCCCGGAGAGCGTGATATACAGTTTCGGAACCCTACTGCTTGATCTGCTTAGCGGAAAACATATACCCCCTAGCCATGTAAAAAAACTTCTCTTCCCTTGGTGAAATTTTCGATGCATTATATTGTCCGAATCCTCTAATTTCCGATAATATACTTGTTCATATTGGTGGATATGATTCTGTAATATTAACATAGCCTTGTTTGTTCTGTTTTCAGGCACTTGATCTGATACGAGGCAAAAACTTTCAGATGCTGATCGACTCTAACTTGGAGGGTCATTTTTCCAATGATGATGGAACCGAACTAGTCCGGTTAGCATCACGTTGCTTACAGTATGAACCTCGTGAGAGGCCAAATGCTAGGTCTCTTGTGGCGGCTCTCACTCCTCTTCAGAAGGAAACCGAGGTGGGTCCCATCTTCTTCGGCCCCTCCCCTTCTAGAAGGCAGGCGGCTCTTTGAATTTGTGTCTCATCTTCCCTTTTTTAGGATAAGATAGTCGTATGTTTTTACAATAGAGTGACTTGTCAACTAGGTAGTAATAGTATGTTTTTGATGGTGTTTGGTAGGTTCCTTCGCATGTTTTGATGGGTATCTCGCAAGGCACAGCATCGCCAAAGGATACACTGTCATTAACTCCTCTGGGTGAGGCTTGCTCGAGACTGGACCTTACTGCCATACATGAAATCTTGGAAGATATCGGATATAAGGATGATGAGGGGATTGCAAATGAGGTATTTCCTTTTGTTTTCTGTATCCAGTTTCTTCCCATGTTTTGTGGTCAATATCCATCCTGTTCGCCACGCAATGCCAGCCCTGTTAAAAAGCTTTTATTCGGTTTAATACCTAATAAGATTTCTAAACTGTTGCATAATTACAGCTTTCGTTTCAAGAGTGGACCAGCCAGATTCAGGAAACGCTTAACTGCAAGAAACGCGGAGACACTGCTTTCAGAAATAAAGACTTTGCTACTGCCATTCAGAGCTACACTCAGGTAAATGTCAATACTTACCCGACACGTATGTCCCACCTTAACCTGAACTCGACCTATACCTGAAAACGGCAAATTTATTTGCCCCCGAAATGGCCCAACCTGACCTGACCCGACCCGACCCGACTGAATGTATCTTCATCTAAATCATTGCTTTTTGTTAGACAGCCATGTTGACTCAAACATGACCCTGCTCAAGTTTATCCAACTTGAATGACCCAGTTGCTTAGTCTGTGTAATACTCCACTATATTTCAACATAAAACTCTACATGGCTCTAACGTTTTTGTACCGAATTTCCTTTTTCTAGGGATATGGGAAGGTTGGGTAAGGTAAGATCTGGTAAATTGAGGTAAAAAGTTGAATAAGTGAAGGGTTGGAAATATAGGAGGAATGTGTAAATATGGGTTGGGTTAGGTCAGTGCTGGCAAAATTTCATCCAACCCGAATACCGAATTTGTCCGACCCGGAAAAACTGGGTCCAGTCAGAGATTTTTCAGCCGAATTTCAATATGGACTGAATTGCCTAAAATCCGGACACAATATTTCTCATATTTCTATTGTCCGGACCCGATTATGACCCAAATTTACACCTTTCCGAGTTGTTCGGCCCATTCCGACCGCAAAAAACCCGGGTAATGTTCATCAATTTTTAGTCCGATTTTGACATTGACCAATTTGAGTATTTGACCGGCCCGAATTTTTGCCAGCCCTATTAGGTCAAATGGAGAAGAACAACCCCCCCCCCCTCCCCAACACACACACACACACAGAAAACACCCTAGTCATTCAGCGGAACCTGAGTTAGTACTAGGTTAAGTATGGTTCAGTTCATACTCAGTCACATCGACAATGTCATGTTCCTGCTGCCATAATGCTCATTCTCATCTTGAGTTCATACTCAGTCACATCGATAATGTCGTGTTCTAGGACAGCCGCCCTAACAGTCATTTTCTTATCTTTGTGTACCCATTTGGCAGTTCATCGATGATGGGACAATGGTGTCACCAACTGTGTTTGCTCGAAGATGCCTGTCTTATCTGATGACCAACATGCCCCAACAAGCCCTAGCCGACGCAATGCAAGCCCAGGTGGTTTCCGCAGAATGGCCAACCGCCTTCTACCTCCAAGCTGCAGCCCTTTTCAGCCTCGGGATGGACAATGATGCCCAAGAGACGCTCAAAGACGGGACGTCCTTGGAGGCTAAATGGAAGAAGCACTGATCAAAATGTATAGGGGGAAAGGGAGGGCCTTTTCATAATTTTTCGGGTTTTTTTTGGAGTTGCATATGTTGCTGTATGTATTGCAAAAACATTGAAACTGTATGTATCCTATTCCTAGGAGGGAGGGGATGAGTTTGTTTGTGTCTGCAGTGTGCAACCAACCATAGAGTTAAGATGTTATTTATGAAAAGTTTGTATGCAAATGCAAATGCTGCTGTTGCTGGGCTGTTTTCACTTCTTATTTCATCCATCCTCAAATCCAAAAAACTGCTGAGGGGTGCCACACATCTTTTTTAACTGACTCACGGGTCACTACTTTTTTTTAATGCATTCTCAGGTGACATTAAACTTACTTAAGTAACTGGGGGGTGACATTTCGGTCATTTTGACTGAAATCCGGCTAAATATGTTGAAAAGGACAAATATACCCTTATTTTTCTCTCTAATTTAACTTAATCTGCCATTATATCTCTTCCCCTCTTTTCTTCATCCTCTTCCTCCATAATTCTCTTTTCTTTGCTCTATCTATGGCAAATTCACCTTTGATTCATTCAAAGAAATTACAAGGGCCCAATTCTCATCACCTAATACTATGACCATCACCATCACCACCACTGCCACTATTGTTACAACTGAAGTGAGGTGAGTGAATTTTGCAAATTCACCTTTGAATCTTCAGCTTGCCAGGAAGATAGACAAGCTTGAGAAGCATGTCGCACGGTTCGTTCAGGGCCCTATGCAGGCTCATGTTCTGGCGGATGTCCATCATCTTAGGTTTGAGTCGGGTGAGAGGTTAGCCCCTCAGCAAGGTGTTGCCAACAAAAGATCACCATTTCAGCACCCCATCAACCCTAAATTGAAACCCAGAATGCACAATTCGCAACTCTAGGCATGCAAAGGTTTAATCAATCATGTAACCAAACATCAAATGTTGGAGGACATACAACAAATCTGCATCAATCCTAAGCTCAATCAAGATAAAAGATAAAAATTGACCATACCAAACTCAAATTCAAGGCCAAACGTTTACTAATCTGTTCAAATTCAACTTGCCTAGAATGTTAAATCCAACCAAAAACCCAGAAAATTCCACTAACCCAACCACGAAAACCAACAACCCAGAAAAAGAACCCCCCTCGTCATGGCTTCTGGACTTTTCTTAACTTAACGTGTGAGGCATCCTCAATTCCTCACAGAAAAAGCTTGATTTTATCAGCATGAAGTTGAAGGACAATTTCAAAACATATCCAACCAGAAGACTCAACTCATCTATGGCGATGATGATGCAAATCACCATTGCTGCTACTTCTTCTTCAACTTCTTCACTTCCCACTGCCATACCACTCCATCCGTTCACTTCTCATCTTCCAATTTCAGGTCGAATTGAATTCTTAGTTCGAATTGCTAGCGCATAATAACTCATGTTCTGGCGGATGTTCATCATCTTAGGTTTGAGTCGGGTCGTTGGTGATTCAGAGGGAGAGTGGTGGAGGAGAAAGGTGGTGGGAGGAGGAGTTCATGAGGATGGAGGATTTTGAGGTGGAGAAGTTTTGAGCAGGGAAATCAAGGGCAAATCGGACACTTCACTCATTTTTTGAAGGGTAAATCAGACTTTTCAATGTTTCCGGCCAAAACACACCAGAATGTCACCCCCCAGCCACTTAAGTAAGTTTAATGTCACCCGAATCGTTAAAAAAGTTGTGGCCATGAGTCGGTTAAAAAGATACGCAGACCCTCAGCAATTTTTTGCCTCAAATCATGCCTTGTAATTTCAGCCTCAAGGCTCAAAGCAACAGATGTATTCTTACTTTATTAGCTTGTGGTGTTGAATTCAAATAGAGATGATGAAATTTGAAGCTATCTCTCTCTCATATTAAGGATGTGCTTTTCAACAAGATTCAGAGCTTTTTTTCAACGGATGTGATGGAGAGAGATCATGCGTTCGAGTTTGTTTGGAATTGTTCACGTAGGGTTGTGGGGTCTTTACATGAGTCACGTACCCAGTTGGGGTTAGCTAATGAAGGATCTAAACCAAGAGTATAGCTAATGAAAGATCTAAACCAAGAGTATAAACCTCAACTAAGGCCTATTCTTTCGGTGGATATGTAAAAGTTGAGTAAATAAGGACAAGTAGATTTAAGTAGTTCATATAAAAGTAGATAATGGGTTAATTTTAGAAATAAATGAGTTATGTAAACTTTGATAGTTTTGATTACTCTTTTATTAACAATAATAGTATAAGACAAGCATGATGGACCTAGGTGCTAGGTCAACCACATATTAAAATAGGTCACTTTTTTTACACGATGAATGTAGAAAATAATAAATTTTAAAAATATCAATGAATTTTGCAATAATTTTAACTTATGATGAATTTAATAATAAATATTAATGAAATTTTCTAAGATTTAATACCTTGATGAACCTAGGTAAGCTTGTAAGATTAGGATTTTGCACCCAAATAGGCCACCACCTCTTTTGGTATGAAACATCTTATGCTTATCCATTAACAACAAATGAGAGAAATTCCCATAACTATTCTGAAGACAAAAGTATCTGATGAAAATCTGCTCATCATCATACATGATCCAAAATTGCTGAAACAAGTTTCAACTTATACCATCATTTGCTACATGAATATAATTTTCAATTCCAAGTATGCAAAAGGGCTTTTGGGGGAACAATTGCATTGCAACATGAAGAAAACAATAAAAAGCAGTACTATTTTTTTTGTCAAGAGTTTGTCCCCACAACTTTCTGAGACAAATGGGAGCACATGACCATCATTCATTCACATTGGTGGTTGGCTAGTCCCAAGCAACTGACCCACCAGGTTAGTCACCTGAAATTGAAAACACACACATTTAACTTTTGATTAGCCACTCAAATCAGTGTCTAAAACCACTGGAAAGCATATCCTCCAGGAAAAGTGTCAAAAATCCCACTTGTGTGGTTCATATGTAATCCCCAGAAACAAGTACAAAACAACAAAGAATCCTTGACATTGATGAATTTCCTGATGCTGGGTAGAGTTTGTTTGATAGGAATTAAGAAAATGACCCTGACATGTTATTGCAAGATTTCAGCAATCTGAATCACAGTTGATTGAAGTTGTTATTCTGAGTTAGTACTGTACTCCTGTTGCTACAATTGCTTTCAACTCTAACGAAGGATATGTTCTTTTGGGTTAATATCCCCTTTAACCTAACTCAACCAAAACCAATACTCCGAAATCCCGCCATAAGTAGCATCGGCAAAAGTTCGGGTCCTGGTCAAATTCAGGTCGGTCAAATCGGTCAATGTCAAAATTCCAATGAAGATTTGATGACTGTTACCCGGTTTTTTAGGTCGGATAATTCGAATAGACATAAATTTAGGTCATAATTGGGTTCGAGCAATAGAAATATGAGAAATATTGTGTCCGAATTTCCAGTCAATTCAGTCAATATTAAGATTTGGATGAAAAACCTATGACTAAACCCAGTTTTTTCATTGTCGGACAAATTGGGGTATTCAGGTCAAATGGAAATTTTGCCAGCTCTAGCCACAAGGCGAGTTATGGAGGGGTCAGATGTAACGTCTTACTCTTACCCCAAAATTTTGCAATTCAGAGCTTTATATAACTCAACCCAAATTTACCAAATTTCCCCATATTTCCAACACTCAACTTTTCAACTTTTACCTGAACTTAACATCTTTACTCAATCTTCCCATACCCCTGAAAAAACAGACCCTAAGATGTCTTTTTTGGAGAGAGGGGGTGATTGCCCCCTGGACAAGGTTATAAGGAGCCATAGAAGCCAACAACCATATGTGCACATAGTAATCAGATTTCAATGCTTCCCATGTAATCAGGTAAAGTATTCGAGAAGAGAACTACTCAGTAAGCAATTACAACAAAATACAGAGCTAGTGTTGTTGCTGCAATGCATTTAGCTTCCTGTATTCCTTTAGCTATATTAGATTTTCAGGGTTTGGGACCCTGGAGGGCTGATGAGTTGTAAGTTGAAAGTTTCAAGATGTCAATTAGTTGTGCACTATTTAGAGGTATGGCGATCGTTCTGCTTTCAGAGAGCATAGATTTCAGAAGGCATAGTTCATATATTCCTACTGGAAATTTCACATGGAAAAGATTTAGAACAAGAGACGGGACAATGACATTGGAGACAACCTTCACCACAGGAAACTTTGCAATTGATAGGCAATCTAATGGGTAGAGAAAGAATTATGATGGGGAGGGGAATTACAGCTAGATAACATTTGTATACAATGAATGACAAAAAAAAGTTTGCTGAACTGCAACAAGAAGAGAAAAATAGTTTACCTGCCAATACTTTGAAACACATCGATCGATGCAACTGTTTTCAGCCATATTTAGCTCAGACTCCTTGTAGCTACAAAAGAAGAGAATGTCGTTATCAGTAACCTCAGGTTTCTTCCACGTTATTAACACATAGAAAGAAGGATATTGTAAAATGGGATGTCGATAGTACCTTTTATCAGTGCATTTGCGAAAGCATGTGTGGGTGAGCCTGGAGCAAATAAGGCAGATGAAGTCAGTCGAGCGGATTTTTGCTCAAGACATGACATATATATAAATATATCCACCATGCCTTGTTTGTGTCAAAATAAAATCACACAACATACAATCTTTCGCAACTAACAACTTTCTGAACAGCAAAATGGGGACAGAATCAATGTTACATACTTGTTGAATAATTCGACCCTGTACTCCATCTCCTTCTCGGCCATAAACAAGACCTGCAGGAATTTGACAAAAACACCATTTACCAATCACCATAGAGAATAGGAACTACAAACCAGAGACTACTTTATAAGACAAGCAAAAGACTTCTGCATTAGGGTGTGTTCTTTTAGAGGTAAGGTAAGGTTGGGTTGGTAATATTAGATAAGTTTCAGTAAAACTAATAAAGAATGGGTGAATCTGGGTTGGGCTAAATGAGTAAAAATTGGGTATTTACCCACTAAAGAACAGACCCTCGTGGGTAAATACCCAAGTTTTACCTGTTTTAGCTCAACCCAAATTTACCTATGGCTCCCACTTCCAGTTTTCGGTGCTAGGGGGAGAAAGGGGGGGGGGGGGGAATTTGATGTGAAAGGAGAGATTTTTATTGTAAATTTTGGGTGTTTCTAGGTCTTGGGTGTGTTCCTTAGTGGCTAAATACCCAACTTTTACCATTTTATCCCAAACCCATATTTACCCAGCGCTCCCACCTCCAGTTTTGGGTGCTAGGGGAGGGGTGTGAATGTTTGGTGTGAAAGGATAGATTTTTATTGCAAATTTTGAGTCTTTCTACAGCCCGTGTGTGTTCTTTAGCGGGTAAATACCCAATTTTTATGCATTTTAGCCCAACCCAAATTTACCGATTGCTCCAACTCCCACATTCGGGTGCTAGGGGGGAGGGGGATGAAAGTTTAATGTGAAAGGAGACATTTTTATCGTAAATTCTGGGTGTTACTAGGCTCAAACACCCAGGATTTACAATCAAAATCTCTCCTTTCACATCAAAGTTTCATCCCTCCCCATCTAGCACCCAAAATTGGAAGTGCGAGCGTGGGGAATACTGCAAAGAAGGTCCAAACTCCATACTCCATACAGTGCCATGGCTTAAAGGCTTAAGATCGAAGATCAGCCTCACTTCTTTCAAAGTTTCAAAAATTCACACAAGCAGCAGGAAGGTAAACAAACTGGACACATCCTAAGGTGTCAGAAGAGCTCCCATAGCAAACTCTTAGATCATGTTACCTATGCACTATGTACTACTCCATGGAAAAGAAGTAGAAGACTTTTAGAGAGACATTTTGCTCACAAAATCCCTGATGCTTGCTAACAGATAAGTTAACCCCCTTATACGCAAAATCAAGGTAAAAATAAAATCTTTAACCCCTTTTCTACACAAAATAAACCAAAGAATCCAATATTTTCTCAGTTCAATGAATTTTCAAGGGCTACAGGACTACACTTTAAGATTGAATTCAATCCATGAACAAAGAGTAACAACAAAATTGAAAATACCTGATCCTTTGTCAAACCAGGTGGTACTCCACTGTTAGCCATTGCAAACTGAAAACAAAATAATAATAAATCAGTAATTAAGCACCAAAATTAAAAACCCTTTACAGATTAATCGTACGAAATACTCAAAATCAACCGAAATTGCAGATCAGCTGAAACTTGAATGTTTTTTTCCCCAAATAGATTGCGATAGATAAAGCTTTTAAGTTTGGGGCAAATATGTTGGTAATCAGCAGAAAGAGAGGAAGAATTACCTAGTTAGAAATTGACGAATTGCAAATTTGAACCCTGAAAAGAATTTCCGGGAAGAAGATCTTGAAGTTGGATTGATGGAGCAGGTTGTGGGTTTAGGGTTTTAAGTTGGAGTTCAGTTGCTCCTTACCCAGGAAGCCGAAGTAGTTCCCAACAGAAGCTATTGATACAGAAGTTAAACTCCTGCATAACCAAAATACCCTTGGGCCTTCAATCAGCACTTCGTAGGGCTGGGCCGGCTGGGCCTTGCCTTGGACTCCTTCTAGAGAAATTTATTAGGGTTATTTTATAGACCTATCAATTCGGGGAGACGGACGGGTTACGGGTAGGATAAATAGGGATTGGGTGTGTTTCGGGTTCGGGTTAATACGGCCGGTGTATGCAGGCTTTAGGTCAACCTTATGGGTTATGATTGCGACCTTTTTCCGTTTTTCTTTTAAAAAATTTATCTTTAAATATTATTTTTAGTACAATATACATAATAAAATATGATTATCTTCTAATACTGATATATTATTGTAAATATTTTATCTTAAATTAGAGAAATAATATATGAATGAGTTGCGGTTATAGTTTAACAGTCATGAATTACAACGAAAAGTCACAAATTTTAATAGATTTGAACGTAAAAAATAAAGTTTTCGGGTCAAACGGGCGGGTCCGGTTTGACCCTCTAATTTCCGGGTTTTCCGAGTTTAGTATATTTCGGATTCGGGTCGAGAAAATTATGTTCAAAACCCATAATTTCCGGTCAGGTTCGGGTCGGGTCAAAGATTGATAGGTCTAGTTATTTACCATAAGGGATCATCCATGAAGCAAATCTATTATAAGTTTCAAGCAAGATAATGTGGTTTCAATTTGTGAAAAATATAATTGTACATGGCTTGAAAATAGCCAAAGGAATGGAAATCACAAACCTTGAACTGAGGGTGGACTCCCTCTTCTCCTTCCGCATGTTAACTGATTAATCAATGCAAAAATGTGGATCAAAATGCCGGAGTGGGACTATGGGAAGTCCTAGTTGAACTGTGTAGGGATGCAAACCAGGTGGCAGACGCCTTAGCCAAATTAACTTTAGACACTGATGTTGTTAATGTTCAGTTCTTAAATGAACCTCCAAGAGAGGTGAGTTACTGGTTCCACGAGGATCGAATGAGAGCTCGTGGGTTACTTGCTTTGTAATCTTTTTCATGCTTTTATGCACTGTTCTTTTATTCGGTACTGTGGAATTTGAAAAAGTGTGGTGAAGTGTTGTGAGTTGTGGTAAATGTGGTATAAGTGAGGAGAAAGAATGTAAAGAGTAGAGGAGAGTGAAAAATGTAAGAAAATATATTGGTAATGATTGTGATAAAGTATGGTGAAATGTGGTAAAATATTGAGTAGTGTGGTGCGGTGTGGTACTGCACCACAACATATCGCTTAAAAGAACAGAGCCTTAATAAAGGTGTTTAACCCACCTATTACACCAAAAAAGAAAAACTAATTGTTAATACAGTGTTGATCGACTTTAGATTTGTAGCATTCTTCTTAACACCAACTATATTCTATCATTTCATTGTCTCTTTGTCAAACACCAGCAAGCAATAGTTTAGGCTCACGGAGTAGATATTTACTTGCGCCAATAGATCATACTTGAAACTTGAAACAAATGTGTTTATGATAAAACCGTGAGAATTTTCTTTGTTGATTCATTCCTCATTCAAAACAATCATCAACATAATAATAATAATCAACTTCTTTAACTTCTATTTCTACAGATCTACCAAAACTCGCATGAAGACGAGAAGACCACGGTCTCATCAAAAACCAACACGAAATGCAATGTCACGGGGAGAAAATTCATTAAATTAAATAATAAAACTAGTAGTAGATACATGATAAATTAAACATACTCAAATAATTGAGAATTTGGGCATTCATCCAAAACATTTCCACCCCAATATCTTAGTATTTTTATGAAACAAATAAAATGAGTACTCAACAAGCGCTTGTGGCCTAATGGATAAGGCATTTGACTTCTAATCAAAGGATTGTGGGTTCGAGTCCCACCGAGCGTGTTATAATTTTGTAATTCTTATGCATGAGAGAGTAAGAAAATATTTTGTAATTTAAGTTCCCAACGACCACTCTATTAATTTTAATGCATGAGAGAAAACGGAGAGAGTATATATAGCTTTTGTTTAATCTTATTCTTTACCAAAAAACAAAGAACCATCTCTATTTATTGGGCTGTAGTTACAGATTTCATTTAATTAGGAGTTATTATAGATTTCATTTTGGGAGGTTCTCCTTATTTGAGTTTTGTTTCTCCATCAGTTTCAATGTCAAAGGAACGACAATCTTTGGCTTCATGATCCAAGGTTTTGTGCAGAATCATAGAGAGCTAAAACCAAAGACGTGCTGAAGTCTCGTTGCAAGCGTTCTATTTCTAGTTACCAAAGCACAAAATACTCTACAACCAAAGGCAACGCAACTCGCTAAAAACACTGAATAGTATTCATTAGGATGAAGAAACCAGATTACAATTGCAGTTAGTTATACAACACAGCTGAAATAAACAGGCAAGTTTTTGGCAGACTTGCAATCTAGAGCAAACAACCATAGGTAGCCCTCGAACTCAATCCCCACTAGCACAACCCTTGCATCCACAGTGAACGCATTCCACGACCTTCTCTTCCCTCAGATGCTTGGGCACTCTGCAAACGCACGTCGTCCCGAAATTGTGATCTCTTGGTTGAATGCATCGTAGGCAACAAAGCCGTTCATATCCCGGCTGCAGTTCAAACAGAACATATAAGAAAACCGCAACTATCTGTTGTCTTAAAAGGTAAAAGCTTATAAAATGTCAACACACCATGAAAATACGGAGGTTGGCAAGGGTTTCTTCTGTAGAAAGGTAAGGTAAAGTTCGGTAAAGTAAAGTTAGATAAGTTTAGGTAAATTAGGTGTTGAAATATAGGTAAAAACTGATAAATTTGGGTTGGGTTTTGGGTAAATGTGGTATTTATCCCTCTAAAGAACATAGCCTAATCAGTGGTTATGTTATGTCACAGGTAAAGACAGCAGCTATTCATTATGTGGCTTAACATCTAGAAAGGGGTAATTCTAGAGTTCTACCAGGAAAACTAACCCAAAACAAGTTCTCAAAATCCAGATAAACTTTTCAGCCAAAACATGCACTTAATTACCAGTTTACCACCCAAGCTCTTTACAAAAAGTCTAAGTGTTGGGAGAGTAATGTGTCCATACAGACCTTCTTCCACTTAGCAATCAGATTTCTGTCCGCATAGCCCTGATCCAAGCAGAATTCGTACAGCTCTTTCGAAATCTCATTTCTTCTATAGTAAAGATCGTATACGTAGCGGCTTTTCTGATGGGCAATTTTGAAAATCGGCCACAGGGTTTCACACTTGCGCTTGCCATCATGCGAATCCAATTGAGCTGCTCAAAACAAAACAGAAGAGGCTGTCAGAAATCAGAATGCTTGAATTTGATTTTGAATTGAACACATGGCACAAACATTAACGAACACTAGAAGAACAAAACCAACAAACCTTCTCTCATCTTGGACTCTAGCTCCTGAAGTGTAGGTTCAATCAATTCCCACCCTTCAGGGTACTTCACCCGGTTTGTCCTCACCTTAGGCATCGTTGAAACCTCAACTGCAATTTTCAACAATCTGAAGAACATAAATCATAGTCAGTACCAACATTTTGAGTTGTAGATCCTGACTAACACAGTGGTCCGTAACATCTGGGTCAGGCAATCCACATATTGTACTTCAAACAAAATGGAAATCCCCACACTTAAGGCTCTGTTCTTTGGAGAGGTAACGTAAGATTGAGTAAAGTAAAAC
Source organism: Portulaca oleracea (assembly GCA_029582165.1). Taxonomy (NCBI): domain Eukaryota; kingdom Viridiplantae; phylum Streptophyta; class Magnoliopsida; order Caryophyllales; family Portulacaceae; genus Portulaca; species Portulaca oleracea. The sequence continues at coordinate 31,556,255 of CM055886.1, forward strand.
TGGGTAAGCTGGGCAAAAGTTGAAAAGTTGAGTGTTGAAAATATGGATAGAAATGAACAAATTTTGAGTGAGTTGTGTAAAGGGGAATTTATCCTCTATAGACCTCATTTACCTAACCCAAACCATTTTTACCCATCCTATCCATAATTTAGGGTTGTGCATTAGTCCAAGACTCGACCGAAGAACACCGAAAACCGAACTTACGTTTTTTGTAGGACCAAACTGACTAGCTAATATACTGGACTCGAGACCCACCGGACAGACCAAAATGTACTGAACGGCTAAGATACATTTCAAAATTAGCTGTTGTCCTGCACCCTACTGTTGGTTTTTGGCTCAAATTACATGCAATTAAGGGAATTGAGCAAGCTAAAAGGACCAGTACCTAACCTGTGAATTCAAACGGGTCAAAAACCCTAAACTTTCGGGCGGATTAGGGTTTAACAAGACCACTTACAAACTTACCCTTCAACATATGAAAAGGCAATTCCTTACCAAACTAATTGGCTAATAACAACCCTAATTTAAGACGATGAAATTTGAGAAATTGGAATATCAATGCCCCAAATTATTTCACCCAGCTACAATAACTTGAATCTTATGCACCTCCTCCCAGAAATATATATTGATGAAACAAGCAATTACTAAAGACATGATTATACACCCAATTTTCATAAACACAACCAGAGACGCAATCAATTTAAAGCACTAAAAGCAAATTACTTGGTTATTAGAAGAGAAGTAGAGAAGACATACCCAGAAAGTAGAAGTAACGATTCTAGGGTTGGAGCTTGAAATCTGAAAGGGAGAATTGAGTCGAAAGAAGACAGTGGTCGTCCGGAAAAGGAAATTAAATCAAAAACTCAAACCTTGATTGAATTTGAAGCCGTATTTATTCGTTTTTGCGAGGTCGGTCATCCTCAGTCCGACTCGAATTGGATTCAATTCAATTAATGAAATGAACAAACCTAATTTTGCCACCCACCTATACAAAAGACCTAAAATTATTATCCACAAATAAATTTTAGAGAAGAACTGGATTCAATAATGTTCATTGTCACGGTCTTCAATATTACCCGTTATATAATGTTTGTCATTTGACTAAATTTTGACCTACCGTCATTGTAATTTTAGTAAATTATCTTTTTAATTGCGATGACTTAATATTTTAATTTATTATAATTTGTGAGTAATTAACGATCAAAATTTAGTCAAATGACAAATATTTAGGACGGAGATAGTAATTTTTTATATAATATTTTATTAATAATTGTAATATTATAGTTTTAGTAATATTTTCGTTATGAATATAATAATAGTGATTTTATATAACAAGTCATTGTATATGTTGAGAAACTTACGGTAAAAATTTTAAAGTTTGACTGTACAATTTAAAAAACAACCGTTAGAACGGAGGGAGTAATTACATTTAACATCCACTAACATTGTTGAACTGGAGATTTTAGCCATGAGCTTTGGAAAATGACATTTATCCTGTCTAACCTTTTGTAGTTATAATAAAAATCTATCTAATTTGGTGAGTGTGTATCAAACAGATCGTGTTGCCCCTATTATGTAAAATAAAAAGACGAAACTATCCTTCTTATTTACACTTGTAATTTTAATATTTTATAATCATAGTTATTTGGTTTAATAATTTTTATATTTCTTAATTATAATTATTTTGTGAATAAGGTCTAATTTTATTTTTACAGTTAATAAATTATGATGTTAGCCTTATTTATAGTTTTTCCGAAGTTTATGAAAGTACCTTTTCATAAAAATGGTAGTCTCTACGGTAGTAACTTTTATAATAAATTTTTAAAAATTCCACAATATGGACTAATGGTAGTCTCTACAATAGTAACAGGGCAAACAAGAATGGGCGCTGGGGAGGTTAATAAGTTTGTTTGGAAGCTGGGTGAGAGTGGAGTCCCACAGGGAGTGTATGTAAGTGATGGTGCTTGGGACAGGGATTCTTTGAGAGGAGGCATAGGGTGGATTTTGAAGATGGACGGGTTTGCAATGGGTCAAAAGGCAGAATGCATTCTGGCGTTATCAGCGTTTCAAGCAGAGCTCCAGCCTCCAGGCGATTGAAAGCATACTCAAGGATGCGATCTGCAGAAGCCTCTCTAGAATCAGAATTGAAACGGATGCAAGTGAGGTGATCAGTGCATTCAAGGATCAGGCGACCATCAGTCCATACTGTGGAAGTCTGCTTGCTCATTGTCATTTATTGCTTTTAAATTTCACTTTATGTTTAATTACTAAGGTTAGTAGGAATACCGCTAAGGAAGCACATTCTCTTGCCCAAAGGGGAAGAGGAGAGACCTTCCATAACAGGTAGTTGTTATTTTCAATTATCTGTCTGTCCATCCCAAAAAAAAAAAGAGTATTTTATTGAAGTTATATTTTCTAATTTTCTTACAGTGTGTTTGTATTCAATTTAGGAGGGGGAAGGGAAGGGAAAGGAGGGTAAGGTAATGGTGGGGAGGGGAAAGGAAGGGAGGTGATTAGGGTTAACTTTGTTTGGATTTATTAATAAGGGGAAGGGATGGCAAATGTTAAAATTCTTCCCTTCTCCCTCATTCCTCTTCATTTTGAGGGTTAAGAAAATGGAGGGGAACGGAAGGGAATGGGGGTTAAGTGTTCCCCTCCTCTCACCCTCTAATTATTTTTCCAAACATGAAAAATTAGACAATTCTCTTCCCTTCCCCTCCTTTACCTCCTCCAATACAAACATACTATTAGTGAAGATTTGGCTTACATTTTTGTTGATACTATTATTAAACCGTTTAAACTTGCTTCAATTAACCAACAAATTTTCTAACCAAACTTCTTATTCTTCATCAATAGACCTTCATTACATCTCAGGTCAAGCTCATTCAAATTGAAATTGAACTATAAAATTATCAATCCCAACTCTCAAAATTCATCTTCTTCTCCCTCATTGTGAACACTACCCCTTGAAGTGAACTACCATGCCCGCTACCATTTCGCTCGCACTAAAAACACCACCAATTCAATCACCATTAACACAACACCACCATCATCAACAATCAACTGCCACTAACCAATATGACCATTGAACCACCCCAATGCCACCATCAATACTCTCACAGAATGGGTCAATACCCAAAGATCAACCCAAACCAATTTGTTCAAAGTCCCCAATTTATCCACCACCCACAAACCCTAACACATAAATTCACTAACATTTGATGTCAAAGGACCGATAACCTCCCCAAAAACCACCAAATCTGAGTGAAATCAGCCCAAGAAAACCTCATTTGCTTCTCTCTGCTTCATGAGAATCAAGATCAGACCCGATGTTTGTTGCCCAAACCCAACCTGGTTTAAAGTGAACAGTGACCACCAATTGGTCAAAATTTTGCCATTTAAGCAAGAAGAAAAAGCAAAATGCTCTAGGACAGTTCAAGAAAATTGAACGCTATAGAATTAAACACGAACTTCTAAAGTCAAATTTTAATACGAGAGAGAAATAGCTTAAAATGGTGCACAACTGAAATGCAAAATTTAACATTGATTTCTGCAGTTAACACACCATTGCATACAAAATAAAACCTCCTGATTCCTGAATGTTGTCCCCTGATTCCTACTCCTGGAAATGCCACTAGTTAGCCACTACAACTAGCTGGAAGTTGAGGTTACAACCATGACATTCACAACCTACTACAATCAACTATCATTCATACTGTGCCTCTTCTTCCTCATCTTCATACTCTTCCTCGTCTGCCGTCGCATCCTGGTACTGCTGATACTCGGCCACGAGATCGTTCATGTTGCTCTCGGCCTCTGTAAACTCCATCTCGTCCATCCCCTCCCCGGTGTACCAATGCAAGAAGGCCTTCCTCCTGAACATGGCTGTGAACTGCTCGCTCACCCTCCTGAACATCTCCTGGATCGATGTCGAGTTCCCGATGAACGTCGACGCCATCTTCAGGCCGATTGGTGGGATGTCGCAGACCGTGGATTTGACGTTGTTGGGGATCCACTCGACAAAGTAGGACGAGTTCTTGTTCTGGACGTTGAGCATCTGCTCGTCCACCTCCTTGGTGCTCATCTTGCCCCGGAACATGGCGGATGCCGTCAGGTACCGCCCGTGACGTGGGTCGGCTGCGCACATCATGTTCTTGGCGTCCCACATCTGCTGGGTCAGCTCCGGGACGGTCAGGGCTCGGTACTGCTGGGACCCGCGGGATGTCAAGGGCGCGAAACCCACCATGAAGAAGTGGAGACGCGGGAATGGGATGAGGTTGACGGCTAGTTTCCGGAGGTCGGAGTTCAGCTGACCCGGGAACCGCAGGCAACATGTTACTCCAGACATGGTTGCTGATATCAAGTGGTTCAGATCACCAACTGTAGAAAAATGAATGACCTCCAATTAGATTTCATTAGAACACACATCAATCACAAACAATCAAGTTTCATTGCAAAGAAAGAATCTTAGCTATCACATTCAACTACCCAAGTGTAAAATGATGAACATGACTATAAAAACATGAACCCACAAGGGGTTAAATCACCAAATGTAGAAAGTTGAATAACATCAATTAGAACACACATCAAGTGCCCAGTTTACAACAATGAACATTTGATTTTAAAGCATGAGCCTAATCCCAGTAAAGCAAGTGTAGAATGATGAAAATTAGATTATAGAACATGAACCGAGAATGGTTGAAATACTTACAGCTTGGAGTGGTGAGCTTCAGAGTCCTGAAGCAGATATCGTACAAGGCTTCATTGTCAAGAACCATACACTCATCAGCATTCTCCACTAACTGATGTACAGACAAGGTAGCATTGTAAGGCTCAACAACAGTGTCAGAAACCTTGGGTGATGGAAAAACTGAGAAAGTCATCATCATCCGATCTGGGTACTCTTCCCGGATCTTTGAAATCAAAAGGGTTCCCATCCCAGATCCTGTCCCACCTCCCAACGAGTGACAAACTTGAAACCCTGCAACACCCACAACCAGATCAGTACAAAAACACCAAAAACAAACAACATCAAAAACAAAGAAAGAAAGAAACACTTTTCTTTGAGGCATTTCGTCGAATACCTTGCAGGCAGTCACAATTCTCAGCCTCCTTCCTGACAACATCAAGGACAGAATCAATCAACTCAGCACCTTCAGTGTAATGCCCTTTAGCCCAGTTATTCCCAGCACCAGATTGTCCGAAAACGAAGTTATCAGGGCGGAAGATCTGACCGTAAGGTCCAGATCGAATGCTGTCCATGGTACCAGGTTCAAGGTCCATAAGAACAGCACGAGGAACAAACCTACCACAACTGGCTTCGTTGTAGTAGACATTGATACGCTCCAATTGAAGGTCGTTGTCGCCTTGGTACCTCCCGGTGTCATCGACGCCATGCTCGGCGCAAACAACCTCCCAGAACTTGGCACCGATTTGGTTACCGCATTGACCACCTTGAATGTGGAGGATTTCACGCATTTTCGCCGGTGATTTTGGTGACCCCCTTTACGACTTACAGAGAGAGAGAGAGAGAGAGAGAGAGAGAGAGAGAAAGAGAGAGAGAGATTGGGGGGAATTGAAATGGGGAAGAAGAAGAGGAGGAGAAATATTAATAGAGAGAGAAAGAGGAGGGAGAAACGGCTACTTTTTGAGGGATTTTGAATTCAAATTAGGGTTTGTTTCGGAAGAACCCTATCTCGTCACAATTCGAGGCGGGTGTTGTGTAACGGATAAAGAACCAACGGCTAGGATTTAATCTTTTTTCTAGTTTTTGAGCCTGCAAAAAGTATTCTTTTTGTAGATTATCTTTTTTACAGCTGGCAAACAACTTGCCATGGTGGTGTTGTTTTTTTTTAAACCCAATTTGTCATTCTTTAGTTGTTTTGAAACGAAGATTATTTAATTTATTCCGCTGTCTTATATTATTTTATATTATTTTATAGGAAAAATTACTCTATGGTGTTGAACAAGCAAAGACTTTCATTGAGATAATTTTTATATTAAGACGTTGTCATCAATCAAACCAGATTTGACCAAGAAAGTATTTACAGTTTGGTTCTTTGTATAGGTCTAATAGATTATCATTGACTAGATATAGGCCGTGTTTTATACTGCGGTTGGCAAACTGCGGTGCCACACGATACAACAGTTTGCCACAACCCACCACATTTCACCACAAATCATTACTTTTTTCTCTCCTCACTTTTCTCTCTCCTCACTTTTCTCCTCTACTTTTTACATTCTCTCTCCTCACCTACCCCACATACCAATAACCTACCACAATTCCACCACACCTCACCACAATTCCACCACACCTCACCGCAAAATACCCCAGTATAAAACACGGCCATACTCGTGGCCCGAGTCGAGTGACGGATTTAGATGATCGTAATAGGGGTGGCCACTGTATCATCACTTTCACATAATAAAATAAGGGAAATTGGATTCTAATAATACGAACTTTTGGCCATATAAGACTTAATAATACGAACTTTCGATTTGGTTATGAATAATATGAACTTTGACCCCCTGTTGCCCACAGTAACACGCCACCGAGTTAGCTTTATTTTGACTCGTCGGTAAAATGACCTGGCGGTGGCGGCACGTGCCCTTGCTGTTTGACATTGTCAGGTCAACCTTTGACTTAAAAAAAAAGTCACGTCAGCCTATGTTTTCCCTCCAAACAATTCCCACTTCAACTGTACGTTAGTTTTTTTTTTTTTGAAAAAAACTCCCCTCAACTCCTACTGTAACATTCATCCATCATCTTCATCTTCTATTCTCTCTCTAAACTGCGACGAACTGCTTTGGGTTTGGGAAAGGGTTTTGTGAAAATTTGCTTGCAAATCTACATCAATCGGTTGCAGGTGACGTCGTGGGTAGTTCTTAAGGAAAATGTATTTGTCCATGACTCTTAGCAATATCCAAACAAGTTAACCATTTGGTTATTAAGTTATATCTCCATCTTGTCATACATACCGTAAGAAGATCAAGCCAAGTGAAGATGATGAAGATACAAGCCGGTCAAACATCATTTTCCCAACAATCTTAAAAACTATTATATATACAAGACAAGATCGGAGGAGGCTAAGAGTACATTGGACATCCAAGATTCAAGAGTGATTACAAAGATAAGTAATTTTATATTTTACAAGTTTATTAGTATCAATTTTTCATATAAGTTTGTTAAGTTTTATAGAGAAAGTTTAATGGTTAAAAATTTATTAATCATTTGTTTATCTATATGTGTTTTGTATAGATGAGAAATTGATACATAAGAGTACTAAAAGCAAAGGCACAGGTTAGTGTTTTTCTTCCTTGCAATAATGACAATGTCGACGGAACCCTAGCTTTGATAGGGTAAAAGATTCTTTTTTTTTTTTGCAAAAAAATTATGTTTTTTAAACTTTAGGGTTCCTGTGGAGGTAATCTAGATGGAAATTTTATCCTTTAAAGTTAGGGTTCCTTCACAATACGTTTTTGGGGGTTTAAAATTGAATAAAATGGTAACAATTGTTCTTGTTTTTTTGTCTTATGCAGAACAATGTCTTTGATGTGGTGGGTTTGACAATTTACTAGGGGGTAAGTTTGTGAAGGACCCAGAATATAGATATGATGGTGACATGGTGAGATATGAGGCTTATGATGTGGATAAACTCTGTTATTTGGAGATAGTAGGGCTTGTTAAGGATGAAGGGTACACTAATGTAGAGAATGTGTACTATTCCATACATGGGTTTAGGGGTGAGTGGGACCGGGATCTCGGTAATTTTCGGAAGTCCCGGTCCCGGTCCCGGTTGTGACCGGAAGCAAAGTTTAGCTCCCGCTCCCGGTCCCACCGGGACCGGGAAATTTTTAGTCTCGGTTTTATAATTATTTTTACCAATTATTTGATTTATTTCCATTAAAAATAAAAATAAATTATACAAGCTTTATCTAATTTCACAAATGTGGGTGCTAGTTTATTTACATAGCCATTTTTTCCCAAATTAAAATTACTCAAAAACTAATACATAATGTTTTTTTTTCTCCGGGAAATAATTATGTTAAGTTCGAAATAGTAATAAATAAAATAAATCTGAAAAAAGAACACAATTTAAATTAAACAAGTTTATCAATCATCATGAAGTCACTTGATTTGTTACATATATATATATATATATATATATATATATATATATATTCCAACATGGTGTCCATCATTCATATTTGATATCCATGAAAATAATATTTAATGACCGCCAGAAATGCTTTGATGCTCACATGCTCATATAAGGTCCATGCTCATGTGATCTATTCCATATATATATATATATATATATATATATATATATATATATATATATATATATATATATATAAAATCGGGAATTCGGGACAGGGACCGGGAAATGAGGTCAAGTCCCACTCCCGGTCCCGTTGTTGACCGGGACTTCATTTTTAGTCCCACTCCCGGTCCCGCTCCCACTGGGAATGGGATTTTGAGACCAGGACTTGACCGGGACCGGGATGGGACCGGGATTCCCGGAATTTTTGCTCACCCCTACCTAGGTTGGACATGAAATTGTCATTGAGGAGGTGTTTCACACACTTTGAGAGCATTGATATGTTAAATTGTGTAATGACATATGGGGAGATAACTGTGTATGTTGTGCACACAGTGGATGAGACTATATTAGCTGATACAATAGTTGGGTATTTGGGACCCCCCCTGTCACACCTTCTGGAAAAATAGGGAAGAGGTTTAAAAGAGGGGCATCAAAGACTCCCAAAAAAAACACCCTTGCCTAGCAGCCCAAGCCTTTGTGGGGGAAAGAGAGTGAAATCTATGATTCCCAAATCCCCATTTAGGAGGGTGAAGTCCAAAAACAACACTGCCAAAATGGATGACTCTTTTGTCGATAACCCACCACCCAGGCATCTTCCCAAGTGGATGACCCTTTCAATGAACCAACCACCCAACAATCCCAAGTGGATGACCCTTTCAATGAACCAACCACCCAACAATCACAAGTGGATGACCCTTTTACTGAACCATCCACCAGCTTGTTGAGGACCCAATCATTCAACCCACCAACCAGCCTGACCACATTGTTGAGGATCCTATCATTCAACCTTCCAACCATCCGGACCATGTTGATAATGACCCTATCATTCAACCATCCTTCCAACATTCTGAAGTTGATGAGCCAGTCACTGAACCCTCTACCCATGCTGATGACCATGATTTGGGACAGAATATTGAGGAGCCTATGAATGACATTCCAGTTGGTAGAAGGGCTTCACAGAAGGTTGATAAAAGCAAGGAGAAGGTTAATAAAGGCAAGGAGACGGTTGTCTTCTATGATGATTCTAGTAGTGATCCTGATGATGAGACTTGGGTGCCGAGAAGAAAGGATGTTAATAATCAGATGATGATGATGTGCCTGTGAATGACATTATATCAGGTGGTAGGAAGATAAGAAGGAGATTGGATATGGATGGTGAACTAGATGGGTGTGAGGATGATGATGAATCAAGTGATGATGATGTTGAGGGTGAAAACTCAGTAAATGAAGAAGTTGATACCTCAGACAATGAATACAGGACTGCCAAGGTGAAGGAGGCTGAGTTTAAGAAGAAAAAGAGTGAGGAGGTGTTCAAAGATGATAAAAGTGTAGGGATAGACACAATAGAACATCCTCATGACTGTGTAAGTGACTACGATGACTCTGAGGCTGAGATGGAGACAGATGGAGACAGTGGAGAGGATGTTCCAAGGACGCTGAGGAAAAGGACCAAGAGATGCAATGTTGATGAGCAAACTGAATTCAAGGATTTTCAGTGGCAAGTTGGTATGACTTTTGGGACAACAAAAAAATTCAAAGAAGCAGTAGCAAGGTATGGTTTGTATGGAGGTTATAGTGTCAAAATTGGTGAGTCAAACAGCAAGGTTGGGAAGTATGGGGCTGTGTGCCAACCTAGTTGCAAGTTCAAGGTATATGCTTCATGGGATAAGAGGTTGAGGACTTTTGTGGTCAGATCAGCTAACAACCATCATGCTTGCACTAGGAGCATGACGAAGAACTGTCAGTTGAAATCCCCATGGATAGCGCAACACTATCTTGCAAGGTATAAGGAAAGGCCTCATTGGCCTTCAAAAGAATTGAAAGCCCAAGTGATGCAGGACTTTGGGTTGGACATAGCAAGGTGGTTCTGTTATGATGTGAAAAAAAGAGCTCACAAGATGTTGCATGGTTCAATGAAGTCCCGCTACTGCAAGATTGGGAGTTATTTGGAAGCACTCAAGGTTGCTGCACCTAACAGCACATTCAACTTATGTACCAACCCAGATGGTGACAGTGATGTTCCTGAGTTCCACAGGCTGCTCATGTGTTTTCATGGGATGAAGGAAGGGTTTTTGAAGGGATGTAGACCTGTTATTTACATCAATGGTGCTTTCCTGAAAACATTCCTTGGTGGGTGTCTGTTGGCTGCCATAGGAATGGATGGAAACAATCAAATGTTTCCTATAGCGTGGGCTATAACAGAATGGGAGAACAATGACAGTTGGGAATGGTTCCTGTTGAACTTGCAAGCTAGCCTAGGGGGATCTGATGGCTCTGGTTGGGTGGTCATTTCTGATGAGCACATGGTAAGTTTCTGTCATTCTAACCTTTAATTATGTGTGTGTTTTGTCGTTATGAATAATATGAAGTTTGTTTTATGTCAATATGAATAATATGAACTTTAAAGTTTCTCAGTAGTTCAGAAAAATACAAACTTTTACTTATGTCAGTTTCAATAATATGAACTTTTTCATACGTCGGTGTCAATTATATGTACTTAACTTTTTGGCAGTTGTGAATAATATATACTTCATTTCAAGCTACTTGCTGACTGAACAAATGTCATGATTTGCAGTCCATACTGTATGCAGTTCCAAAGGTGTTCCCTAATGTTGAGCATAGGCGTAGTGCTAGGGACAAGTATGCCAACTGGAAGAAAAATCATAAGGGTGAAGAAATAAAGTTATTGTTTTGGAACTGTGTGAAGGCATACAATGAAGCAGACTTCAAGTATGCAGTTGAAGCTTAAAGGAAGAGGACCAGCAGGCAGCTGATGATTTCCTTGCTGAGAATCCAAGCCAATTTTGTAGGGCTTTTTTCAGGACAGATAGCAAGTGTGATGTTGTCTGCAACAACATGGTAGAAACTTTCAACGCTTACATTGTCCAAGCTAGGGCTAAACACTGCATCTACATGCTGGAGGACATCAGAGAATCACTTATGGAGAGGGCTGTAACTAAGAAGAAAGTCATGGAGGAATCTGAGTATGATATCTGCCCCAGGATTAGGACTAGATTAGAGAAATCTAAGCTTAGAGCAAGGAGTGCATATGTTCACCCAACATTGAACAACCAATTTGAAGTGAACTTGCATATGGACAAGTGTAAGGTTGACATGACCAAAAGAAGTTGCACTTGCAGAGAATGGGATCTGACTGACATACCTTGCTGTCATACCATAACATGTACTGTGTGGTTGAAGCACAATCCTGATGATTATGTAGACCCTTACTACAAGAAGGCCAAGTATCTGGATGCTTATCATATTGGAATCCCACCTGTTGAGGGGGAGAGACACTGGCCAGAAGTGCAACTACCTCTAGATCCATCACCAGTGCAAATTGGACCAGGTAGGCCAAAGAGGAACAGAAGAAGAGGCCCAAATGAAAACCCTAAGAGACCAGGGAAGCTCACAAGGCATGGAAGGGTGATGGTTTGTTCAATTTACAATGCTCAAGGTCACAATAAAAGGAAGTGTCCTAACAAATATGACCCCCGATACACCCAAGATCCAAACATCCCACCTCCAGAAAAGAGAGGAAGGGGAAGGCCAATGAGGAATCCATTGTAGCCTCAGCAAGGTCCCACAGCAGAAGCAGCTCAACAACCATCAGCTACCAGAGGTGATGGCAGTGACAGAGGTGATGGGACACAAACCATTGGGGGGGAGCTGCACAAGGAAGGGGAAGAGGGAGAGGCAGGGGCAGAGGCAGAGGGCAACAACCTGTGATTGGAGTTGGGAGGATGTTTCAAACAGAAGATGACACAGGGTATGTTCCAAGGAGGGGTCTTATAGGGGTTCTGGATCTGGTGGGAGAGGGGTTTCTTCTAGTGGCAGATCTGGATCTGAAACTGGTAGGGGAGGGGTTCAAGACAGAGGAGGGGCTGAAGGCAGAGGTAGAGGAAGAGGAATGATGGGGAACATTTCAAATTGGTTCAATTGTAGCAATGGGAGAGGGGTAAATTTTTAGGAAAATTGGAATCTAATATACCAAACTTTATGTCCATTTTGATCTAACAAACCAAACTTAACTTTTTGTTAATGACAAACTGTACTTAACATAATATTTTTCTTAGTGAACCTACACCAATTTCCGGTTATCGGAAAAATAACATGGAGGTTTTTTTTGCTGATGTGGAGTATTTTATTGGCAAGAAATAAAAGGCAAATGAAGATAGCTTCCTCTTCCTTTTCTCCTTGTCAAGCTTGATTCTGAGCCTCACATTTTCTTCATCAAGACGCTCAAAGTTCTTACTCTCATCCCTCATTCTCTGTAATTCATTTCCCATTTTTGTCACTTCAGACAACAGCTGCTCAAGCCTTTCTTCCAACACATTGTTCATTTCAATCAGCAAAAAAACCTCAATTTCATTTTTCCGGTAACCGGAAAATGGTGGAGGTTCACTAAGAAAAATATTATGTTAAGTACAGTTTGCCATAAATAAAAAGTTAAGTTTGGTTTGTTAGATGAAAATAGACATAAAGTTTGGTTTATTAGATTCCAATTTTCCAAATTTTTATTGCTACTCAACACACTTATGTCTTTTCCTTTTTTTAAAAAATTTATTTTTAGGGTTTATAAATTAAACATGTTTCCCCACTTTTTCATTGGTTAGGTGGTTGGTGATGTTGCTGGTGGAGGACCACAAAGTGAAAAGAATGGTCAACAAAGTGGGGCATCACAATCCTAAATATTCTTCATGTCACCACCCACTTTTTTGTTGGAAGAAGCTCTGTTTTCAATGCTCAAAAGATGCTTCCATTTTGATGTTTTTGTAGCAGCAGATCCTAAAACTCTATATTGTTGTAATTAAGTTGATCAAGTTGTATCTTTGGCACTGATTGATGTCATTTTGTGTTTGAAACTCATGGAATCTTTTGTTGTACTTTGGATGATGAAATTCAGTCAATCTAATCAGATGTTTCTTCTTTACTCTGTCATTTGTTTTTGTCTATATCTTAATATGAATTTTAAATACGTCAGTTTCAATAATATGAAGTTATAATAATGCAAGTCTCAATAACATGATCTTCCTCAATTGATACCACTAATAATATGAAGTTATATTATTCAATGTATGAATAATATAAACTTTCAACTTTGCAGTTTCAGTAATATGAACTATTGTCTATATCTGCCTGAATAACATGAATTTTTCCATTTGATGTGATGTACACACTGTTTCTGTCACAAATTGTCAACTACAGCAACTCAGTTACTGACAACAAATGTATCCAACTCAATTGTCAACTCAGTTACATATGACAATTAATGCAACAGATCCATGCATTCAATTTGCAATTCATTATTCACCAAATTACAACACCTACCCACCCAAATGCTTACATCCACAGCATCCACATGCTTACATCCACAAAAATCAACACTACCCACACTAAACTACCCAATAAATTACTGAAAGGTACCCTATGTTTTGCAGTACCTATTTTTAGGTGACCATATTATTGAAAATTATTTCTAGGTACCTCTTGTTTCGTAGTACCTATTTTCTGGGGATGAATTATATTTTAAATTTATTATAAGATGCCCAAGACTATCTAAAACTGTAAAAAATACCCCTACCTTGATAAAAGCTTGTCAATTTATATTTTTGCCTACATTAATATTTGTTTTAAATAATTAGCTTAGATCTCTTTGAACTTGCCTTTAGTAATAACCAAGGAATTATTTAAATCGTCATAGATGATGAATCTGATTTTGATTATGAGGATACCAGTCATAGGAAGAAAATTTAGTGAGTCTAGGAGTCCTATAAGGAGAGGAATCCATAGACCATAGTAGATGATGAAATCAGGGTGAAGAAGTTCGAGGTGATTGGGTAATTCCAATTATCCAAAAGGATATGATTTACAAAAAGTCCATCTTTTAGTTAAAATAAAAATATGTTTGTGAAATGATGGAGGGTGACCTAGAGATTAAAGATTGCGAGTACGAATTTTCACAATAAATTTTGACTAAGGCTGTAAAATTTGACTAAAGCTCTGATACCAATGGAAAATAGATCTAACCTAATTATTTAAAACAAATATTAATGTAGGCGAAAAATATAAATTGACAAGCTTTTATCAAGGTAGTGATACTTTTAACAGCTTTAGATAGTCCTGGGGATCTTGTAATAAATTTAAAATATAATTTGTTACCAGAAAATAGGTACTATGAAACACAGAACACCAAGAAATAATTTTCAATAATATGGTCACCTAAAAATAGATACTGCAAAACATAGGGTACCTTTTAGTAATTTATTGTAAACTACCCCACAAAGTTCAGTTGCAGAACCTGACTTTGTACCCACCCAATTCTTACATCCTCTTTGAAACTAGAACAACCAGTAACATCCCAATAACTATGCCTAAAACCTCCATGGCAGACCTGTTAAAGGCCTTCTTCTTCAGCATGACAACTTCTTCCTGTGCCTTCATTCTCTTCTCTTTCTTCTTGGTAAGTTTCTTCTTCAAGGCCAAATTCTCCTCCTTCAAGTGTGCAACAGTTCCAATTTCAGACATCAATTGGTCAATCCTCTCCTTCAGCATCTTGTTCTGCTCCACCAAACCTTCAACTGTTCCAATTTCAACTTCCCCGACCAAATCCTTTTCCCATTTGAAGAATTCACAGTCAAGGTGCTTCGACTTAAACCAGAACCAGCAGTTAGTTCATCTGGAAAAACCAACCCCAAACCCAAAGTCGAAAAAAACCCTAATTTCAACCCCCATCCGTCATATACGAAAATCTCTAGCAAAAACCACAAATTTTAGGGTTTACCTTCCACATTGGACATCTATAGAAGCCTAACCCAACATTTTCTCCCCTTCGACAAATCTTACGCACAACAGGGATCCCATGTTCACACTTTATCCGTCCATGGTTCGCAATCGACCCATAGGATGCCCCACTCGAACCTTCTTCTGACTTCATCAGTTCGAAATTCGGAATTAGAGGAGAGAGATTTGTAGAAGATGAGCAAAAAAAATTTCAAACCCAGATCTGGGCTGTGAAGAGTAACGATGAAGATGAAGGAAGGAGATAGAGGAAAAGTGACGGGAGTTAATTTTATGAATAAATGGTTGTTAATGACATAATATTAGAATGAGAGAGAAACACAGGGAATGAGGGAAAATTTAGGCTGACATGGCGTTTAAGAGCTGACCTGACAATGTCAAAGAGCAAGGAGCACGTGCCGCCACTGCCAGGTCATTTTACCGACGAGTCAAAATAAAGCTAACTCGGTGGCGTGTTACTGTGGGCAGCAGGGGGGTCAAAGTTCATATTATTTAGAACCAAATCGAAAGTTCATATTATTAAATCTTATATGGCCAAAAATTCGTATTATTAGAATCCAATTTTCCATAAAATAAAATCCATAATTTTTACCCTTAATTTACTATTTTCCTTCTTTTTTGGCCTAGGGTAGCCTGAGCCATTCTTAGTATATGACAGTTAGGGATTGACCCGCCCCAAATCTGTTGGATCCGTCACGCTTAGGTGGCCCTGGATCTATTATTGTTGGATCTAACGGGTCTAGATTTGCCAAAAAAGTTGGCGGTCTGGCTCCGGGTCTAACCTTGTACCCATGGATTCGATCTATGGACTCATAAATATACATAATACTATAATTTGAAAAATAAAAATTTTAAAATTAAAACAATCGTGAACTTGTTTTATTTTTTTTTCTTTTTGCATTTTAAATTCCGTAGATTATTCGATGTTTATAATATCTTTATCTTTAACTTTGTCCATACATTGAACATAGTAAATAATAGATCATGGTGATGCATACTTGTCTTTCTTGTGTTGAAAACATTCTATTTGAACAAAATTCTCAGTATTATACATGCGTACGGGTAGAAATTAAATGAAATTTGGTAAAATTGATAAAGAAAAATATATTAGAATGTTAGACCTATTAAAAACCCAATCATGGACCCAAAGACTCACGTTCAAATATGATATTTTTAGACCGGGAGGTATGGGTCAAAAAAATTGACAGGTATGGATCTAGGACTCTAGGTCCAATTGGACATACCCCAAACTCGCTCAATTGTCATTCTTAGGTGTTGCCATTGTTAACTGTTAGGCTATCCACAATGGCATTCTCCAAAATGGAGAATGACAAGTACATGAATAGTAGGTTTAGTATTATTTTAATGGAAAAACTTATAGTGGTTGTCAACCATGACAATCACCACAATGAAAACAATATTTATCCATACATGTGTCAACTTTTATCTTCGCCATTCATTTTTTTTATTTAGTACAACATTATAAAATATATTTTCTAAATTAAAATAAATTTTCTGAAATTTTTAAAAATTTAAATATCTTAAATCTAATTTTTTATCCATACATGTGTCATCTTAAATCTAATTTTTTGCCTAGTAAATAAGCATATTTTGAAAAATATTTATTTTAATTTTTTTTAAATAAACTAAAATGTTAAAAAATATATTTTACAATTTATATTAAATAAGAAAGCTAATAATCAAGATAAAATTTGACAAATGTACGAATAAGATTTATTTTACTTACGATGGTTGTCATGGTTGACAACCACTATAAGTGCATCCTTATTTTAATAGGTAGTTGAGAATGGATATTGTTAATGGTGAAGAATGGATTGAAGAATGGGTGAGGAATGGGTAATAAAGAATTATTAAAAAAGTACAAGAAAGAAAAAGATAAAACAGAATCAGTTTTATTTAATATTTTCTCTCTCCTTGTCTCTCTATGTCTCTCTTCCACATCTCTTTCTCTCTCCTGCATTCCTAAGACAGTACAAGAATGTCTGAGCATACTTGGTATGCCTTTCTTACACTCTCTCTCATCCATTCTCCCCCAAAAAGTATGTCATTACTGATAGCCTTATGTATTCCACAATAAGCACACCATCATCATATTCTTAATTACTTCCACATCATAAAAATTAATTGATAACCAAAAGGACACTTAATCTCACAAATCATAATGATGAGAATATTTATTTACATATCAACACCAAAATAATCCTAAAACTTTTATCTTCAGTACATTTTTTTCATTCTTATTATAAATTAGATTTAGACTTGGGATAATTTTTGTCCCGCCATAACAGGAAGACACGGGGTCGATGTCTTCCCCGCATTAGTTCTAATAATTTCATTTCACTCTATAGTAGAATAGAATTTAACTTGAGGGCTTCGTTCTTATTAGAGGCCTACAATTTTCCTAGTTTTTGCTTTCACATAAGGTGTGAAAAAAGAGTGGAAAGCCAACGAAAACTCCCAACACTTGCATGGTTCATGGTTGCAATACAACAACATTTGGTAAACTGCAGTTTTGCAACTGAGTTCAGGTGAATGTAATGAAATACAGACGTAATTGACCAACTGCTCTAAATAACAAGCCTTAAAAACATCATCCGACCCACAAGTACTAAAAAATGTGCACACACATAACTATAAAGTCAAAACGAACAAAATAAGAACTCAAAATGGTTCCCCAACAATGGGCAATTTCCTTGTAATGTGATTCAACCTTACCACCAATGTGGACTACTTTACTACAGTTTCTTCAAACTTTTACATGAAAAAGCATAGTATCGCGCTCTTTCCACATGAGCAAATACAACAGTTACCATCCACTCAAGAAGTAACATACAATTTACACACCATAATACATACCCGATATGAGTTTCTCAAAGCTTTTTCTCACAAATCTCATTAGCAGCCGAGGACCTATCACTCTGCCATATAGGAGAACCTTCTGATACCATAGGGACGACTCCACTTCACAAAGAGACTGGATGTCTAAATTGCCAGATCGCTATTGTCCACAAGGCTTACTTTATGAACCAAACCCATCAAGCAGCTACCAACAACTTCAAAGCAAAGGAATGCTGGTTTGCCTAGATCAACAGCTAAGCAATGAACTCTAATGGAAGCAGTGTGTGAGACTGTCATTTACAGAAACTGCTAGTGTTGGCTGTGCTTTAGCGAGGTTTGTTTGTGTGTGTGTGTGTTGGGGGGGGGGGGGGTTTAAGCGCTGGCCAAATTCGGGTCCGAGGTAAGTTTGAGTCGGTCAAATTCAGTCAATCAAAATTCAGACAAGAAATTCATGTCCAGACCCGGTTTATATTCGGGTCAAACACTCGGATGGAGCTAAAATCGGGTTCGGACAATATAAAAAAGACAAATATTATGTCTGAATATTTGATCAATTCGAAAATTCGGATGAAAAATCTATGTCCGAACTCGGTTTTTCCAGGTCGGACAATTCGGATTTTTCGGGTCGGACAAAATTTTGAAGGGCAGGAAAAAAAACCTCAACACCAATCTCAGAATGCCCAGTGTGTACAAAGCTATGTTACCCATTAACACTTTCATGGCAGGAAGCTCCACACCGACAAAAATCAACAGCCATGAGCACTCCATATAGAACAATAATAAGTCCTCATGGCGTACCCAAACCCAACAAACAGATGATGGTTAAGGAAAACACAGAAACCAAGATACCGACGATGAAAGATTAGAACATGGTACAGTAAAATGCTTATGCCAAGAAAACAATTTACAGCAAAAGTAATAAGAGCTTTTAGGCTTTCATATGAGAAAGACTTACCATGCCTTCCTGTTCAGCAATGTGAGAGAAGGCCTTGTCTTGAGTAAGTCTTGTGAGTGAATCAACCCACTTTGAATCATGAAAAACTTCCATGAGTCTTAATCTAAGACTTACATCATCCACATTTAAACAAACATTTATAACAATATAAAGTCGAAACCCATATATATACGTAACATTCCCTGGCTAAAGGTTCACGCACCGACTGAATAACAACCTTATTGTTTATAGAGAGGGGGACCTGCCACCCCCACCGAGGATAGACTTACCTTAGTAAGATATGGGGAAATCCAAGTAGACATCTAAACCCTGCAAAAAAGGGGAAGTTTTGGAATACAGCGTTTGAAGATACGCCACGGTGAACGTTTAAACTAATCAGTATCATTGACAAAGGTCACAGTTTAATAGTACTATGTCAAAGTCAGATATATGAAGTGTCTGCTCACACCACAGTTAACAACCCATATCGTATTAAGGATGTATAAGTTTCTACTGAGCATTAGCTGTGCAGACTGACAGCAAAACTATGGAGTTAAAACAGTGAGCTACCTCAAGCTATTGCAATTGTATAACACTGTAACCCTCTAACTCAACAAAGTGATATTTGAGATGATAGGAGCTACTCTTGTCATAGGTTTAACAAACGTGATAAAACACCACACGAAACATGCACATCCTAATTCTGAAAGGCAAGGACATAATAAAGAAATAGCTACAGGAGTTACCTCATGTCTTTTTATCAAGTTACTTTGCGTCGATATTCATCCCCTCTTCTTTCAATTCTAGGCAACAAAAGACAGCTCTAAAAGCAGCATGAGCATTGGCACAGAGCTGCTTTGAAAATAGCAATGCTGATCAAAACCAAGGTTAGCAATATACAATGCCGACACAGTAAATATGTGTGTTACCTGATGATGGACAGTTCCCACGCAAAAATAAAAAATAAAGAAAAAACATTTGAACTTCAAAACCACAATTGAGGAAGAAAGGTCACGTAAGGGCCCTTCAATCTGAATTCTGAACATAAGATGCAAAACAATTGACACCCTAATGCAACCGAAAAACGAATATAGTATATTGGTATGTCAAGACAACTACAATATCTACTCCGAGAATGAATAGGACTAAAACCTCAAGTGAGATCTATGTGCCACAACAGAAGAGGCTGACACTCATCAGACTTGGGCCTATACAATTGGGCTTCACAAACACTCACCATGATGGAATTAATCTTCCCAACACTAGCTTCAGATGATAAGATTTTAACATCATAGATAGGTTGGAGCCAACCCAGAGGCAAAATTCTGCAGTATAACTTTTAGATTTTCCCCTCATTTATTGTTTAACAAAGTAAATCCCAAACAAAAAGTTATCCATGCAATTGAGCCCTCTTGGCTCTCTATAAGTATGACATTTCTAGCTAAGCAAACATGACCTCCTAATGTGAAAGATGAAATACTGCCACCAGCCCCAAGAAGCAAATTGTCAACATCGCTTTTTTCTCACTCATCAAGGGGCCAAAACTATCAATAGCCAATCAAAGTGTCCACCAAGAAGCTCGGTTTTATTAAGCAATCAACCTGCAAAGCAACTTTACCTTCTACAACCCTCAACACCATTCAGTTCTGAGTACTGGGGACAGAGCAGAGAAATGAGTTTTATACCCCATTCCCTCCAATATGCTCAAATGGCTCCACTGACCATCAGCTCAAATAAGGACATAGATGATATTTCAGACACCTCAAATCATTACAAAATCCACAGTTCACATTTCAAAGACAACGATATCAGCCTTCTCTGCAATCTGGGTGAGAAAGAAGCAGCAGTCCAATATTCCTCAGCCTGCAATCGCTGGCTCCCCATGCGCTACTTCTATTAATAAACTCCAGCACTGTACGACAAATTTTGATTCATTAAACCTCCCCTCTCCTTCAGATACTTAACAATCAACTTCTTTCCCAGGCAACATCATACCACATCTAGATCAGATATCCATACAAAATTAAACATTGAAAACAAAACCATGATAAACTGTAACAACTAGCTAATGAAAACCAGCTGGCACACCATCTTGTGCTAGACCCATTGCACTTCCAACAGAAACTTTGCTACTTCGACAACCCAATTACTTCACAGCACTCAAGTTTCACAAAATTCAGAGATTCTAGCCTAATGGTTAAATCAATAGCCCGTTTCTTTTAGAGGGTATCCAGAATATATAGAAGCCTGAAGTAATATAGAAAAAATAGAAATGGCAGCCATTCAGTCAGAAGGAATGCAACAATAAATCATGTGGTTTGAGCATAAGCATACCAAACTCTGAAGCTAACTTCTCCCAGAAACACAGGTACAATGGGAAACATCTTCCTCAGAACCTACAACAAAAACCAGCCAGAATAAGAACCCACACATGACCTAACCTCACAAATGCAAAATGCTAGCATGGCATCATCAAAGACTAAACAACCAACCAAAGAGCAAATATGCTCAACATTTGATAAATGTCCATATACAAATCTAGATCCACACCCTAGGAGTCTTAATTGGGGTGGGGGAGTCTGTTGTGTCATTGTAGCTACCCCTCAACACAGAACTGCAATTGGTTTCATCAGAACCTGGATCTGAAAAACGCTGACAGCCTACTATTTCACAGAAAGGATATAGGGAACCATTTCGAGATGCATTTTGCTTGATACAAATACAATCCAAACTTAAAAAGGGAAGGGCTGGGAGGGGGGGGGGGTTCCAGGAAACAATCTCCACAAACTGAACCCTCAAAGAGATTTCTTACAAATTGACGAAAAATGTTTTCAAAGTTAAAAAGCAAGTTTCATTATGAATATTTATCATCAAACCAGTGTTGAAGTCCCAAAACTAAATCAGCATTCACGTGTTGCATCATTCTACTGAATTATAGCACTGCTACACAGTACACACTTTCCTAAATTCTAGAAAGCAGCAAGGAACTAATCAGCCTTCTTTTTCTCATGATGGACAACTCGCAGTCTGCATCATTTTAACTCTCTTGCGTATCTTCTTCATCCCTCATTTACCCCTTCATCATTATCCACAGGTATAATAATGTACACCCTAGCAATCTATATCATCTGTTTCTCCAGGCTTATCTCATCATCATTCACGAATCAGAGCCTCCAACTCTGTCTAGTGCATTATTCTGTTTTACACTCAAAAACCCCTTTTTTGATAGGAAAAAGATATATATCAATGATAGCATTAAAAGAACCCATGCTCAACTAGCATCATACAAAGTTATGTACAACCAAAAAATAAATTGTCCAACAAATCTACCACATCGAAAGAGGAAGAGCTAAACTTCCTATTCACCCAAAAGAAGAGAGACTTGACAAAATCAACTTTCAACCCTTGAAGAGGGATTTCAACCCCCTCAAAAATCCTTTGATTCCTTGCTCTCCAGATAACCCAAAAAATCACATATGGTATAACCAAGGCCTTCTTCTTGGGTTTCTTGCAAAGAAACTCTCCCAAGACAGGAGATGACTCCTAATTGAATAGGATACAACCCAAGAAACACCAAGACAACCAAAGGCTAAAGCCCAAAGTAACCTAGTGAAGTCAGAATTTCCCCCCTATTAGCCATGCTATAACTATTAGCCATAATTTTCCCCCTTTTTTGCACTCACAAACTTCACACCAACCAAAGATAAAATTTCGCAGTAACAAAACTCAGATGATCACAGATTCAAGTGTCCAGCAGCAGGCACAATTAACATAAAGTCCCCAGCCTGCCATTCATTTTTTGATGTCCAACCTCATAATGGACTGAAGAAGACATTCAAGTAACAAAAATCACCCATATATCAACAATTAAGTCATTATTTGTGTTTTGTTTCCAAAAGATTCATAGTTACATATAATATAGTGGAATTTATTTCCTTTTGCACCAACTCTTAATAAATTTCACAGTGAAAACAAGGGCCACATTCACATCTTTAACTAGAGGTTTAAACACTTTTCTATGGAGAAATACTTACAATAACAGGATTGTGCTTGGTGTGGTCACTGGAGACTTTCTATTATTCCCATTGTAAGCCTTCCCTTATGTTTTGAAGGGGGGGGGGGGGAGGGGGGGCTCGACTGGATCATGAAAATTCATTGCACATGCTTCCATAATCAAGGATTCAAGGATATTATGGAAGCTCACAATCAAAATCCTAAAATGTCACCAAAGTGACCAAACCAAATCCCCGGCTGTCGTATGAATTTTCTCTGCATAAAAGTGTGGAAATGCCCCCGCTACTTCAACATACCTACCAGTGAATGAGACCTCATATCCACCACGAAATTACTTAATGAGAATTAATATAGAAAGAAAGAAATTTCACCTACATACCAGGGAAAGCAATTCTATTTTCCTCGTCAAACAAAAAAAAAATGAAAGAAAGAAAGAAAGGTAACTCTGATCCTTTCAAAACATATTCCACTTAATAAGGAGCAATTCTATCCAAGGGAAGTTAGAAACAAAATGAAAAAAAAGGAAATAAAGTAATAATACTTCCAAAAAACAGCAAGAAACAGAAACCTAACGATTCCAAAGAAACAATATTCTCAGAGGACATTTCACATGTTCGAGATGAACTTATGATCAAGCAAACAGATAAACAATCTTTTTAGAATCATAAGAATATAAGTCAATCGTTATTTAGAATCTGACAATCAAATATTATCTAATAGAACAATCCCATTCACAGATTATCTTACAGAACAATTCATTCCCACAAATGTGGAACAAGTCCCCTTCCATCGAAGGAGTATGATAAGACTAAAGGCAAGTCAAAAAAGGAAAAGAAATCTTCCAATTTGCTTCCAAAATGAGGAATGAGTTTTTATCCAAGCAAAGGAGTATAAATATGATGTAAGAGGTAAGTGAAAGAAAATGATAGATATTCCTTTTCTATCACTCCCCCTTTTTTGACCTGCCTCGTGCATCATAGTCACACTCCTTTGCTTAAGATAAAAACTCCTTGCTTACTTTTGAAAGCAAATTAGGAGATTTCTTTCCCATTTTTGACTTATCTTTGTTGTAGCATACTTCTTTGATTGAATAAAGTTTGTCCTCATCTGTGGAAGCAAATTAATAGGACCCTGCCCTATTCAGTTCTTATGAGAAGTGCCTTATTTGCGGCACTTCTACTAAGAAAAACGATGAATTTTGCCATATAGTAAAGGAGAATGGTACGAAAAGCTTGTCAAATAGACTAAAGAAATCTAATTTATCGTCACAACTCACAAATAAAGAACAAGTTTTAATTTTCAATGAATAATCAAAATGTTGTATTAATGAAATACTAATGCGGTGACAGCCAAATCAAAAAAGGGGGTGAATACAAAAAACAGCACGCCTCAAGATCTTAAGCCTTAATATATTTACAAAATTCAAACAAGTTATGTCATCAAATTTGCTTCAATAAAACGACGCTACTGCTCTCAAAACTGTAATCAACAGTCGTGATATGCAGGAAGAAATGAACCAACCTACTTTTGTAGGAAATACTCTACTCCTTGCTAATTAGTTTAGAGGTTCACACTCCAGTCAGGCAAGGAAGACAAGGAGTTGAGCCAACAAAAAACCACATAAAAATCCATTGATAGGTTTGCATAAAAGAAATGGTTTCCCGCTCAGACAAAGGCACAACTTTTACTAATTCAAATATAAATCAAGGTGATGCAAGTCAGGGAAAATGAATCGCATAACAGAAAAAACTCTATTTTGCAAGTTTTATATTAGGGTATTTCCTCCAAAGGATCGGACTAATGGCAAGGTACACTCTCCGAATAGCATAAAGTCAGTAGAAAAGTAGGCATCAGAAAGACTTGACTATATATAACAAATAATGAGGAAACAAATTAATGTCCATATTTGAGATTGAATGCTTCTATGTAGTACCTTTGCCCATGGCTTCCCAGGATCTCGAACTTTTTCGTGTTCTTAACTTTGGCAGAGCAACCGCTACATTTCTTGAGTCCTTTGCTCTCCAAAACTTTTGTAGAGCAACTGCTACATTTCTTGAATGCCACAACCACTGGTCTCTTTACCGGTCGCTGGTCTCACCTATAGGTGAAAAGAATGCAAAGCCTTGTTAAACACGGAGAAAAAAGTGTATCCCCAACCCCAAACTCGCTTTCACAAGCAAGGAATTCATTTTCATCCCAAAGGATAAGTGGATAACAATACCAAGTCAAATGATGCTGGCAATCGGCAATTCAAATGAGAAAGTCTCTACACTACATTAGCAAGTTATTCTTGATTTTGACAACCTATATACTATGTAAAAAAGTATTGAAGGTGATCAAACCCCTTACATAAAAACACACACACACAAAAAAAAAAAAAAAAAGGAACTTTCTTACGAAATTGTAGATTTAGATGGCAAAGCCTCAACTAATCAGCAGAAGGTGAATCATGGTTGCTTTGAATTTAACTCATGGGAACAAGAAAGGCCATTGGAAAATAGCTAGTACTTGTAAGTGAACAGACACTAGAATAACTTATGGAGAGATACCCTCAAACATTCAAAGGAAAAGGTTGAAAGGAGTTCTATGAAATACACAATCTTACCCACAGTCGTGTTGATTCTCATTACTGAGATGTTGAAATTCAAAACTTGGCTCCTCTACTATAAACCCGAGAATCCGAACTACTTAAATAGGCCACACAATTCAAAATAGTTGGGAACCTCGCAATTTAAGCGCAAGTGAATATCAAAAGTTCAAAAAATTGTTTTTTTAAGAGGAAAAAGGATAGGAAATCTTCCAATTCGTTTCCACAAATGTGTGGTGAAATCCGAACTACTTAAATAGGCCATAAAATTCAAACTAGTTGGGAGCCTCGCACTTTAAGCGCACTTTAAGGGGAAATGGGGTAAGAAATCTTCCAATTCGTTTCCACAAATGTATGGTTAGTTTTTATATAAAAAGAAACTCCTAATTTGCTTCTATATACGAAAAGGCTCTCCTAATTTGCTTCCCTAACTAAGAAACGAGTTTCTATCCAAGCCAAGGTGTATGATGGAAGAAGCAGCATGTCAACAAAGGAAAAACATCTCCTAATTTGCTTCCACAAAAGAGGATAACAAAATCAATAATGAAGACTTCTTCATTTTCGGAAGAAAATTAGCATAATTAGTTTCCTCTTATGCTTGCCTTTTGTTGCATTATTTTCTTTCTTAACAAAAGTAGTTCCTCAGTCATAGAAACGAATTAGAAATCCTTTGCGCCCTTTTTGGCTTGCCTATTGATTAAAATTAATTATTCACTTTGAGGAAAAAGAAATAGCGATTTTTTCCCTTTTCTAGCATGCCTTTTGTTGCATTATTTTCTTTCTTAAAGTAGTTGCTCAGTCATAGAAACTAATTAGCAATCCCTCGTCCCCTTTTTGGCTTGCCTATTGATTGAAATTCATTATCCATTTTGAGGAAAAAGAAATCGCGATTTTTTCCCTTTTCTGGCATGCCTTTTGTTGCATTATACTCCTTTTCCAATAAAAATATAAAACAAAAGAAACATATATCATTTGAGTAAGAAATAAGGAGAATTTTCCCCCTTTTCACCCGTTCATTGCATCAAATTCATACTATTTTACTATAATAGAAACTCGCTCCTTCCGTCCTTTCATATTTGTGGTGCTTCATATAGGAATCGGGCGAGCTTTTATCAAAGCAAAGGACTATGTAAACACAAGTCAAAACAATGGGGAAAAAATGCCTAATTTGCTTTCATAAACAAGGTTTTGTAGTTATCCAAGCAAGGCCAAGTAAAAAAGAATGTGAAAAAGAATATCCTAATTTGCTTCCGTAAACAAGGGGTAGTACTAATCTAAGTGAGGCGAGTACGAATGTAGGATACAAGAGGAAATTTAAAAAAAAAAAGTTTCAAACTGCTTCTACAAATGAACGAACCAATTAGGGGCTCGTTTTTATCCAAGCAAACTATTGCAATAAAAGCAGCAAGCTATAAGCAGGGAATATGCCCCCAAATTTACTTCTGTGAATTAGGATCAAGGAAAATTCAAGTAAAGTAGTATGATGCACGTCACCAATCAAAAAGGAAATAATCTCCTATTTGCTACAGGAATGAGCCTTTACGATGCAAGAGGACATTCAAAAACGAGATACTCTCCTATTACCTCACAAACGAGCTTTATCCGAGCAAAGGACTATGATGCAACAAAAAGCCAGAAATTTAACCCGATTTGTTTCCAAAACTGAAGAGAAAGTCTTTATCCAAGCAATGGAGTATGATGCAAGTAGGAAATCAAATAGGGAAAAAAATCACCTAATCTGTTTTCACAGATGACGAACAAGTTTTTCTTGAAGCAAAAGAGTATAGTTACTTTCTTATTTGATCCAAATTCTGCTTCCAATTCCAATTTTCTAGGAACTTCACCCAAAGAGTGTTGCCATCAGTATACCACCAAAGCAGAAAATCGCAAGGTACCAGTTTTCTATTTCAACTTTCTTCGAATTTTAGTTTGGAGAGTGATCCAGTCACGCAAGTCAAGTCCAAAAAAGGAAGAAATCTGCAAATTTTCAGATTGCGTATTACTTTCTTGATAAGATGACCCAATTTAGTATAATTCGCCAAGGAGTGATTTAAAGGCTGGATGGAATAGGTCCGACGTACTAGTGTTCTTTAGAGGAAGGAGATCAATTTGATTCTAACAACCTCAGGACTTAGTTTTATATGATTAGTTTGTGCTCCATGCTTTTTTATGTACTTTGAAGAAATATTGCATAACAAAGAATTAGCTATTCTAGGATTCCTGTTTGGGGAACAAGCCGACCAATATCTCTATTCTCGCTCTAGTGTATGAACTTGTCTAGTCGACATGAATAACGAATCATTATCCAACACCTCCAAACTTCTAATCGAACGTTACAATAAGGGCATTTCTTCTATGCTAATTTCCACATTTAGAGAACATTGTTTCTCACTAAATCAATTTGTTTATCAGACATCAATACTCTCGAGGTCTGTCAAGATTATAGTGGATTCCAGAATAAACCGCTCAAATCCAAGTACATCTGCTTGTACAGTGAATTAGTGCTGATCTAGGGATAATCGTTGTAATGGTCACTAGGCTGATCCCAAAGTCTCCAACTATAGCTCATGGTACAGACAATGGACACACAAAATACTCAAGTTATTCATTCTAATATGTGGTGAACGTTTTGGCTTTCACCTTCCCACTGGTATTTGATTGGTTACACGTAGCCCACTAAACCATTGAGCTTGTTACAGTACAAATATATTCCCAAAGATCTAACAGAAATGGGATAGGGAGTAGAAAGGACGTTTCTTTTATGCTAGTTTTATAGTTCTTGCAACCACACTAGCAATGGCAGTACTCCAAATGGTTATTGGCTTTCTTCAAATGAATACCTCAGAGCAGGCATGCCAACCTTTCTTTGCAATTCCAGTGCATACTTTCCAAACACTCGCCGGCAATCTTCTACATATATATCGCATTAAAATTCCCCCAAAGATACATACATCACTCCATTTCTTAGTTTGAATAATCATTATAGCATAGTTTTCCTCTTCAGCCTCATTGATGGCCAGCTAACTCATAATTACAGGCTTTACAATTATAAAATATCAGCTGAGCACAGCCAAACCAGCTGAGCCACAACCTTTAATCTTGTTGTCTATCAAGCTATATTGATTATACTCATGAACCAGATGATATCACAAGCTTTCTAAACATCAACCTGACATACACAAACCAGACATGGACAAGCCAAGTCTTGCATCATCAGCATTAAAGAATACTTTCTGAACACTCTTCACAAGTCACAACCCAAATATTGAATTAGTAGTCATAACTAAATCTCCTAGAAAGGCAAAAGGTTAGATAAAAGTGAGTTAATACACATTAGAACGACAAAACAATACCAGATCTCACAGCTGAGAAGCATTCCCCTATCTTCCCCCTTAAATCTAATCTGTTGCATGTTTGCTTTCGTCTTTTGGACAAAATATGATTTACTATTCAATTTATCCCTTTGAATGCTTCGCAGACATTCCACTTTTAGTTTTCAACAACTACAATGATTGGTACTCCTTAGTAGTACCAAAAATTTCACCCATATGGAAGGAACGAGGGAAGCATGTACACATATGGCTCATGGAAGGCATAGACACCCAACTTTCCATACACAGACACAGAAAGGAGGCCACTCTATGTTCTCATTTCTTAGTTGTAGTGACTACCAATAACCAGAATGGTACATCCGAAAGTGGTGCACATAAACATATTTTAGTCAACCACCTTCATCTAGTGATAGCTTAGAGAAAGAACCTGATCAAACAGAGGAGACACCAAACACCGATGACTCAGCAAAACCAAGAGAAAGAGGGAAAGAAACTATCATGGATTATGAAAGAAAGAACTCCGGAAGGCTTTCGGGTCTATACAGCCACCTTACTCGCAATTCACAAGGGGAGAAAGCACAAGAAGCATGCATGCAAAGTATTAAGATCACCTCAGTTCACTATCGCTAGATTATCCAGCACACTTACAGTAAAATTTATACAAGCAAAACATTGTTCCAACCCACAAATTGGTTTTTTTATTATTTTCCTACTGGGCACTTAGCCTCTGCTAAGGCTTCACTAGTCACAAACATAGGAGCAACCTGAAATACCAAACCTGGCATAAACCAACCAGCAGCAAAGAGAGACAGAAAGTTTCATCACCTATTTCACTTTCACTAAATGCAAAACACTGAAGCAACACTTCCAGCCTGTAAGGCACAACAGCACTGGAATGGACACCAGCAGATCAGAACATAGCCTCAATTGTTATTTCCGCAACCCTTGAACCTGGAAGTCTTGGGTGTATCTTCATCTGTTCCTTCTTGAACGGATGTTGGATCACTGGATCCCCTCGTCAGCAAATAAAGATGAAATAAATTATGGTTTGTTGATGACAAATTAAGCTATGATTTCAGATGCACATGCAGGCACTCAAAAAAGATCAAACATAAACCAAAAAAGAACAAAAGGATGCCCTAAAAATCAAAGACAAGTATGAACTTGGTCATTTGATGTGCTTGTTGTCAAAGGAAATTCAGATAAACACAGTTACCCAAATAGACAGTTGCCTTCTTGGAAATTCAAAACAAACATGGGCACACAAGCACACGCAAAGAACAAACCAGAACAAAAACAATAGCAAAAACAAAAGAGCAAACAGTAAATGATACCAAACCCAAGGGAAATCAAACATGGATATACAACCAAACTCCGACTTGGACTTACAAATGTTTCTTCTTAGTCTGTCTCTCTCTTGATGGTGAATCCAAGTCAACGCTTCTACCTTTTCGCTTTGCTGGATCAACATAATCCTCCTTCCCATGGAGATTGCATAAGACAAGCAAATAAAAACAAAAAACAATGTCAACATCTATCATAGAAAACAAACCTGCATGATTTTTCAATCCATGAGGACCATGACTATCATCTAGAACCCCCAAGAATATGATAATGAATTAAAGATGGCACAAATGCTTACAGAGCCTAATCCCCCATCACAAGCACAAGTCTGAGCGGCATAGCTGCTTCTCGACCCAGCCTTTCCAGTAGGAGAATCACCTGGCCTTTCACCTCTGACAGATTCGCCATATGGCTGATGCTCTGGATGCGGGAGCTGCGTACGTGCAAGGCCTCCAGAGGGTGCAGGGAATCTCCTGTCACGATTTGATCCCCCAAATTGCGCTGCAAATCAAGTACAGATTGTAAAACACTCATTAGATTGTCATTGTAGACATCAAAATCACTGTAAAGCCTATATCATTCAGAAGGGGAACTAGCATTGTCTCTACCTGGACTTCTAGGAGGCAAACGCCCCCTCTGGGATCCACTGAGTCTACGTCCATGAAAAGGGAAATCAGCATGGCCGGAATTATCTTTCCTACTTTTGTCATCGTGAAAGTCTCCAGCTTGATGGGATGAAGGCAAAACCCTTGAAGCGACAGAGTGATCACCAGGCTTTGTTCTCAACCCAGAATTGCGGCCATCCCCATATGGATGCTTGTTATCATTGGGCCCTGTTAATGGTTTCAAATGCTCCTCAGCAATGGGCTTAAACCTGTCATCGCGCACATCAGGAGCAGACTGGGAACCATGAACTGAATGACTTCCAAATTCTGCTGCTCCAGGAATATCAGTTCGAGAACCCGTAGACACAAATGGACCTCTTTCTGTGGTCTCAGTGAATGATGGTCTAACAAATGGTTCTCCCCGAGGATTCTTAGACTGCACAGCATGGAAGGTAGGACCAAGACCTTGACCTTGACCTACGTTACTATGTTGGCCATCTGATGAACCAGGAACCACAGCAGCTCCAGACAGATTTTCATGAGGCATAGAGACATATGGATGTCTGTCCGTGGATGGTTGGGTATTGTTGACACCATTGAAAGGTGGACCAGGGGGTAATTGCCCTGGTCCCTGTGGCCTTAAACGGTAATGACAATGGCCTGGTGATGCAGGCTGCAGAGGGGTACTAGGATGGGGCATAGAGTCAGGGACTGATGACCCACGTCTTTGTGAAGCTGAAGGTCTAGAAAGCATTGACTGAGGCTGATTTCCGCCCTGGTAAACAGAAGGAGATGAATAAGAACCATGTGCACCCTTGCCCACATGTTCTAAGTCCATTGCTCGATGGTGCTGATCGGAAGTCTTAACTCCAGTAGAAGAAATGCCCTCTGGGGTACTTCCCTTCATTATTGTTCCTTGTTGGACACCATGCTCAATTAGCTTCGCCTCAATACCAGCATGATTCATCTCATTCTGATACTTCACGCCATTATCCCGATCAGGAAATTTCTCAATAGCTGCGGTATCCTGTTGGCCAGAGGAATTGGCACCCCTAGGGTATGTCTGATTTATGTGTATTGAACTAACCTGACTATCACCAGCAAGTCCAGCTGCGGGGACATGTGGTTGAGATCCAGCACCTTGGGGAACCATTTGTTGACCAGGGTAATGCTGGGCCACATTAGGTTGTGTACCACGTTGTAGTTGTGGCTGCTGAGCGGGACCTTCTCCAGAGAGAGACTGCTGAGGCAAAGCTTGTTGTCCAGCCAGCATGTCTGGACACTCCTGAGATGGATATCCAGGCTGCAGCATAGGCTTCTCATTAGGAGCTTGGGCTTGTGCAGGTTGCTGCAGATTTGGAACAGGAGGACATGGCTGAGTTGGGAGTTTTTGAGGAGGTTGTAAAGGTATCAGCCCCTGCTTCCAGCCAAACCCCCCAGTGTATTGAGTATGCTGTTGAGCAACCTGTGGTGGTGGCTGAGGATGCGCCTGTGGAAGAGGCTGAGGATGAGATTGGTGCCAGCTCGAGGCATTATAAGACTGTTGGGGGTGGATACGTGGATCCTGGGCAGTCGGTTGGGGGTACGGCGGTGGCGGTGGTGGTGGCTGAGGATGAGGATGAGATTGGTGCCCACCCGAGGCAGCATTATAAGACTGTTGGGGGCGGATACATGGGTCCTGAGCAGTCGGTTGAGGGTAAGGCTGTGACTGTACCTGAGCCTGGGATTGTTGCTGGATTTGGGGTGGGGGATAAGGAGGGGGAAGAGGTGGCATATGATGAAATGGCATTTGTGGTTGAGGAACAGGCTGCGGCTGAGCATATGGCTGAGCCTGGGGAAACGACTGAGACTGTGTATATGGAACAGCCTGCGATGGAGGTGCTTGACCATGAACCAGTGCATGGGGCTGCATGTTAACACCTTGTTGCACTTGAGGCTGCACAGCCTGTTGTTGAGGTTGAGGCTGGTCATGAGGATAAACCTGTGGCCAGGCTTGACCATAAACCTGCGGTGGAAGACCCTGATAATGCTGCTGTGGATATGGTAGTGCAGGAGCATGCGGGTAATAGTACTGCTGCCATTGGTCATACCAGTCTTGTGGAGCAGGCATAATAGCTTGTGCAGCTTGTTGCTGTGCAGATGTATTCACATACAGATTGCCAACACCAGATACAGGCGGGACTGATGATTGGGCTTGGGGACCAGGAGCTGCTGAAGGAACAGTTTGCATTTGGCCCTGCAGAACAGATGGTCGCGGACCTTGCGGCGCTTGAGGCGGCTTTCCCTGTTTCATGATGTTTGAGAATGAAAAAATGCAAAACGTTAAAACTGGACAGAGTACATGGGTAACATGGCTATATCCAATACTCCTTCCTTTCTGTTTTTATTAGTCGTTTATTAAATGTTATACCGTCTCCAATGTCATTTTTTAAATGACTATTTTTCATGTAATATTTTACCCAAATCTACAATATTGTATAATAATGATAGTATTTCTTTTAATGAATGTAATGATGGCGGTATCATATAATAGATCCCAACACAAATTCAAAACGAGAGATAAAGTGGGAGGAGGTAGTATAATAGCGGTATCCAAAGAAAGTTCTACTCACAGGGCAGTTTTCAGCATGTTCATACACCAACCGGTGAGGCATTTCCATACTGCATCTGTTGCACACCACTCCAGCTTCGCCGTATGCGCACATAGAAGAATGAGATGCACAGTCTGATACAAGTCCCTCCCACTTGCATCCAGTCACGTAATAAATACAGCGGATTCGTATTTGACCAATCGCATCAGCCAGTGAAGGATTTGATTCCAAGAGAGACTGCACAAACAATGGGAAATATCCATAAGAACATTTGAAATCAGCCCAAAAGATTAAGAATTGTCAAGCTCGCGAGAAAAGTCAGAGACCTTAGAATCTGCTTCCGTGACTTGGCATCCATCATAGGGGCAAGTATGTGTTGTCCTAACAATATATGTCAGACAAGCTTTGCAGTAAAGGTGAGTGCATTTTGCTTGCAAAGCCTTTTTTGAATCAACAAGTAGGTGACAAACAGGACACAAATAGTCTACAGGAAGAGACTGATTGTTTAAAATGCATCCATTATCAAAACCCATTTTGAGCTTCGAAAACTCCTTTTCGAAGCCCAATGTGCATAAAGGAACAGACCTGTCAAAAACTGCTGTATTAGTATTCAGGGCACATAAAACTGATAAAATGATTACAGTGATTAAAATTAATTGTCGCCACCGGATCAAGAAGCATGATAGCATCAGCTCCTATAATAAATTTGCAATTAGTTCCTAGCATGCGCAGCAAAGGCATGAGCTAGTCCAACAACAACCAGAATTCACACAGCTAAAAACATTTAAGATTACTTAGGATTTCATGTCTTCTTCATTTCAATCTTAGGATAATAAGAATCTAGTGAAGTAGCAAGAATCTTCAGCATGTGTAGACTACATGCAAGTACACCATGGGAAGTAACCAGTAACCACCACTTATTTTAGTGTTTTTCTTAGTGCTTACTCAAAAACAATATAGAACGGAGACAGGGAGAACAACACTAAGTAATTAATGTATAGACAATTACATTCCATGTATGTCATCACAGGATCCTAGCCATGCATGGTGGTAAATGACACCCAGTAAAATAACACAAACCACAACCCTAACCGGCAGCTTATATAAATATTTTCTTTGTACATGTGCTTTTATCATATTGTTTATGCATATCTCACTAGTCACTGCTCTTGCTTAATTACCATTTGCTAAATTATTTATTACATTATACATTCAATATTTAAGCTCTCTGAGATTATTTGCCATAAGGGCTTAGTAACCCATACGTAAGTCTCAAATTACACCATAAGTAGCACTTTTCCACGCTTGTATACTTATATACTCTTATGGCCAAACCGTAGCATTAAATAGCCTTGTTAGAGCATCTAGTGCCTCTGTTCTTTGAATCATTTACCCCGAGGTTAGCTTAATATAAGTTCTCACGCTTGTTAGTCGTTTAATCTATCACAGGTTTTTGTACAGTCAGGGTTATTAGTTGTGTTTCTAGCAAAAAGGTTATCATCACAACATATAGTGAACTCCACTTTAACAATCTAAATAGATCTGAATGTTTATGACCCTTACCCCTATGCATGCACAAACATTTTCTTAAAATGAAAAATAAATAACCAATCAAAATCGTGGCTCTCGTTGGATCAACCTCATATCCATGCTGCTTACTTGAGATGGTAAAAGGTAGGGATGAGCAAAAGAATCGAGTACCCTGAACCGAATCCAAAATGGATCGGATCTGGAAGAACTGGATCCGGTACTTGATCAAAAAATCAGGATCCAGTTACCTCAGTGGTAACTGGATCCAGTTATATATTGTCGAATCCAAAACTGGATCTGATATTGAGGATAAAGTTAATCGTTAAAAATTATTATGAAAGAAACTAAAACTATTATGCAAAAAAATGGACCCGATATTGAGCATAAATTTGGTGTTGGTCAAATTTCCGCCCCAATTTCAATACCTCCTTACTAAAATTTGAGCACACAGAGACAAGGTAGCCCATATTTGAAATATTGTATGCTTAAAATTTGTAATTTATTAGTTCATTTGAAACTGGTAACAGTGGACATTTGTCATCGTTGAACTTTAGAACATGGACTACTATGTCTCTGTGTACTTAACTTTAAAAAAATTAAAATTTGTAATTTTCCCCAACCGGTTACCCGGTTAAGAATCCAGTACCGACTGGATCCTTGAAATCAGGATCCATATTTCTGGATCCAGTGGCAGCTGGACTCGGTACCGGTTCCATCGGATCCATGAAATTCAACCGGGTACCCTGTATGTCTCAACCATCGTCAAAGGTTGCCCAGGTAGTCAATGTTTTAGTGTAAAAGGTATCAAAATCATAAAAATGCCTTCATGGGTGTCACACGACCGACCTCTCTACTTAACTAAGACCGTGTACATCTAGATCTCCTCAAAAAGGTAATCGCCGCCACGTAGTGTGGCTTTCCTCTAGCGGACTGCCGGACTCTAGGGAAATCTAGGAGTTTACAACCTTACCCCTGTTCTCGCAGGATTTGTAAAATAAATAAGGTATAAAATAGTAGGTCTCATTGAATCAACCTCACCCTTGTGCAACTTACCTGCCAGGTAAAGGGCTACCATAGCGATCAAACTAACAGTAGTTGGCGCTGTTTTCGTATAACGGGTTTTTGAAAACAAAACAAACATAAACAAACAAAAAATCTTGATGGGTCTCACACAACCAACCTCTCCACCTAACTAAGACCATGTACATCTAGATCTTCCCAAAACCCCACTTCGCTACCCAAAAAAAAAAAAAAGAACCTTGATGGGTCTCACGTAACCAACCTCTCCACTTAACCAAGACCGTGTACATCTAGATCTCCCCAAACCCCACCTCGCTACCACAAAAAAAAAAGACCTTGATGGGTCTCACATAACCAACCTCTCCACTTAACCAAGACCATGTACATCTAGATCTCCTCAAACCCCACTTCCCAACACCAAAAAAAATAAATAAATAAAAAATAAACCTTGAAGGGTCTCACATAACCAACCTCTCCACTCAACCAAGACCATGTACATCTAGATCTCCCCAAACCCCACTTTGCTACAATAAAACAAAAACAAAAAATAAAAAAAAATAAAAACTTTGATGGGTCTCACATCACATGACCAACCTCTCCACTTAACCGAGACCGCCCCGAACCCTACTTCGCTACAAAGGATTCACCCCAGCAACATTTTTCAAGTCACAAAACGTGAGAAAAAAACAATGACAAAGAGTGGTCACCATCAATTCAATTTTGGATGTCCCCCTAAGAGGCCCACAAAGAATCAACTTTCATCACTCGTCAAAAACACATGCATACACACACACATATACAGCCACATAGATTCGCACAAAGAAGAATCAAGTGAAAATGACATCAACAGCAGCACTTGATCATCAACACAAACAAGCATCATTCACCATTCAGATAATCTCGACACAGAATTCTCCAACAGCAAAAACAAAACCACAAACAGAGATTCAAATTCTACAGAGAACAAGACAGAGAATCAACCAGAAGTGATCACAGAGCACCAATTCCGACCAATTCAGAACGGCGATCCTTCTGCAACTCTTCCTTCTTTCAGAGAACTGGAATCCCTGAAGAAGAGTGGTGGAAAAGAGGCCGACAAATTAGGGTTTGAGAGGAAAATGCAGAGCGAATGAAGACAACAAGAGACGACCTGAGAGAGTGAGGAATAAGGAATGGTGTGTGCTCTCCAACGTTTCCTTCCTAAATCTCCTCTCCTTTTCTGTTGTGCGAATTAAATGGAGATTCTAGGCGCCTTGTGACGTCTTTCCTGTGGGCTGCTGACGTCTTTTTCCGGGTTTTTATTTGGGCCTCTTGGTAGTGAGCTTCACTATGTCCTTCTCTACAAGGATGCATGGATGAAGGGTGTTCATGGACTATAGCCATAATAATGAGGGATTTTTTCGGCGCAATGGTGGTCATTTGTTGTGGTGAAGTATAGTGCATGTGTGTTGGTCATGGTGGCATTTTTACCAGCTTTAAAACAATGACGGAATAGCGTGCTTGTAAGTTGTAACTCACCTGCAGAGATATTGCTCTGTAAACAGAGGCTTAACTTTATCGTTGATTTCTTATACTGATGGTGTTTATTTGGTTGCTAGATAGACTCGCTGCGTCTATGAGTGAGTCGTGCATAAGTAACAATGTGAAAGAAGCAATGTTAAAGTTTTCGACGACTCATGTATGGATATTGCATAGTTATTGTCCCAAATACAGAGCTTTGACTTTGTCATTGTTTTCTTACAGAAGCAATGTTATAGTAACTTAGTATCTGATTGTCGTGAAATATAAATTTACTGTCAATTCAATAATGGCAGCTTTGCGTAGTTACATTAATGGTCATTTGTGGTTAGTCTATTTGGTATGTCATAAATCACATGTTATATGAAATGGATAATAAACCAATCAGATCACCCAGGTCGAGGAATGAAATATGTTACTTGCTTGTTGGAACACCTAGGGTTGTTCATAGTCCAGTCCGGACCGAAAAAGGGACTGGACCGGACTGGACCGAGGACTGGACTGGACTGGATCGAGGGAAGTTCGGTCCAGTCCTCGGTCCAAAAAAATTTGATGTTCGTTCCTCGGTCCAGTCCATGGACCGAACTGAAGGACTGAAGTTACTAAATTTATAGGGTTTCCTTATGTATAATCCAGTCTGGACTGGACCGAGGACTGGACCGAACAAAGTTCGGTCGGTTCAGTCCCGGACCGAAAAAAGTTCGGTCCAGTCCTCGGTCCATCTTAGTCCTCTAGTTCGGTCTTCGGTCCAGTCCAAACCAATGAACAGCCCTAGGAACACCCTTACCATTAGGTCATTCATCGACATGCTTGATCCTAAGGTTGACGATGTGAGGGGCAGGATAGTTGGGCAACAACTACAAGGAGGGGGATACTGAAGGGGAGGGAGTTGGAGCAACTGCAACAACATTAATTTGGGGTCGTTGCGGAAAGAAGCATAACATTCGTGTATGCGTCACTATCTCTCCATGTGTAAAATCCCGAAAATTTTGAAAGTGTTGACCGTGACGTCGCTAGTATTATTTTACGTCCGATAATTATTTTGTCTATTTAATTGTTAACACTTGAGCTCGTAGGACCGCCGAAGGAATATCAATGGTAATATAGTCTTTCTTTACGTGAATGGATATGCATGGGTATAGGGGTACTTTGGTAGTACATGTTAATATTTGATGAATATGTGTTAGCTTTTATTTAATTAATTATGTGACAAATTTTAGTATTAGCATTTTATATTTTTCCTTTCAGAAAATAAAAAACCATATTTTTTTCCTATACTATTTTTTTAGTGTCGGTTATTAACAGCCTTGTTCCCCAAGTTTCTTATTAATTATATTAATTAGTTTATTATGTTAATTAAGTAAATAATCTACTCAAAACCCTAATCTACACAACCCTAAACCGTTCCTCTCCCCACTCTTCTCTCTCTCTGTGTAACCAACCCCAGCAGCCACCAGCACCACCACTGCCTCACCGGAAACCACCGAGCACCACTGTCGTCGCCTTCGCAACCACCGCACACCCTCTTTCTCTCTCTATTTCTCCTCCCTCGTCCTTCTCTCTCACCATCTCGATTTCTGCACCATCAACCGCCACCCAGTCGTCGTCGACTCGACGACCACAGTAACCCCGTCATCACCGGAAACCGCCCCGCCACGAAGAAACGGCCCACCGCTGCTTGAAGTCACTGATGGGTTCGACCTCGACCACCACCACGACTCCACCGACCACCGCGATTGTCGACCACATTCCGACGTATCACTCCGACGCACCCGCCATCGACGTCACCGGAGCCCTACCGCCGCCCTTCTGCCGCTTCTACCCGGTTTGCATAAAGCCCTAGCCCTAAGTTGGTGTGTTCTCTGAATTGTTACTGTTATTATTAGGATTATTATTATTTTCTCTAATTGATGTTAAGTGTGATTAGTATGCCTAATGCTTCTTTTAATATGAATTGCTAGGCGTAGGATCAGTGTAGAGTACTTCAGTGTAATTTGAGTTAGTGTGTGATTTGAATTATATAATGTTTCTTTAGTATGCCTAATCTGATGACATGGTTTCGTTAGTTTTATTATCATGATTGGAATTATTAATATGATTAAGATTAGATTTATTTACATGCAATGCCTTTCATTAGTATAATTTGAGTAAGTGTGTGGTCATTAACATTAGTATCATGTTTAAGTTAGGATTAGTATTATTTTGTAAGTAGTACAGTATGAGATTTTGCGGTTCTTAAGTGTTAATATCATGTTTATGCGATGAGTAGTATTATGCTTATGTGTATGTTTATGATTGGGATAATTGATCATTACGGTGACGTTATGTTAGTATTATGTAATAGCTTTTAAAAAGGGTTTTGTTAAACCTCCTTATAGTTTTACAAATTAAATTTTACTATGTCTAGTAAAGTTTCGATCTTTGACGCGGTAATCGTGTTATTATTGTTTATTATAATACGTATATTTTATTATGAGCTTTAATTACTTCTTTATTTAAAAATACTTCTAAATTAGTTTCGAACGAAAGTTTATAATTCTTGCTGTGTGTGTTTTATTATATAAAGTTTCGATGTCGAAAAATTTAAGTTTTATGTCGATCTTTACGTTATGTTTTAAAGGAGGTATTTACTTTGAAACTTTTAATTGTTTAAGTGAGAATTTGTATTAGTATATGTGTAAATCAACCTTAGTTGTGCTATGAGGGTGAAAGGAAAGGTAATGGACCTTAGTAGGCTGGTTAGAATCTCAAATTGGAGTCCCGGGATAATATGGTTAGAACTAGGATCCATAACCCCGAAACAAAAACGCGGTCAGTTTGGACAGATTTATGAGTCGTACGATATCGGTCACCGTTTATTTTGTAGTTAATATTTA
Organism: Portulaca oleracea; assembly: GCA_029582165.1. Taxonomy (NCBI): domain Eukaryota; kingdom Viridiplantae; phylum Streptophyta; class Magnoliopsida; order Caryophyllales; family Portulacaceae; genus Portulaca; species Portulaca oleracea. The sequence goes on from CM055886.1 coordinate 31,596,593, forward strand.
GCCCTATCATTTGGTCTGAAGATACCTTAAGATGTTAGCTTTCATAGGAATTTTGCGGATCGGGAATACGGTAGTAACGCCCAATTAAAAAGAAAAAAAAAGTCTTCCGCTGTTACCATTAGTCAATGTTTGACTTTTTCATAATTGAATATCCAAGGCGTTACACCATGCATATAGCATCTCCCTGTCATTACCAACCCATAACTCATCAGCTAATGATTAGTATTTGATGCATTAAAACAATATTATATTTTCAATTCATTGCAAAACTGATGTATCCTATAATATACAACGTGTAACCTCACTATGAAACTTCTTACAAGAATATGGACAACCCACATTATTGCTTACTATATATTCTTAATATACAACGTGTAACCTCACTATGAAACTTCTTACAAGAATATGGACAACCCACATTATTGCTTACTATATATTCGTTGATTTTAACTATATGATATTTAGACGTCGTAATGAGGGTTCAGAAGAATGAATTTCCAATGATAAAAGTAACTTGGAATCAATAAACGTAGATTACTATCTTTAATATAACTTCTTCACAATTTTCCTCAATGGTAAGGACTAAGGGTGTCACTTGACTCCACTCAACTATAGCTAGATCCTTTCAAGATTAACCTAGTTTTTATGTGTAAAATGATTATTAATAAGGTTTCCTTTTTTTTATGAAAAGGTAAGCAAATAGCTATTGAACCATTATGTTGAGGGTAATTATCAGCAAGCTCTGTAAATTAATGAAGGTTTAAGTTATATACCAAACTGCCTTTGGTAATACTAGCCTAGACGTCAAAGTTTCTTTTACTTGATATGGATCTTGAAAAACGGAGCGGTAGGCTTGTAGGCTCGTAACCAACTAAAATACCTTTTTTTTTATATTAATACACTAAAATATATTAGTTGACGTATTATATACATTGTTGTTGTTGTTGTTGTGAGTTAAAGAGATAACTATTTTGACTAAAGTCCCAGTTCTTTAGTGTAACTATTCTGATTTAGTGGGGGTTCTGATGTTATGAAAGCAAATTTCAAATTGGCTTTCACAACCCAATTTAGTTTCTACAACTGTTATCATATGTGGGTATGTGTATGCATGCCGGTGTGCCTTTTAGCCTTAGGAAGTTCATCAAGAGAGATAGTCGGATTCTCTAAAGAGAGAAAGTCTTTCTAGATCCTTCATTTTTTTGCCCTTACTGCTCCACTGAGAGTTTATCAAGGAAAAAAACTCTTAATTTAGTCTTTCTTCTCATGCATTCTAGCTGTAGTGATGTATTCTTGTTTCTTATTCATTAATTAAATCTTCTTGAGGTGATGTAGGTTCAAAAAGTCATCGTTCTTTTTGAACTGTTGAGAATGGGTGTAATCATCGTTTTGTTTTCAATATGATCTTTTGGAAAGATTTGGCTTTTTGAAGATTTGATATGGTCAATTCCATAATCGTGAAGATTTAGGTTATAGGTTTTGGCCTATGTTTAAGAAAAATGGGATCATAGTGCACTGTACTTTAGAATTTGGACTCTAGCAAGTTGTACTATGAATTTGTATCACAATGCACCAAAATGTAAAAGTGTTGATTTCAGTGCACCACCACCGAGTTGGCTTCATGAATTTCAATGCACCACCAAGTCAGTGGATTGTCCGCATGGCATGTTAGAAAGTGTTGTTTTCTTGTCTCACCAATTGATTTCGTGGATTTCAGTGCACCACAAAAACATAAAACCCCTCACTGGGACGGGAAAATAATACTTTCCAGCATGTCATGTTGATAATCCATTGAATTGGTTTCAGCCAAATCGGTGGTGGTGCACTGAAATCCAACGCTTTTACGTTTTGGTGCACTGTGATATAAATTTAAAGTACAATTTATCTCAATCCAAACCCTTAAAGTACAGTGCATTACAATCCAACTTTCCCATATTTAATGGAATTGGTTGGTGTTGATTTGGTTTGATGGATTTTGGATTGGGGTTGGGATTTTCCAGATTCCTGGGTGATGCCATCTTTGAAGCATCGTGTTTGGTTTTATTCTGATCGATTACTCTACTATGGATTTTATATGTTCTTGCTTTTGGTTTACCCAAATGATTGATTGGTCGGTGGTGTCCAAATATCAAATATTTAATTCGCTTCGACTGGGGCATTGTTCTTCAAGGATTCTTTTTTAGTAGTAGATATTTGTTACTGGAGTCTTCAATTTTCGCTTTGGATATAATGTTGGCCTTAATTGAAGTCTGTCTGAGTACTCCTCTTTGTTTGCCTTTGAGACCTTTATTTCGTGTAGGTTCTACCTCTCTTTGTTTTCGTGCTCCTTATATCAGGTAGGACCTCCTCTGTTCTCTTTATTCAACACCATTTATTTTATGTATATTTTGAGTATTATTTGTGAGGATATGTTGCCACTTCTATATGTTTTACGATTTGCTTCTAGGTTGGTTCCCTCATTTTAACTGCTACTTTCTTTGTCTCTAGTCATGTTCAGTTCTAGATTGATTCACTGTGTACTTCAATTCAAGTTCTTAGTCATTGTGACCTTGTCTTGTGATGGTCAATTGATTTTGCTTCCTTTCCGTTCTGATTTCCTTTGTTTATTCTTTTTAGTTAATTAGGCCTTACTGAGGGATTAATTTGGTTGCTTGGAAGTTTTTTATGTGATTTCTTATATTTACTAAATTTTCTTCAAATGGTATTTGAGAATCGTTCATAGAGGAAGTGGGTGTTTAGGTTATAAGAGTTACTTGATTTACTTTATAGTTTATAAAAAAAAAGTATCACAAGCAATCTTCCCTATGGTTTTCAAAATAGTTGTTTTTTTTAAACTTTTCAAAAGGTTTTTTGGGTCCACTGAAATTAGCCTTTTCATGCACTACTGTGCGTGAAAGGGAGACTGTCTATTCAGCATGGTTTAGATCGACAAAGTAGTCTTATTGTTAGATTATATTTTCCATATTCAGCATAGATCGACACTCCTTTTATTGCTCAATGCATCCCAAAAGTTTTGACATATTTTCATCATTAGGGAGCCTAGCTAAGATATTTTATTTTTTTGAAAACTTGTTACATGCAACTTTTCCATTGGAACAACCTACTCAATGATGGCTTAGCATGTAGTATGCCACTTGAAAACACATAAAGACAAAAAGGCCTACTATGGACCCAACTTGCAACTAAAAAACAAAGTAAAATTGTAAATTAAATGAAAATCAAAAGAGAATCCTCACAACTGCAAACATAATACCGTAGGAAAATCAAATGAAATTCAATTTAGCGTAATCACTCTGCACTTTAGAAGTGAATACAATCTAACACAATTATCCTCATGTTTCAAAGAGGTTGTTTCAATTAGACCCTAATTTAAAAATAGTTAACAACCTAGACATATCATCATCAACTACTTGACCGAGAAAGGCTCATACGCAACAATACCCTCCATCCGACCAAGCCATAGACAATCAAGCACTAAATCGACAATCATGCCATTGGTTAAACTTCTTTTGCAAACTAAGCACATGCCATAGTTAATCACCATCAAAAGCTAGAATAGAAATCAACTAATAGTAATTTGTTTGGGTACCAAAAAAAAAAAAGCATAATGACTTCAAGATGCCATTAACATGTTCAAGATACCCTGAAATAGAGGCCCATTGAATTAGACTGATTATTTAATTAAAAAAAGTATTAGAAGATAGATGAATTCTACTAGTATTTGATAGAATATTTTAGACTTATCTTGTATTATGATAGAATATTCTAGGCTATACTTTATCTAGATCTTTCCGAAATATTCCTTGTATCTTCTATGCTGATATATGACAATATAAATATATGGACCCAGGACCTCTCAATTGCAGAGTGTCCCACATTATTCCTTTAATTATATTTGCACATGGTATCAGAACGCGTACAATACCAATTTTTTTTTCCTCTTTGGTCTAAATATTTAGTTACAAATAGTTTAAGGTAAATAGTTTAAAAACTTTCACAGCTAATATTTTTTCTTTTCCCACGTCCTTTGTCTTTCTCTTTCTCGGGAAATAGTGGACAATAGTTCCACGTCAAGAAGTTTGCAAACCCTAATCGACACTGCCGCAACCACCGCCTGGCTTGCCCGTCCGACTCACCGCCACTAGACATGTTCCACGGTCGGGCCGGGCCGGGTCGCGGGCCGGTCAGTCGGGTCGGAAGTTTCTGATCCGTCGGCCCAAGCCCGACCTAGCCCGAATTTCGGGCCAAGTAACTCGGCCCAAGCCCTGACCCTACGGGCCACGGGCCGGGTCAACGGGCCGACAACTATATAATATAAATTTTTAATATATAAAAAACGTAAAAATTTACGCATTTAATTTACGTATTTAGTCGAGTCATCGGGTCGGGCCGGGTCACAAAAAGTAGAACCTAATCTAGGATTTTTTTTAATAAAGTTAATGTGTTTATATAAGTCGTCGGGCCGGACTGGGTCGGGTCACAAAAAAATAAAACCTAATCTAGGATTTTTTTTAAAAAAAGTTAATGCATTTAGTCGGGTCATCGGGCTGGGTCGGGTCACATACCCTTGGCCCAAGCCTGGCCTGACCATGCTTCGGGGCCCCCACTTTTTCGGGCCGGTCCCGGTCACCGTCTAAAATTGTGGCCTTGACCCGCACTTTTTCGGGCCGGGCGGGTCCCCGACCCACTGAACAGGTCTAATCGCCACCCACTAACGTCGCCGCGTACACCCCCTGACGTTGCTGCCATGGCCACTACTTCGACCACCTCCAACTCTCAACCATGCTTTCCCATGTTGGTCCCGACCACCGCTCCCACCATTGACAACCATCCCTCATCCTCCGCTCCTCGCGCCACCAACCACCACTCGCCCAGACTCGTCCCACCAGTCGCCTCCCTCCCAGTCCCGACCTCCCCCTCTCTCCCTAGACTGCCACCGCCGTCGCAACCGCCACTGCCCCTCCCAGCCATCACTCAACTCCTGCCACCCCGTCACGTTGCTAACTCTTCACTGTCATGGCAACCACCAAGCTCATTATTCCCTAATCCCATTCTTGAGTTTGACGGCTCACGCGCGGGCTTGAATACCTGTTCAACTCCATCCGTTGAATCTCTCATGGCGGCTCTCACTCTCGGGTCTACTGGCACCGGGTATTTTGGCACTTTTCCCCCGTCCTTTCGTCCATCCCAAATATTACTACTATCGTATGAGAGCCACTTCAAGGACCTGAAGATTATTGAACCTGGCGAAAACAATTTATTGCACATCTCATTGCCCACAACCTACTCGAAATTGTTGATAGGACCATTCCTCCACCGTCCCTGTATATTCTAGACTCCACTGGGCCATCTCGCTTAAATCTGGAATTTTACCCAGGTTGCGTGCTAATCAACAAGTCAGGTCTTGGCTGTTTACATCTGTCTCTTATAACATTAACATTGAAATCCGAGACTTGCAACACTCTAGCCAAATTTAGGCTCAATTATATACCCACTTCCTCACTGCAAGTTTTGTTAAGACCATGGAGCTACGGAGTCTTCATAATCTTTCCAAGTCTAAGTCTCAGTCAATGGAGGCTTATCTCTGCGATATTAAAGTCATCTCTGACTCTCTTGCCGCCATTAATGCCCCAATTAGTGATCAAGAACTGGTTCAATATATGTTTTCCGGTCTTAGTGGTGATTGTGACTATGACTATTTCAATATTGTTGTTGGTTATTTTGGTGGCAATATAACCTTTGATGATTTACATGCCAAACTACTACTCTATGAGCAACGTGTCAATCACATGCGCGAAAAATCATCTGTCGTTGGACACCATGCCCTAGTGGCGCAACATTCTCCTCCACCTAGACTGCAGCGCCCTCCGCCCATAAATAGCACAGAAAACCCCCCGTGCTTCTCATCTCAGCTGGCGTAATAATGATAGGCCCTCCTGTGGTAGAGGACGTGATCGAGGGCGCACATCTGGTAGAGGTCGTGGCCACTCAGGGTCTCCACACTTTTCCCTCCCACAACAACAAGCACCAGGACAACCATTAGCATCAGGTGTATCTACTGGTCCTTGCTCGAATATTGCTAATGTTGCCAATACTACTCTTTCCTTAAATTCTCCATTTATTAGTGTTAATTGCTCTCCTCCCAAAGTTGTTTGTCAACTCTGCTTTCATCCAGGTCATACCGTTCTCCTTTGCCCCCGTTACTTTAACCTTGCCCAAACCCCGAAAACTTCTTCTCCTCCAACTACTCTTGCTGCTATACAGTCTGGCGAAGCCAATAATGTTGTCTGGTATCCCGAATCTGATGCCACTAGTCATATAACGCCTTCTGAAGTTATCCTTGTCTCTAAAACCCTTACTATGGTCTTGATTCTGTTATTGTCGGTAACAGTACTTAGCTTCCTATTCGCTATATTGGACACAGTGCATTGGCCACTCCTTCTAAATCGTTGGTCTTGAAAAATGTCTTGCATGTGCCTGACCTTAAGTACAATCTGCTTTCCGTACATAAGTTGTGTCAAGATAATAATTGTAGTTAATTTTGATTCCTCTTCTGTGCATGTTAAGGACAAAACTACGGGGACAACTCTCTTACGAGGTACCAGTAACCAGGGCACCTACTCTATTGCTCCTCCTGTTCATACTGCCTTGGTGTCTATTCGCGCGTCTAGTGATGTCTGGCATTCTAGGTTAGGTCATTGTGGTCTCGTGTCATCGATGAACTCAGAAAACAGAACTTCATTTCCCCTACCTCTACATATTTAAATAAGTGTCAATCTTGTAAGGTTGGTAAAGCCCAACGATTGCCTTTTACTACTGTGGAACACTGTTTCAGCATATCGTTATATTTAATTCACTCTGACGTTTGACAGTCACCTATTGTTTCAAATCTTCGTTATCGTTATTATGTTGTTTTGTGGATGACTGCACCGGATATACTTGGATTTATCCTATGAAGCATAAGTCAGAGGTTTACTCTATTTTCGTTGTCTTCCAAAATCTTGTGCAAAATCTTTTTAATAAAACAATTAAGTTTTTTCAAAGTGATGGAAGGGGCGAATTCGACAATAAATCCATGCAAACTCATTTTAAATAATGTGGGATCTTGTCCTCATACTCCAGAGCAAAACGATGTTGCTGAGTGTAAGCATCGTCGTATTGTTGAGATGGTTAGGACACTGCTTCTCCAAGCAAACCTACTAGCTCAATTTTGGGTTGATGCGGTTTATACCTCAACAGTTGTCATAAATCGCGTAACCACACCCGTTTTGGACAACATATCTCCCTTTGAAAGGCTTTTTCTTAAACCTCCCGATTACTCCTTTCTTCGTACGTTTAGGTGTGAATGTTTTCCCACTTTGCTCACCCGTCAGTATAAACTTGCTCCTCGATCGAAACGGTGTGTCTTTATTGTCTATGCTCCTCATTATAAAGGCTATCGATGCCTTGACCCAACTACAGGGCATGTGTATGAGAGTTGTCATGTTCAGTTTCATGAGGATGTTTTCCCATATCCTACCCTTATCCCACCTCCCCTCAAATCTTGCCTTACCAACCCCATTGACCTTGTTGTCACCTCTTCTATTCTTGTCTCTTCGCCTGTCACTCATTACTTCTAACCCTCCTCCTTCCACCTCTACACCAACCTCATCCATGGCCCAATCCAGTCCTCCTGCTGAAAACATGGATCCTTCGCCACATTCTCATCCTCCGAACCCCCCTCTACCTCTACTTCTACTTCATCCACAACGCTCTTTCCCACCACTACCTCAAATCCACCTTCGCCTCCATCAACTTCTCCTAACACCTCAGCCCCGCCCTCTCCCACTACAATTCACCCCCTAACCACCACTACGTGCAAACTCGTGCCAAATCTGGCATTGTTAAACCCCGAAAAATTCTTTCCTTGACTACTGCTACTTCCTCTTGTCACTCTGAGCATGAACCCACTTGTTACTCGGAGGCATGTGAGCATCCATAATGGAATCGGGTTATGGCAGAAGAGTTTAATGCACTAGACCACAACAATACATGAACCTTGGTACCTTACCGCTCTAACATGTATATGTTATCTTATAAGTGGGTTTATAGGAACAAGTTTAACTCCGATGGTACTCTTGAAAGAAGGTAAGCTATGCATTGTTGTTCGAGGTTTCGGTCAATAAGAGGGTCTGGACTATCACGACACTTTTAGTCCAGTAGTAAAACCCACCGCTATTCGCGTTGTCCTCACCATTGCTCCACTAGAGGTTGGGCCATTCGTCAACTCGATGTGAAGAATGTCTTCCTTCATGGTGATCTCACAGAAGAGGTATACATGACCCAACTCGCTGGCTTCGTTGATCCTGATCGACCTTCCTATGTCTGCAAGCTCAACAAATCTCTATATGGCCTTAAACAGGCCCCCTGAGCCTGGTTCAATTTAGCAGTTTTCTCCTCTTCTGGGGTTCACCTGCAGCCAGACTGATACTTACATGTTTATTTATCGATATTCAGGTATAACTTTAATCTTGCTACTATATGTCGATGACATCATTTTCACTGGCAACTCATCTACCATGCTCTTCCACATCATTAGACTTCTTGCCACTCAATTCCCTATGAAGGATCTTGGTGATCTTCATTACTTCCTTGGGGTTTAGGCCCTCCGTACTCCTGACACCCCATTCTTAAGCCAAACCAAATACATTCATGAGCTTCTTCAGTGATTTAACTTTCACTCCTCTAAACCCAAAACAATCCTTTACCAACTCGCTCATCGTTATCACTACTTGTGGACATTTTTCCTCGCCATCCGGGCTTCCGAACGTCCACGCGGATTGGGGTGTGATTTGATGATTTGTGCTAGGGTTTGAACTTTTGAAAAAGACTCTTTAAGGAATTTTAATTATATATTTCAGGAATAATATTTGTAAAATCACTTTCCCTTTACTTATGCATTTTATGAGTCGTTGAATTAAACCTCCAAGAGTGAACATCCACTTGTTCCAAACTCTTCTAAATTTAACCCAATTTGCTCATTCAAATGTTAGGCTCGGAAAAAGCAATTTATGCAAGTATTATTTAGAAATACATAAATAAAAGACATTAAAGTTGCATTGGCACGTTGTAAAACCATGTTTTACCATAGTTTATGCAACCCGATGTACTTTTAGTTCGAAATGGGAGTCGCCGCCTGACTTTTTAAGGGAAAAGTCAAGACAAACCAAAAAGAAAAAGAAAGACTCCACCTGCGAAACCCAAGAATGGATTCGGGGGTAAGGCTACGAACTTGAAAAGTAGGAACTTTAAGAGTTCGCCTCTCACAAAAGGAAAGACTCTACTAAAAGTTTTAAGTGTGCTTTTATAAAATTTGGAAAAGAGATAAATAGGAACTTTATAAAATTATTTCATAAGAACATGCAACATGAATCATAAGAAAGAAAGGTACAACATATACACTTTATTTACAAGAAAACTAAGAAGCTTTAAAGCTTACATTGTGCTAACTTGAAGAAGAGGCCTTGCCTTGCTTTCTGCTTGAAGATGTTCCTCTTAATACCTTTTGTTGTTACTCCTCACAAGTGCCAAAATGAACCAAAAGAAGTGGTGAAAAAGTGGTGGAAAATAGGATAGAAAAGAGGCCTTTTTGTGGTTTTTTGTGTGTTTAGGATAGGGTTTTTGTAAGGTCTTGAGTAGGATGAGTTTAGAGGATTAGGAAATGGTTAGATATGGAGATTATGAAGATATGAAAGTGAGGATAGAATTAAGATAAAGAGGATAGGATAATAGTATAGGAATGGAGATTAGAAGATATGTAGAGAGAATTAAAGAGAATGAAAGAAGGGAATAGATGAGTAGAGAGAAGAATGAGTAGAAGAGAGGAATAGAATGAATTGTGGTGTGTGTTTTGGCTTTGAGAGGAGTAGTATTTGTAGGAGAATGAGGTAGGAGAGGATACATGCACATATATACCCTCTCGTCCAAGGCAGTCAATGGCACAATTTGCAAGGCAGTGAGGGAGTGAACTTGGAGTGGATGGTGGCACGAGGTCAATTGACCTCGTGTGGTCGGTGGTCAAGGCCGACCGACCACCAGCACGTGGGGGAAAGAATTTGTCTTCGTCCATGCATCCATGGACGGTGAGGGGGAGATACATTCTGCCTAGGGACTTGGTGTTTCACACTTGGACGACAATGCTATTGCATTTGAGTTTTATGAAGCTTTTTAAGGTGTTTTTGTGAGGAATCGATCTTGTGACCTCTTGGCATTGAATTTGTATGGCTCACATGGCTTGCATGGCTTGCTCTTTACGTAGGAATTTTGCATGTGATCTTGTATGCAACATTAAAGCAAATTTGTACGTGTAAGGTGCACATACTTTAGCTTTTATTTCCCGGCTTCTTCTTCTTTATTTAATCCTTCTTATATATAGATATGCTATATATTTTTATGCGACAAAATCCGGTGTCTACACTACTATATGGAGAATTACTCCCGGATCCTTCCCTTTATAGGAGCATGGTTGGCGCATTGCAATATTTGACACTTACCAGGCCAGATATAGCTTATGCTGTTAATGTTGTCTCTCAATTTATGCATGCTCCTCATTCTACACACCTTGTGGTTGTGCAGCGTATTTACCATTATTTATAGGGCACTGCCGATCATGGATTGTTTCTTAAGAGAGTTGCCTCTCTGGATGTAGTTCTTGCTTATTACTCTAATACGGACTGGGCCGATTGTCCAAACACTTCACAATCAACCACTGGTTATGTTGTTTTTTTGGGTCCCAATATTGTCTCTTGGCAATCCAAAAAACAACCTACAGTGTCCAAATTTTCCACAGAAGCTGAATACCGTGCGATTGCAAGTATTATCACAGAAACCTTGTGGTTACGATACCTTTAAGCAGAATTGGGCATTCTTCTCTCTAAACCTGTTACGGTTCTCTGTGACAATATCTCTGCTACTTACACTGCGGCTAACCCGGTTCTCCATAATCGCAGCAAACACATGAAGGTTGACTATCATTTTGTTCGTGAACAGGATCTCTGCTACAATATCTCTGCTACTTACACTGCGGCTAACCCGACTCTCCATAATCGCAACAAACACATGAAGGTTGACTATCATTTTGTTTGCGAACGGGTTTCCCATGGTGATTTAGTCGTTCGATACATTCCAACTCAGCTTCAGCTAGCTGATATCTTCACTAAATTTGTTCCCGTTACGCGGTTCTTGTTCCTAAAATCGAATCTGTCTATGCATCCGCCCCTACAGATTGAGGGGGCGTGATAGAATATTTAGACTTATCTTGTATTATGGTAAAATATTCTAGGTTGTACTTTGCCTAGGTCTTTCTGGAATATTTCTTGTATCTTCTATACTGATATATGACAATATAAATATATGGACCGAGGATCCACTACAAGAAATATGACTTTTACCAACAGGACATTATCTGTTGGTATAAGTGAATTTTCTGTTGGTAATAGCTTTTACCAACAAATAATTATCTGTCACAAAACTGTTGGTAAAAACTCCGTTGGTAAAGGTAATACCAACAGATAAATGGATCTGTTGGTATTGTTTAGTAACACCATCAGATCAAATATGCTGGTATTGCATAGTGCTTTACCAACAGATATCGAACTGATGGTAAAAAGACTTTTACCAACAAAATAAATTGTTGGTGTTACAATTTTGGCGCCAAAGTTATCACTTGTACCAACAGATTGTTTATGTTGGTAACACCGTACTAATTATAGTCCTCATGTATCTGTTGGTAATAGTATTCTGCACATGCACACATCTCTTGGTAATAGTTATATAACCAAACCCTGTATCTTTTAATAATTATATTTTTGCCTTTGCCACCACCTAATAGTTGTTCATATATATATATATATATATTATGAATTTATGATACATATTTCGCAAAATGGTTCTTAGCATTTTATTACCAATACCCAAAGTGGGAAAAACAATAGGTACTACCCCATAGGTTCTAGTATGACAAACATAAAAAAAACGCCTTATACAATCAATACATCTACAATCGTATGGTAATAAACTGTATTCTTCACTATATACAAAACTTTGTCTTGTCTATAAGTATCTTCTTCACAGCTGCTACAACAGTAATCTATTTGCCTTTGAATTTCAACACGTTCCTGAACTCTCACACCTTACAGATGATGTTGCACAATAGTGAAGCAAAACAGAGCCGCCAATCCACCACCGATCAATCTAGAGTTGAACAATAAACAGAGCGGCCAATCCCACAAAAGATTTAAAACAAGTCCAAAATACATTTGCTTTAGATTTCCTTCTAAATAGGTTGCAATTAATCACAAAATCATTCACAAATAATCCACTGAGTTTTGATTCATAAACAATGGCGGAAATTAAAGAGAGGGAAAGGTATTGTACATACCTTTTGAGACCACTGAGACCTCTGCTACCCATAACCATGGAGTCCAACATAAGATCCTCAATGGCTTCAATCAGCATCTCCCTCGGATTTCCCCAGAATATATTCGTAACAATCATTATCTGCATTATCACTCATTCAAACCCCGCAAGCGAACAAAAACCTAAAGAAATGCCTGAAAATTCAAATTGAAATCGTTGGAAACCAGCTTCTGACTAGCAGAAAGTACCGTCGCACATATCAAGAACCTCGACATCAGACTTGACTCTATACTTGTTCATGATCTTGGGCTCCCTGAACTTGGACAGCGGAATCAAAGCTGCAGCAAACAGCGAAAAGTGATGTGAACCATCAATGATAGAAATGAAGAATCCTAGAAAGAGGGAGAAACAAGGAAGACGTACGAGAGCCAGATTTAGACCAGAGATATACTTCTTTGTTGTTGTTTTGTTATAATCCTAAGAATTTGATTTCTATCATAATCCTCAGCAAGAAAATTATAAGACATCATTTCAACTAAGCAATTGAGCATCCCTTGATCCCACTTCCAAAGCTACTGACCTATTACTAAAGTACACATTTTGGTCACACCAACAGTGCAGGTTGAGAAGCATCAGAAACTGGATCAGGAAAAAACATCTTGCTCGATCAGCTAATCTTCTGTACTGTCATTATCAAGCTTCTCAGCTTGTCATAAACTTGCAGCAGTATCAGAAATGCATGTCACAACCTGATAATCAGCCTATTGATGAAGACGCATAATATTCTCATGCATTTGATTGGGTCACAAAATGCTGAATAAGATTTGCTTACCAAATCACCATTATTCTCGCAATTTTCAAGTTTTACTGATAATGATAATCAGATTATGGAATCTTATGTACAGTTTCATACAATGCCCAACATCCAATTAACAGATACAGAAGTTGTTGCAAAGCTGGAAATTGCTCCAATAGCTCCTTACTGTCTAAATCTCTGGTTTTACTGTTACCCTGACCAAGAATTCAACATAAAATGATTGAATATTGACGTTGTACAAGCAGAGAGCCACTTTCACATGCAAATAACAAATTTGGTAACAAATTGAGTCTAGTCCACACCCAATTACAAATAGCAAATTAGGTAACAAGTTATTTGAGGTACAGAAGCCCCACAATGATCATATTTCTCGGTCCTTTGATATCTTTTTTAGAATTAAATTGTCAAAGACTCGGCAATCTTCTAAGGATTCTTTTGCATATCTATGTTATGTCAAAGTTGAGTATCGCATTACCTCGTTGACAATGTTGAGCACTATACATACACAGAGGAAAAATTAGGTTAGCAAATTCATACAAGTAGCTACAACAAGAGCAATTGAGCAGCAAGAATTTCAAAGTAGCCAGAGAGTAGAGAGTAGAGAGTAGAGAGTAGAGAGAGAGAGAGAGAGAGAGAGAGAGAGAGAGAGAGAGAGAGAGAGAGAGAGAGAGAGAGAGAGAGATAGAGAGAGAGTGAGAGAGAGAGAGAGACCTGATATGACTGGCTGCACACTATTAAGTACCATGGTGATGCCAAGAAGCCAAGCCAGATCAGCAACAGCTTGCTGAAGCTCCTTGCTGTTGGTTCCCTCATTCTAAGATTGGTTTTTGGTTTATCAGGAGAAGGAGATTAAATCTGAAGAGAAAAAAGCTTCATAGAAGAAACCATCATGATTCATGATGTACACAAATTTTAAATTGATACTCATGAGTAAAACAGAACATTGAGTTAATATTACAAATAGCATGAGGTTTTAGGAAGGCTGAGACATAAGTAACCTCAAATCTGCGACACAGTTTGTAAATGAACCATCAAAACTATTAATAGAAGTCAAAGATGCATGTAGAAACAAATTGACAAGAACTAGGAATTGAAATATGCATTGAAACTACAAATACATAGAAGTTGTTCAGGCATTCAGTCTTGTCTAATGGAATTAATAGAAAATAAAAGATAATTTCAGTTTTAAATGAATGGCAGTAAGGATAATGTTTGTATGGCTAAAATCAATTATGTCAAACCTGGGCAAGATCCTAGTCATCTCCATCCCATTTTTCAATTGCCTAAAGCAAGTATTTTGTAGGAGCTAGATAGAACTTTCTTCTCAGCATTACTGCGCCCAGTTCAAAGAGTTCAGTAGCATTTGCATCACCACTCCTAACTTGCTCCGTGAAATTGCAACAATAGGGTAGAGATCACTGGATTAATTAATGTCTCCTACAAGAGTCTACAATATTGTGACATAGCAGAGGCTGAAAGTTACTGACCACCATCACGCTAAAATAAGAAACATTACTTGCAATTCTTTAGCAGAGAGATCAAGTTCACGCCGTAGCAGCACTTGGTGGATAACATAAAAGGACCCAACTCCAAGCAAAGCCAATAACAAAAGTAAGTAGGACAACTGAATGCCTAGTTCAAATAGCTCCTCAATGGAATCAATCACTTTCATCTTTCAACCTCAAAAATGTCAAAACCCTGTCTAACATGAGCTTTTTAGCATTGTTCCTCAGAACTTCCAGCAAAATTTCCAAATTTCAAGTTAATCACAGCAAGCCAAATTGCCCCAGGAACTGTGGATTTATGGGCAAGAACATATAACCTTCTTTCTGAGCAACTATTTACAATCTGGAACAAGACTTCAAAATTCACAATTTATGAGCAAGTCACATATGATGCACTACTACAGAAATAGGGCAAATTCACAAAGAGGAATTTTATCAAACACGTGGAGTGTACTCATTAAAATAGTGACTATATTACAACAAATGAAAACATAATGGAGATAGTTTTTACTGAGCTTAGAAGTGATGGGTCTTCAATTGACAGATGATTCCAAAAAAAAAAAGGATTGCAAAAGTAATTAAGAGGGAATAAGGGATACCTGAATTAGTACAAGTTAGAAGCAGAATGAAGGGAATTGAATGATAAGGTATGGACGACCGAGAGAACAACAAAGTGGTTGTAAGTTCGGACAACGTCGCGGCCGACCTCTGGAGGGCGGCTTAGTTCGGACTTCTGATTTCTGAAGAAAGCTTTTGAGCAAAAGAAAAGAAGAAAGAAGGAAAAAACGGGACAATCTTAACAGAAAGTTTCTGATTCTATCCATCTTAAACCAATTGTCTGCGAATTAAGAAAACCTGACCATCAAAGCATTAAAACTAAAAGAACAAAATCAATATCAAATGCAGATAGGGCACACGGTTTCTGCAAAAAGGACATACAATAACTCAATCACAATTTACACAAATCCAGCCATGGAGGGGAAACAGCTAGGGCATTGGCAGGAAGCAAATTCAACATAATTACAACAATAAACACAAATTCGATCAACCAAATTACACCAAACTGATCAAAATTACCGTGTGAAGGAAGTATGGGGAGAATCGACCCTGATGGCATGAGGAGGCACGAGGAATGGTAGCAACAGTAGAGAGTAGAGCCCGAATGATAGATTAGGGTTTGAGAGACGAGTCTATAATTTTCAGCCAGCAAGAAGCAATTGTGAACGAATATGATGGAAGTGCAGCAAGTAGTTGCGCCCGTTTGTGTGGGATGAGCATTCAAATTTTCAGCCCAGCGCCCCAGCCAAATTTGAATTAGGGTTGGGAACGAAGGACACCCCCCTTTGCCTTGTTTTTATTCTAAACTATGGCGCTTAAATGTGCACATTACTAATACCAACAGTTAATTTTTATCTGTTGGTACTAAAATTATTTTACCGACAGATAATATAAGTGTTGGTACTGCTAAAATAATACCAACAGTTAAATTTTTATCTGTCGGTATTATAACTCTTTTACCAACATATAATATTGGTGTTGGTAAATTATTAATAATACCAACATATAACTAATTTGTTGGTAAATATACACTTTTACCGACAGATGAAAAATCTGTCATTGACAATCTGTCGGTAAAAGCCACTTTTTTTGTAGTGATCTCTCAATTGCAGAATGTCCAACATTATTCCTATAATTATATCTGCACAGTATTATCAACTAAGAAAAATAAACTGTTGTAACCTTGGAGTTGACGAAGTACAAACATACATTAGGCATAAACATGTGTGTGCTTTTTTTTTAAAATATTCGTTGTACATTTTGATGATTTATTTGCTAGAATTTTATATATCGAGTTATTCCAACTATGTACAGAAATTATAAATATGACATATCTATATTTGGACGACCAATAATGAATTGTCACACTATAAAGTAGAAAGATCAAAGTAATTAGATGCAAAATTTAAAAGCTAGGTAGAAATAATGAAAAAATATATCATAAATATGAACGTAAAAGAAAAATTGTCAAGACATATAAATCAAGTAGGGATGACAGTTAAATCCGAGTTCGAAGCCAATCTGCTCTGATTCTGGATTGAAAAATTACATCCAAATCAGACAAAATAAATATGATTTGTATCTGATTAAAAAGACCCTACTCCGATCATAATCGAAGCGAGTATAAACATGGTCATCTTCAATCTGATTAACCTTGATTATAGTAAAAACAAAGAAAATTTAAAAATTATGAAAAATATGTGGTGAGTGAATGGAAATCTTAATTCCTGATTCTCCTCTTCCCCTCGCAACCTCTCCAATCTCCTCCGCTGGATTCCAGTAGCTTCGAGAGATTATTATTTGTTATCTCTTATATTTGCAAACACTGGTCACTTGGTCATGTATTTGTATGAATGTGTGTTTTGTATTTGTACAAGTTGTGGACATTTTGTTATGTATTGTTGGATCTTGTAATATTTTTTATAGTGTCATGATTTGGAATTCCTAGTGAATATTTTGACAAATGAAGAATCATTTACAAGTTAGTTGGTATCTTATTTTTATGAGTATGATATATCAAAATACAAAAAAAAGAAGAAGATCATAGTGAAAAACCTAATCAAATTTGGACTATAATCGCAGATGACCACCTCCTATTATAATTCGAGCAGATCAGATCAACTTCAAAGGTTGCCACCTTCAATTATAGTCGCAGTGAGACGTCCATAAGCTCTTTTTTTTTTCGAAAGTTGGAGGTTGCCTTTGAATATTAATCAAAGTTATAGGTCCCTATCTCTGATCAATTATCATCCCAGAGTAAAGACCTCTTCAATTCTTGAACATTACTCTTTAGGTTTTGCCTCCCTTTCACTTTGCTAATGCGTTCATGCAAGATTCTTTAAATCTATATTAGACAAAGACATCATATCAAAATATTAATTTGAGTAGTAAAATGTACGTTTATATGATAGAATAGGGTTAGCTAATTACCCTTTTAGGCAGATCCTCAATTAGCATATCCTAGGTTAAAGAAAATCATAGTTTGAGTATGTTATTTGATTTTTTTTTTTTTTTTGCAAACTGTATTAGCTACATGGTTTGTTCAATTATTCGGTGTTTTTGGTTGGATTTACCATAAACTATTTGATTTTCAGTTTAATTTTGGCAATTTTTAGTTTTGTATTTTTCATATTTTCAGTTACTCGTTATTAGTTAGGAAAAACAAAAATAATGTCATGTTGATTTGGGTGAAATTCTTTTTCTGGTTTGATGTGGGTTATTTGGCGTGGATCTCAATGGAGTAACTTTTCAGGTAGTGGTTTGGATCGATTTCGGGTCAAGATCAAATAATTTCATTAGGGTGTATTTGGGCCCAAGTTCTATTTCTTCAGTTTGAGTTTCAGATCTCGGGTTAGTTCAACCAGTTTTAAATTTTTCTACTGCCCGTAGAATTTTCGGAGTATTGATTTATAAACTATGATTTATATTTTTGATTTTCGGTTTGGTTCGGGCTACAGCCGTGAACTGGGCCATACCTTAGAAATCCTCGTCTCGCCCTGTTATTTGGATTAGTAACTATTCCCAATCCAATCCAACCAATTCAATTCAAACCTTACACAATTCCTTAAAAAAAATCCTCTCTAAAAACACAATTCCCCAAAAAAGTATTATAACTTATTCAATCCAATTCATCTAAACTTCATTTTATTCAATCCAAAAAACAGGCCCTAAGTAGGATCTAGCCAGAGCCCAGTGACCCACCTGTCAACATTTTTTTTTCTTTTTTGTTTTTTGGGAACTCAGTTTCTTTCTCCTCTCTCTATCAGCAGACAGCAGCAAATCAAACCAATGAAGCAAAGCACAGCAAATCAGCGGAAATTTCCCCTCTTACTGACTGAATTCCCTCCTCAATAATCACTACCCCACCTACATCATCTCCCTCTTCTTATCTCCTTCTCTCTCTCTCTCTAAATTGTGCATTTTCGGGGGGATATGGATTGCTGAATGTGGAGGTAACGATGCTCTTGTTGCTTCTATACTTTGATTTTCAGTTGTTGTTGATCATGGGTTCTTGTTGAATCGTCTTAGTTCGTCGAATTGTGTGCTCAATTACTGCTTTTTGGCTCTGAAGTGGATGAGATGTTATATGGAACTAGTTGAATTTGATTGTTGACTCTTGAGCAATTGTGTTCTACTGATTCATGAAGCTTCTATTTGTTCGATACTTGTTTGATTTTCAGTTGTTTTGATGATGGGTTTTAGCTAATCGCTTTATTCGTCCAATTAGCGGGTTTGAAGAGGATTGGATGGCGTGAAATGTGGAGTTTTTGAATTTTCTTAGGAGGAGATTAAGGAACATATAGAGGTATGAGGGTGAATTAGTTCTTAGCTTCCTGTGGATTGACACAATTTAATTTAAATTTATCACAATATTGATGGCAATAACACCTAGAATTAGTATAGCAGTGTAGGTTCATGGGGGAGTATTGTCCTGCATCAAAATTGATTTGTCTCAAGTGTGATTGCCAGACAACTAAATTGAGCCAGTTTAACTATTAGTAGCTGGCTCTTCTAGGGATTGGGTTAGAAGCTTACCTGGGTTGTATCTTCATGAGTATTGTTCAGGTAGAATCATAGTCTATAGGCTACCCCGAAAAACTCTCCGTCTCCTGGCAATAAGTTATAAGTTTACTTGAATGAGACATAGACCCATAGAACCAGCTTACAACTAGAAAGTTGTGGCGACCTTGCTCCCGGGATGAGGTTTAGTGTGGGAGGTTATAGATTTGCCAACTCAACCAAGTCGGTTTGGTTGTTACGATTGTAAGGAAACTTCGGGGAAATATGCACTTAGACACCTATATGCTAACAATGACCTATCCCACATTCTATTTGATAGGTGAGGTCGAGAGTATTTCGTTAGATAGGAGAATTGGGATTAGGGATACACACCTGACCTATATGCTACTCTTTCTTTCCCGTTCAAAAGTTTTTCCATGGATCCACAGGACCACATGAATCAACCTTTCCATGAACTTCAGTTTGGGGGGGGGGGGGGGATGCCCGCATCTGGATCCCTCAGACCATGTCCGAACATGTTTTCCTTGGGAGTTTGTAGTTGTTGTATACACTTTAAGGGTCCATTCATGGAATGATTATTTCACTTCAGTTCAGGCACCTATGAGCCAAACAGTAGACCTGTTCCCAAAGTGACTTTCTGTTCCCTCTTCCAAGCTCCTTTGTGCTAGATGCCCAACGTTATTTGATTGCCTCTATGGCTCTATGGAGTTTTCAGTATGTTAAAATGACACTAACAACGATGTTTTTGTTTTACTTTTGAGCTGAGGTGTATATGCTAATCTCATTTCCCTTGGTTTCGGAAGGCAAGTGAAGAACAGGTGAGCAGGATCATCTGCAACATTTTGGCATTGCAATGAAGCTGATTTGTGCCTTTAGGTTCCCGATGTGGGAAAAGTGTGGACATATGGGGCAGTGGATTCTGGTCGTGCTGGTATTTCTGAGTGGAAAAGGGGTTTTATCAGATCCCAATTATTTGATTGGGCTGGGAAGCTATGACATTACAGGACCAGCAGCTGATGTTAACATGATGGGATATGCAAATATGGAACAGATTGCATCAGGGGTCCATTTTAGGTTGCGTGCTCGTACCTTCATTGTGGCTGAACCAGGAACACAGGGGAGCCGGATTGCTTTTGTTAATTTAGATGCTTGCATGGCCTCTCAACTCGTGACAATTAAAGTGCTTGAGAGGTTGAAAGCAAGGTAAAAATTCGTGTATTTCTATGTAAATTGGTAGGGTGTGTCGTTCAGAGGGTTGTTACTGTGTTTTTTGAGTTATAAATTGCAAATTTCTAGAACACTATATACCAAATACATGTAGTAAACTCGTTGGCAAATTTGACTGGGAACTACTGTACTGAAAACCTCGAATGGACAATGACTTGCCCTTAGTCATTGGTCTTGCCTGTGATTGTGACCATGCTTTGTAGCTTGTAACTGATGAAAGAGAGTTCTAATTGCAGATATGGGGACCTGTATAATGAAAAGAATGTTGCTATCAGTGGCATTCACACTCATGCTGGTCCTGGGGGTTATCTGCAGTATGTTGTATATATTGTTACATCTCTTGGATTTGTGCGCCAATCCTTTGATGCTCTTGTTGATGGTATAGAGCAAAGTATAATAGAAGCTCACGGAAATCTCAGGCCAGGTTCCATCTTTGTGAACAAAGGTGCGGAAACTTCTTTGTTTACATGTCACTATTTTAATCCGTAAACAATGCAATTTATTAGGTGCACCCGGAGCATGTGCTGTAGATTTTGTGATTGTTCACCAGTATATATTAGATTTTTCACTCTGATTATTATGATTGTTCACTCGTAAAAATCTGGAGCACATGCTCTGGTTGCATGTAATATATATTGGCGTAAATAACATAGGGTAAGAGAACGATACTGGGTATCTCTAATATTGACAATTGGACACCAAGGGCTTCACATAGTTTAATCTGTATCATCCTGTATACTCGTGAAATCTCTGTGCACTTCTGAGACTCTTAGAAATGATATAGTATCTCTATCATTGCTTTTATTAGATACTGCTCTGTACAGCGGAGGAAATACTTGGGGATGTGAACTCTAAAAAGAAGTCAGCATGATTAAAATTTAGAAATTTATACCTAGACATCTTTCATGGTATTGTTATTTATCTGATTGCTGTTTCAGGCTTCCAAAATTTTGCAGGGTTGTCTGTTAGATGAACTCCCATCAGTTGATTTGGATGATTGACATTGCTAAAATCTATCTATTAATGGTTTCATCATTCATTTGAGAGTATAAGTACAATGCAGATATTGTCCTCCTGAAAGCTATATCCCAGTTATTTTGTGGTTGAAATCATTGTATTGATCGTATGTGTTTCTTGATATCTTGTCTCAACTCTGTTATTGTTATCCTGCTTTTTCCACAGGGGAACTTCTTGATGCTAGTATTAGTCGCAGCCCTAGTGCTTATTTGAACAATCCAACTGAAGAGCGCGCAAAGTACAAGTATGATGTTGACAAGGAAATGACTCTTCTGAAGTTCGTGGATGCTGAATGGGGTCCTGTTGGCAGCTTTAACTGGTTTGCAACTCATGGAACTTCCATGAGTCGTACAAATCCCTTGATAAGTGGGGATAACAAAGGGGCTGCTGCTCGATTCATGGAAGACTGGTTTGAGGGAAGGGATGGTGGGAGTCTGTTTTCTCGTGGTTACCTTGCACAATCTGTTGAAGTAGTTCATAGGAGGGTTTCCAGCATTATTTCTGAGAATCATGAAAACCGTAAGTATAAAGTACTGCTTTTATAGGATAAGTCTAGAATACTTTCCAAAATGCCCAAATGCCTACAGAATGGAGGGTGCGATGATCATTGCTTTTGAGTGGCCATAGATCCACAATTCCTCTTGACTTAAGTCTTTTTAAATGCTTCACTAGGCTGCAACTACTAGTCTCCCTTATTTTTGGATGAACGATATAATGTTTGAGAATATTATCTACTTAAAAGATAGTTTTACATCGGTTATCAACTGCTGAAGCATGTTTAATGCTTGTTTTGTGCAGATCATGAATTGTTGGACCTTGCTGCTTCCTTCCAGGCTTCTTCTAGGAGAGGAGTGACCAAGTTTTTGAGCATTTCTAAGCGGGTCAGAAGTGCTCTTAGGCAGGGTGACAAACCAAAATTCGTGGCTGCATTTTGTCAATCAAATTGTGGCGATGTTAGCCCAAATGTTCTTGGTGCATTTTGCATTGACACAGGACTTCCTTGTGATTTCAATCATAGCACGTGTGGTGGGAAGAATGAGCTTTGCTATGGACGAGGGCCAGGGTGCGTAGAACACTAGCACTTTGAAAATTTCCCAATTGAAGTAGTGAAATGGAATTTCGATTGCCTAAGCAAAACCATAAATATCACCATTTCTGCAGTTATCCTGATGAATTTGAGAGCACGCGCATAATTGGACAAAGACAAGCGAGCAAAGCTGTGGACCTGTTCAATGCAGCATCTGAACAGATAAAAGGGAAGATTGATTACCGCCATGCTTATGTGGACTTCTCTAATCTGGAAGTGTCGATCCCTAAAGAGGGAGGTGGGACCGAGGTGGTCAAAACTTGCCCTGCTGCAATGGGATTTGCCTTTGCCGCTGGGACTACTGATGGCCCTGGAGCCTTTGATTTTAAGCAGGGAGATGACAAGGTGTTTAACATAATTGAATTCGTTCTCCTGTTTTTTAACAAAAAATTACTTAGGGGTACCCTAACTTTTGGTGAAATATTTTTCTGGTACCCCAACTTTTAAAAACTAATTTTGGGGTACCCTAACTTTTAGAATTAGAAATAATTAGGTGAATTTTCGGCCAATTATTTGAATTCAACGGTGAATTTTAGGCGGGAAATTGATTAAGTGTTTTTGTGGATGAAAATGCCCTTTGTTTTCGTGGACGAAAATGATTTGAATCAATCGGAGTTTCGCCGGAAATTCACCTAGTAATTTCTAATCCTAAAAGTTAGGGTACCCCAAAATTAGTTTTGGAAAGTTAGGGTACCTAAAAATTGTTTCTTCAAAAGTTAGGGTACCTCTAAGTAATTTTTTGGTTTTTTAATTTTATATATATATATGTATGTATGTTTGTTTGTATAATGCTTGTCAGATCAGCTGATAGCACTGTTCTTACGTTGTGTAATGTTAGGGTAACCCCTTCTGGAGATTAGTGCGTAATGTGCTGAAAACACCGGACAAGAAACAGATTGAGTGTCAACAACCAAAACCTATTCTACTTGACACTGGTGAAATGAAAATGCCATATGATTGGGCGGTAAGTGCATTCGTCCTTGTACATTAGTTTAATTGATGAATTTATGCATGAGATCTTTTTTTTCCTGGCATACCCTTGTCTAAAAATGATGTTTTTGGCACAGAAATATCTGGAACTAGCTACTTTGAAGTTTTTGTTACCTGATTTCCTTTTTTTTTTGTTCGGTGTGGGGGGATAGTGATGTTTTGTCGGCAAGGCTTAACCTAATGTAAATTTGTCATCTGCAGCCTGCAATACTTCCTATACAAATCTTGCGAATTGGGCAGTTTGTTATTCTCAGTGTACCTTCAGGTAGTGGTTTATGTTTATTTTAAATATCTGCTGTTATTTTCTGTCTCATACTTACCATTCCAGTTTATTATTCCAAGTTCTGGCATTCGTATAATCAAGAGAAGGATGTGAATGTTCTTTGCTCAGCCCTGCTCTTGTTTCCATGTATGCATAGCTCCTAGAATTTCAATCAAAAGTGTCTTGTTAGGCTCTTTTTTTGTCCATAATCTAGATAGTTGAAAATGATTTTTTTTTTTTGGCCCTAGATCGTAACGGGATAATGTAATGCCTCACTAAATCTCCTATGCATCTTTGCCATGGAGTAATAGGTAGCGAACTGTTTTTAAATTTTGGGTCTTTGGGACCAGTCTCTTTGATTCGCAAAATTCAGGGATAAATGTAGACCCTCCATAATCGCTTGGTGGCGGGGATTTCGGATTGTTGGATTTGGATGGATGGATGGATTCTTCACTTCACCTAAATTATGCTTGTCAGGATCTCCTAACAGTTGATCCATATACTAGATTTCGTAGACAATAAGCCTTCAAACTATACTCATTCACCTTTGTCGCTATCTAATGGATCTTCTACATTTGACTAGGATAGGTTAGTTGAACTTTAGTTTCTTCTTCCTTTTGATCACTGCATCTTAGGTATCTTCCCTAGTCAGAAACTAATTGCATCCTTCTAAGCTTTGGCCGGTATACTTCTAGGAAGCTCCTTTCAACTTTGAAAGAGCCGGATATTTCAAGACAACTGTGTCATTTATTAGCTTTTTGTAGGAAACATGTTTGGTAAAATTAAAGGTTTGTTAAAATATGCTGATGGCTTTCCTGACCTTTTCCTCAGAGTTCACAACAATGTCTGGCAGGCGGCTTCGAGACGCTGTAAAGACGGTCCTTACAGCATCAGGCACCGGAGAATTCAATGGTGTTCATATTGTCATAGCAGGCTTGACTAATACGTATTCACAATACGTTACCACGTACGAAGAGTACCAGGTCCAAAGATACGAGGTCAGTGTTGCCAATTGCCAAATTAGGTCATGACATTTCTCCTGTTGAGCCATTGCTTATAAATTGTTGGGTCCTTATGTTGCATTTCCATGTCCATCCTAGAGGTCAATCTGCAACTGGGGATCCAAAGACTCCCTGCCGGGGCAGACCTGACAGAATTAGACCCGACCCGAAAATTGACCCGAATCACCTGTAAGTTTAGGGTTTTGAACACGATTTCCAAACCCGAAACGTAAATAAACCCGAAACTGACCCGTCCAGAACCCAACCCGCCTGCCCGAATCGACAGGCATTTCTCAATTTCTGGTGTATTGGATTTTGGTCAAGATCGGGTGAAACGGGGGTTTCCTGATCACCATATCTTTTACAATCATAAGCGGTAAAGAAGGAAGTTTGTCGTTTCTTCTCACAAGAATACAACCACTCCTATCAGCACACACAATCCATTTCCTGATCACCATTACATTATTTGACAGGGTGCTTCCACTCTGTATGGTCCACACACCCTCAGCGCGTTCATTCAAGAGTTCAAGAAGCTCGCCACCGCCCTGGTCCTAGGACAGACTGTTGAACCGGGGCCTCAGCCGCCCGACCTCCTAAACAAGCAGCTGAGCCTTCTCCCCCCGGTCGTCCTTGACTCCACCCCGGTCGGTGTAAAGTTCGGAGACCTCAAAACCGACGTCCCCAAGAATGCGACCTTCAGAAAGGGCGACACGGTCAGTGTCGTCTTCTGGTCAGCCTGCCCGAGGAACGACCTCATGACCGAGGGCACATTCGCCCTGGTCCAGATGCTCCGGGACCCGCCAGACACGTGGGACCCGGTCTACGACGACGACGACTTCTGTGTCCGGTTCAAGTGGTCCAGGCCATCCAAACTCAGCCCGAGGAGTCAGGCCACCGTAGAGTGGAGGATACCGGAGTCTGCAAAGCCGGGGGTGTACAGAATACACCATTTTGGTGCTTCAAAGGGACTGTTTGGGTCAGTCCACCACTTTGAGGGTTATTCTAGTGCATTTGTGGTGTTGTGAGGTTTGTGTAGGGTTGGTTGTGTACTTTTGTTTCTGTAAATATAAGTTTACTGCACTTTCCATGCATACATGTATTACTTTGATAGTGTAAGCCCACTATTTTTATATGGTGGGTTTTGTGTTCTTGTTGTAATGGATAAACAGGTATACTACACCAGGCAAAATAATAAACAAACTATATTGTTTGAGTATATGGTCAAAGTTTATAAATTTTGATAAAAGAATGTTAGCTATGACAGTCTTGAAGTTTCTCTCACAATGTCTGCTACTTGGCAAATTTATTACTAGTGATTATCAATGTTTATTTGTTAAGTGAAAAAGTATTAATTTATCCTTATGAATTGTTGTTATTTTCCTCTTACCATTGTTTATCATTCTATTATGCTACATCCATCCCATTCTAATTTTTGCTTTAAGTAAACCTTTTTGTTCATAATATCTGTTGCTTTACTATGTGTCAATACCAAGACATTAATAATTAATTTTAGAAACTTAAATCTACTAATTGCTTTTGCTTTTGCCCTTCAACAAAAGGCTAATTAAATTAGGTCATCCTTGAATGGATTGGTGGGGATCCGCCATTAAAAAGTAGGGCGATTCATTACCGGCAAATCCAAGTAACAATAATGAAATTTTAAAGATTATTTGACAATATGTTTTTGCTCAGATTAAATTCACTCTAAATCACCCCTAAATTTAAAGGGTCACTTAAGGATATGATTTGATTAATTCACGGATTGCTCAAAATTTCTTTTGGCTCATATTCAATCTATCACGGATCACTTGCCACATGAGCGAGTGATCGATTAACCTTTGAACATGGCTTTAGGGTAACTTTGGATTTCAAAGTCAAAAGTTTTCAACTAAAATTCATTTGTATATATTATGTGTTGCTATGGACTAGGTAGTTAATCTTTATAGGCATTGATTATTTTAATTATTTATATACAACTATCTAAAATACAAAATTAAACTCTTTAGATTTGTCGTAATACGTAGTGTTTGTATTTTTTATAAAAAATATTATGTTAGAATTTAAAGTTAAACTGTACTACAATGTTGACCATAAAAAGTCAAAATTGACGGACATTGAGGAACATAAAGAAGATTAGTTTTATTAATTTGTGTTCCATTACTTTTAAAAGATCAACCAACACAGATTGAGGTGCAACCAATTCATCCCTTTGGACTTGGGATAGTCTTAAAAAATATAAGCTTAATTAAGGAAGTAGCTTCTATTTTTGAAGGAATAATTAAGGAAGTACTTGATTGAAGGACTTCAAGACCAATACATATTACATGTATTTGGAGTACATGTTTCGGATATGTGTAAATGAACAATTACACTAAATCTAGTATATTTTACTGAACAATGGCTGTATCGCTCGGTGGATATGTAATAAATTGCACAATTTGGTCATTTAAATTAAATTATGCATTTTAATTCTATTATTTCTATATAATACATTCTTTTAGTACTAACGTGGAGAGTATCTTTGACCTGTATAAATTAAAAATGCTGGTGGCAAAAAAAAAAATAATGCTGGAGAATTCCACTACAATTGCCACCTTATTCCTCGTAGCATCACACTGTTTCCAAATTTCAAAATCATGAACAAATTCCACGAATCAACCGCCATGATCGTAAACTATTGCATACAGCCGGCCGTTAGTAGGACGTACAGTTTAGAGCCAACCAGAACAGGGCATAGAATTAGAGCCCCGCAAGTCTTGGAACTAATTATTTCAAACCCTAATTATTCTCATAATCCGGTAAACCCTTCTTAAACCCTAATTTTATATTTACTTGCTTCTCATTTTAGACATTCATTTGACTAAATCAAACCCAAATAACCCCTTTTGTAGAAAAACAAATAAAGGGTCACTTTCAATTCGATCTTTGCGCACTACTGATTTGATCATCATCTTTTAAACTTTGCTGTCATTCCCTGTCTCATTCAATATACCCACCAAATCATTTGCATGATTGCAATATCATTAGGGATAAGAATAATTGTTTATTTGGGTTATTTTTATTGCCCACTTTAGAATTTTGTTGAAATTTTGGGTTTTGGATTGTTTTCTAGCATTTGAACTTGTTTGTTTAGGGGGGTTAGGTCCCTTTTTTGTGGAGTCTTTGATTAAAAAAGTTGACCCTTTTGCACATTCAGAGGGTTGAATTTGCATGTTTTTCTATATGTTCCATCACTTTTGAATTGAAAAAAAGTTGACCCTTTAGCACATTCAAGAGGGGTGAATTTGCATGTTTTTCTGTGTGTTCTATCACTTATTAGGGTTGGGAAGGCCTTAGAAATTGGTTTGTGGTTTTGAAAATCGTGGGGTCAATTGGAACCGGTCTCTCTGAATAATTTAGCATTTAGAAACGGGATTTTGGAGTATCGGGTTTGGTGGTTTTGAAACATCATCTGAAGTATGACCATGAAAGCAACAAAGGGAGTGGAATTTGAGCTTGTTGATGGGGTTGATGATGATGGTGATCAAAAACTGTATGTTGCAGTGAGCAAAGAAGTGAAAGCTTGCAGATCAATTTTGTTATGGGCTCTTCACAATTCAGGAGGAAAAAGAGTATGCTTACTTCATGTTCATCGACCTGCGCAAACTATACCGATATGTGAGTCTCCGAATTCACTTTTTTCCATCCATTTTTTGTGCCTGTAGCTAGGGAATATGTTAGCCATTTTATGGTGCTATGTTTGCCTTTTTGTTGTTGTTCTTTGGTTAGGGGATACTGTACTTTTAGGGTGGGTGATGTATACAAACTTTACGGGTTTTTTTTGGACAATTATGCGCCGGAGTTTAGCATAAAGTTGCATTGAAAATCCGATAACCCCTAAAGTATAATATATTAGCATCCAAAAACCAGATTGTGAAGTGTTCAAGTTCGTATTTTTAGCTAAACCAAATTAACTCTGAAAGTTACCCAAGGAGATGTCTTGAATATTGAGAATGAGATGTTAAACTTTGAAGATGAAACTGTGCCCTTGAGGTCCATAAATGATCAATCGAATGACGAGTACTGGTATTTTGAATATCAACTGAAGTGAGTTTTCCGAAGAAAAACATTGGATTTATCATTTTGTCTAATGCTTCTTCGTTTACTTACAGTGGGTGGGAGATTCCCCATAAGTTCGTTCTCGAAACAAGCTATAAGCGCACATTGGGATAAAGAGAGACGAGAGATGTGCAAGATTTTGGATGAATATCTTTACATTTGTGCAAATGCAGGGGTATCTTTCTTTGTCATTTGATTCATTTCCCTCATCTCCCCCCCCCCCCCAAAAAAAAGGAAAAAAAAGAGAAGGGTTGTAGTCAACCGCGATTTGCTTACATTATACTTGAATCTATGGCTAGGTTGAAGCAGAGAAACTGTACATTGAAACAGACTCAGTAGAGAAGGGAATTGTGGAGCTGATATCTCAGCATAAAATTGAGTGTCTCGCAATGGGAGCTGCAGCTGATAACAGATATTCGAGGTGTGTATGTTGTGTTCATGTTTTCGAGATTTTAGGTTGAATTCTCAGTTTGTGGTTTCTTCATCGTAATCAATGGAGTGTTTAACTCAATGCCTAGAAGTGCCATTTCCTGTCAAAATGCACACAAAATGAAGCACGATATATGTTGTTGTGTTCGTGAATCGTGATGGGTTTCTATTATATTGGGCTTTCAGGAAAATGATGGAACCGAAATCTAAGAAGGCGAATTATGTTCTCCAACATGCTCCTTCTTTCTGTCAAACATGGTTTATATGCAAGGGGCATCTGATCTATACAAGGTGTGTTTTTTGTTGCCTCTCCCATTCCCCCTTCCCTCACCTATATAATTATCATTTGATCATTTTAGCTGGGTCGCTCATGACTCATTGCATCTATGAAACTTCTTTTGCAATAGTATTTTGGACTGTGCACCTCAAGAACGAATTGTGTAATCTTATTATGACTCCTGAACATTGATTAACCTAGTGTGAATTGTCCGATACCCCGAAATCTACCTATAAAACAAGGGTTTGGGGGGACGGGTGGTTGATATAGCAGTGTTACCCTTGAATTGAGAAATTTAGAGAGATTACTTTTTTGTTGAAAGTAATATGAAAATCTTGATATTATTTAGAAAAATCCCGTTAAAATAATATAAAAATTGTTGCATACAACAACCACCTCCCAGGGGGAACACATTTTCTACTCCAAAATCATTAAATAATCAACATAATACTTCAACCCACCCTGAGCCCTAAACCCTAACCCTGAACCCTAACCCTAACCCAAACCCTAAACCTGAACCCCTAAACCTTAAATCTTGTACTAGTCCATAGGAGGGAAAAAGCAAGAGGAGGTTTAGAGAGACATTTTGCTTTAGTCCATTACAATCTAAGCTGAAAAAGTAAATATATCCTTCTTCAACCGTCCAAAATACAGACATTTTGGTCAAATCTAAGTATTGAATATGATATTTTCACAAGACCATGCTTGCTAAACATAATGTCTTTGACATTCTATTATACCGAATCATAAGCCACAGTTGCTAATTGCTTTCAGGGAACGCGCCAAGCAGTCACATCTGAATGATGGAACCGAAAATGAACTGAAAAATCCTAAGCCAAGACTGACTGAGACCGCCAGTGGCAGTGGACGGTCCAGTCCTCACAGTCACAGGAGGGCAGACTGTGAAGGGAGTTTTGATGAGTGTGGCCGAGCATCGACATTCAGTTTGTCTCGGTTATCTGGGAACTTTTCACATTCTACTACTACTCTTTCAACTTTGTTTCGGCTTTCTGTTGCTGAAGAAAGACAGCCCGAGGAAAAGCAATGCCCTTCATCATCCTCAAACTCTCTTGTAAGTAGTGTTTTTTCTTCATCTATACTTTTGACCAAATGATCAGTTTCTGATTATTCATTGTGGAATTTCGGAATCAAACTATGTAACAGGAAGCTAGTTTGAGTGATGCGCATTGTGATCGATTTGAGAGAGCCACATTAGAGGCTGAAGCTGCGAAGCGGGTGGCGTTTGAAGAGTCTATGAAGCGTAGAGAAGCAGTAAAAGAAGCCATTGATGCAATTCACATGGTATGTATATGCTTCTGAATGAAAAAGTACACTACTACTTGCTTTTACCAAGAACATACTTGAGGAATAATCAACCCATCTCAAACCAAAGCAACCCATGTTTTGGAGGATCAATATTAACCTAACCCTGCTCTTTGGTTGAACGATTCAAAATTAAATCTTGGGTCTAGGGTCAATCAGAACCAGTCTCTTTGAATTTGTTTAGATCAGGTGATAAGACTGCTACATTAAACCCTGTTTTGCAGCGTGACTTTCGGTATATTAGGGATGAATTTAGATTCTTTGGTTGAATTAATCGAAAAACTAAGAACAAATTCTAATAACCCGACTGTATTGAACCCCATCCACACAAGTGTCCTACTTATGTGTGGGTCCAACAATAACACCACCACCACAACCTAGTGTGGGCCCTACTTATATGGGGTCCGAGAAGATTCAGATGTAAGCAACTTTATTTTCACCTCAGCGGTCACTCTTGCCTGCTAAGAGAGCTAGTCTTGCTGATAAATGATTTCATACTGCTCCATTTTTGTAGGCAATCGAGGTGGAGAATTTGTACTACAAAGAGGTGAGGATGAGGATCGAAATCGAAGAGCAATTAGCCAAGGCCAAAGAAGAGCTCACGCGTACAAAAAGGGAGCGAGACATGGCCCTACAAGAACTCCGAGCTACCAAGGATCAGAAATTATTACTCGAAAGAAGAGTCGAGGAATCCGAGGCCATAGGGAAGGACTTAGAGGAGAGAATAATGTTTGCTTTGGAGTCTTTGCAAAGCTACACAAAGCTATGATGATCATCTATTTATTCTACGCCTTTTTTCTTGCAAAATTGATTTGGTTTTCATGATTTGTTATACATAATATATTACTAATTGTGTAGTTAATTATGTCCATCAAAACTAGTATTATGCCCTAGTTACCATGAATGCTTCCCGAGTCGTTAATTCTGGAACGTGGATTCCTAATTTTTATACAAATTTAGTCTAGTTTTAACTTCGAAATATTTATTCTCGGAACGCAGGTCACAAGTTCTCGGTAACTATGATTATGCCATGAATAAGTCCTTGCTTTCCTTTGTATCTCTTGTTATATGAGGCTGAGGAATGTAAACCAATAAACTATGAATAAAATTTGGATAGATTTGAGTCATTTTTGTGTAAATTCATGGTTAGCATCTGTGCCAACTGCCAAGGGAATAAGATGACCACAGCAAAAAGCATGCCAATTTGGTAGGTTGAGAATTGCTGTTGAAAGGTTACATAAAGGAAAAAAAATATGTCATCATATTATTTAAAGTAGGAGTATATTATATTTATATTACCAACTAATCTTATCAATCTGAAATTAATATAAATCAATAAATACAGCTACCTATCTAACTAATCACATTCTGAGCCAAAGAAAGAAAATAACTAATCTCATGTCGAAAATTCCATTAAATTTTGGATTATGATTTGTGACATTAGCTTTCTCCAAGATTGTGACATTTGGGATTTAAATTTTGGGTTATGACCTATTGTTTTGAGGGCTTGAAGCTTCTAAAAAATTATTTGAACAAGTTATTAATTAAGATTTTTTAAAAAGGTAATAAATATGGTATGTACGGAGTATATAGTTTAATTCTTGGTGTCTTTTGTATGGTTTTTCAATTAATCACTTTAATATTTTCATCTCTATCGATTATACCAGCAAATAAATTTGGGATCATATTAAACTTTTGTTTGTACTCCCTCTGTTTTTTTACCTGCTCATTCACATTTTTTGAAGTTCATTTTTAATCAACAATTTCTCATATAATATTTTTTGTAGAAAAATACGATATTATACTTTTTCAATAGTACATTTTATTACGAGTCTAATGATATCGATTTTGTTTGATGAATCATTGTATAAATTAAGATATTAACGTTTAAAGTTTTTGACACAATTACCTATGTCACACTTAAATAAAAACGGAAGTAATGTTCTTGTACTACTCCCTCCGTTTTTTTTTATCTGTCATTTACGATTTTCAGTATCAATCTTTAATTAATAATTTCTAATATAAAATTTTTATAAAAAAATATAATATTATACTTTTCTAATAGTATTTTTCATTACGAATCTAATGATATCAATTTTGTATGATAAATCATTATACAAATTAAAATATTTTTTTGAAGTTCATTTTTAATCAACAATTTCTCATATAATATTTTTTGTAGAAAAATACGATATTATACTTTTTCAATAGTACATTTTATTACGAGTCTAATGATATCGATTTTGTTTGATGAATCATTGTATAAATTAAGATATTAACTTGTAAATTTGTTTACACAATTAACAATGTCACACTTAAATAAAAACGGAAGTAATGTTCTTGTACTACTCCCTCCGTTTTTTTTTATCTGTCATTTACGATTTTCAGTATCAATCTTTAATTAATAATTTCTAATATAAAATTTTTATAAAAAAATATAATATTATACTTTTCTAATAGTATTTTTCATTACGAATCTAATGATATCAATTTTGTATGATAAATCATTATACAAATTAAAATATTTTTTTGAAGTTCATTTTTAATCAACAATTTCTCATATAATATTTTTTGTAGAAAAATACGATATTATACTTTTTCAATAGTACATTTTATTACGAGTCTAATGATATCGATTTTGTTTGATGAATCATTGTATAAATTAAGATATTAACGTTTAAAGTTTTTGACACAATTACCTATGTCACACTTAAATAAAAACGGAAGTAATGTTCTTGTACTACTCCCTCCGTTTTTTTTTATCTGTCATTTACGATTTTCAGTATCAATCTTTAATTAATAATTTCTAATATAAAATTTTTATAAAAAAATATAATATTATACTTTTCTAATAGTATTTTTCATTACGAATCTAATGATATCAATTTTGTATGATAAATCATTATACAAATTAAAATATTAAAGATCAAAGTTTTTAACACAATTTTCTAACGGCAGATAAATAAAAATGAAGGTAGTACAATAATATTTTTGACTTTTTACGATTTTTGACAAATTACTATCTCCGTCCCAAAATGTTTGTCAAAATAACTAAGTCTTTTGTCCCAATTTGTTTGTCACTTTTACAATTCCAATGATTGTAATTCCATTTTTGCCCCTAATTAATAATTTTATTTATCACTTTTTACAATTCCAACAACTATTATATCAATTAATATAGGGGCAATTTGGGTAAAGTTTAAAATTTTCACCCAAATTCCAAAGTTTATTGGTTTTGCCAAGTTAGGTGAGGTGACAAAGAAATTGGGACGAAGGTAGTACTTTATTTGTCGATTTCTAAAATTATACATTTACGAGAATCATATCACCGCATTTATGAAGTTTATTTACGAGGAGCACTCATCCAAGGCATCGTTCTTTTATGCGTTAACGCACCCAAACGCAACGCAACATAACGCAAATTATCATCACTTTTTAACCATTTCCAACGCAACTAAACGTAACGCAACGTAAACGCAACGCACAAAAGAAAGATGCCTTACTAATGTAATGTACTGAGAGATACAATATTACTTACACTTAAAATTACCAAATGTGTGCCTACAAATGTTTAAAAGATAGCTAAATTTATAGTTTTGATTTGTAAGGAGATTATAATATATATAATAATACTTGTAATTTGTATAGATGAAGTCTATGATGAATTCACAATTTATTGTTTCTACAAAGACAATACTCCAATTACAAAAAAATAATATGGCTTTAAAAAATCATAAAAAAATAAATATGTTCTCTCCATTTCATAATGTCTATCTAAATATTCAATACTCCCTCCTTTCCATATTATCTGTCACTTTAACTACAAAAAATGATTTGGAGGCACCTTTTATTTTGTGAAAATGATTTCTAGGACCCCATATTTTGAAAACTGATTTTGAGGTCCCTTTCTTTATGTGTGAATAATTATCAAGACCCACTATTTTAATAAAAACCTATTAAAAGGGGTAGTAACTTTTTATATTTATAGAAAATGGTTTAAAACAAGGACTTTTTATGCAAAAATATGATTTTTGAGATTTTTATTAAACAGGTTAAAATAAATACTCTTAACTCTTTGTGATAATTTTAATGATATTAATTATCACACTACTACTTATACCTCAAAATTTGTATTTTCTGTGGTTATAGGCTCACCATATTTAGAAAAAAAATTAAACTTAACTAGAAAACTTTGACCGATATCTTAATATAGTTGTGTTGGACAGTCAAATTATTAAAGTTATCATAAGCAAGTACAAATTTTTGAGGTATAAATAGTTGATTGTGATAACTAATAGCATTAAAATTATCACAAAGAGTTAAGAGTATTTATTTTAACTTGTTTTAATAAAAATCTCAAAAAATCATATTTCTGCCTAAAAAGGTCCTTGTTTTAAACCCTTTTCTATAAATATAAAAAATTACTACCCCTTTTAATAGGTTTTTATTAAAATAGTGGGTCCTGATAATTATTAGCACATAAAGAAAGGGACCTCAAAATCAGTTTTCAAAATATGAGGTCCTAGAAATCATTTTCACAAAATGATAGGTACCTCCAAGTCATTTTTTGCTTTAACTAACTTTCATTTTCCCATAATATCTGTCACTTTATATTTTCAATAACACATTAATTACTAATTTATCAAATTAACCTTATTAATTACATCTTTTTCATTCATTTTTCTTTTTTATTCACATTTTTCCTTTTTTATTCACCATTTTATTTAACATTTCCATATTTCCAATGCACTAAATTAATGTAGATGGGAAGTTTTTTTTATTTTTTAAATTGTGTTCCAAGTGACACTTAATTTGAGAAGGAGGGAGTACTCCACTTTAATTATATCGCTATATTAATATGTTTAGAAAACATTATAAAAAATAGGGTTTTTGGCCTCAAATAATACGTACTGAGGGGCTTGTGACTAAGAATAATCCAAAGTGACTTTTAGACCACTGGCAGTCTGTACTTTTTCAATATTTTCTCCTAGCAGTCCAGATTAGCTTTCCGGCGCCGGAAATCTGACGTGGCCACCGGAGCACGTGGTCCTTTAATGAAAAGCATGCCAAGTCAGATTTTAGTATTTGTTTCTAATTTTTTTTAAAAGCCAGTGAAAGTTTTTTTAATTAAAAAAAATTTCAACCCCAATTACCCCCTTCTCTCATTTCTCTTACTCTTCCCTCAACCCTAACTCCCTCTCGAATCTCCCCTCACCCACATCCCACACCACCGCCCAACGACGTCATCGCTCAGCCCTCCACCCGCCCAGAAAACTCCCTCACTCTCACCACCATGGCCGCCGCATCGCAACCACCACCGCCCCACTCCAGCGCAATTCACGACGCCCAGCCACCGCCACCATTCGCACGCCTTTCGCACCGCAGCCACAGTGCTGACTGCATCGACGTCCTAGCCTTGTGCGCCGCCGCCCACCACCGCAACCTCAGTCCAGATCCATTGTTGTTGTCTTCCATAACCGCCCTCACTGTCTCTCCCTCACATGGACCACGGTCGGCGACGCTGCCCTGATCCAACATCCGCCACCTCCTCGCACACACTCAGCACCACCTCTAGCCCTCGCCGCCGCGCCTCCCGTCTGTTGCCCCTGTTGCGTCGCCGACCACCGCACGTCAGCCTAAACAAAACAACGGTTATGACATGGAATTAAAAAAAACCTTCACTGGCTTTTAAAAAAAAAATCAGAAACAAATACTAAAATCTGACTTGGCATGCTTTTCTTTAAAAGACCACGTCTTTCCGGTACACGTCGATTCCACACGGAAGCTAATCTGATCACAGGAGAAAATATTGAAAAAGTACAAACTGCCAGTGGTATAAAAGTCACTTTGGATTATTCTCAGTCATAAGCCTCTCAGTACGTATTATTTGATGCCAAAAACCCTAAAAATATACTTTTATGAAAATAAGTTTTACTACAAATTTAATAATAATAAATTTTTATAACAAATTATTATAAATATATATACTGAAACATTAATGCTTAAAACTTTCAAAAATTAGTTACACACGTGACATTCAACGATATTAGTAATGGAGGGAGTATTTTAGTAAAAATCTTGGGAATATTCGGCCACCTTTGTCAATTCACTCAATTCTTAGAAGGATCATCTGTAATAAAACAAACCCAGATGAATAAAGAAGATGACCAGATGAAGCCCCCCACATTGACCCCAGAATTATGCACTTATGGAAGCTTCGTCAACTTGGTAAATAGCGTCTGAACTGAGTACTACTCTCTCACTTCAACATATTCACCATAATTTCTTTATTAATTATTATTGATTTTTAATTCTTAGTTTTTATGCTACCTATATTACAGTTCGAGGGTCCAATCCAAGTAGCCCCTTTTGCCGCAAGTTCAGATCACTACCCATTCACCTCGTGCCACTTTTTCTGCCCACCTCAAAAAAGTTCTCTTTCTAAGAAGATCCGTCTTGAATTGGTTGAAATTCTGTTGAAATTTCCAGAATTTGGCGAAGTTCCTGTGAACCCCTCTTTGGATTTCATCAGATTCTGTAGAAAGTTGCTGAACTTTTGCTCTCATTCTTGGTTTGATATCAAATTGATTGGTTATTTGGGCAATTGGGTAAGTGATTGAGTTTGGAAATGACGATATGGTGGTGAAATACCCAAAAAGTTCCCATTATTCAAGAAGATTCATCTTCAATTGGTGAACTCTTGCAAACCTATCTTTAGATTTCATCAGATTCTGAAGAAAGTTGCTGAACTTTTGCTCTCATTCTTGGTTTGATATCAATTTGGGTACATTACCTCAGATGGGTAGTTTTGATTTCTGAATTTGATTGGTTATTTGTGCAATAATTGGGTAAGTGCTTGGGTTTTGGAAGTGATTATATATGGTGGTGAAATACCCAGAAAGTTCCCATAATTTAAGAAGATCCATCTTCAATTGGTGAACTCTTGCAAATCCATCTTAGATTTCATCAGATTCTGTTGAAAGTTGCTGAACTTTTGCTCTCATTCTTGGCTTGAACTCCAGGTGGGTACATTAACCCTGATTGGTACTTTTGATTTGTGAATTTGAATGGTTATTTGGGCAATTGGGTAAGTGATTGAGTTTGGAAGTGGAAGATATGGTGGATTCTGGGGGTGAATTCTTTCAAGGAAGAGTGAAATACCCAGAAAGTGATGCTTCT
This sequence comes from Portulaca oleracea, assembly GCA_029582165.1. NCBI lineage: Eukaryota > Viridiplantae > Streptophyta > Magnoliopsida > Caryophyllales > Portulacaceae > Portulaca > Portulaca oleracea. The sequence goes on from CM055886.1 coordinate 31,634,776, forward strand.
TCTTCAAAATCATGCAGGCAAATGATGGGTGAAAGTAAAGGGGGTTTGATGGTAGATGATATGATATTTGTGGCAGTTGGGAAGGTGGTGAAGGAAAGCAAACTGACATTAATATGGGCTTTGCATAAGCAGAAGTCAGAGAGGAAGAAGAAGGTTTGCCTAATTCATGTTCATCAGCCTGCCCAATTTATTCCTATGCCAAGTAATGCTTGTTTGCTTCACTTCTTATGCTTCATTTATTGCTTCATTTATGTTTCCATGTTTGTATGATTATATATAGAATGTTTGGACTGATTGTTGGTTGGGTCATTGTTAATCATATAGATCTTTGTATTCATCCATTTCATTGAACTTTTCATGGGAGGCTAATCAAGGATGGGAAGGAATATGACTATGAATTTGTGTCATTTCTTTTGTTAGTAAGATATTGGAATTTATTACGTGCTCCTGGAGTTGTGCTCCAAATAGTGTGATTGTTCGCTCTCAATAGTGTGATCATATGCAGATATCATGGAGTATAAACTCTCTATGCATGTAGTATGTGCAAACACTTGTCCTTTTTTTGGTTGGGGGTTAAGAGCATCGAATTAGCAATAACCAACAATTTATTTGCAATATGTGATCATGTTTCACCTTCTTAGTTAGTGTGATGTAATCAGTCTCTTCACGAACAATGATTTTTGTCAAGGTAAGGTTGTATACATCTCTAAACTAGCAAAAGTGAGACCCATACCACCTTGTGAGCTTTTTCTTTGGGGGGGGGGGGTGGCATTGCTGGTTTTAGGTTTAAAGGCATAGGGTTATGTGTTGTTCATTGTTTTGCATATGTTTTGGTGCAGTGGGTGGGAAATTTCCGGCAAGTCAAGTGGGACAACAGGAACTCATGGCATTTCGAGAACAGGAAACGCGAGAGATGCTTAGAGTTCTAGATGATTACCTTCAAATTTGTAAAGAATATGGGGTATAAATTCTTTCTCTCTTAGGAAACAAAGCTGAATTCTATCATCTGAAATCCCATGGACTTCTCTTACAGAAATTTATATAAATTTTATGGTAGGTGAATGCGGAAAAAATATATGTTGAGGCGGACTCCATAGAGGAGGGAATCGTGGGATTAATATCTCGGCACAAGATAGAGCGGCTTGTAATGGGTGCAGCAGCTAACAAGAGATACTCAAGGTAAGTCTACCCTGTGCTTTATTCATTTTACTGCTATAAGCTAGTGTCCATCTTACAAATAGTTGAGTAGATTATCAGGCGACTTATGAAGTGAAATCACACTGAAAACATGAAGTCTGAGGTTCCTTCTTTTGTTGATATTCTATCCAAGGAAAATGGTAGAACCGAAGTCAATGAAGGCCAATTATGTGCGGCAACATGCACCCAATTTCTGTCACATTTGGTTCATATGCAAAGGGCTTCTAGTTCATACAAGGTATGCCTTGCTATTTTTCTTTAACTATCATGATTGTGGGTTTCTCAGAAAGCTGATGTCGTATGGTCTTGACTGATGCTAATACTATCTTGGTCTGAATTTAGGGAAGCTGTTACGACATTGGAGAATAATCAGTCTGATCCGATGGTTCTGAGTCATGAACTACATTCCAAACTAAGACTTTCCGATTTTGGTGGATATGAAGGAAGCTCCGATGAATTCGAGCGATTATCAACTGCAAGTTGTTCGCTGTCCTCGGTACATTCACTAGAAAGCGAATCAGTTTTTACTTCACCCTGCTCATCTTTTGCAAGTGGAGAAGTACCAACAACCGGGCTGGAACTAGTGGCTTTGCCTCAAACTCAAAGCAAGCTGCATCATGTCTCATCACCTCCTAGTGTATTGGTATGAACTTCCGGGTTTCCCTTTCTATATCCTTATGTTTTGCAAATGTTTAAACCCGAAACTGCCCCATCAGAACCCCCCCCCGGCAGCCAAAAAAAGCCCGTTTTGCAGCCGGACCTTTGGGATATTGGATTTGGATTTAGATTTTCAGAGTGAATGAGATTGTTATTTGGTTCAGCAGGAGAACAGTACGATCGATGATCTTTATGATCAACTTGAGCAAGCCATGACAGAGGCTGAGAATCTGAGACGGGAAGCTTTCGATGAATCCATGAGGTGTAGGAAAGCTGAGACACAAGCTCGGGATGCTATTCGAAAGGTCAGCTTCTAGAAGAACATTTCTCTGCTTATATGAATGTGTCCTGTATGTGATTTGTTTACCATTAGGATCATGATTTCTTTGCCGGGTAGATTGACATTATGTAAGAGTTCTCTGTCAGAACATTCCTAGCAAAAACCAGCTTCTAGAAGCACGTTTTAGCTAATGCAAATTTTGTCGCTGGAGTTTCTGCAGGTCAAAACTGCGGAAAGATTGTACTGTCAGGAAGTAAGACAACGGAAAGAGATCGAAGAAGAACTGACTAAGAAGAAGAAGGAGCTTCACAATGCAAAGAAGCTCCGGGACACGGTTGCTCAGGAGCTGAAGGAAGCATTTGACCAGAAGGAGTCACTCGAGTGCGAAATTGAGAAATCCGAGCTTGCAAAGAGGGAGTTGGAAGAGAAGATACTGTCTGCAGTAGAGTTGCTGCAGAAGTACAAGGAGGAACGCGATTCGTTGCAAACAGACAGGGATAATGCTCTTCGAGAAGCTTCAGTTTTGAGGACACAAATGGGAGAGGGGCCATCAAGCTCAAATGCCCCGGTCTACTTCTCTGAATTCTCCTTCTATGATCTCGAACAAGCTACGAACCATTTTGACCCGTCTTTGAAAATCGGGGAAGGAGGGTATGGAGGCATATACAAGGGTTTCCTCCGTCACACGGAAGTGGCAATCAAGATACTTGATCCCACTAGCAGGCAGGGTCCTCAAGAGTTCCAACAAGAGGTAATCTTAAAGCAACCTTTTTTTAATTTTCTTTTGGGATATATTGGCGTGCTTGGCTGGAAAAGTTAGTCAACTTTTCCATGTTCGGTTGAAGTGGATGGAAAATTTTTGATGCAAGACCTATTATTTCACTTTCAAGTTCTATAAACTTTTCCCGGGAAAGTTTTTCCAGGATTCCACCAAATGCACCCTAAATATGTCATTTTTGATGATTCGTTTCTCTTGGAATCAGCCTCTCAAAGCGCAGTGATGTCTGTTGAGGTAAGACTGATTGCATCCAGATCTCCCAAAACCCTACATAAGTGGGACCCACGTTGGAAACGGTTGTATCTTTTGATGATTCTTATGGAAGATATTGAAATCAAACATGGTACCCATAATCTTTCTAGGTGGATGTTTTAAGCAAGCTTCGGCATCCAAACTTGGTGACTCTAATCGGCGCTTGCCCCGATGCATGGGCCCTAGTCTACGAATACCTTCCCGGCGGTAGCCTCGAGGACCGGCTAAGCTGCAAGGACAACGCTCCCCCACTCCAATGGCATACAAGGATCCGAATAGCCACTGAGCTATGCTCCGCCCTCATCTTCCTCCACTCAAGCCGGCCTAGCAGCATCGCTCATGGTGACCTAAAGCCTTCAAACATACTACTCGACGACAACCTTGTTTCCAAGCTAAGTGATTTCGGCATCTGCAGAGTGATTTCAACCGATGAAACCTCAACCGACGAGACCCCGAGTTCTTTCTTACCCACCGAGGCAAAGGGCACGTTTACGTACATGGACCCGGAGGTTCTTACAACGGGGGAGCTCACAGTGAAGTCCGACGTGTATTCGTTTGGGGTCATATTGTTGAGGTTGTTGACAGGAAGACCTGCCATGGGGATACTCAATGAAGTGCAGTATGCTTTGGAGAAAGGCAATCTGAACAACCTTTTGGATACTTCAGCCGGGGATTGGCCCTTTGTGCAGGCTGAGCAGTTGGCTAGGATGGCTTTGAGGTGCTGTGATAAGGATAGTAGGAACCGGCCTGATCTCGCAACGCACGTGTGGCGGGTTCTTGAACCTATGACCGGGTCAACTGGTGGTTTGGCTGCACTTCAGGTGGCTGGTGAGCGCGTGGTACCGCGGCATTTTGTATGCCCCATATTTCAGGTTTGTTTCGCCCCTAGCTCTTAGAAAGCTTGTTGCTTGTGTTGAACAATCTGAAAAAACAAGACCCAACTCGAACTAGTAAGGAAACAATCAAGCATATACACTTTCCCTACATACTTTTTAGGATTTTCAGAATGTAAACCAAACATTGTGAAACAATTTCGTCAGGAAAATTTTCCCCGGAAAAAAAATTTCCCGCAGTTTTTTGGTAGAATCTCAGGGAAATTTTTCCTGGGAAGTTTTTCGTTGGAAAATTTTTCCTGGAAAAATATAATTTACAGTATTTGGTGTACAAAATCTTGAGAAAGTATGTGAGGAAGTTTTCTCATTGTTTGGTTGAAGTTGTAACTTTCCCAGAAAAATCTTTGAAATGTCCAAACTACTTATTTATTTTCATTTATATAGGGTTGCAACGTTGTTAGAGGCATTTTGAGAATTTCTCACCATCTCATTTCCCACTCTCCACCATATAAAATTTTTTCCCATACCCACCCTATAAAATTCTTCCTGAGTTGAATAGGGACATTGTGGACCCCATGTAAACTTTCCCCGTTGCTTAAAGGTCGCCAAACATTGGGGAAATATGGTCAACTCGGAAAGGTTGACCAATTTCCCAGGGAAAATGAGCTAACCAAACACACCATCCTAAAATTTTCACCAGTGGGGGGTAGGGGAAAGTTTTCCCAGGATTCTACCAAACGCTCCCTTATGACCCATTTGCACGCATTGTTTTTAGAAAAACACGCTTTTGAAATCTTGTTAGGCTATGCTAATTGTTGTTGGGATTCAACTTGCAGGAAATAATGCAGGATCCCCACATTGCTGCTGACGGATTCACATACGAAGCAGAGGCTATCAGAGGTTGGTTCGACAGTGGTCATGATACGTCCCCTATGACCAACGAAGAGCTCACAAATCACAACCTTATCCCTAATCTTGCTCTTCGATCTGCTATTCAGGAATGGATACAACATCAGTAGACGATAGACAGACCGACCATAGCCCATAAGGTAGAGGCCATACTGTCATGTACTGTACTCGGAGATGAAATTCAGTCTTGAAATCAGTCCCACTAGCATTGTATTGTAGTACATAGGAGTTGATATATAGGTGAAAGTTAATCTATATTGGTATTCAGTTTCTCAGTTTTCTTCTGCTGGGTTAGTGATGCTGTTCTTTTGGTATGTACAGTGTATAAAAGCATTGTGGTAGCATTGTTACAGTGTCAAATGCAAGAAAACTCAGTTGTAAAACAGGTGGTCAGGGGTTTTATGTAGCAATTTTATCTCCCAGAGTTAAAAATTTAAGCTGTAAAACAGGGTGTGAGAGTTAAAAGTTGGACTGTGTTTGGTGTGAGGGTTTAATATAACAATTTTACCTAGAGCTAAAAATTAGACTGTGTTTGGTTGTTCAATTTTGTGGGAAAATTGGTTAGCTTTTTCAAGTTTGCCTACTTTTTGTATGTTTGATTGTCATCATCTAGTACTACCTCCGTCCCAATTTATCTGTCACTCCAACTATTTTTACAAAACCAATACACCTTGGAATTGGGGTGAAAAGTTTTGAACCTTACCCAAATTGTCTCTATATTTATTGATGTAATAGTTGTTGGAATTCTAAAAAGTGATAAGTAAAAGTTATTAATTAGGGGTAAAAATAGAATTACAATTGTTGGAATTATAAAAGTGACAAACAAATTGGGACAAGGAAATTAGTTATTTTGACAGACATTTTGGGATGGAGGTATTTGAATGTCAAATAAACTAACTTTACAAAACCAATACATCTTGGAAATAGGGTGAAAAAATTATGTATGAACATGTGTAGCCCTCATTAAGGGAAAAGATGAATAAATGAAAATTTTAAAAGGTAAAATGAAAATTTGATTCATTAATTAAAGGTAATATATGTATTTTAATTATTGAAAATTTAAATTTGACAAATAAAAAGGGAGAAGGTAGTTAAGAAAATTGACACTTATTAAGGGATAAAGGTAGGAGTATTATATTAATGATTATAATATTATGTATTTTTTTTTTATGATAGTACTCTTCGAATCTAATCATAAATATTGATAAATTTATGATCAAAAATTTTACAATTTTCAAATACTACAATATATGGAAGTAATTAATTAGATTAAAGAACATAACGAAAGGGGGCGGAATAGAGGCGAAATCAGAAAGGAAAGGGCATGGGATTTCTGGGAATCAGGGGAGAAGAAGACTGAGGAAGAACAACAGATGCACGAATTTAGGACTAACCCAGGAAGAAGCACTTTCTAGAGGAGAATCCGAGCACCAGGGATCGATACAACTGCAGCAAAAAAAAAAAACCATTTCAGTTCATTACCTGCCTAATTGATTATGACCCAGGTGGGTAAAACCCTAACTCCCTGAAAATTATTACTATTTTCAATACCGCATTTAGTTTTAATGTTGAATTCAGGTTTGCATTTCTTGGTTTGAGATGGGTAATGCGAGAACTGGGTTGGAAGTCTGTGAATTTGAGGAATTTCTGGTTGAGTTTATGTGTTTGATGATGTTGAACTTGATTTTGGTTGTTGATGGAGTATGAGTGCAGGATTAGTATTATGAATTACTGCTGATTCTGCTCAATGTGTTGCTCTAGAGTTGATTTGGTTGTACTTGCTTATGCTTCAGAATGTGATTGTTATTGTTGCATTCCAGGTCTTTTTTTTTTGGGGTTTTTAGTTTAGGCTTGGTTAAGAGATTTCTATGTTCATCCCATAGAACTTCTTAGGTGCTGACGAGTTTTAAATCTTCGGTCAATTTGAACCGATCTCTCTAAATTGAAAATTTGCGGGGTAAGACAGCTCTGTTAGACCGGTCCAATTGGCAGTTGTCTAGAGAATACTATTGGATTTGGATTTTGTGAAATTTTATGTTACTCAAAATCATAAATTGCATCTGTCCTGCTGCTGAAATTGCGGAGAAACTTATATTTGCTGCCTGTTTTCTCTTCTCTGTGACTGTTAATGGCTTCATGCCAAAGAGGCCATAATCTCTGGTTTACCGAAACAATTTTATGTGTCCCGAAACAGGAGTTTTGCTCTACCGTCTTCTGCTCGTCTTTCAATTATGCGGCGTTTCTTTCATCTTGTCCAAGATTTGGTGCGAGAATGTGCCAGGGCTGTTTTTATCTTACTGGAGTTTGATGACCATTTATTTTCAAGTTTGTCCAAAAAAAAGCAATGCCTTCCTTAGGAAGTTAGAATAGATCCATTTAAGGGGTAAGTTGAATTCATCGCATCTTGGAATATGTATTTCGATATTCGATTTTGGGTCAGATCAACAACGCTTCTGCAGCCAGAAAATCAACCTCTGTCTTATACATCCTGTGGTCATTTGATTTTCCTCCTTTCTCTTTTGTATTGATTTTTTTTTTGGGAAGCGGGGGTGTTCAAGAGATAATATCCTGATCCATTTTTCTTTTATTACCTGCAGGATATGTAACATGTTGCACCAGGAAATGTGACATCTCTTTGAATAAATGATAAAAGCTTGGGAAAGTTAATTCAAGTCCAGGTTAATACTCTACTCCGGAATCTCGATAAAGTTCAGACCATAGTGTTGGAAATTGCTGCAAAGCTGTGAAACTATATATTCTTAGCTAAATTGTAGATGAGACTGTCGTGTGTAACATCTTAGTCCAACCCCACACACCAGTCATCTTTTTGGCCTTTGCCTCTGAGAACATTCATGCAAATATGCGTTTCATAAGATATCTCATAGACAATATGACGGTACATGCACCATACCCATTTCGAAAGCTGAGCTACGGGTTCATGCAAATCAAGCATAAAACAAGTGGAGGTAAAAAACCTAAGAAGAAGATATACTATAGGGAACATGAGCTCGACAAAGTCATGGACCTACAGAAGAAACCCAGTTTGATTCTGCAACTCAAAGACATCATCCAATCCCAAAGAAACCAATCTGTTCTCCTACGGGATCTTGAGAAGGAAGTTGGGTTTGTTCAGAAATGGAACTGCATGGCTGCCATTGAAAAGTACCCTTCAATCTTTCACGCATCTGGTGGTAACAGAACTCCCGTTGCTGTCACACTCACGCAGAAGGCACAAAGAATTGCGAGCGAAGAAGACGAAGCTAAGATGCTAATGGAGCCTATTCTGGTCAGGAACCTCAAAAAGCTCCTAATGTTGACTGTTGATTGCCGGGTGCCGCTCGAAAAGCTTGAATTTATTGGAGGCGAACTGGGTTTGCCGGGAGACTTTAGGGAGTCACTGATCCCAAAGTATCCAGAGTTCTTTTCAGTGAGAGATGTAAATGGAAATTCTTTCCTAGTGTTGGAGAATTGGGATTCTTCATTGGCAGTAACTGCTCGGGAGGAAAAAATAGCGCAAGAAAGGGCAATCAAGGTTGTTAGAGAAGATGGAAGGAAGGCTAGAATAAGGATATCAAAAGATGGGAATTATTGTGGTCCTCATGCATTTCGCATTTGTTACCCGGCTGGTTTTAGGCCGAATGCAGGTTTCCTTGAGGAACTCCAGAGATGGCAGAGGATGGAATTTCCTTCCCCGTACTTAAATGCAAGAAGGTTTGACTCCGCCGATCCGAAGGCTAGGAAACGAGTGGTAGCGGTACTCCATGAGCTTCTCAGCTTGACCCTTGAGAAGAGGATGACATCGGTTCAAATGGAAGCTTTTCATTCGGAATTGCACCTACCATCTAAGCTATTGCTTTGCTTAATTAAGCATCACGGTATCTTTTATATCACCAATAAGGGTGTGCGGAGCACCGTCTTTCTTAAGGAGGCTTATGATGGATCGAACTTGATTGAAAAATGCCCCATACTTAGATTTAGAGACAAATTTGTCGCTCTTAGTGGGAGGAAGGACCCAAACCTCTCGAATGAGATGTGTCAAAATAGTTGAGACTCGAGACAGGAGCTTTCCATGCATCAATGACAGTGCCAAATCAGCATGCCCGCCTTTCAGTAAGACCCAAATATTCTTATCAGTCTCGGTTGATGAGAAGTCCTAAATATGCCAAATCCTCTGCTAATTCACCAATGCATTAACTCTCTGTTGCTCCAGTTACCCTGTATCTGAGCACAAGAAAAGAATGAAGTTTGAAAAGGCGCCGAAAGATCTCCTACTGCAGCATTCCACAGTAGTGTCAGGTCTTTGGTTAATATGTGTGTTTGGAAGGGCTATTATTGTCCCAGCAGGCGAAGCTTGAAGGCTGGGTGGTTTTGGTTAAGGGTCGGGTTCCCTTCTCGAGTTGAAAGACAATTGGAAAATCAATCAGTCAGATGAGCTTACCTGGGTAAGTTTTGATTTCCTGAATCGGTTTTTGATTTCGTTTTAGACATTTTGCATTGTTCTTGGAGATTTATTGCAAATGGTTTTAGGCCTCTTCTTTTTGGTTGATATGTTGATACTAGTGTTGAATCAGTTGAAATTTGCATGTTTTAGGCATTTGCTTCTGAGTTTATGTTTTGATTTTTTTTTTTTCAAAAAAGTTCTTACTCAGCTTTAGTTGTCAACAGAGACCCCTTTACCGCTATTTTTTTTGGGTTCCTTCCATACTGATTGCCAACGTTACTTGTGTTTACCGGCTGTAGAAAGTGATAAGTGAGATTTTGAGGGCTAAACTGGTATTTTGGGAGCTAAACCTACCTTTCAGTCCCAGCTAAGATATGTGATTTTAGTTTTACTGGCGTCACTTTTCATTTGTTCGGTGACATTTTTCGATAATTGGTTGTTATCTAGCAAATTATGACAGTTATTAATAAGTACTTCAGTTATTTTACTGGAATGAACTATGGATTTGTAACTGTTAACTAAATGTATTGCATTATTTGCATAGTTGCAAGATTTGTTTTGGTTCTGCGAAACGTAATATGTTTGATATTCTGAACTTGATTAGATTGAAATGTACATTCCTCCATGCACTTGAATGGCCTTTCTCTCTTTCAAAATCGTGTCCGAATCCTGTTTTTCACTTTACCCACTGAATATTTGGATCTCCCAATAAGAAGTCCAATTTAGTAAAGATTTAGGCGCATAACTTGAAAGGTTGTGCGTCCAAATCCCACTATTGATGCCTGATGTGAGGAATTTATGCAGCATGCTTGCTTTTGCTTTCGGTATGGAAAACCTTGTGAATGAATACTCCCTCCGTTTTTTATTATCTATCTTTCACGCTTTTTGAGGTCCATCTTGAATTAATAATTTCTCACATAACATTTTTGTAAAAAAATACGATATTATACTTTTTCAGTAGTATTTTTTATTACGATCTAATGATATCAATTTTGTTTGATGAATCATTGTATAAATTAAAATATTAACAGTCGAAATTTTTGACCAAATACCTAGGCGACACTTGAATAAAAACGGAAGTAGTACACTAGTACTTGTTTGTTGCAACTGTAAAACCATAAAATGTGGTTTCTGATCTGCTGCTTTCTTGGGCATAAGATGACAGGTGTCACACTACATCATTCAGGCATTTTGGGCATTGAGCAGTTTGGAATTGGATGAGAGATCTTGACATTCTTGCTATTACATTTATCCTGGTTTCTCTATGTGGGTCCTTCTGATGCAAGGTTCATGGGATTCAGATATAGGTAAGAAAACAAAAGAAAAAACCAGCATACATTACTGTTTAATTGAGTTTGTATTGCTACGAAGTAAATACTGGGTCGGTTTGTATAAAGTGAAAGTGATCTTAGAGATGTTGTGGTGTTTAATGAAACCTGTGTTTCTTTTCTAATGTAATCCCAATCTTTTATGTGCATCATTCCTATTCACTTATTAACTATGATGTACTGGCTATATTTCGAAATGAATATTCCTGTCATTTCATAATGTTTGAATCAGATTTTGTGTAACCCTTGTTTTCACATTTCAGAAAACATAATAGCAGAAACAAAGTGATGTTCAGCAACACTGTCTGTAATTCTCTGCTATGCTAATTGTGTTTTGGAGTAGAGCCCTGAATACCTTCAGGGCATGTCTGGCATCCTCTGGAAACCCCCAAAAAAGGCTCATCTCAAACTAAATGTGGGCATTTTCTGGGGTATGAAACACAAACACTTCATTACAGCAATAACAATGAGAACAACCAACCAAAGTTCTTTGGAGTTTCTTACACTGTGCATGAATAGGAGAAGCTTATTCCCAAGTTGCAAGCTCTTTATCAAGGCCTTTTAGCAACCTAGGATTATCATCTTCACGACTTGGAAATAAGGTTATTAGAATCAGGACCCTAACTCGGACTCATGGGATAGTCAGGATCAGAATTAATCCACGTAGGATCGTGGATCGCAATGTAGACAGTAGAATCACATCAAGGATTTTGGATCATAAAATTGTGGGATCGTAGATCGGGATCGAGATTTTAATAACTATGGTTGAAAATTGATCTTGAAGAGGAAGTACTAATGTTATTCAAAGAGGTGTAGCTCCGGAGCATCATCCTAATGTTGAGATGTGTGTCAACAAAATCATGGACCTTGATGAACGTAAATGGGACTTGTTCTTCAATGTTGTTCCACTTGGCATTTGTTTGGTTGTTGAGGTCCTTGCAATGGTTCAACGGAATTAGAAGGTGATTAAGGAAAATCACTAATATATATTACATATACTCGGAGCATGTGCTCTATATATTTGTGAGTGAATAATTATTTTAGAAGTGAACAATTATAATAATAAGAGTGAACAACCCAATATATGTGAGTGAACAATCGTAGTATCTATAACATATGCTCCAAATGCACTAATAAATTGCAGAAAATCACATCATTGCATTCCCTAAACTATCTTAAAATGCCAACAATGGGCTGTTGAGGCCCTTGTAATTATAATAAATAGAAGAATTAAAGATAAAGTAATTATGTAAATAACATTTTCAACCAATCAAAAGTTTACAAAATATTACTTTAACATCTTAAGATAGTTCAGTAGTAAAACAGTGACGCACATGAACGAAACATTCTCTGACCACCTTCCACTGTTGCTGAATCTAAATGTCAGCAAGCACACAAATCTCCTGGTTAAGAAGCGGTTCTACTTTGAAAACATGTGGACTGTTGAGCCAGACTGCGAATCAATAATAAAGAATGCCTGGGATACTACGGGTACTGCACAGTCATTTGCACACCCATGTCATAGATGTGTAGATAAGTTGAACTGCAAGTCTGCACTTCGAACGTGGGCTGGAAACACTTTTGGAAATGTGTAGCTTCCTCAGCAAAGATGTGCTCCAACAACTAGATGGAGCAACGACCAGGCAATCAAGGAAACCTTTGCTGAGGAAGCTACACGATCTGAGGAGGAAAGAAGAAATCATGTGGTGGCGGCGAGCCAAGAGAGATTACCTCGCCTTTGGAGATAAAAACACCAAATGGTTTCACCGAAAAGCAACCGGACGAAAAAAAGGTGAACACTATTACTACTTTGAAAGATTCTAATGGCTGCACTGTTAATAACCCGGATGATATTGTGAATATGTTTGTGGAGCATTATGAAGCTTTATTTAGAACGGAAGGGACAAACGGCATGGAAGAGCTACTCCAGCCTGTGCAATGCAAAGTGACAGAGTCTATGAATGTTGCCCTCACTGCCCCACACACTCATGAAGAAATCAAGGTTGCAGTCTTCGAAATGCATCCAGGGAAATCTCCGGGACCCAATGGGCTTAATCCCTATTTTTATCAGAAGTTTTGGCATATTATCGGTGAGGATGTTGTATCTGCTGTGAAGGATATGCTCAACGGGGGACCCTTTCCGGATGGGATTAACCATACCTACGTGGTATTGATACCAAAAATCAAGCACCCAAACTCGGTAAATGATTTTCGCCCCATCAGTCTTGCAAATGTGTTGGTCAAAATTGCGACCAAGTCCATGGCAAAATCGCCTGAAGGCCTTCCTACCGGATGTCATCTCAGAGACACAAAGCGGGTTCGTCAAAGATCGACTCATTCTTTCATTATATCCACTGTTACTCGGGGATCAATGGACATATGTCTATCAAATTGGACATGAAGAAGGCTTTTGATAGGGTTGAATGGCGATTCCTTCGAGGTATCCTAAACAAATTGGGATTTTGCGAGACGTGGTGATGTATATTGATGGCCATATACATCAAGGAAGACATCCAATATACATCATAGGAGCCTAATACTCGGTTATATGGCAAAAGAGCATCATTCACTCAAGTATCCCTCTCGTTTGAATGATTTCAACAAGGGCAGTTTGGTAATTTACTCTATAACTCTAGATACATGCGTCTAATGAGGAAGTCATCCAAAGACATATTGAAGAGCATTGAAAGAGCTTTCCAATGGTTTTTGAATCTTGAAGTTTGGACAAGTATTGAAGGAGTTATAGTCTTTTCTTTCTAGAGTTGTATTTTAGAGTTTTTATGATGTAATAAATGTGTAGGATGATGTAAGCCTCAAGGGGCCTAATTTCTTGAATAGTGCACGTCCTAGGGGGATTAGGATTACTATAAATACCCCCTTAGGTCTCTTGTAATCTCATTCATTCAATAAATCAAATACAAACACATGGTGTTGTTTTCTCTCTAGCTTTTGCTAGTTTTCGTTTCTCTTGAGGGAGATTCGATCCTATCTTCTTCTTCTAGCCTAGGGTGGCATCCTTGGTGGTGATAGAAAGATATTGAAGCATTCTTGAAGGTGGTGTGGCTGTATCCTCCAAGAATCTTCAAAGCCAATATCATTCATCATTCAAATCGTGAGTTTCTTTCTAGTTTTCATTTGATCTTGTTTTTGTTTCTACATTGTTTCAAATTCAAGATTCATTTGAATATCATTCAATCATTCAAGAAACTTACATTCCATTCATTCACACATTCATTTCATTCATCCATTTCGTCCATTCCATTCGTTTATCCATCCATTCATTCATTCAATCTTAAAGAACCACTTAAAGATTCTAGTCTTTTGTATAATTTGATCATCCTTGATCCTATTATACATCATTTCATTCAAATTGGTTGATCTTTAAGAACTTTGAGAAGCAAGATTCTTATCTTGGTTTTTAAAGATCCTGATTTTTATGTGTAATGAGATCTCTTTGATCCCATTATACATCAAAATTGGTATCAGAGCTTAGGAGTTGATTCTCTTAGTTCTTGAACCATCTTTTTGCAATCTTTCCATCACAAATCCATTCCCCATCATCCCCCACATACACGTCCACCATTAGCTTCACAAAGAAACCCCATCAAGAAACCCATCCTCTAACCCAAACACATTCCCCCATTTCGTTCCTTACATTTCCCCATTAAACCGTGAGTCTTGTTTGAGTCTTTCTTCATTAAGATTCATATTCTATGGCTTGCAAAAGATCTAGCATGAATTCACAAAGTGATTTGCAACATTTGGAGCAACAAATTCATGATCTCACCAAACACATGGAAGAACTTGGGATCCTTCAAAAGGGATCAAGAAACGCAAATTCACGTGAGGTACATCCTTATGAGGTTGAATATGAAACACAATATGAATGGAGTACATGTCCAAGGAAGGAGGACAGATTTGGTTGCAAAGAAGAGATACCGGAATTCTATGGGAGTCATGATCCGGAAGTATTCTTGGAATGAATGCAAACCGTGGAAAGAGTCTTTGATCTCAAAGACATGAATAATGATAAGAAGGTCAAGTATATTGCCTCAAAGTTACGAAAGCAAGCAAGCATTTGGTGGAAAAACTTGCAAAAGAAGCGAGAAGCCAAAGGAAAGGATAAAGTACGTTCTTGGGATAATATGAAGAAGAAGCTTGAAGAGAAGTTCTTACCACCTAGCTACCTACGTGACAACTACTACAAGCTACAAAAGTTGATCCAAGGAGGAAGAAGCGTAGAGGAGTACACCAAAGAATTTGAGTGTTTGCTTTGGAGATGTGACCTTAAAAAGGACGAGCCACAAACTTTGGTATGTTATCTAATTGGTCTTGATGATTATATTAGACATATTGTTGAATGGCAACCATACAAAACTTTGGGTGAATTAAGTTCTTTAGCTCTTAATGTTGAAAGGAAAAGGAGATGTTGTCATTGCCAAAGTTTAGGTCATATTTATTTGGAGTGTCCTAACAAGAAAGAAGTGTCTTTGGTTGGGTACCAAACGTATGATAACAAATTATTTGAGGAGGAGAATGTAGTAGAAGAGGAGTACGTAGAAGAGTGGCTTGTGACAAGGAGAGCCTTGAAAGAAGTATGTGTGGCGAATGAACATCAACAAAGAGAGTGTAAGATCTCTCATTGTACCAAAAAAGGAGAAGTATGTTCATTGATCACAGAAGGAGAAAGTTGTGCCTCCTATGGTGACATTGACGCCCCTACAACAATGATCCACACGTCAAACTTGGAGAATTATTCACGCCCTACACAATGGCTAAGCCATGACAAAGACATTCATGAGGATCCAAGAAGCTTAGTAAGTCTTTCCATTTACAAGAATTGTAGAGATTCATTATTGTATGATATTACTTCTATGGATACTTGTCATACTTTGTTGGAAAGACCAAAGTTACTTGATAGGAATATCATGCATCAAGAGACATCTCTACTTCCATCTTATACCACACGGTCTAAGGAGAATGAAAGCAACATTATGACGAGTATGAAGGAGGAATATCATGGGTATGAAGAGCATAAGGGTCTTGTTCTTGCAAACTTGGAGGAGAGCAAAACAAGCAACCATCCAATTTTGAATTCTCCAATGAAACTTATCTTTCATGTGCACCCTAAAGATATCAACTTGAATCTCATGGTTGAAGTGCCAAGGATTCAAAGAAGTCAAGAGGTTCTAGTTGTCGATGACCATTCAAAAATGGGTCGTTTCATACTATGTCGTATTACCCATGATAAAGACAAAGTGGTGAAACTAGACTTTGAAGTTGTGAAGTTACATGAGATTTTTACATCCATGGTGAAATATCGAGAATCAAAGTCCAATAATGTCAATGGATTATTTTGGAAGAAGTTGATGAAGTCTAGTAAAGGAGTCTATGATGACTTCAAAGCCTTTAAGAAGAAAGCTTGTAATTTCTTTGCGAAGAAGGCGAACAAGAGAGTTGATGTTCAAAGTTTGAGGACAAACTTTTTTTCAACCGGGGGAGTATGATGTATATTTGATGGCCATATACATCAAGGAAGACATCCAATATACATCATAGGAGCCTAATACTCGGTTATATGGCAAAAGAGCATCATTCACTCAAGTATCCCTCTCGTTTGAATGATTTGACAAAGGGCGCTTGGTAATTTACTCTATAACTCTAGATACATGCGTCTAATGAGGAAGTCATCCAAAGACATATTGAAGAGCATTGAAAGAGCTTTCCAATGGTTTTTGAATCTTGAAGTTTGGACAAGTATTGAAGGAGTTATAGTCTTTTCTTTCTAGAGTTGTATTTTAGAGTTTTTATGATGTAATAAATGTGTAGGATGATGTAAGCCTCAAGGGGCCTAATTTCTTGAATAGTGCACGTCCTAGGGGGATTAGGATTACTATAAATACCCCCTTAGGTCTCTTGTAATCTCATTCATTCAATAAATCAAATACAAACACATGGTGTTGTTTTCTCTCTAGCTTTTGCTAGTTTTCGTTTCTCTTGAGGGAGATTCGATCCTATCTTCTTCTTCTAGCCTAGGGTGGCATCCTTGGTGGTGATAGAAAGAGATTGAAGCATTCTTGAAGGTGGTGTGGCTGTATCCTCCAAGAATCTTCAAAGCCAATATCATTCATCATTCAAATCGTGAGTTTCTTTCTAGTTTTCATTTGATCTTGTTTTTGTTTCTACATTGTTTCAAATTCAAGATTCATTTGAATATCATTCAATCATTCAAGAAACTTACATTCCATTCATTCACACATTCATTTCATTCATCCATTTCGTCCATTCCATTCGTTTATCCATCCATTCATTCATTCAATCTTAAAGAACCACTTAAAGATTCTAGTCTTTTGTATAATTTGATCATCCTTGATCCTATTATACATCATTTCATTCAAATTGGTTGATCTTTAAGAACTTTGAGAAGCAAGATTCTTATCTTGGTTTTTAAAGATCCTGATTTTTCTGTGTAATGAAATCTCTTTGATCCCATTATACATCACGTGGGTTCAAATTATCATGCACCAACGTTCTCTTTCCTCATCAATGGTAACCCCCGAGGTTTTGTAACACCTTCGAGGGGCCTCCGTCAAGGTGACCCGCTTTCCCCCTTTTTGTTCATATTGGTAACAGAGGGACTTAATGCTTTGCTCCAGCAGGCCATTAGTGCAGGAACACCACAAGGAGTACAGATATGCCGGAATGCCCCAATGATATCTCATTTGCTCTTTGCAGATGACACGATCCTCTTTTGCAAAGCTAATGAACAACAGGCCCGGGAGATCAAAAAACTATTGCACATATATGAAAAAGCCTCGGGACAACAAGTTAACTACGGCAAGACAAATGTGGTTTTTCACAAGCACGCCCCCCCCTTCAAGACGCCAAGAGATAACTGCTATACTCGAAATTCGAGAAGTGTTGTCCCATGACAAGTACCTGGGTCTTCCCACATACATTGGCAAATCGAAATTTAGGAGTCTGCTATGTGTAAAAGACATGGTGGCCAAGCATCTGAACTGCTGGGAGGACCGTTTCCTATCGTAGGCGGTGTTTAGTCCCATTTTAGGTGCTAAATACCACTCATTTACGCTCAAGTCTATTGTCGTTCCCTAATAAAATGGTTATTTATTACGTGTTTTGTGATTTTTAGGTTTTAAGTTCGGAGAATAATAAAAGGGGGCGAAGTTGCGGAAAAAGGCGATAACTCGGTCATCCCGAAACCTTTGGAGCCGATTTGATGCCGTAGTGAGGACCCGGGAAGCAAGGGAGACCAGCCGTGCTTAAAGGAGAGGGATTTCGGGTCAAAAGGCTAAGTATGGGGGCATCCAGGATCGTAGCGTTCGCTACAACAGCTGTAGCGATCGCTACGCCCCCATACTTGATGGAAGATCACTTGAAGAGCGTAGCGGTCGCTACGCCTATTGTAGCGATCGTTACGAGCCCGAGCGAAGGTTACGCCCGGCCGTAGCGGTCGCTACCCCATTCATAGCGCCTGCTACGATGAAGCCCTGATTTCCCAAGTTTTCCTGCTGACGGTCGTAGCGTTCGCTACGGATGATTGACTGGGTCGCGACGCTGGGCATAGCGGACGCCTTGGAGTTGAAATGTTCGCCTGCTTTGGGTCGTAACGAACGCTACGATGTCTGTAGCGTTCGCGACGACCTTATTTCCTGCATAATTTTCGGCCAAAACGACTGTGTTTTGGCCTTCTTCCCCTAGGTTTTAATTAGGCCGTCTTGTCACTTTCAAGGGGAGTTTTTCTAGAGCTTTATTTTCTTTCCCCTTTACATCTTCTATCTTTCAAGAGTTTTAGGATTAGCTTTTGGGGGATTAACTTCTACTTTGTTGATTAATTACTTTCTTCAATCAAGGCCAATTGCTCTTCATCATTTGGGGATTATTGCTCTTCATTTATTGCCAATTTATTGCTCATCCATTTAGGTATAATCTCTTTTCTCCTCATTTTAATGTTTCCAAATGCTTTGTTGCTTGTGTTTAGTGTAGTTTTATGTTGTTAATCATAGTGGTTAGTTTTAATATCCATCCTTTGAGTAGAACCATGCTAGGGTTTTATTGGTTGTGTGTTGCTAATTTCTCCACCATGTCTAGAGGCTAATCTTCCTTGAGGTGAGGGGGTGATTAAGGCCTTAATGGGTTTTGGGTAAGGTGTTTATTGATTAAAGTGTGTTTTAGTTGGAGGAGTCTATTTCCACTTGGTGTCTTCTCATTGGGGGTGGCGGTTCAAGGTCCGAGAGCTCTTTGAATCGTTATACACTCAATGGGAAGCCTAGAGTGGGATAGTTAGGTCTCTGATTCGAGGGTAAGTGTAGGCTTAACTAGGAATTAACGCAATTCTCAACCCCGATGGTCCATGGTGGACATAGGGTAGTTAATTTGAATCTTCCTCGAGGGAGGAGATTCATCGTGGCCCCTTTCCCGCGTTGTTCCATGGATAAATCCAACTTTATGCGCTTTAGTCATGAAAACTCCTTGATCAAAGATTCCGTTAAGTGTCTAAAACCCCCGATCCTCTCTTTGTCTGATTATCACCTAGTTAATCATCTTTCTAGTTTTAATTTTGTCATAATCAAAGTGATATTTGTTCCGTAATTTATTTCTCGATTCAAGGCTAAAACCGAAACAAAATACGATAATTTAGGCCACAGGCTCCCTGAGTTCGACAATTTACACCGACCTGCAAACCGTTGTACACAAAATGGCGCCGTTGCCGGGGAGCTAGTGCCCCTAGCTCCTCGTTGTTTTGTTTCTAGGTTTTTGTTTTGAATCCTTCTGCCTGCTTGAGGTTTTGTGAGTCTAGGTCCTAGGATAATTTTACGCGTCCTTGTTGTTGGTGTTGTATGCAGACAAGGTCTCATAGAGATCAAGCCCCACTCGTCCCCCTCGACCCCGAGATTGAAGCTTCGGCTCGGAGAGCCCACGGTAGTACTCGTCGACGTCGTCGGGAGCAACGACAACAACAAGCCGCCATGGAAGGCCAAGGAGGCCAGGGCCAAGGAGGTGGTCAACCACCAAACCCACCCCGTCCCTTAGCTTGGTACAATACACCCACTCTAGGGACGGGAGGCAACCCCATCGTTCTACCTGCTCTACCCAATAATGCCTTGTACGATTTCAAGGCCAACTTCGTGAACATATTTGAGCAAAACCCGTTCAATGGTTTTGACAGGGAGAGTCCCATTGACCATATCGACAAGTTCGTAGAGAGGATCGGTTATGTCCAAATACCAGGAGTCCCGCCAAGCTACATGAAGCCTAAATTCTTTCCATTGACTTTAGCGGGGAAAGCCAAGCTTTGGCTCAATACTTGTCCTCCTGGAACTTATGACACTTGGGAGAAGTTGAGCGGAGATTTCCTCAAGAGGTTCTACACCACCGATGAGACCCATCTTCGACGGCAAGATATCTTCAATTTTAAACAAGAGCAAGGAGAGTCACTTTTTGATGCTTGGGGACGGTACAAGAATCTTCAACGCAGAGTTCCTCATCACAACTTGGATGATTGGTTGCTCCTTAATACCTTCTATCAAGGGCTCAATGGACATTTGAGAGAGTTGATTGATAATGCCTCGGGAAGAACTTTTCTTGGCAAGACCGCTGAGGAGGCGAATGTTTTCCTTCATGAGCTAGCACAAAACTCTCCGAATTGGGGTTCGGACCGTTCGCGAAGAGGGGAAGGATCTTCGTCTAGTGATGCCGTGTTGAAACACCTTGCCGATCAAATCTCGGAGTTGAGTCAAAAGTTTGCCCTCATGGATACCTCGAGGCAAGTCAATGTCGTTCAAGAGATGCAAGACCCTTCATCCATGCCCGATAGTAACATGGTTGAATGCAACGTTTGCAATGGGTACCACCCTAATGGTCAATGCCTAGGGTACCACGACATGGAGCAAGCCAATGCCATCTACCCCAACAACAACCTCTCCTATTCCAATAACCATCCCATTAGACCACAAGGAAACCCGACATACAATGCTCGAAACCGAAGTTTCCCTCCCGGGTTTTCTAACCAACCTCAACCTTTTGTTCGCCCTCACGACCAAAACACATTTCAAAACCCTACATACCACCAACCCCATTACTTTCAAAACCCTCCTCCACAACAACCTTACTATAACCCACAACCACAACCATCCTCTGCTACTCAAGATCCGGAATTGAAAGCAATGCTTCAAAAGATTTTAACCAACCAAGAAAACCGGATCAACCAACTTGAGCTCCATGTGGCTCAAATGGCCCAACAATCCGTCCGACCTCCCCAACCTATACCAAGCCAAACCATGCCAAACCCCAACAATGGGAAAGGACAGGAGAAGCAAGTCAACGCAATCCACTTGAGGAGTGGAACTACTTATGAGGGCCCTTCTATGGTAGAGGAGGAACCGTTGGGAGAAAGGAGTGGAGATGTTGTTGACATCACTCATGAGGAGGGAGGTGAGGATAACATTGTTGATGGGAAAGAGGGAAGTGAAGGCATTGATTCCAGTGAAATTGAGAGGAAGGAGCCTAAACTGAAGAGTGTTGAGAAGGGGGTTGAACATGAGCCAATCACCCAACCACTCAAACCATATAAGCCACCGGTTCCATACCCCGAGAGACTTGTCAAGACAAGGGATGAAGCTAAGTTCTCCAAATTCATTGATATGCTCAAAAAGCTTCACGTGAATATCCCTTTTCTAGATGCGATTTCGAAGGTCCCGGTTTTCAAGAAGTATCTCAAGGATCTCTTAACCAACAAAAGGAAGATCCGGCATGAGAACACCATTTCTCTTACAGCCGATTGTAGTGCCATCATCTCCAACGAAACTCCTACCAAGTTGGCCGATCCCGGAAGTTTTTCTATACCTTGCTCAATTGGGGAGATGAAGATAGGAAACGCTCTTTGTGACCTTGGGGCTAGTGTGAGTGTCATGCCATGGTCAATATGTCAAAAGCTCCGCCTCGATGAGCTCACTCCAACCACCATTAATTTGCAACTTGCGGACCGGTCGATTAGGAGGCTAATGGGTATCTTGGAGGACATTCCGGTCCAAGTTGGTAAATTCCTCATCCCTTGTGATTTTGTGATATTGGAGATGGATGAGGACCTACATACCCCTATTATTTTTGGGAGGCCATTCTTGGCCACGGCTGGAGCTATGATTGATGTGCAAAATGGGAGACTATCTCTCAATGTGGGGGGAAGAGCAGGTAGTGTTCAATCTCGAGGAGGGAAAGAAGCACCCGACATTTGATGACTCATGCTATGCAATTGATGTGGTTGAGGATGCGGTCGATGATTCTTTATGGGAGTCTCTATTCCTCCAAGGTGCTTTTGATGATCCACTTGAAGCAAGCTTGATGGGCACTCGTTCTTCAACAACGGAGGGGGACGATGTGAAGTTCTTCACCGACCTTTTGGATGCTACTCCCATTGTTGAGGAGTTTTCCCCGGATGAAACATTTGTGCAATGCATGGAGATTGAAGAGGTCGTCACCGAGAGACCAATCAAGTCAAAGAAATTACCACAAGTTGAGCTCAAGCCTTTGCCATCCACTTTGAGGTATGAGTTTTTGGGTGAGGAGGAAACATTCCCTGTGATCATTAATGCTAACCTTGATGGCACTCAAACTTCAAAACTTCTTTGTGTTCTTAGAAAACATAGAAGTGCATTGGGTTATGCTATTGAGGATCTCAAGGGTCTATCCCCTTCTATTTGCATGCATGCTATCGATCTTATGCAAGATGCTAAACCATGTAGACAACCACAACATCGATTAAACCCGAATATGCAAGAAGTGGTTAAAAAAGAGATCGTTAAATTCTTTGTCATGGGATCATTTACCCTATCGCTAATAGCGAATGGGTGAGCCTCGTGCATTGTGCCCAAGAAGGGTGGCATGGATTATTGAAAATGAGCATCAAGAATTGATTAGCACTAGAGTTGTGAATGGGTGGCGCATGTGCATTGACTATAGACAATTAAACAAGGCGACCCTCAAAGACCATTACCCTTTGCCCTTTATTGATCAAATGCTAGAGAGACTCGCCGGTAAACCCCATTTTTGCTTTCTTGATGGCTATTCGGGATTCTTTCAAATACCCATTCACCCAAGAGACCTAGACAAAACCACATTTACTTGCCCTTTTGGCACCTTCGCATACCAGAGGATGCCCTTTGGGTTATGTAACGCGCCCGGCACCTTTCAAAGGTGCATGTCGGCTATTTTCTCGGACCATGTGGGGAGTCTTATGGAGATTTTTATGGATGATTTCAGTGTGTATGGGTATCCTTTGACGATTGCTTTGCAAATTTGGAAAAAGTGTTGATTCGTTGTAAAGATGTCAATCTAGTTCTTAACTGGGAAAAATGCAATTTTATGGTTGAGGAGGGTGTTGTCCTCGGCCATGTGATTTCAAAGCGGGGCATAGAGGTGGATAGAGCTAAAGTGGAGGTCATTGAGCGCCTACCACCCCCCACCACTGTCAGGGGGTGCGTAGTTTTCTTGGACACGTCGGGTTTTACCGGCGATTTGTCAAAAACTTTTCGAAAATTGCTCGACCTCTCACTGAGCTTCTATGCAAGGATGCCCCTTTTGTCTTTACTAATGAGTGTCTTGAAGCGTTTCAGAAATTGAAGGAGGCCTTGACCACCGCACCGGTAGTTCAACCACCGGACTGGAGCTTACCGTTCGATGTTATGTGCGATGCTAGCGACTATGCCGTGGGGGCATGCCTAGCACAAACCAAGGATAAGCAACCAAGGGTCATTTATTATGCAAGTCATGCCTTAGACGCCGCCCAACGCAATTATACCACTACGGAGAAGGAGTTGTTGGCTATTGTTTTTGCATTGGACAAGTTTCGCCAATACCTTTTGATTTCCAAAGTAGTGGTGTACACCGATCACTCGGCTTTGAAGTATCTACTAGGCAAGAAGGAGGCCAAGCCGAGACTTATTCGTTGGTTGCTACTAATGCAAGAATTCAACATCACCGTCCAGGACAAAGCCGGTTCCAAAAATGTGGTGGCCGACCACCTTTCACGAATCCTTGTTGAATTGGAGTCCCGACCTATCAATGATTCTTTTCCGGATGAGAAGTTGCTTGCTATTCAAGAGGAGACCCCGTGGTTCGCCGATATTGTGAACTACCTTGCTTCGGATGTGGTCCCGCCCGAGCTCCATTCAAACCAAAAGAAGAAATTCTTTTGTGACGTCAAGCACTATATTTGGCACGAGCCTTACTTGTTCCGCATATGCAATGATGGCCTATATAGAAGATGCATAGCTCAGAGCGAGGTTCCGGAGATCTTAAATCATTGCCACAACAAGCCATGTGGAGGACATGGGGGAAAGGATAAAACCGCAGCCAAGGTTCTTCAATGCGGATATTGGTGGCCGACGCTTTTCAAAGATGTAGAAGTTCATGTCAAAGCTTGCGATGAATGCCAAAGAGTTGGGAGTCTTTCTAGGAGAAATGAAGCACCCTTGACCTATATACTTGAATGTGAGATTTTTGATGTGTGGGGTATTGATTTCATGGGCCCATTTCTTCGTCGAGGAATGAATACATTTTGGTGGCGGTAGATTACGTCTCCAAATGGGCCGAGGCAATTGCAAGCCAAAGATGTGATGCCAATACGGTCTCCAAGTTCTTCAAGAGGGTAATCTTCCCTAGGTTCGGCATCCCAAGAGTGGTCATTAGTGATAATGGGCCTCACTTTATTGAGAAGAAATTTGAGGCATTGCTCAAGAAGTATGGGGTGAATCACAAGAGAGGATTGCCCTACCACCCCCAAACTCAAGGGCAAGTGGAGATCACAAACCGGGCTATTAAGGAAATCCTTCAAAAGACCGTTGCGTCTTCAAGAAAAGATTGGGCGGACAAACTTGATGATGCTCTATGGGCGTATAGGACGGCATTCAAGACTCATAGGCACCACCTACCGGTTGGTCTATGGTAAGGCATGCCACTTCCCGGTGGAACTCGAATACAAAACATTTTGGGCGGTAAGGAAAGTGAATTTTGATGCAAAGGCCGCGGGGGAGAAACGGTTGTTCCAATTGGAAGAATTGGAGGAGATCCGCCAGCAAGCTTATGAGAACAATCGGATCTACAAGGAGAGGACAAAGGCTTGGCATGACAAGCACCTCAATTACCGGAACTTCAAGGTGGGTGATCAAGTATTGTTGTACAATTCTCGCCTCCAACTCTTCCCCGGCAAATTAAAGACCAAATGGTCGGGACCCTTTGTCATTGTCAAGCTCCACTCGGGTGGAGTTGTTGAATTGGAGAACAAGAAGGGGGGAAACTTTTAAAGTGAACTCTTCCAAGGTCAAACTATATGTCATGAGCGAAGAGTATGCGGGGACTATGGTGACTTTCCTCCCCGATACCTAATGTTAAGATCCGGTCAATGGTCAAGCTAAGGACCTTAAGCAAGCGCTTCATGGGAGGCAACCCATGCTTGTAATGAGGAATTAGTTCTAGAAAAAAAAAGGAAAAAAAACATGAGAAAAAAAAGAAAATGAAAAAAAAAGAGAGAAAAAAAAGGGGAAATCATGAGTGGGAGGAGAAGAAAAAGAAAGAAAAAAAACGAGGGAGGTTTGGAGGCTGTGTGTAAGATTTGAAGCATATTGGTTTTAGAGGAGATAAGTTGAAAGAGAAGCTAAGGAGAAGAGGGACGAGGAACAATTGAATTTTTTTAAGTCTGGGAGCGTAGCGTTCGCTACACCATGCGTAGCGCTCGCTACGCAGCCCTCGTTGTCTTTCTGTTTGGCCACTGTTTAGAGCGTAGCGTCGCACAGCGTGGCGCTCGCCACGAGCCCTCCTTGTCTTTCTATTTGGCCATCATGATGTAGCGTTACGCTGCGCAGCGCTCGTTCTGGTCGATTCGACTTTCTCGCCGCACGCAGCTGGGCATAGCGTTCGCTACGCAGAGCGTAGCGCTCGTTACGGATCGATTCCCAGTTTCTCGGCACCAGGCGTAGCGAACGCGACGCTCCGCGTAGCGAACGCGACGCCCAATTTTTACGCAGACTGTAAAAGGGGAAATCCGACCCCCTCTTCTTTTCCCTTCACTTTTCACTCCCAAATCGCCTCACCCTCTTATTTCCTCTCCAACATTCCACAACCCTAACCCCCAAAACCACCATCTTCATCCTTCTCTACTCATTCTCCACCAAAAAGACCATCAATCTTCCTCCATAAACTCCATTTCCACTCTTCTCTTCTCACCTTTTGCAACTCAACATACCCCTTTTCACTTTCTTCCTCTAGCATTTGAACTCTTTATTGAGTTGGGTTTTAGAGGAAGCAAAGCTTGAATCTTCCAAGCATTCTCTCAAGCATTCGTTCAAAAAGGGAAGAAAAAGAGAAAAAATGCCTCCACGACCTAGCAAGAGGGTGCGGGATGGAGCTTCATCCTCAAGGGCATCACCCATTATTGATCAAGGAGATGAATGTAATGACTTCCCCGATTTTCCTACCCAAAAAGTTGAGCCTTTACGCTTAAGTTCGCATGCTAGGCATAGAGTTACTGTTCAAAATGATAGGCATGCTCGAAGATTAACACGGTTCAAAACTAGGAACATATGTTTTCCTTATGTTTATGATGCTGAAACATACAATGAAAACTACTTGGGGCCTAGCATGGAACATTTAATTGGGGTAATGGGGTGGGAGCAATTCGTTCAAATTCGTGCACCCCAGAGGGATCAAGCAATTTATGAGTTCCTTTCATCTTTTGAGTTGTTGAATGATGGGACAACTGATGCATGTTTTACTACGTGGGTGGGCAACAAGCCCATTGAGTGTGATCTTGTGAAGTTTAATAACTTGTTGGGTCTGCCGAACGGAGGCTTAACCTATGGCCAAGCATCGGTCTTCAATGAGGGGGAAGCTATGCGGGAAATAACATGTTGGCGGAGAACTTTAGTTAGGGCCCCAAATGGGGAGGTATTGTATTATGATGTTCGGGGTTCCAAATCCCGAGATTTTTGTAATCCCGCCGTTAGGGTCTTCCATAGGTTAATTACAAATTCAGTTTTCGCACGGGATGACGGTAGGGAGAAGGTGCGGAAAGACGACCTAGCTATTTTGTACCATGCTTTACATGGTCGCCGAGTCAACACGGGATCGTGTATTCTGCATCAACTTAAGCAAATGTCTACCGATGGTGCCGGAACTTGTATAGCGTTGGGTCACATTATTACCCACTTCCTACACCAGTATGGGGGCCCGATAACCCCATACCTTGGCCGTTGCGATACGCACCACATTCCAGAACCTATGGACGGACCGCCTCCGCCACTTCCGTTTTTTCTCCATGAATCAATCGCCTCCAGTACTCCTCTACCACCATGGGTCCGCCCCCAAAGCTGTGACTACTCTCCGGAACCAACAAGCCCCTCGTTTAATCGATGTGTGGGATCAAAACAATTGATCTTGCGGGCAGGAGCAAACTCCTAGGCTTGTTGGTGGGGATAGGGGGTTCATGATGCCCCCCTTTGAGAGGAAGTTGGAGCAGCTGCAGGAGGCGGCTGAAAATCAACGCGGGGCACCGAGGCGAGGTGCAGAGAGGGCGGCCCAAGAAGAGAATGTTGTGGAGCAAGGACAAGGGTCGGGAGGACAAGACGGTTGGGTTTTGCGTCAAGAGGATTTTGATGGGCTGAGAAATGACGTGAGGGACCTTGCCGGTTCCATGAATCAAATGATGATTGCCCAAACACGAACCTATGACTCCTTGACGCAATTAAACAATCGGGTGGGTCGCTTGGAGAACATCGCGGATGACTGGGCCTACTACCACTACGTTGTCATGGGTCATCCGCCGCGTGATCCGGGATGGATCAACCCGTATTACCCACCACCTCCTCCTCCTGAAGGAGATCCACCCCCATGATTGTAAGCTTTATCCCCTCCCCACTCTCTCTCTCTTTATTTGATTTATCATTTGATTGTTTGTGGGGAGGTGTGCATCTAGTAGGTGGGTGGGACGTTCTTGTGTTCCCATCCTTGTCGGCTTTATCGAAGATTTTGTTGTCCTATCTGTGATCATCGTCCATCCCTACCTTCATCCATCTTCCATCGTGATTAGATTGGTTTTGGTTAATCACTTGCACTTGGCTCCATCAAGTGCAAGGTGATGTTTCACCCTCAACAAGTCGCCTCAAATTGATTGAGAACGAGGTTGAGGTTACCCAGGCAATGTATATAGCTTTGTTCTTGCATATAGATTTGTTTCTTGCATTTTCCTTTGTCCATTTGGACATCTTTGTATATTTCTTTTGCATGCAGATTCGATTGCATTTCGATACGTTGCATTTTTCTTCTAACCTTGTTAGTTTTAGCCTTTCTTTTGTGATCGTGGTCCGAACTTTGGTTACACATTGGAAACATACAAGGTACATTCGTTCCACCCTTTTCTATATTTGTACATATTTCTGTGTTTTTGTTTGTATAGTTTGTTTTCTTTTTGCATGCTTGTTTTTTTCTTTTTGGTGGCGCACCCCTAGTTTGCTTTGCATTGGGTTTTCTTTGTTGTTGGAGCCGTGTGGGCTCGGGGCGCCACCCCTTTCTATGTGTTAGATGTTTGTTTATTTGTTTGCTCGTTTCCCGCTAGGTGTTTGTATATATGTTTTTCTACCACTCATGAGACACCCTTCCCACAATGAGGACATTGTGGATTTTAAGTGTGGGGGGGAGGTCATTATGTTTTGGGTAGAGCACCTAGTCTTCTTTTGTTGCTTTTTCTTTTTAAAAAAAAAGTGCTAAAATGTGAAAAAAATTCGAAAATTTTTGTGAAAAATGAAAGAGAAAATGAGAAAAAGTTGTGAAAAAAGCCCAAAATGAGCTCGTTTTTCTTTTAAGTGATATTTTTGTCCATAATTGTGTAGATAGCCACCTAATTGGTTGAACTAATCGGTTAGAAGCGGCCGACATGAATGATCATAGGCCTTAGTTTGGTTGATTGCCATGATTTACTTCTAATAAACCCCTCTTTTGATTGAGAAAGTGATGTTCTTACCATTTACACGCCTATTTTTGTTCCTTTCTTTGTCAAAGTTGGTTGGTCTTAGTAGTCTAATGCTCTTGCTCGCGCCTAATAATCTAATTGAGAAAGTGAAACCCCGCTCTATGTCTCCTACGGCCGTCACAAAGCCAAGGGCGACGACAAATAGAGTTGGGTGACACTTAACAAGAAAATCACTAAAAAGTGCGAAACCCTTTTCTATGTTTCCTACGGCCGTCACAAAGCCAAGGGCGACACCAATAGATTTGGGTGATGTTTAATAAAGAAATCCTTAAAACCCGTGGGACCCTTTTCTATGTCTCCTACGGCCGTCACAAAGCCAAGGGCGACACCAATAGTTTTGGGTGACACGTAATAAAGGATCGTTAAAATATGCGGAGCCCTTTTCTATGTTTCCTACGGCCGTCACAAAGCCAAGGGCGACACCAATAGATTTGGGTGACGTTTAATAAAATATGTGAAACCCTTTTCTATGTTTCCTACGGCCGTCACAAAGCCAAGGGCGACGACAAATAGTTTTGGGTGACACTTAATTAAGTAACTCGCTTAATAAACCCGAGCTCGAGCATGAAAACTTCTTCGATCGACCGACCAAGGCTAGAGAGTGCAATTTGAGGCCCACTTGCACATATGCACAAGGACTTCACTCATCATGAAACTGTTTGGGGTTAAAAATCTCTAGGATTGGCATTCTTTCAACCTAAGTGTCCTTACTTGTTCATGTTTGCCCCTTCTTTTTGATTGGTAAGACCGGTTGGGTGTCTAGGTGCATTGTTAGGGGCCTGAATATCTTTTTCTTCTCTCGTGTTTTCTTTGTTATGTTTTCACTCTTCATTCCCTTCTCTCTTCCATTTCTTCTCATGGCTTTTGTGGGTAGAGTTGCTACAAACCCTCACGAGACCTACCTCGTCCACCCGGGCTGCCGGGGGGTTTAAAGGGCTTGTTGCATATGCTAAATGCACTCGTTTCCTCCCACGAAAGTGGAGTAGTTACTTAGGATAGTTTGTTTTGTTTGTTTTGGTTTTGTTTAGTTTTGCTCGGGACGAGCAAAAGTCTAAGTGTGGGGGGGTGTTTAGTCCCATTTTAGGGGCTAAATACCGCTCATTTACGCTCAAGTCTATTGTCGTTCCCTAATAAAATGGTTATTTATTACGTGTTTTGTGATTTTTAGGTTTTAAGTTCGGAGAATAATGAAAGGGGGCGAAGTTGCGGGAAAAGGCGATAACTCGGTCATCCCGAGACCTTTGGAGCCGATTTGATGCCGTGGTGAGGACCCGGGAAGCAAGGGAGACCAACCGTGCGTAAAGGAGAGGGATTTCGGGCCAAAAGGCTAAGTATGGGGGCATCCAGGATCGTAGCGTTTGCTACAACAGCTGTAGCGATCGCTACGCCCCCATACTTGATGGAAGATCACTTGAAGAGCGCAGCGGTCGCTACGCCTATTGTAGCGATCGTTACGAGCCCAGGAAGAAGGTTCTGCCCAAGGCCGTAGCGGTCGCTACCCCATTCATAGCGCCCGCTATGATGAAGCCCTGATTTTCCAAGTTTTCCTGCTAACGGTCGTAGCGTTCGCTACGCACTCCGTAGCGTTCGCTACGGATGATTGACTGGGTCGCGACGCTGGGCATAGCGGACGCCTTGGAGCTGAAATGTTCGCCTGCTTTGGGTCGTAACGAACGCTACGATGTCCGTAGCGTTCGCGACGACCTTATTTCCTGCATAATTTTCGGCCAAAACGACTGTGTTCTGGCCTTCTTCCCCTAGGTTTTAATTAGGCCGTCTTGTCACTTTCAAGGGGAGTTTTTCTAGAGCTTTATTTTCTTTCCCCTTTACATCTTCTATCTTTCAAGAGTTTTAGGATTAGCTTTTGGGGGATTAACTTCTACTTTGTTGATTAATTACTTTCTTCAATCAAGGCCAATTGCTCTTCATCATTTGGGTATTATTGCTCTTCATTTATTGCCAATTTATTGCTCATCCATTTAGGTATAATCTCTTTTCTCCTCATTTTAATGTTTCCAAATGCTTTGTTGCTTGTGTTTAGTGTAGTTTTATGTTGTTAATCATAGTGGTTAGTTTTAATATCCATCCTTTGAGTAGAACCATGCTAGGGTTTTATTGGTTGTGTGTTGCTAATTTCTCCACCATGTCTAGAGGCTAATCTTCCTTGAGGTGAGGGGGTGATTAAGGCCTTAATGGGTTTTGGGTAAGGTGTTTATTGATTAAAGTGTGTTTTAGTTGGAGGAGTCTATTTCCACTTGGTGTCTTCTCATTGGGGGTGGTGGTTCAAGGTCCGAGAGCTCTTTGAATCGTTATACACTCAATGGGAAGCCTAGAGTGGGATAGTTAGGTCTACGGTTACGAGGGTAAGTGTAGGCTTAACTAGGAATTAACACAATTCTCAACCCCGATGGTCCATGATGGACATAGGGTAGTTAATTTGAATCTTCCTCGAGGGAGGAGATTCATCGTGGCCCCTTTCCCGCGTTGTTCCATGGATAAATCCAACTTTATGCGCTTTAGTCATGAAAACTCCTTGATCAAAGATTCCGTTAAGTGTCTAAAACCCCCGAACCTCTCTTTGTCTAATTATCACCTAGTTAATCATCTTTCTAGTTTTAATTTTGTCATAATCAAAGTGATCTTTGCTCTGTAATTTATTTCTCGATTCAAGGCTAAAACCGAAACAAAATACGAGAATTTAGGCCACAGGCTCCCTGAGTTCGACAATTTACACCGGCCTGCAAACCGCTGTACAGGCGGGACGTGAGGTCATTATAAAAGCTGTGGCGCAGGCCCTCCCGGTCTATGCGATGAGCACCTTCAAGCTTCCCACTTCATTATGTCAGGATATTCAGCAGCTCATCGGGAAATATTGGTGAGGTTCCAAGCAGAACAATCGAAAAATGCAATGGCTAAGTGCGTCGTCGCTATGCCTGAGCAAAGAATCGGGAGGCATGGGTTTTCGAAACTTAGAAGATTTTAATGTGGCTCTCCTCGGCAAGCAGTGTTGGCGTCTCTGGAACCGCCCCCATTCTTTGGCTGCCAAGCTCCTTCAAGCACGGTATTATCCTAATACAACTATTTAGAAAGCAAACTTGGGACATCGACCAAGCTACACTTGGCGCAGCATTTGGGAGGCCCGGGGCTTGGTGCAAAGTCGGTTGAGATGGACAGTGGGGAATGGGAGACATATAAAAATTTGGGAAGACCCATGGCTAATCCGTGAGCCAACATTCAAAGTCATTACTACGCAGCCGGAACATAGCACAGTGACGAAGGTAAGCGACATTATTGATGAAAATAGTGGGATGTGGAACACGCAGTTACTTCAGCAAACTTTTCTCCCGAGTGATGTCGAAGCAATCACCTCCCTACCTCTCTGTCGTTCCTGGCCTAAAGATAGATTAGCCTGGCATGATTCAAAAGATGGAAATTACAATGTAAAATCAGGATATCGAGTCCTGCAAGCCTCAAAGCATGCTCAATTGGCGTGCTCAAGCTCGTGTACCAATCGTAGCATATGGAAGCTGATCTAGAGCCTTCGAATTCCCCCCAGAATCAAGCCTTTCGGCTGGAGACTTTGCAAGGAAATCTTACCATCTGCTGGGGCAATAAGTCGACGAATCAAAACAGCGGTAGCCGACTGTAAAATATGCGGCTGTAATTCATAGACAAATTGTCACAGCATTTTCAGGTGCCCACCTGCTGTTGCCATTTGGGAATTGAGTGGGCTGGATGAATCCCTCAGGACGCCGCCTTATTCAGTTGCAATGGATTATATTTATGCAGCCATGGAGGCGTTAGACGAAGACACAATGGCGATTTACATCACTGACGCTTGGCAATGCTGGAATGAAAGAAACAATTTTATTGTCAAAGGTACTCAAACCCCTTCTGTGGTAGCATGGAATAAAGTGCAGGACATTCTCAAAGAATACCAAACCCTCCCCCTTGTGAAAACTAATGTTAATGTGCAGCATGCATCTGCTTGGTCTACCCCTCCCAGTGGGGTATGGAAATTGAATTTTGATGCTGCAAAATTGGGAGAGTGAGGGAAAGGTTGGGGATATGTAATTCGGGATTCCGAAGGAACAATGGTTGCAGCAGGTTCTAAACAAGCAGTTGGGTTCTCTACTGCGGAGATGGAGGAAGCTCAAGCTTGTCTCTTCGGTCTACAATCAGCGTGGGATATTGGCTTTAGAGCTTTAATGGTTGAAGGTGACTGCTTGCCCTTGATACAGAAAATTCGTGGCAAGTTCAATGGACCCAGTGTTATGGGAGTGTTAGTTACAGAAATTCTCAAATTAGCTGCTTTATTCTCTACTATATCTTGGCATCATGTAACCGGGTTGCTCATTCTCTAGCCCATCTCCAACCTTATGATACTTGCGATCGATTTTGGTCGGAAGAGGGACCCGAAGAGATTTTATCTTTGGACCTCGACGATATTTTTCTCATTTATCAATGAATAATAGCTAGTCCGCTCGGTTGGCGGTCTCTTTCTCAAAAAAAAAACTGAAAAAAAATTATAGCACTATTTTTGATATTCTAAGATAGTGTAGTACTACCTCCTTCCAAAAATATTTGTCATTTGACCAGATTTTGATCATTAGTTTTTTCTTAAATTACAATGAGTTACAATATGAAATTATCACCATTATAATTTTTACTAATGTATCTTTCTAATGATAGTAGTTTTATATTGTAACTCATTTTAATTTCTGAGTAATTAATGGTCAAAATTTAGTCAAATGACAAACATATTGGGACGGAGGCAATAATAAATGTGTGTCAAATTCATGGGTAAAAAACAGTTGGGTAAAAGTTAAATTTTGATAACTTTTTGTAATTTTTGGTAACTTTTGGCAAATTTATGCTAATATATCAAAATTAATTTTTTTTTATTTTTTAACTTTGTTAATTTTTAGTAAATTTTAATAAATTTAGGCAAAAACTGATAAATTTTGGTAGACCCATATATCTGACAGACCCCGTGAACTCCGTCCAAACACACTGAAATTAGGACAAGCAGAAAACATTTTTTTAAGAAGAAAAATCCTTCAAAAAAAAGAGGGGAAAAAAGGAAAAAAAAAAAGATCCTAGCTTGTTCCCAACCCAGAAAAATATATTCTTTGCGGGCACTGCCGCCCGAATTCATTTTGGGGAACAATCAACTTTCCTCTAATTCCTCCATCATCATAAACAATTTGGGATTGGAATTACGAAAATCACTACTTAATTCACAGTGAATTACTTGGCACTTGCACTTGAGTTAGTACGACTGAGCAGTTGACTCAACCAACCAATTGTACACCGATGACTGTACTGTACTACACTCTGATTGATTGAGTCAGTCAATTGACTCTATCCCTATATTAAACCCCTTTTCGTATTTCGATTCTTCACTCAATTCTTTCTGGGAATTTTCGTTAAACTTTCTGGGAAATTGGGGTTGCCATGGATTTGATCGTCCTCGACAATGAAAATGTTGTTCTTTCTGGTGCTTCCTGTGATATTGAGGCCGGTTTTGGGTCCGCCATGGAAGAGGAGAAGCTTTTTGTTGCTGTTGGGAAGGATGTGAAAGAAAACGAGTCTCTTTTGTTATGGGCAATTCAGAATTCTGGGGGTCGAATTATATCAGTCGTTCATGTTCATCAGCCAGATGATTTCATCCCCATTTGTAAGTTCTCTCTGACCCTTTTGATTGTTTTTGGTTGAAGTTTGCGGTTTTGTTGTTGGGTTTCTGGGTTTGTGAGTTTGGATTTTATGATAAGTTGGGTGTCATCATCTGTGGTGGTTTCAATTTGATAGTTTCTCTTGAATGATTGATTGGAAACTGTATGTTAATGGTGTTGCAAAGATCATGTTGCTGATAGAGGTTGTAGAAGTAGGACTTTATGATTAAGGGAGAATTCAAGTATTTGATCTTTGTTTTGGGTTACATATTACATGCACTGGAGCACGTGCTCCGAGCAAGTACGGGTGAACAATTATGTTATTGAGAGTGAATAACGGGTAGATATGAGTGAACAACGGGTAGATATGAGTGAACAATTATACTTATTGAGAATGAACAACGGTTAGATTTGGAGGGGCTTGTGTGGAATTGGTAATATTATTGTGTTTATTGTGTTTTATGAAGAAGCAGTTTATCCTAAGTTGGTGTAAATTTCTGTACTGTTTTTAGTGGGTAAAAAGCACCATTGGAGCTCCTTGGACGAGCAGCAAGTGAGGAAATATCGAGGGATCGAGAGGCAACTTCTGCTTCGAACACTGGATGAACATCTTCAGATTTGTCGCCAATTTGAGGTATCTTCTTACTGAAAACTTGGCTTTTATAGCGTTGATAGTTCTCCACTTCCTTTCTTTTTTGGGTTGCTTAGGATCCTGCATTTATGTCCATAATCTGCATAGCTGAAAAAGACTATTTTTGCAATTTAGATTGTAATGGATTAAAGTAAAATGTCTCATTAACCTCCTCTGGTTCTAATTTTGGTATAAGACCGTTATACGTAAACTTATCATGAGGCGAACTCATTACAGGGTGACCATTTTAATATTGTACAATGAATAATAAGCGATTATTATTATGACTTTTTAATACAGATGTGACTAATAAATAATAATAATAATAATAATAATAATGTATCAAGGGGTGATTTTTATCAGAGTCGCCCACCCTTATATTCGTAAAAAAATCACCACAATATTATACATCTTACGGTGAATTTATGGTGAAACGGTCTCACATAAGAATTATTGCTTTTCCATGGAGTAGTAAGTAACGAACGATTTCTAAATCTTTGGTCAATTGGAACTAGTCTCTCTAAACTGTAAAATTTAGGGGTAAGATTGTTACATCCAACCCCTCCATACCCCACCCAGGTGGGATTTCAGAGTTGGTTTTGGTTTTGGTTTAGGATCCTGCTTGCCATTAAATTAGTTACTTAGCTGTTGCTTCCCTGTTTGTGTTTATTTGTGTTGCAGGTGCAGGCAGAGAAACTATACATTGAGATGGACGATGTTGGGAAAGGGCTAATGCAGCTTATTGCTCAGTACAATATTGAAAAGCTGGTCATGGGAGCTGCCTCAGATAACCGTTATCATATGTATGAATGTAGAATGTTGTAGTTTCGTTAGTTTGTTTTATGGGTAACTGCTGTTGTATAGCTTCTTTTTTAACACCCTTTTTTTGGGCCCGAGGGAGGGGTTCTGGAGAAATGTTGTTCCAGATTGCCAACAGACTAATTCTTGCGACAAGGGCTTTTCCAAATAAGTTTATTCACATTCATATATAGCTGATTAGGTGGCAGTAAGCTTATCTTGTAGGCAAATGGAAACTGAACACTCTTCTGTAGCTAAAACTGTGAATTTTAACTCCTGACAAAGAGAACTTACTGTTTTGTATTGTTCATATGAATGCTGTGAAATATGTAGGAAAATGACGGAACCCAAGTCCAAGAAAGCAATTTATCTCCAGCTGCATGCACCTGTTTCATGTCATATATGGTTCGTATGCAAGGGGCATCTTATCCTTGAGAGGTATGTATCAGAATCCTCATTCTTCCTGGGTTTTAAATATTATCTGGCTGTACTAAGTAGAGCTATAGACAGAGCTTTAGCTTCTATATATGAGTTGTGACTTGTAACTTGTTGCATCTAGTACTAGTAGCAACATTAGTGGGTAGGAAGTTTGCTCCAATCGGCTTTAGCCTTTGCTTATGTTTCACTTATTCCCTTGGAGGTTTGATGAATTTCTTGGTTATTATGACCCTCTGGTGAAAAAACCAAAACCAAAATCAATTCTCCGAATCCTGCCTAAGTGAGGTTTGGAGGGGTTGGATGTACCGGCCTTGCTCCTAAATTCTGCAATTTAGAGAGACAGGTTCCAAGTGACCCAAGATTTAGAAATCGTTTTCTACCATATTATGAGCCAGGTGCTTAGCCCCAAGTCCGTCTTCTTGCAATCTTGGGCTCTCGTACAGCTTAGTTGTGTCTGGATCTCCCTATATCCGATGTATGTGGGACCCACACTTGGAGATCGAGTCGATGTTGTTGTTTGAGTGATTTCTTTAAGTTTGGAATGAGTTCCCGAGAGTTGGGTGTTTGAAGTAAAGCATTTCATCTTCTTCAGGGTGGCTAATCCAAGGGGGAGAGTTTGTAATTCAAATGCAAGGTCAGTCGACATGCAAATGAAATCTCTTTCAATCCCAGGTCAGTGTAGTAAATCTGAAGTCCCCCTCCGTATAGAGGGAACTTCTCGTCCTGTGGTGAACGATTGGGCTGAAGTTGTTCCTGTCTCTGAAAGCCAATTCGATTTAGAAGCTAACTGCCATGATTGGGGTGATACGCTACTGGGACTGAGTAGATCACAACGATCAGAGTTTTCTCCAGGATCATCGTCCCGCATGAGTAGGGATTCTGCTGTTGATCCATTCGAGCTATTTGCAGGACCAAGTTTGCATTCCAGTTCTTCACATGCCCAGGTGCGCATCCTAAGTTCTTTGAGCAACTGAAAGAACATCTGCTGAGATATTAAGGGGAAATTATAATGTGGTGTATGTCATTTTGTTATGCCAAAACATAGGTCGTGTCACGGGGAAATTATAATATGGTGTATGTCGTATTTTAATATGTTGCTGCTGAAACATGGAAGATTTGCCTATCTCCTGCGCCCTTTGTAGTTTTGTTGATTTCTTCTGTTTTGGCAGGCAAAATCATCGGAACGTTTGTATTTGGAGGAACTAAGGAAAAGGCAACACATCGAAGAAGAGCTGCAAAC
The DNA here is from genome assembly GCA_029582165.1 of Portulaca oleracea. Lineage (NCBI taxonomy): Eukaryota > Viridiplantae > Streptophyta > Magnoliopsida > Caryophyllales > Portulacaceae > Portulaca > Portulaca oleracea. The sequence continues at coordinate 31,672,273 of CM055886.1, forward strand.
GGTGAAGATTGAGAGAGACAGGCTTAGAAACGACCTTGAGAGTGTTAAGGATCAGAATTTGATACTTGAAACTAAAGTCACAAACTACGATCAAGTGATGAAAGACTTGGAAGAGGGACTCCTTTCTAACGTGGAACTGCTGCAGATTTGTGAGAAAGAACGGGATGACTTGAAAACCGAGCGTGACAATGTCCTCAAGACAGCTGAGGAATTGTTAAACCAGTCTGCAGAGGCTTCTTCGTCCAGGACAGAGGCGTCTAAGTTCTTCACCACTTTGAGCTTTGCTGAGATTGAAGAAGCAACCAGTGAGTTTGATCCGTCATTGCAGCTATGGGAAGGGGAAACCGGGAGCATTTACAAAGGCATTCTCGCTCATTCGCCGGTCACTGTAAGGATATGGCATCCCGAGGGCCTGCATGGGCCCCGAGAGTTTCATCAGGAGGTATGTATGTGACAGTCAAACATTATATTTGTCGTGTTTTTGGACTCTCTGAGAAAGAACTTTGGCTGTGTTCGAAGTGCTTGGATCAGTTCTGAATATCAATGAGTTTGATGCTGATAGTCTTTTCAGGGGTTAATGTCCCATTTAACCTAAATTTACATTTCTTTCTATATTTCCAACATTCAACTTTTCAACTTTTACCTGAATTAACCAATCTTTACTTTTCCCCGACCTTCCCCATACTCCTGAAAAGAACCCTAAAGTTACATATCTCTGATCATGCCAACTGCTAAAACACAATTTAGTATGCCCGTCGCGAGTTCTTTCCATACTTGTCATGGGAAGTTTGATACTTACTCTTACACTGGCCTGTAAAGTTTGCCGGTAGTTACCCAAGAGATAGGGTCCAATGAGCAGCTACTCACGTCCCCTAATGATGTTTCAGGTGGAAATTTTGAGCAAACACAGACACCCGAACTTGATCACTCTCATGGCAGTCTGCCCCGAAGCTTGGGCTCTCATTTACGACCATCTCCCCAACGGCACCCTCAAGGACTGTCTATACCGCAATAACACTCCCCATCTTTCGTGGAAAACCCTAATAAGGATTGCCGCGGAGATATGCTCCGCTTTGACCTTCCTCCACTCCCGCAAACCTCTGAGAGTAATCCACGGAGCCCTGAAGCCTTCGTCCATCCTTCTAGGCTCAAACTTGACAGCCAAAATCGCCGATTTCGGGTCCTCCCATGTAATCCCACACGAGCAAAACTCTGTGCCCGTTTCCAGTGTTCTGGCCACTGGATACACAGACCCCTGCATACTCGAGACAGGAGAGATCTCCCCAGCAGCAGACGTGTATTCATTCGGGGTCATTCTGATGGAGTTTTTGACCGGGAATCCACCACAGGAGACAGCGGACGAACTGCGGGAGGATCTGGAGGATTGTGAGTTGGAGTCCCTGTTGGACATGACCGCACGGGAGTGGCCATACGTGCAAGCCGAGCAACTGAAGCAGCTGGCGTTGAAGTGTTGCCAGGTAGACCCAACGAACCGCCCGGATGTTGAGTATGTTTGGAGGGTCCTCGAGCCGATGATGAGGGCTTCCTGTGCTGGGTCAGAGCTGTATCACCTTGGGGATCAGGAGCATCGCCAGCCTCCGTCCTACTTCATTTGCCCCATATTTCAGGTATACTTATTTCAGTTTTCATTTACAGCCGAAAGTGACCGGATGAAATGACCCACCTCAACTCGACCCGAAAATGTCAAAGTTATTTGACCTGAAATGGAAATGGATCCAAATTCGAGACGACCAGGTCGGATGTGGCCTGGATTTATCTTTTATCAAAGTTGTTCTTTTTTGCTAGACTGACCTATTTGTTTAGAAATAAAAGCGACCCGAAATCAACCTGGCCTAACCTGAAACTTATTGATCCAAACTGACCCTACCCGAATCGACTCAACTCGAACCTGATGGGGATGACCCAACTGATAGGTCTGCTCTTCACCTTCTTTTTTTTTTTCCTGAAACAAGTTCAGTTTAGAATAAGTTTACTAGTTTAGAAAAATAAGTTCAACTAATATTTTCTTCCTTTGCTTATTTTCCATGGAGCAGTAGATAGCGAACAATTTCTAGGTCTTGGATCATTTGGAATCAGTCTCTTTAAACTGCAAAATTTAGGGCTAAGACTGCACATCCAACCCCTCCATACATTGCTTGGACGGGATTTTAGAGTATTGGTTTTGGTTTTAAGTTCAACTATACAAAAAAAGTCCAAAACAAGTTCAGTCCAGGATAAGCCGAAGAGAACAGGCCCTTATACTCAGTGAAAGTTGGGGGTTGCTACTCTGTCAATTGATGTTTCCATTGTCTTATCTTGTATATGGAATCGGGTGATTTCAGGAAGTGATGAAGGATCCGCAAGTAGCAGCAGACGGGTACACATACGAGGCAGAAGCCTTGAGAGGGTGGCTCGAGACCGGCCACGACACTTCCCCTATGACTAACCTTCAGCTCGAGCACAACAACCTCGTCCCCAACCATGCCCTTCGCTCTGCCATCCAGGAGTGGCTCCAACACCGCGAAACATACACATCATAAATAGCTACTTTTTTCATCCTCGGCTGCGTTTTATTTGTTATGTTTATGAGTTTACTAGAGTATCCTGCGTAAGTGGGACCCACTTACGAGATGGATGGGATGCCTGTGTCCTTGTATGGGTTGTACAAGAATATGCCTTTGGATGCAAAACCTTCCAAGGGGTATCTGTCTTTAATTTCTTCCACCCTCTTTTTTAGGGAGAAGGGTGTTTGATTAGATCTTGTAGAATATTTGTCCTAAAAACCAGAACAAAATTCATGTACATAAATTGTATATATCTTGTGTTGCATGCTCCTTCACGAGATCTTGATTTTCTCCAAACTCGCGTAAGTAGGGCCCACACCAAGATTTGTCATGGCAATGACATAACCATTCATGCATCATGTTTGTGCGTAATATATTTCATATTTGTTAGCAGGAATGCTGATAAGTATGTATATCTAACATCAGCTAAGAGTGCTTCGATTAATATCCATTTTCCTGAATTTGAGTATGAAATAACGGGTTCCACATCAAATTCTTTTTCAATCCATCACGACCAAATAAACTTTCCCAGAAAAACCCACCAACTAGACGTGCGATAATTATTTGTGTGGGGTTGGGATTAATGCAAGTAAACCGACGTGTCAATCAATGGATCTTTTTGGATTGTGTCGTTGTCAATCCTACTTAATCGGGGGTTGAGAATGGAAGATAAGCATGCATGTCTACTTTCTTTCTAGTGTCTGTTTGCCATGGTTGTTCAGGAAAGAACAAATGGTTGAGTTGAGGATATCATTTCTTAAGTGTCTGGTCTGATTCTGATATGATGCATGCTATTTATGGATGCTGTGCAAAGTTATCTACTCAACAAGTCAAGTCCCTTACCTAACAGCCAACATATTGGTAGCTCATGTACTATATGTTAGTAATATAGGCATTATCCATTTCATAATCATCTTCTTTGAATACCTGAATAGTGAAATTTTTGTGTATTGTCTCTTCTAATAACATGTATTTGCCTAATATGAAAAAAATCGGATATGATCATTATATTTTTGTTTGAATTTAAAATCTAAACCAGTTATTATCTCATAATTTCAATTCATGTTGGGATCTAGTTGAATGATTGAGGTTTTAGGTCGTTCAAATTTTAAAGACATTTGAGATCAAACATGAGATCACTTGATTTTATAACTTATAAGTAATGATGGTCCATTTTTCAACAAATTGTTGGAAGATATTTAGATATTTGGATTTGGTTCATTCATAGACAATTTTAGCTGAAATGTTGAAAAGGGTGTTATAATTTAGGCATTATAGAATAGAGACCCTGTTTTTTTCCGTAAGATAAGTAAAATTTTATTTTGCTTTATCATACCTTCCCTTTCCTTACTTTATCCCTCTTTACCTACCAAATTCTCTCTCTTCACCTATCATATCAATCGCATTTTTCATAAATTCTATCATATCATTCCACATCTTACCGTACTTTCCAAAATTTCATCATATTACACCATTTTCACACCTTCCTATTGACCGAATAAATCCAACTTTACTAATATTATGATATTACCCTTTCCCCAAACTATTCCAACTAGGAACTTTCAACTTAAGCTATCATAAGCCATGACACTATCTCATACCATTAAATTCCTTTAAAATTTATGGCGTTGGTTGTTGAATAGTACTACGTGAGATATGAAAGTTTTTTTATTCTTTTTTATTTATATCTATATATTCCTGAACCACTACGAAAGTACAAAGCATGCCTTTTTTTAAATTTTCTTGGATTTTTTGAGAAAGTGGATAAGCAAAAATAAAATAAAAGGAGACAGTGATAGCTATAGCCTTAGCCTATCTCACGAAAAGGCGATAAGTTAGGTATACGGTCGCCATCAAAACCGCGTCGCATGGAATAGTTCAACATAGGAGTGAGTAATCCCCATCTTAAAAGTTAAAATAAATGACTTCCATAGGACTTTCATATTTTTACAGAGTAAAATTATAATTTAATGATTTTTGCATAAATTTTATAAAAAAAGTAATATTACTTTTTATTATTTTATTGTGAATCTATTAATAATATTTTTATATAAAAATTATTGTAAATATTAATAAATTAATAATTAAAATTTTTGACATGAAATTAAGATAACACTCACACCTGGAGGGAGAATAATTAATAATGAAAGCAAATAAATGAAAATAGTGGTCCTTTATTCTCATTTTTTATCTTTATTCGGCCCGTTCTTTTATAAGGTTGGTTACGATGTGGCGCGGTGCGATATGGTGAAATTGTGGTGAATTGTGGTGGTTTTGGAAAAATTATGGTGAATGGTAGTGAGTTGTGGAAAGTTGTGGTGAGTTTTGATTTTAGTAATTATAAATGTGTTAAAAAATGTGAAATTATAATTGGAAAAAGAAAGATAAATTTATAAATATTTTATAGATTAAATTAGAAAAAATATATTGCAATGAGTTGTGATAGATTGCGGTGAGTTATGGTGGAAAATGGCAAGTTGTGGTTGACATTACACGATAAAATTGGGAGAGCGTAGTAAGAACAGAAGTAAAGAACCTCTTGACTCCGTACAAATGGGCCCCACCTCTCCTAAATACAAACAAAGTGCGGGGACTCCGTGCACGTTATGGTTATTACAGGGTCGGCCCCTACCGGCCGTCCTTCACATGTCATTATGGGTAGGGCCCACTCCCCTCTCCTTACGGACGTACAAACCCGTTTTTCCAATTAAATATTACTACCTCCGTTTTCTTTTAATTGTTACCTTAATAATTATATTAAAAACTTTAACCATTAATATCTTAATTTATATAATGATTTATATACAAAATTGATGTTGTTAGATTCGTTAAAAAATTACTATTAGAAAAGTATAATATCGTAGATCTTTATAAAAGTACTATGTGTGAAATTATTGATTAAAGACGAATTTCAAAAAACGTGAAAGACAAATTAAAAAATACGTTGGGTACAATTTCCTTTTCTTTATTTTTATCACAACTTTGGTTAGAATCTCAGGATTTGCTACATTTTTCCTGAAAAATATTTATTTTGAAGATAAAATAGTATTTTATTTTAAAAATATTTTCTTATTGATCAATTACAACCCAATGCTAAAAAAATCATTAAAAAATAGAAACTTTGCTACTTAGAAAAATAGACTAATTTCTTTTGAAACTTTTTATAACGAAAAACACTATTATAATTTCTTACTTTCCATGATCTCTATATTGTTACAAATTTAATAATAATAATCATTTTGTGTATATAATTAAATTTTTTAAAACTAATGGCACATGATTCATAAAATAGAGATGATAGTGCTGACAAAATTTTGGGTCTGGTTTAAATTTGTGTTGGTCGAAATTGTTGTATGACCCGATTTTTTGCTGGTCGAATTCAGGTTTTGACAATAGAAAAAGAAAAGATATCGTGTTCGAACATTTGGTTAATGTCAAAATTTGAATGAAAAATCTATTGTCACACCTAAATTTTCGAGTCGGAAACATTTGGGCATTCGAGTCGAAAAGAATATTTCCTATGCTCTAACAGATAAAATGCGACGGATTAAATATCAAAATAAAATGTTTGACATTTTTTCATCTCAAAATGATATTTATTTGTAGGACGAAGCTCTCAAAATTATAAATATATGTACTATTGTTTATTACCTATTATCTATTCTTGTTATTGACTACTTATTTATCTATTCTCTTTTCCTTTTTTTTCATTTCTCAAATCAATTTTAATTTTAAAATATTTGAGAAATTTTGAGATATTATTCATTAATTTTGTTTTCATTTTCTCAAACAAATTGTAACTTTACATGTTTTCTACAATTTTTTGAGATTAGTTTTTTGTAAGCCAAATTATTTATCAAATTGTGATTAATTCTCAAACCCCAATAGAAACACTTACACCAGAAACTATTATCGTTATTATTGAAAGGTGGGGAAACATAATAATAATAATAATAATAATAATAATAATAATATTATTATTATTATTATTAGTATTATTATGTTGTATACCCTAGCTATCACATAATCACATTAGTCTAAACTCTAAAGTTCTAAACTTATTACAGTATTATATTATTTTAGATTTGAGTTGTGCCCACCCTTTACAAACTAAAAATCTACAAGTACACCCTGCTTTTCTCTTTTTTACCCTACTTCAGTCTTCAACTGCCCTCTTCCTTTTACTTTTTTACTTTTTGATTTTTTTTTTTTTGGAGTGGGCCTTCTCCTACTACTTTGCCTACCCCAGTGAGTGTAAAGTTTATGGGTAAAATATAATTGGGTAAAAGTTAATTTTTGTAATTTCTGGAAAATTCATGCTAATATATTAAAATTAATTTTTTTTATTTTTTAATTTTGATAAATTTTGGTAAATTTAGGTAAAAACTGATAAAATTTGATAAACTGAAGTTACTCATAGACTTGATAGTTCCTTAATCAATTTATTACATTTATTTGATTGGGCATATATATTTGTATTGATTGTCAATTATAATAATCACTATAAATAAAATAAATTAATAAATATTACATGTACATATGCCAAGTTTCATATTGACCGTTTTTTATTTAATATTAAATAATAAAAAATATTTTTTATTATAATTTATTTTATAGAAAAATTAAAGATTAAATATTTCCGACATATATTTGTTTATGAGGCTAAAAATTAGAGTTAAGATATTTAATTTTAAAAAAATTTATAAACAAATTTCTAATCAAGAGAATATACATTATAATTTTGTACTAAATAAAAAAATTGAAATATAAAATTGAAGACAAGTACAGACATCATTGGTTTTAGTTGAACTGGTTGTAATGGTTGATCGACCATAAGCTTTTCAATTCCTGCATCTAAATCCTCCAAACGGCACTCAAACATGTTTTCCCTATGAGTTTGTTGTTGTTGTTGTTGTATAATACATATATTATATAGAAGCATAGTTATTAAAATCTCGATCTGTATCTACGATCCTACGATTTTATGATCTTAAAATCCTTGATGCGATTCTACGATATACATTACAATCCACGATCCTACGTGAGTTTATTCCGATCCTAACTAACCTATGGATCCTAACTAGGATCCCGATTCTACAACCTTATATAGAAGTACTTTTTATAAGTGGAAGCTATATAATTGATCACATGAGCATGTCACTTTGGTGAGCATGTAAGTATTGATGAACATCAAATATTATTTTTGTGGATATCTTGTATTGTTTTAGGAGATGTCAAGTTTGTAAGATGAACATCAAGAATTAATGTCTCATTTATGTTTACCATGCAAACTTGATGTTCATCCATACTCACATACTTACCAAAGTGTCATGTTCATCTTATTAGTTCTCTTTTAACTATGTTAGGAAAGTGTAATAAAATCCAATTGGATCGGAGTGAGGTTCAATGTATGTTTATAGGGAGTTTTTTCCCGACAAATAGAGGGTTTTGTTTGTCTTGTTTGTTGCGACCAATTTTGGGGGCACCTTCCATGGGAAGAGGTGTATTTAGATATTTAGAAATTTCGTATTCCAATTGGTAAGAGAATTTGTGAGAGCTTGAGTGAGTTGATATACTCTCTTTTTGTTGATCTCGAGGTGAGATCGTTTTTTGTAATCTCTACCAATAGTAAATTTGTTTGAGGTTGTGTCGCTCGTGGTTTTTTCCCAATTTAGAATTCCATGTTAAATTCTTGTCCCCTTTAATCTTGTTTTTATTTTTCTCAATATCCTGCAGTCATCTTATTTTCGCTCCGACTGCTATATAATCCAAACTTATAATTAACCCTAACAAACTAACGTTTGATTACTTATCTTTTTTCCTCAATTTGCATATAAACATTTTATTTTACTATGTTATATTATTTCATTTTATATTTTTTTTAAAAATAGCTATGATAGTTTACGTTTTCCTCTTGAAAAATTTCAAAATTTTATGTAACTTATACAAAATAATTAAATTGATCTTTAAGTGATAGAAATGTTTTTATCAAGAATTATCTAATTTTTTACTTATAAATTGGAAGTTTAATATTAATTAATAAAAGAAAATTGGGTTTGCTCCAAGGAAATTATAAATATCTTAGAAACGAAAAAAAAAACATGGGTATATATTTTCAATAATAGGAAATTTCAAATGTATGGGTGGAATATTTATTTTTTTCATTAAATTCCCTAATTAATAGCTCCCAAGAAAAAAGATATTGGAAGTTATCAAATGTAACTTTAGGTTTTAAGGTCTTGGGAGATAAATGGTTCTATAAAATTGGAAACATCTTTAAAGAATTTCTTTGTTTAACCTAATTTCTGCTGATACCATCAATTTTCCTATGAGACATCTTTCAACATTTGTGTTATACTGAACAAGAACAACCCTACTAACTTTTAAAATAAATTTAGATTTCCAAAACTACAGTTTATTCATATATATGGGAAACAAGATAAGTATCATTACAAATTTATAAGGCATCCCTTTGAAGACTAGATATCCTAAGTACTATTTAATGGTCAAATTATATTGGCTTGCGATCGATATTAAACACCTCAAAGGCTAAGAGTCTATCAATTGGTATTGCATGAGCCGGAAAAGAAAATCAATAATTTATGAAAATCAATCAGTTGATTAGAAGAATGCAGAATCTTCAAAGAAAATAAGATAACTCTTGACATGATTCCTTTTTAGCTTTACAAAAAAAAAAAAGGAGAATTGTCATTAGCAAAAAGATGGAAAGAGATATGAGGGGTCTCCTAGGTAATCTTAAAACCAATCCCACTATGGCGAAGTGAAGCCTATATTCTAAGAAAACAAGTCAACTTCTGTATAAGAATAATTAAATATGGAGTCATTCAGGCAAATATTTTTAGTAGGTTTAAAAAAAAACACAAACTTCATCATTTATTAGGATCGAGTTTGAAACCATAGTTACATATTCCTTAATCTAACTGGTCCAAATGGGATGAAAACCAAATTCATGAAGAACTTGAAAAAGAAAAATCACATTCCATTAGGTCATAATCATTTTTCATATGCAATTTACGAGCTACTCAACTTTGCCTCACCTTCATGTTTTTAACTTTAACTATTTCATTTGTCACGAAATCACTGTCATGGATAGACCAACTTGGAATACAGGTGCCAAGCGGTACATTTCAAAAAGACTAAAACGAGACCGTTTTAGACCATAACCACCTAATAATATTTAAAAGAAATTAGACATTTGATTGGATTTGGTGTCCTACATAATGATTTCACAAATAAGTAATTATGAGTTTGTGACATTATTGAATATTAATTGGGAATTGGGCACCAATTAGCACTAGTTAAGCTAGTACTCCCTCCTTTCCTTAATAATTGTCACATATGAGCTGTGGGAAAATTTTAAGAAAATAACATTGAAAATGATAATTGTATTGGAAATGATAAAAGTAATAGATAAATTTCTATTTTGGTTATATAGTTGTATTGGTAATGATAAAAGTAGGAGGTAAATTTAGAAAATTGTCATTAATATTGTATTGGAATTGTAAAGTGACAGATATTGTAAAAAATAAATAATTTGTTAAAGTGACAGATATTGAAAAATGGAGGGAGTATCAATTGACATGAACTTAGTGAAAGGAACACCATGAATGTGTTTGTTAATTCTACCCACAAATCTCAGGCACCATTAATTAATTATGCCAAACCATCCAAATTCAATGTATTACGTACACCCTTATGTGGCTGGCCATAATATTTTCATGGTTCAAGATCATAACATAGAATTAAAATTAGGTTTATTCTTGGAAAATTAGAAAAAAATAATCTATACTTTAGGGATATTGAAAAAAAAAATTCGAATTTACAATTTTGTTAAGAAGAGTTGAACTTTAATCCCTATTAATTTTAGCATCTACAACCTAGTTAAACTCGTCCAAAAAGTGATGTGGTGGTGACGATATTACACACAGAGCATACTTTTAACTTTTATTTTGAGATGCAAAAAGTTTCACGTATAATATCGTCACCACCACGTTACTTTTCAGATTAGTTTAACTAGTTGGTGGATGCTTAAAATAATAAAAGCGAGTTAAAGTTTAGCTTATCTATAACAAAGTTGTAAGTTTGAATTGTTTTTTTTTTTCCAATTACCCTCAAAGTATGACTTTTTTTTTCCAATTTCTCTTTATTCTGTTATGAGTTAACGACCACTTTATATAATCTAATTTATTCAATTTTATTTATATTTTTAATTTTCAACTTTTTCATTGTTATCTAAATTTGTCAGTTTTTATTTTATTCAATCTTCCCACATTCCTTTTAAAAAAAAAAGAGAGATCTTGAATTAGAAAATTACTTGCTTTTAGGTTAATCCATTAACTAGATTAAAAGTTTGTTAACAATAAATACTAAATAATGTTTCCCAATCTGGCTTAAGCAATGCAATGAATATTCTTAATACAGTAGTTTGGAAATATCTAAGTGTTATTGATGATATTTCCATTATGATAGGTCACAATACTGTAAAATCACCACACATTCATATCAAAAAATATTCAAAGTTATAATCATTGTCCTCCCAAACACTATTTCAATGCATATATGACTCTGAGTTGCTTGTTTTACCAATCATTTTTTGACAACTATATCATATCATTAGTAATAGTAGCTTCCTTGGATCTATTAGTTGAAAATATTTAAAGTGTTGTCCGTACTAGTTTGTAATCAATGGTGCCAGTGATGATCACCATTTCACCGATTGGTAAAATGTGAAAATGATATGGTGTAGTAAAATTTTGAAAGTGTAGTAATATGTAAAATAATATGGTAAAATTTGTAAAAAGTATAGTTGATATAATACATAAACAAAGAATATGAAAAGCAGAGGAAAAAAGTAATGATATATACTGATATTGATTGTAGTAATTAAAGTGTAGTATGATATAGTAAAATATAGAAAAATATTGAGTAATATGATGAATTATGATGTTGTACCGCACCGTATAAATTAAATAATATGACAATATGATAATTGAAGATATACTATTCTTGCATCTGCCGATAACCAACGTTTAATTATGATATGATTAGGGTTTGTATATGTGATAATTTTTAGTAGGAGTGAGAATTGGGTGGGCATGGATGAGTATTGTCGACACCTATGATTTATCCATAGATTATAAGACCCTACGCATACCCTACTCATGCCTCTTAATACCCACATGGGTAATACCCAATTTCATGGGTAATACCCATGGGTATTCATGGGTATCCAAGTATTCAACTAACTATTTTTATTTTGTATTCTAACGTTTTAGATAATATATTTATATTTTGAGCTCAAAATTCATATTTGAACTTTTTTAATCTATTCTATCATATTATAAAGTTTCAATTTAAATCGTTAAAATTGAATTTGAGTTTAAAGGTTTAGTTACTTTTAGCGGCAACAATTTTTTATATATGTCGCCATATATGTAATCAAATTAAAATATTTGGAGTTCAAAATTTATATTTGAAATTTTTTTAATATATCCTATCATATTATAAAATTTCGGTCAAACCGTTGAAATTGAAAATTTAAAGTTTCAGTTAGTTTTTACGACAAAAAATGTCTATATATGTCGTGATAAATGTTATCAGATAAAAAAAAATTAGGAGCTCAAAATTCATATTTGATCTTTTTTTAATCAATACTATTGTATTACAAAGTTTTATGTCAAACGGTTAAAGTTGAATTTTGCCTTAAATTTAAATACTTAAGCACAGTACAACTCAATATGAAATTCTCACATGGTTAATACATTAATGGGTATATGGATACCCATGGATAATGGATACCCACACCAAATTATGGGTAACCCATACCCATCCTACCCATTACCCAACTCTAACTAATGAATTTTACCCACCCATTATGGGTGGGTAAGGGTGGGTACCCAATATGTGGGTATCAATTCCCACCCCTAATTTTTAGCTAACAGGGCAATATAATAATATTATTGATGTACTAGTAGTATTTATTTATTCAAGTCTTAATATCAGATTGACTTCTAAAATCTATAACCCAATTATTCTTCGTCGCCTACCATTTTACTAATGTCGCCAACCTTTTCATTATAATTTCCAGTTACGCCCTTCACCCTCATAATCTCTCACTCTCTGCCTTCTCTCTTGTTTCTCTCTCTAAAAATGATCTAAATCAACGACGACAAGGGACGTCACCACATCAAGCTCTTCCCGGGGATTGAAATCGACGAAATTCTTATAAGTTTGATGTGTTTATAATTGTTAAATATGAATTTGATTTTTGAAAAAAAAATTTTGAAGAACCGAACTTTTCCGGAAAACGGCACCGTGCCGCACGCCTGAGCCGGCAAAACGGCGGCCAAGTGCCGCACGTCGATCTCGGCATCGCCGCGGCGGTGCCCAGATCGGCATGCATCACCTGGCCGCCGTTCTGCCGGATCTGGCGTGCGGCACCGGCCGTGGAATGGCGGTATCTGTATGCGGCACCGGGAAATGGCCTCTGGCCGTGGTATGCGGCGGTGTTCGTGCGGCAAGTCCCCCAATTTTCATTTTTTTTTTTTGTAATTTATTATGTAATTTAGTTATATTATCTTACTTTGCAGGATGACATCTGCTGCTGTTGCCCATGATGATGATGAAAATGATGATGATGATGATGAACTTCATCTCCCTCAACAATCCCCTGCTTCTTCCTTTCCACTTCCATCCCTGTTTTTCCCCCTTGATTGATTAAAACTATAAAGTAGGAACCAAAATGAATCAATTGGGCCCCTGATTTAAATAAATCGTTGTGAGAAAAATGCAACACTCTGTTTTGTGCTCTGTTTATTCATCCCCATCTCCTGCTGCAAGAAGGCTCTGTCAGTGAATGAGAGAAGGAATGGTGTTTGGACACGAAAACGACACCTGGACCCGTTTTTGGACGGAACGTATTCATCTTAAAGTTGTGCCTGTCAGTAATTATTGAATCACTTTGGTTTGGGGTTGGGGTCCTCAGGGACTTGGTTCTCTACGGATTTTTTTTTTCATTTTGTTTATTGGATTACTTCCATCTTTTTATATTAATCATCATAGTTAAAAGTTGTGCAGTTAAATTCAAAAATTTTGATTATAATACAATGTAAACTGTGGACAGTTACTAAATGGGAGGAGGGAGTTAGTGAAAATGGCGGGAATCAATCTGGAGGCTGGGTTGGGGGAGGGAAGCACAGACAACAGATGTCATCTTGCAATTTACTAAAGTAAGAAATTATCAATTAAAGGGTGACACTGAAGACTATAAAAATTAAAATTATATTCCCTCCATTCCTCAATATTTGTCACTTTAACTAATTCTTTAATTTTCACAATATCTGTCATTTTATACTTCCAATACAATATTAATGACAATTTTCTAAATTTACCTCTTACTTTTATCATTACCAATACAACTATATAACCAAAATATAAATTTATTTATCACTTTTATCATTTCCAATACAATTATCATTCTCAATACTATTTTCTTAAAATTTTCCCAAAACTCAATTGTGACAATTATTGAGAAAAGGAGGGAGTAATAAATTAATATGGAACGGATAGAATAAATACCTAGGTGTCTCATTAATTAAATTTTATAGATAAGTTTTATTTTTATTGTTTGGTATTTATAATAAGGGTGAGTGCGGTTAGGATAGCCCATTTTAAACTAAGATTTGTTCTTTTTCTTTCTTCTTAATACATTTTATGTCTAAGAATTAAAAAAACTCCATATTAAAATAATAAAAATTTTGACCAAACTCAACAGATAGAAGAAAATAAAATTCACATTTTACTTAATTTTAATGATATTTTTACGATATTAAACTTACAATTGAGAAATTCTAAAATAAAAGAAAAATAGTCAATCCCAAACTAAAGTTTCCCACGATATCCTCCGTACCCGATGCCCATTGCTATTTCGTTGGCCCATGATTGCACTGCTACTATATTTTCAAAAACGTCTTCAGTTGCAAAAAACTATGAATAATCAACACCGTCTCCGCCAAACTCTTCTAACACTATTTAATTAAAAAATAATTTCTATTCACATTTACAAAATAACAATTACAATAAGATTAATAATAATAATATCAATTTTAATAATAGTAATAATATTAATAATAACAATTACATTAATAATCAATAATAAACACATTATTTATTGAACAACAATAATATTAATAACAACCCTAATAATATACATTATCAAAATAACAACAATAATAACCCTAATAATTAATAATAACAACCATATCAATAATAATAAGATTAAAATTACCATATCTATAATAATAATAACAATAATATTAATATTATAAGTAATAACAATAACAACAATAATAACCCTAATAATTAATAATTAATAATTACATTTATTTTAAACCTTAAGATTAACATTACCATATCAATAATAATAATAACAATAATATTGATATTAAAAATAATAACAATAATAATGATTACATTTATTATAAAAAAATTAAAATTCCACTTCCGGGTGCCGCGTGACATTTTGTCAGTCGACCGCGGCATTGCCGCGTGAAAACTGCACCAATACCACCGTTTTGCCGCAGGCGGATCCCGGCACCGCTGCGGTGGTGCCGCATGAACAGTGCGGCAACCACTACGGTACAACCGCACTGTTCATGCGGCACCACCGCGGCGGTACCGGGATCCATCTGCGGCAAGACCGTGGTGTGGGTGCAGTTTGTCATGCGATACCGTACAATTTTCCGGAAAATTTGACGACATCAATTTCTAAAAAAAAATTTACAATTTACAAACTAATCTCCTCTTCTTCAGATGATTTGCCAACTTCCTTTGACATTATAGATACAATTTCAAAAACCAAATACAATTTTAGAGAATTTTGAGAGAATGAGATTTAGAGGATTTGAGAGGATGAGGAAGAGGAGAGAGAGAGGAGAGAGAGAGGAGAGATAGAGGTTGGGGTATGGAAGGTCATCTGGGGGGCTACATTAGTAAAATGGTGAGCGACGAAAATCAAAGCCCGCCCATGGCATGTTTGCTTGTCACCCATTACCAACGCTAATGATGGTAAGCACGAAAAATATACTAGCTCATTCTATTCACATGTTTTGCACCACAATTACGTATGGAGTTTTTTTTTTGGATTATTATATTTTAAAATCTTCAATTTTAAACATTGTTTATTAGAGTATTTCGAACTTTATTTTTTAAAGTGAATATCCAAAATTTAAGAGTTTGTATTTGTCAACAACCTAACACCGAATTAAATTTATTTAAACTCGGGGTTTTTTTTTTTATAATATAGTGGTTATTTTTTAGGTTTAAGCACATTTCCATGCTACATATCACCCCAAAAAATATCGTTATGTTACACAAAAACTTTAGTTTAATTGACCCTAAAGTTTGGGATATTCATTTCAAAAATAAAATTCAGAATATTCTGATAAATAATGTTCAAAGTTGGGATTTTAAAACCTAATAGCGGCATGTTATTAGAATGAGAATTAATCTAAACTACACCATCCATTCCATTTTATTATCACCTCAGAAATCATGCTGTTAAAATTTAAAATTTTGATAATTAATTTCTTAATATATACAATTATTTGTTATATAATACGACATCGCCATTAGATTTGTAAAGAAAATGGTATCCTAAAATTATAATATTGCTATTGTTAGTAAAATATTATATGACATATTATTGGTCAAAAAGTGATATTCAATACTGTAAAATTCAACTTTTTTTTTTGAAATCAAATATAACGAATTCATTAATAGCAAGTCATACGACACTTACAATGAAAATCATGATTGAACAATTGTAGATCTAAAACATAGATATGAAATTCAACTTCCAAATAACTAATACTAATCTTATTGACGTTCGGCTCCGATTTCTTCGATGACTCTGCATCTTTACCATTGACGGAGAACCTTACAACATGTGCTATAGCGATTTAAAAGTAGATCTTCATCCAACGTATTAGACCACACCAACTGAACAAAAACTCTAGAAAGAGACTAAAACCCCTAAATAAGGGTACAATAAAAACTCTAGCAAAAGACTAAAAACCCTAAATAAGGGTACAATAAAAACTCTTACAAAAGAAGAGACTAACTTTCTTTACGTAAACGTTAAACAAACTAACAATTGGAGTAGAAATCAATCAATTATTGGGGCTTACCATCGACAAAAGAATCGATGGCAGCCCCTTCAAAGAAGTGGAGGCTAGAGTTTTTTAGAGAGAAAAAAGAGAGGAGGAGGCTAGGGTTGAACGCAACTTCTTTTCTGTAAAATTCAACTTAAGTAACAAATATAATACCGAACGAAAGAAATAACACTTAATTCAAATATAACAAGATCTAGAACTAAACCAAATTAAGACCATGCTCTTTTTGAATGTTAAATTTAACCTCTTATTAACTTTGCTTGCTTTTACTTACTTGTTCTCAGACTACCTTGTTTGCAATATATATTTAAAAGCTCACATATTTAACAAATAATGTCATTTATATGACTTACGTACCTTACACTAATGTAAAAATTCTTATATTTAGTAATTGATGTGACTGACTTACTAATATGACCATGTTTGATAAGCACTCTGTTTAACCACTTATTGCAAAAGCTGGCTTATTGAGAGTCAAATAGGCTATTTGGTTGTTTGATAAACAACCTATTTTGTTAGCTGTTTGGCCCCAATCATCCAATTTTCAATCATGTGGTGGTTAGAGCAGCCTATTGAAACGTAAAAGACCCTTTAGTCTAAAAGTTATCTAAATTTACACATATGTCATTCTAAAAGTATTATTTATAAAGGGGTATAAAAAAAATTTCAACAAATACTTTATCAAAAACAGTTAATTTTACCAAACACAACTTTTGAAACAACTAATCTAAACAGTCAATAACCATAGTCAATCCAACAACAAATTGTAAACAACTAATGCAAACACCTAATTACAACCAACATCCAATGGTTGTTTGTCAAACATGACCTATATATTAGTTACTCCCTCCTTCCCATATTATTTGTCACATTAGACAAAATTTCAAAAACAAAAAACCACCATTCAACATTAATGTAGCTCATTGGAAAAGTGAAAATGTTGAATAAAATGGTGAATAAAAAAGGAAAAAGTGATTAAAAAAGAAAATTGGAAGAAAAAGATGTAATTAATGAGGTTAATTTGATAAATTTGTAGTTAATGTGTTATTGGAATTTTAAAGTGACAGATATCATGGGAAAAATGAAAGTTAGTTAAAGTGACAGATAATATGGGAAGGAGGGAGTACCTTATTAATTTACAAAACGTTACTAACTCCCCTATTTTACTTGACTTGACTTATATTCTAAAAGAACAAGGTTTAAACTGAATTAAAAAAAGCAGTCAGACTTAAATAATAACCCAACTTAAATCAGATAAAACTCGAATCAAAATAACAATTAATCTCAAATATGTCACAATTTAAATATATTAATACCTGATGAATCTAGTTGGTTACATGTAACTCAAATCAAGTGACCAAAACCTATACTTGAACCGAAATTCAAAAGACTAAACCCAAAAATAGACATAAAATATAAACTTAACCGAACCTGATTAGGAGCTTTATCATAGACATTTCTTTGTGTATGAAGATACCATCAAAAATCAATCAACTAGAACCGAAAATCTCCCGATCTAAAGTATCATGGACTCAAAAATCATCAAATTTTAAATTTAACCTAATTTTTAAACAAATTGAGTGACCCATTTGTCAGCTCTAAACTATCGCTGACAAAATTTTGTCCGACTGAAATATCCAAATATGTATGACCCGAAAGAATCCAGTTTGATCCAAAATCGATTTTGATATTGATTGGATGTTCGAACATAGTATTTCTCTTTTTCTGTTGTTCAAACCCAATTTTGATTCGAATTTAACTTTATCCAAATTATTTGATTTAGGATAATCGAATTTAAACATCAATTTCTCATTTAAATTTTGATATTGACTGAATTTAACTGACTCAAATTTGACTAGCCCCAAATCTTTTTTAGTGCTACTCTAAACTAGACCTATAATGAAACCAAAAAAGTAGTACGAGTGATAGTTTAATGAGTGAGCTAGACCGTACCACAACAAATTTACCCATCTAACGCCAACTTGCCAACATCTTGTCTCTCTCTCTCTCTCTCATCTCGTCTTCTTCCCTCCCTCTTTTCTCTCCCATCTACAATCAATCTACTTCCCTCCCTCCCTCTCTTTCTTTCACTCTATTTTATTCATTCATTCATGTTCTTATTATTGCAACATCATACCCATAGATTTCAACAACCCCTCATCAAAACACCCAGATTTCCCCCCTTCAAAGTCAAGCCTCATTTCATCTCATGAAGTTGTTCAGAATTACAACCCTGATTCCCCTTTTCATTGCTTCATGTTCTCTCTTCTTCTTCTGCTCATTCAACGGTGTTCATGCCAGCGACATCGTCCATGTCGATGATAAAGCTCCCAAGAAGCCTGGTTGTGACAATAACTTCGTCCTGGTACGAACCCAATTCGATTTCTGCAGAAACGAAAGTTTCCCAGTTGTTTGAAATTTGTTGTGTGTTCTGAATCGTGATGGGTGATTTTGTTTGTTGGGTTGATTTGATTTGACGCGGTTTTCTGCCCCCCCCCCTTTGAATTGGGTTGGGTTTTCTTAAATTAGGAATAGTGGGACTTGTTTTTCTTTGAATTAGTAATAGGGACAGGGGAAAAAAAATTGTATCTTGGGATTCTATTTTTGGGCGTTTTAGCTATTTTTGTGTATATGTGTTGATTAATCACTTGTTGCTGGTAGAATTTTGATTTAATTGTTTTGTTTACCTGGTTTGTACCTTGTTTTGGTTCATGTTTTTTTTTCTTTTCTTTTTGAGGGAGCTGGAATCCATTGTCATCCCTCTTTGTTGGTGTATGATCTCAGTCTCAACTGGGTTTGGTGTGTTTGTCTTTTGAATACAATTCAGTGTTATTTCTTTCTTTCATACTTTCCCCACCTAAGATCTATGTATGCTGTACCATATGGAGGAGAGGTTGAAATTCTCTCTGTGATGGGTTTCCTGACAAACTAAAGATGGGAATCAGCTGAAAACTAAACTATTGAGCTCATTATGTATTGGATTATTTAGCTAAATAGGTACTGAATGATGTTGACAACCCAAATCCTCTTGATTTTGTATGCAGTATGAAGGAAGTCCTCTTGTTTTGACTTCAGGGGAGGATTATGCTTGTTGAATCAGGACTGTATTTTTGGTTAGGAAGGAGCTTTGCTTTTGACTTTGGTATCTTTGTATGTTTCTAGTTTCTACACAGTATTGTGGGTTGAGGTAGGATTGCTTACCTATAGTCTATGGATCTCCCCGGACCTGTATAAGTGGGACCCACACTGAGAGTAGTTTTGGTTCGTCTTGTTTTTTTTTTTTTTTGGTTAGGAAAAATTATATATTCTAGGATTGGGAGAAAAAGATGCTCGGCCAGCATCGTACAAAGTTATGTACAATCGATAAACAAACTGTCCACAAAAGCTACCACATCAAAAGGGGCCCAAAAGAAAAGAGACTTGACAAATTGTCTTCTGATCTTTGAAGAGCACTTGTTCTTTAGAGTGGTAGGATCTAGTTAGGTTTGGGAAGGTATGGATAAAATTTTGACTTTGGTTTGAGTATTTTTTAGGGAATCGGGTAAGTAAGACAAGGTTGGGTGAGGATAAACCTAACTTACCACTCTAAAGAACATGGCCATTCCATTCAAAAACCCTTTGATTCCTTTTGTTTATGTTGGTGTTGTTATCTTTGTTGTGTTAGTGTTAGTGGGACTTGGTTTGATTTGTGTGGTTTTGATAGGTGAAAGTGCCAACATGGGTTGATGGATTTGAGGATGTTGAGTATGTTGGTGTTGGTGCTCGGTTTGGTCCTACACTAGAATCAAAGGAGAAGAATGCCAATCAAATAAAGTTGACTCTTGCAGACCCTCCAGATTGCTGTAGCACTCCCAAAAATAAGGTTCTCATCTTTTGCCTTTTAGCTATATTTTGTGTTACATTCCATTGCTTGGACCCCCCCCCCCCCCCAACAAAAAAAGAAAAAAAAAAGACTATAGACCCGCATGCTATGTTACTCGGAGTCAGGTACGCGTGATAGGGTGTCAGACTCGGCTATTTTAAAGAAATTTTATACGTTTTCATTATAATTTGAAGTGTCGAGGGTCGTACCCATGTCCGGGTATCAAGGGTCCGTCACGGGTATGGCTGGGAAAATGAAGAGTCGAGGAGTAACATAGCCCGCATGGGACATTGCTCAGGGTGGTAAGGGCTTCCCACGGATGTGACAAAGGTCACGAATTCAAGTCCATCCGTAAGCATTCTACCCCGGGTACTCAGATTTGCCCGCTCACGTGGGATGCAGGGTCTTTACATGGGTTGCGTTGCAAAAAAATAAAAAAGAAACCTTATCAATTGTCATTGTTGAGTGGGAGTTGCACTTCCTAAAGTTGTGCTTACATCATCTTCTTGGCTTATCCATAACAGTTTCCTTTCAAGGTTTTTGTTTAGATATCTTTCTACTTAATTTTTTTTGGTCCACATCTTTATTTACTCTTTGTTCCTTTTTTTTGTCTTTGATGACTAGCTTACTGGTGAAGCCATTCTAGTGTATCGTGGCAACTGTAGTTTTACAATGAAGGCAAATTTTGCAGAAGATGCTGGTGCTTCAGCTGTCCTTATTGTGAATAATAGTACCGGTATTTGACCCATCTCCTTTTACTCAGATTTTCTCGGTCTAGTGCCTTTCATCATGCAATTGCTTAGTCATAGCTTGTGCCGAAAGATAGAAGAACAAGCGAGAATGATTCGATGCTTTTACTAATAACTATTGGCTGATACTTTTACTAGAGCTTTTCAAAATGGTATGTGAAGATGATGCCGACACGAACATTCGCATTCCTGCCGTCATGTTGCCGGTAGATGCTGGTAAAACCTTGGAAGAATTACTATACAACAATTCCAAGGGTAAGAGAATTATTTTCATTTTCTTTTTTGGGAGGTTAATTAGAATTGAATAGCCTTACCCGTTTGTTCCTGAATCGATCTGTTTTCTCCGCATAGATTTTTTATTTCCTATTACTATTTACAGGATTCCGTTTCTGCAGTTTCAGTGCAGCTGTACTCTCCGAGGCGCCCGGCAATTGACGTTGCAGAGGTTTTCTTGTGGCTCATGGCCGTGGGTAGTATTCTGTGTGCTTCTTATTGGTCTGCATGGAATGCAAAAGAAGCAGTTATTGAGCACGATAAACTGCTAAAGGTTCTTTTTTTTCCCCCTTCCCCCCTCAATATAATGATTGTAAACATATAAATTTTGTTTGAAAGCGATAAAAACATATTATTGATGCAATTTCCTGCATTGTATCCAATTTTCATTTTTCAGGATGCACCAGATGAGTTAGTAGCTTTAACAGAAGCTGGTTCGCCTGGTTTTGTCGATATCAGTACTAGATCAGCGATTCTGTTTGTTGTGATCGCTTCATGTTTCCTGGTTATGCTGTACAAGCTTATGTCAGTCTGGTTCATTGATGTTCTGGTCGTGCTCTTCTGTATTGGTGGGGCCGAGGTAGGCGATCATATTCGTTTACCCGTAGAAAAATGTAGTTACATTTGTACTTCTTTTTGAACAACTTGGATAATTCATTTTCCTAGCTGCAATTTTTCGAGATGAAAAATACTGTTATCTACTAGAGTTAAAGCGAACAAACATTTGTGTTAAAGAATTTCCTCTACTGTCAGTTTGCCGCTGAGGTTGACTGGCCCCTTTGTTATAAGTTAAGTTCCTTTCTGTAACGTAGATGTTTTCTTTGGTTCAGTTTCTTGTGTACTGTGTGCTTACAGACAGGTAGTTAAATCTTGTTTAGTTGGTGTTTGAGATATCTGAATTCCTTTCGGTAACTGTATACTCACGAAATGCTCTATGATGTCTTGCAGGGTTTGCACACTTGCTTGGTGTCATTATTATCATGGTATGTTTGTGCATGACGTCTCGTCCCGAGCTTTATTGAAATGTGTCTTATGCCAATTCCGGGGTGAAACTGAAAGTGCCGTGAAATATAGTTTCAGGTGGTTTGAACAAGCTGCTGGATCATTTATCAAAGTTCCGGTCTTTGGAGCCATGTCGTATTTAGCAGTAGCTGTTTCTCCATTCTGCATAGTCTGTGCTGTTCTCTGGGCCGTTTACCGACGTGAAGCCTATGCTTGGATTGGTCAAGACATCCTTGTAAGAATAAACTTCTGTATGCTAAGCCTTGATTTGACTACACTGCTTTTGGTTTCCGTTGTGATGGTTCCTTAAATGCTGCCATTTGGTCCGCATATCCGGTGCTTTGTGTAATGTACTAAAGCAAAATGCCTCTCTAAACCTCTTATACTTCTTTTCCGTGTAGTAGTAGGTGGTACGGTTTTAAAATCTTGGGTTAATCAGAACATGTCTCCTTGAACTTTTTAAAATCGACGCTAAAACTGCTATATCAGATCCCCCCCCCCCCCTCCTCCTCACTCACTTGTTGAGTAGAGCTTTGCAAAATGTTGTCCGACCCAAATACCCGATTTTGTCCGACTCGGGAAAAACCGGGTTTGGTCGTAGATTTTTCGTCCGAATTTTGACACTGACTGAATTGACTAAACATTCGGACACAATATTTCTTTCTTCTATTGTCCAAACCCAATTTTGACCTAGATTTGGTTCCATCTGAATTGTCCGACCTGGTCCTACCCCAAAAATACAAGGTCTGGACATCGATTTGTCGTAGGATGACGTTGACCGAATTTGACCAACCCTTAATTTGACCTGAGCCTGAATTTTTCGCCAGCGCTGTGTTTGGGGTATTGGATTTGGATATGGTGCATTGTGTAACTTATGTTTGCTGATTGAGTGTTGAACCCTGGAAATCTGAAAGTTTATTCATTGTAGCTTATATTCTTTGTACTTGTAACTTATGTTGACCTCCCTAGTGAGTTTATTGTTTGACAATTCATGCAAGCTTTTTCTATCTTCCATATATAACTTATATCTTTCTGTGATCAGGGTATTGCTTTGATTCTCACGGTGCTCCAGATTGTCCGCATACCTAATCTCAAGGTAACACTCTTCTACTGACTATTTTTTTTGGACCTAGTGACTGAAATTGAACGCGCAAAGAGGCTTATCGCTAATTTCTTGATTCTGACAGGTCGGGACAGTTCTTCTTAGCTGTGCATTCCTGTACGACATATTTTGGGTCTTCATTTCTAAGTGGCTGTTCAAGGAGAGTGTTATGATTGTGGTAAGTGGTTGTATTCTTTCTCCCTTCTATCTTAGTGTAATGTTTATCGATACCTCAGATATGTAAATGGTTTCTGATCCCTTTACAGGTTGCGCGTGGGGATAAGAGTGGAGAAGATGGTATTCCAATGCTTTTGAAGATACCCCGGATGTTCGATCCTTGGGGCGGTTACAGTGTCATTGGATTTGGTGACATCATTTTACCCGGGTTACTAGTAGCCTTCTCATTGAGGTTTGTGAAAACTCTGTTCAGTTTATTAGATGTATGAGACCTTATGGTACGAGTGCAATCCTGTTTCAATCTGAAATACAATTGTCTCATGACACCGAAATAGACCAGACAAAACTGAACCAACTCCAATGACCCGAAATGGGCCGACTTGACCTGAATTTATATTTTTACCAAAGTTGGTTTTTTGCTAGACAGGCTTATTAGACTAAAAATACAGTGACCAGAAGAACGACCCACCTAAACCCGACCCAACCCGAACCCCAAACCCGAACCCAAACCCGACCCGCGCGACTAGGCCTAGTAAAAATTGAGCTGAATGGTGTGTGTGGAATGTGCAGATATGATTGGCTTGGGAATAAGAAGATACGAGCCGGCTACTTCCTGTGGGCAATGACTGCGTACGGTTTAGGTATGATAAATTCGATGTTGATCCTCCCATGTTTGTAGTCTAGTAGGTTTCGCCTGCCACGATTGAAGATAGTGTCTCACGGTTTGCAATCTTCTCTCGCAGGTCTATTTGTAACGTACGTGGCTTTGAACTTGATGGACGGACATGGCCAACCGGCTTTACTCTACATTGTTCCCTTCACACTCGGTAAGGACCATATTTATCAACATCACCAATTTTCCGCTTGCTCTTTAATTAGAATCGCCAAACACCATCACGGCCCTCTGTGGGTCCTTATGTGATGTTTGCGAAGATCCAGATGTAGACAACCTTACCTCAACAAACATTTTTCTGGAAAACTGATTCTCACCAACAGACTTCTTTATAACTGAGGAGAAGCTCTAAATATGCACTCTTCCCCCTTCTCGTCCATATCCTCGTTTCTTGATCCTTTTTCCTCATTTTTGCTTCGAGTATACCCTTTATACCAAATCCGTTTGCCCCATGTTTCCAACACCTAATTTTCAACCTTTACTCGAATTTACCCATCCTTACTTTCCCAATCTTGCAAATTCCCATACCCCTAAAAAGAACAAACCTCCAACTTTGTTCTTTTGGTGGGTTATTACTTATTACCCACTTTACCCAATCCTACCCAAATTTACTCATTCTTCCCCGCAGCACTCAACATTTTGACCGCATACTCTTCCCCCTTCTCGTCCCTATCCTTGTCTCGTGATCCTTTTTCATCTTATCCGCTTCGAGTTTACCCTATTGAGCGTCCCTTAGTTTCAAGGGTTAATGCCCTCTTTACCAAAACCCGTTTCCCCCATATTTCCAACAGCTAAATTTTCAATATTTACCGATTCTTACTCTATCCAACCTTCGCAATTCCCATATCCTTGAAATAACAAACCTCTAGCTCTGCTCTTTTGGTGGGTTATTACCCATTTTATCCAATTCTATCCAAATTTACTCAATCTCCCCCACTACACTCAACTTTTCCATTATTACCTAAACGTATCAATCCTTATTTTATCTGATCTTACTTAACCCCTCTAAAAACACGAACTGTTTAACCTATGCAGGCACATTCTTGTCATTGGGAATGAAAAGAGGAGAGCTAAAGAATCTATGGACAAGAGGAGAGCCAGAAAGGCCATGCCCACACATCCGGCTCGACCCTCCCCAATGATGGGAAGTCCAACAACCCATTGAATTAAATGGTAGTGTGTAAGTGTAACCATCAATTTTCGGGGTTCTTTTTCATAGGGGGCTTTAGGAAAAATGCATGCCCATGTAAGTTGTAGGAGTGTGTAACTTTTTACATGATGATGATGATGGTTGTGTTAGAAGATGCAACATTTTTACCACTTTGAGAGTTTAGTAGTGTTATAGAAGAGGTTGTTTACTGTCTGTATGCTTCATTCTTTTCTTCTTTCCTCTTTGTGCCTCTTGTTGAGCCTGTTGCTAATTCGTCGAGACAGACGGGTGTTTGTAGAAGCCACTTTTGTTTGTCGCCTCGACAACTGCTGCTTTATGTATGTACATTAACATGACTGATAACAGTTTTCTCTTTGAGTAAAATACCATGGTTGAGTATTATTTGGATGTCAAGACACCATAATTTTATGGCTTTTAGTATAGGGCTCGACTCTTTTCATTTTGTCTGGGTTGGTTGCGAATTAGGTCTATATCTTTATTACGAGATATTAGCATGGAATATACCTGGAAAAACTAAATTGAGAACTGAAAAAAACCGAACTTGAAGCTGAACAAACGTTCGTGGATGATTCGATTTGACCCGATGTTGATCCGAACCAGGTCTATATCTTTATCAGGAGATCTTCATTTTTTTTTGAAAAAATTGGGCGTTTTGGAGGACCGTTGGGCTTTGGGTCGTTGGGGTTGGTTGGGCACCATAAAAAAGGTGGAGTGCACTGTTTTTGTTAGTTTGTGGGAGGTCAAAGTTGAAGGGGACCGCACTTTTGTTCAACGGTCGACTCATCTTTTATTTTATTTTTTTATTAACCAATGAAATTAGAGAAAACATATTGCTATCAAATTTTATAAAAACAACACTAACTAAATGTATTGGGAACAAAGTTGAAGTTGTAGACTACAAATTTTTAACAGATGCCAACAAGAAAAAGAGAGAGGATATAATGATTGATTCAATTTAGAACAAGTTATTGTTTTAGAAGTTGATTTTTCTGCTGTTTGAAATTGATTATACTATATTATGAGATTGCGTGTCTTTATTGTTTTCTGATTTCTCTTCTTCTACAACTTGGCCATTATTTTGTAGATTATTGTAAGAGAACATTCCAACCTTTTATAACTTTGGATAATTGGAAAAAGATAACAAAAACACCCGTCAATACCATACTATTTATGTCCAAGAAAATTGGTAAAATATTGTAAGAATAACATCTCTAAATATCATACTAGTTACGTCTAATAGTCCTAAATACTACTCCATCATACCCATATGATCTGTCATTCAATAAATATTTTACGATTTCCAATATTCACCTTTGACTGATAATTTTTTTATATAATATTTTATTAAAAGATTAGAATATTTCTTATAATAATATTTTTGGATATAAATATAATGATATTACTTTTATTTGATACAACATTATATATTATTAAAAAATGAACAATCAAAGTATTCAATATTTGGTCGATAAATAAATTAAGGTGTCAAATATATACACTACTATAAAAGAGCATAAGAATCCATTGTCCCAAAGTTGAATTACCATTGTACATTTGTACCCTCCATTATGTTAATCTTTTACTTAAATCACATTTAATTTCCTAAACTCCTCTTATGATGTCAATATTGTTTTCATTATTTTCATTATTCTTTTTTATTTTTTTTCAACCTTATATAATGACTAGAAACTTTATTATTATTATTATTATTAAAGAATCCATTGTCCCAAAGTTGAATTACCATTATATCCTCCATAATGTTAATCTTTTACTTAAATCACATTTAATTTCCTAAACTCCTCTTATGATGTCAATATTGTTTTCATTTTTTTTCATTATTTTTTTAATTTTTTTTCAACCTTATATAATGACTAGAAACTTTATCATTATTATTATTATTATTATTATTATTATTATTATTATTATTACTATTCCTTTTTCATTGTTTACTATATTTTTGTCAACTTTTCTATAATGACCATAAACCTTAAAAATTATTGTCATTATTATCATTATTATTACTATTATTTTTTTATGGAAGATTTATTATTTAGTTAGATATTAAATTTTCACAATAATCTTTTGTTTCTAGAAGATAATGATATTTAAATATGTAGATTGTACAAAATATATATTGTACTTACAATTCTTTTCAAAGAAAATACGGGAAAAGGTCGTGGCCATAACCCATTGTGTTGACCCAAAATCGAAATACACCACCCTTATTTACCTGAACTTGAAATACACATGACCTGTATTTAACATGCCCGTAGGAATGGACAAGTCTATCTACCATCCTATCAAAAGAAACTAACTCTAACTATGTCAAGAATATTGATTTCTTTTTATGCTCTCTTATGAGATGTAATTATGTATTAATCTCTTTTCATAAATCAAATCTTACCTTCTTGAAAGTTAATTAGCTTATTCCGGTATCAATTTTTAACTTACCCTTATGATATCATACTTTGACGATCTTATTATTATTATTATTATTATTATTATTATTATTAAATCAATGTTTATAAGCCTGTACTTAAATATATTTTCTTAGCTCTTTTATATTTATTATTTTATTTCAAGTGCCTTTCATATTTTCTTTATATTCATTATTGTGGAGTAGTTTAGTGCCTCATAAATTGTAAGATTGTTTGTTAAACTTAATGGAGTCACATTAATTTATAGTAATTAAACTTAATTATATTTTTATATGAGTAGGTTTTCTTATTGTATAATCAAAATGTACTTGAATTTTTAATAGTCCTAATTATATTGTACTAATGTCTTTCATTTTCAACTACCTATTAAGTAATATTATAGATAAGTTATGTGAATCATTTGAAAGTTTATCAGAATTAGTTAAGTATTATAGTTTAACATAGAGCTTTGAGGTGTTGTGAAAAAGTTTAGGAATGGAGGTATAATATAAACATGATTTAATTGAAAATAATGTATTGAGCTAACTCTTTTCGTGATTTTATTGCATAATGAATTTTTGTGATGAAGATATAATAAATGACGATAAATGTAGCTTTAAACGGTAATATATTTGAAATTGCTAATATGAGCATATTATTATATGCTAGACAATGTGAATAATCGAGGTGAATTACATACAAGGCTTACAGGTAGATATTGTTAATCTATTCACAAGTCAATACTTGTACGTGTTTATGATTTAATTTGATTACATTTGCTCTTTAGCAATACTTATGTCTATATATAGACACTATAAACAAGTAATGACATTCAAGAGTTTTCTAAACTCATTATATACTAATTATTAATACTATTGTATTATATATATGTTGATGACAACATTTCTTATTCTCTCACATAATACTTGTGAAACATCTAAAGCTAATAGTTATGTTTCAGTTCATTTTAAACTTGTGTTTATATGAAACATTATGTTAGAAAAAATCCAAATAAAATATTTAATTTGTGTTAGTTATCATAATAATATTAATTTGGTTTACACATTCACTATACATTTTACATAAGCAAATAATTGACTAATAGAAACAAACTAAAATTACATCAAAATTTTAGTTTATGTAAAAAATAATCTATTTAATATAAACTTTTACATATATTTATAATTATCGGGTCAACGCGTGCGAACACGCGTTGATCAGACTAGTAAGATGAAAAAGAGAAAGTAGATTATTTATGTCTAATTTGCCTATGTAAAAAAATAAAACAGAGAGATCAGTAGTGGTGGAGGATGAGTAAAGCAACTGGCAAGAGGGTTGAGTGCAGTAAAAATAATATTATTAATATGAGATATTGGTAATACCGTAATTAATAAATTAATTATCCTTTAAGAAAAGGAAAAATGGATTAGGCAAGGAAGTACAAAGTCACATTTCCTTATCTCTTTGTCTTTGCCATTTTCTGTAAACCTCTTTTCCTAATCCACATTTTATTCTTTCTTCCTTGTCTACTATTATATTCTCTTCACATTCTTCCTCTTTTTACCATTTCACCTAATAATCTGATTAATTTTGGTAATTTGTTTTATCTCACCTTAGTCATACTGTTTGGCTGTTTGCTGTCCTTTCTTTGTCTCTTGCAAACTACAGAATGAATCTTTTTCAAATTAGTAATTAAAGTTTAAATGCTTATAGAATAATTATCAAAATGTGATGTTGTTTATTGAATTTCTTTTTGAGTTATAAATGTTGATTAGAATTATAGTACTCAAATGTGGGGTGATTATCAATGTTGAACGTTGATGACATCGCTCAACAAGTACTTATGATAAGTTTTTCCTTTTGATTTAATCAAAAACCCGATGATATCATTGATCAATATTAAGGATTGTTCATCCTAGATTGTTAGATTGCGTGATCAAAGTTGTCATTGGAACTCCAATAAGGCCCCGTTCTTTTATACGGTTGGTTGCGGGGTGGTGATGGTACGGTGCGGTGAAATTTGAAAAAGTGTGATGAGTTGTGGTGAAAGTTGTAGTATGTGGGGGTAAGTTAAGAGAGAGAATATGAAAAATAGAGGAGAAAAGTGAGAAGAGAGAAAAATAAAAAAATATATATATTGGTAATGATTCTGTGTAGTGCGGTGAAGTGTCGTGGAAAATTAAAGAGTACAGTACGATGTGGTATCGCACCGCAACCTATCGCATAAAAGAACGGGGCCTAACACACATCACCATATAATAACAACGAGGAAAATTTAACATTACAAAAACAAATTGAAAGTTAAAGATAGGGTGATAGCTATAATTAACATGCTAATTATCAAGGACTTGGGGTCATTTGAATCAGAGACTTGACACGGATTTCTGGCTTGCGGCGGATCTCCGACTGGGGCAATGTGAACTTGCGACGGATTTTCGACTGGGGGCAATGTGAATTGAGGAGCACAATTTTCAATTACTTACTGATAGTCATTGTACTGCTCAATTTTACAACAGTGAACGGTGGGTGCCTCGCCAGGAGGAAATAATGGTCGTATTGTCATAGCATCCAATGCTTGGGCCTGACTTATTCCTAGAATGGATTTGAAAGGAGAAAATTAAAATTCAGGTTAATTTAAACATATGAATAGGAAATTTAAAGAAAAAAGAAAGAAAGTGAAGCAA
This sequence comes from Portulaca oleracea, assembly GCA_029582165.1. NCBI lineage: Eukaryota > Viridiplantae > Streptophyta > Magnoliopsida > Caryophyllales > Portulacaceae > Portulaca > Portulaca oleracea. The sequence continues at coordinate 31,703,139 of CM055886.1, forward strand.
CTTACTAGCAACTCGAAGTCTTTGCATCACAACGAGCTGATCAAACAAGTCTAGTGAGGTTCGAAAATACTTTGGGCCATCAAATATCGGAAGACAACATTTTCCGTGCTTTGTCCATTCTCTTGACCAAAACGTGAAAGCCTCCATACGAATGTTCCCGGACTCCAAATCGGGTCAAGAGTCTTGAAGCCTTTTAACTAAAGGAAATATCGCTGGAGGGTCCAAAGCAGGGCCTGGACAAGGATCTGGTTCTGGAAAAGTACCCTCGGGCCATAGTCCGTGTATAGTGAATTTCGCTGGGATTAGCTTGATTCGGCGCTTATATATCAAACAGTAGCTAGCAGACCATTGCAGTGACAGTGTAAATGGGGTGATAAAATCAGAGCTAGGGGGTGGGGGTGGAGGTGGGGACGGCAGTGGGGGTGGAGGCGGGTTACGGGGAGGGGAGCGGCGACAATCGACATTGTCATCATCAGAATTACAAATAAAACGTATAGAGAAAAAGCAGACATGGGCAGATCTCCATGGTGCTTGGGGGTGGCCATGGCCACCCATAGGCCAACAAAAAAGATATTTTTTTAGTAGAACTAAAGGAAAAAATTATGAATTTTGTTTCTTCATGTAAGTGTAGTAGTATAGTGAATATCCTATTTCGAATATTTAAATCCGCCACTGAAGGCATAGGAGAATGAGGCATGAAAGCTTTTTCATGATGTTGAGATGGTGGAGTGAGTTGGGGGCTTAATGAAATTACGTTTCTATTTATAGACATGGCCAAGGGAGTGTATCTCTAATGTTGCTACCTAGCTCATCATTACTGTATGTTTTAACGGTTTTCCGCATCATGCAAATTCCTCACCTCCAATTCACACTTATTTAGTTATTTTCCCTCCCACTCTTCAGTCTTCTCTCTCTGTTAATCCTCATGATTCCATGTCAGTTTACAACTAGACAAATAAAAAAAGTTGCTCACAATAATATATCATCCAACTGATGAATACAGATTCAATTTGGAAGAAATCCTGTACATAGTAAACATAAAATGATAAAATGCAACTTGCACACGTAATAACCATTTATCATATTAATTAAGGGCTCATTCTTTTATGTGGTTGATTGGTTACGTTTCTATACTGTACCACAACTTTTCATATTCCACCACAGCCCACTACAATCCACCACAACCCACCATAATCTACCATTTTAATAAAAAATTAAATCTCACTTTTTCAATAAAAAATTTCATCACTTTTTCCAATTATACCAACACATTTACAATTATTTACACCACAACATTCTACAATCCACCACAACCTGCCACATTCCACAACAATTTTCTCCAACCCACCACAACTTTCAAATTTCCACTACACCGTACCGCAACCAACTATATAAAAGAACGGGGCCTAATAACATTTAGAATAACAATTTTTTTTTATTATTACAAGCCAAAGGCTTAAAGGTTTACAAAATACAGCAAAACCGCAATACAAAACAGCAAGCAGCCCACTTCAAAAGTCACAACCCTACAAAAAAAAAACTGCTAACATAAGCAAAACAGAAAGGAATTACTACAACCAAAAAACTTTCTCAACCGGCAACGAAAACAAAAGATCAACTTCACTTGGGTGAGTCATCGAGAAATCTCACGCCAATATCATTGCCAATAATCTTTTTCCTGTGCTCAACCTCAGCATCAATATCATCAAGAATGTCATCTTCCAAGTTGTTTGCGCGCCTATTCTTCCTAACCTTTTGTCCATCCTTTTGGCCAAGAACAACTTTACAAGTTGCACCTTTGACAAGCTGTCACTTAGATTTCATCAACAAGTTCTGTTTTCTCTTGCTCCTCGCTTTACCCTTTCTGGCCTCAAGAATGGAATCCTCAAGATCATCAAGCAAGTCGCGCTCATCCACATCATCAAAAGACCCAATTGAGATACTATGAGTACGCTCACTGTGTGAGTTGGTGCCCTTATCCATTTTCTCAATCTGACTAATTTTGGATCCACTCAGAAGAACATCCTTGTAAGTTAATATGCTTACATGCTTACTGCTCTCCACACCATCAATGAGATCCGTAACGGTCTTGCTAGAAGCAGCCCCAGACCCATTGCAACTTAGATTCTCTAGAGAATTAGGCACAAGAGTGTCATCCATACCAAGATTCCTCAACCCATTGAAAGCCTCGCAACTAGGGGAAGAAAGGTGTACATCATTCGTATAGCGACAACCATTAGTCTTCTTGGGAACTCATTTTCGGACAAATTTCACAGCATCAGAAGGCTTAACAACATGCTTTTTATTGAATTTAGCCCATGAAACAAAGATCTTCCTATGATCAACAATCCTAAAATTCATCCCTTCAATGGCTTTCCTGCCTTCATCCCTATTGGCAAACCGCACAAACCCAAATTTTCTACCGTTTTTACCAATCTTTGCCGAGATATATGCATCAATGACACTACCAAACTTGATAAATAAACTCTTAAGTCTCAAGCAGCCCATGCTGATAGGCAAGTTATCAATAAAAAGGGAGTACGAAGACTTGACTTTATAAGGAAAAAATGCACGTCAGAACCAACATTGAGGGGCAAGTCATTTGCAATATCACCATCATCACTAAGCAAAGGATTTTGAACGGGGGAGGAAGTTGACGGCCCTTCATGAACCTCCCCCAATTCTTTCAAGACACAGTTATAATTTCACAAGCTCTATTCAAGGTTGCCCGACATACAACTTTTGACGAAAAATTCTCCAAATAAATGGAGGAAACCAGACACTCAAGTTCAGATCTCAACACCTTAAGGGCATGTTTGGTGAGAATTTAGGAATGAGATGGGTATGGAATAAGGATTTCAGAGGGTTGGGAATGGAACTAGAACCCTATATTGATAGTGTTTGGTGAAAACAGGAATGGAATCAAATTTTTTATTATTATTATTATTATTATTATTATTATTATTATTATTATTATTACTCACAGCCACAACCTACCCCAAAAATGACCTACTCTCACCCACCATCATTTGTGTAATCGATTTTCGTGAACTTCCCACACCACTCAATCTAACTCTTAAAAATCAGAATCATTTGGTTTCTTTTCCATCTGTCACTTCCTCTCAATTGTAGAATCACTATTGAAGCTCTTTGATTGGCAACTTCCACAAAAGTGTTCTCTTTATCTCTCTTCTTCCTCTCCCTATCTCTTTTGGCTCAAATTTAAAAAGAGAAGGGCGGATGCACAGTGTTGGAGACCAATGGTCAACTGTGGATGGAGGTTAGCGAGGACAAAGGTGGATTTGCTGGAAAAAATGGAGTTCAATCGGCAGCAAGGATTGGCAGTGGGAATGACGAAAGAAATTGAAATGATTTTTTTTAAAAATATAGGCCTTATCCCTCAGGAATAGATCTCATACCTCTCATACATGGGAGGTATCTAATTCCTCCCATTTGGGAGGGATAGTAATTCCTATATGGAATTACAATTCCATTCCAAAAGGGGTTCTCCAAACAAGAAAAAAAGGAATTAGAACCCTTAGGTTTCTAATTCCATTCCAGAAAAACTCACCAAACAGGCCCTAAACCTATCCAGAAAATTTTGTTTGAAACCATGATGAAACAAAGGAAGAACAACTGGCAGAACAATATAAAATCACATCCAACGGCTTAACCCGAGGGGAAAAAATTGCAAGAAGGCACCTGAGATTTGAGCTACAGACTCGGAGCAACAGCAAACTGCAACCTTCACGTAGGTCACCACAAGACCACCAAGATTGCCGTGGAAACTCCGACGACCAGGAGGGCGACAACCAAGGCGGCCCGGTGACCAGGGCAAGCAGAACGGGGGCAACATTTGGAATAACAATTTAAAGCAATGTTTTTAAAATATAAAGGGTTTTTGGACGTCAATAATATCAACTTTGGGGGCATTGGATACTAATAATACAAACTATTTTCTTGGACACTAGCAGTACCAACTATCAACCTATTTTCCTCCAACAGTACAATGCCGAGTTGTTATGATTTTAACTCATCAGAAAGATGACGTGACTCCATAATGTGTAACATGGAAGACATGTTATTGTCCACGTCAACATTTTCTACCCAAGCTCCGGCTTCCGCGTCACACATTATTAAGTCACGTCATCTTTTCGATGAGTTAAAACCATAACAACTCGAAGGTGTACTGTTGGAGGGCAATAGGTCGATAGTTGGTACTGCTAATAATACCCAAGAAAATAGTGTCCAAGAAAATAATTTGTATTATTAGTCTCCAATAACCCCAAAATTGATATTATTGACGCCCAATAATTCAAATATAAATGAAGCTAGTGTTAGATAGTTGGAGCAACATTTTTTTTTACAGAGTATCCTTTAAAATATGGTGCACTCCTGTCCAATATTTGTTTTGAAGATGCTGGATGGAGATGCATTGATGCATGATGATGCATGGGCATGGCAGCATGGCAATCTAAACATAGAAAATTGAAATCATGGCTGTTGTTTGGTAACCACTCCCACCCCCTAAACTTCAAAAAAACCAGCTGTCTCTACTCTATGATAAAGCACCAACCTTTTTCACTGTATAAAAATTCCATCTTTTTGTCACAACTCCATCCAACCTTTATTAAAGCACTCATCTTTTTCTATAAAAAGCTTCAATCACTCCACTCACACTCTCACACACAACCCAACCAAGCTCATCCCCCAATTTCCAGAGAGTACCATACCACTACTACTTTCAGAAACTTCTAGAGAGAGAAACAAGAGAGAGAAACAATGGAGGGGAAAGAAGAGGATGTAAGAGTGGGAGCAAACAAGTACCCAGAGAGGCAGCCATTGGGTACATCAGCACAGAGCAAGGACTACAAAGAACCACCCCCAGCACCATTGTTTGAGCCTGGTGAGCTCCAATCATGGTCATTCTGGAGGGCTGGCATTGCTGAGTTCATTGCCACTTTCCTCTTCCTATACATCACTGTCTTGACTGTCATGGGTGTTCAGAGGTCTAAATCCAAGTGTGCATCTGTGGGTATTCAGGGCATTGCTTGGTCTTTTGGGGGCATGATCTTTGCCCTTGTTTACTGTACTGCTGGAATCTCAGGTCTGTTTCTTCTCCCCCATACTTTGTTTCAACCTTTGCTCAGATAGATCTTGTGTGGTTGTTTTGTGGGTTGTTCTGTTTTTCATGTTTCTGGTTTCCATTTTGCGGTGGTTTTGGGGTTCTTGCTTCTGAATGAAGGGTTAGGGTTCTGGTAGTTTTGATGTTTGTTGTGTTCTTGGAAAAGCTGTATGTTGTTGGATTAGCATGCTTGTGTTATCTGAGTTCTAACTTCTTACAAGCTGATTCCTCATCATTTGTGATGTTTTTGGGTTCTTACTTCTGAATGAAGGGTTAGGGTTTTGGTAGTTTTGATCTTGTTGTGTTCTTGAGCTGTATGTGAAATTCTTTGTTGGGCTGGCATGCTGATTTTTTCTGGGTTTTTGTTAAGTGGTATGCCTTTGAGTCTCTAATAAGCTGATGAAAGAGCTGGGATTTTGATTCTAAGTCAAATGTAGGATTATGGTTTTATACTTTTATCTTTGTGGTACTCTTAAGCTGTATGTATTCTAAGTCAATTCTTTGTTGGGTTAGGAATTTAGCATGTTTTTTTGGGTTTTGTAAAGGACATGATCTAGATTCTAACAGGCTGATGAAAAAACTGGGATTTTGCTACGGATTCTTGACCATTTACCCAAATAAAGGGTTAGGAATTTAGTACTTCTGATCTTTGTTGTATTGTTGAGCAGTATCTTCAATTCTTGGTTAGATTAACTTGCTTTTGTCATCTGCATTTTGTTAAATGTGTTTTGTGTGAGCTGATGAAAAACTGTGGTTTTGCTTCTAATTCATCACCATTAACCCCTTTTTTGGCTTCTAAAATGAAGGCTAGGGTTGTAGTATTAGTACTTTTGATCATTGTTGTATTCTTAAGCTGTATGTGCAACTCTAAGCTGATGAAAAAACTGGGATTTGGATATGCAGGAGGACACATAAACCCAGCAGTGACATTTGGGCTACTGTTGGCGAGGAAACTGTCGTTGACAAGGGCAGTGTTCTACATGATAATGCAGTGTTTGGGAGCCATATGTGGAGCTGGGGTGGTGAAGGGGTTCCAACCATCTCAGTATGAGATGCGGGGCGGTGGAGCCAATGTGGTTAACCATGGCTACACCAAGGGTGACGGACTCGGTGCCGAGATTGTCGGCACCTTTGTCCTTGTCTACACTGTCTTCTCTGCTACTGATGCCAAGAGAAATGCTAGGGACTCCCATGTTCCTGTAAGTTATCCCTCACTTATGTAGCGGTCTTAGTTTTGGAGAGACTGGTTGCAATTTACCCAAGATTCGAAAACCGATCACCACCTATTAATTACTCCATGGAAAAGCATTTTGCCATTCAGAGAACTTGGTTGCAATTGACCCATGATCTAAAAATCGTTCACTGACTACTACTCCATGAAAAAGAAGCAGTCTTAGTTTTTACCTCTAAATTTTGTAATTTAGAGAGACTGGTTGTAATTGACCATTTAGAGAGATTGGTTTTGATTGACCCATGATTTAAAAACTGTTCACTGCGGTGGAAAAGAAGCAGGAGAGGTTTAGTGAGGCATTTGGCTTTGGTCAATTACAATCTAAGTTTGTGCCATTTTCAATTTTTCATGGGTTTAGTGCTTGATATTGTGCCTATCTGTCCAAGAATCATGCTGATTTATCTGTTAGTGTATTTTTCAAGGATTAAAGGTAGGGTTGAATCTTCATACAAGGGCTTATCATAATCATATGTAATGTTGCTGGTTGCATACATTCGATCCATCAAGTGTTAATCCGGCTCAAATTGAGCTGTTTGATGTGAAGTGTCACAAACTGCTGAAAGTTCAGTCAAACCTTACCCAACTTCAACCATCCGTTGTCGATTTTTAGGTCAAGTTGGAGCTTGCTTAGAAGTTTTGCCAACTTACCTAACATAATGCTGGTTTAGTTCAAGATTTATAGTTTTGAATTTGTTTCCTAATCGGTCGTTAACGAAAATGCATGCAGCTGCTGGCACCACTGCCAATCGGGTTTGCAGTGTTCTTGGTTCACTTGGCAACCATCCCGATCACTGGAACCGGCATCAACCCGGCTAGGAGTCTTGGAGCCGCGATCATCTACAACAGGGACCACGCTTGGGACGATCACTGGATCTTCTGGGTGGGACCCTTCATCGGCGCTGCATTGGCTGCTCTGTACCATCAGATTGTGATAAGAGCTATCCCCTTCAAGTCCCGGGCTTAAACCCCATGCGACATGTGTCGCGCTGTTATGTTAGCCATATTCGCAGTTGTTTTCCGCACGTAGTTCTTAAGTAATTCCTGGTGTGTAATGTATGCCTTAGTAATGGAGTTGGTTCAGGTTGGTGACTGTGAATATGTTTATTTATGCTGTTAAACTTATGCACCATGGGAAGCTTAGCTTCTGACTTTATGATAAACCTATCTGCCTTTGTTTCTGCTATTACTACTGTCTATTGCTATTGTGTTATACTTACGTGTATGCTGCTATATGTTATACCTATTATTACTACCCTGCTTCTCATTGCCCAAGGGCAGTTTGGTACATCTTGCATTGGCCTACAAAATTTACTGGTAGGTATCCCTAAGATAGTAAGATATAGTGAAATTTCACTATGGTCTCTCCACCCTTGTTCATATTATTACTATGTTGTATGTTTAAAGACGTACACTAAAGAATCACTATGGCCTCTCTACAGTAAACTTCATACCCTTGTTCACTATGGCATGTCCAATTCATGGGTAAAAAATAGTTAGGTAAAAGTTAAATTTTGGTAATTTTTGTTAAATCCTGGTAACTTTAGGCAAATTTACGTTAATTTATCAAAATTAATTTTTAAAATTTTTTAAAGTTTGATATTTTTTGGTAAATTTTGATAAATTTATGCAAAAACTGGTAAATTTTGATAAATTGGAATTACTCATAAATTTGACAGGCCCAAAATGATATGGGAAGTGCTTGTAGCAGCTTTAGGCTTCTCTGGCCCAAAATGAAGAGCCCATAACGATCCATTCTTGTTGGGCCATGTGAGTTTCTAACAAGGGTTTTTGAAATGGACCATGATAACCATCTTGACTCAAGATGATTCTTAACCATCTTGAATTGTTCATATTTCATATTTTTGTAACTTTTATTAATATTTTCTTTAATAATTATATGTATTTATCAATTATAATAATATAATACTTATCAGTTAGGTGAAAAAATATAATAATAGCCTAATTTTATCAGTCATAGTAGAAAATCCACATTTTATATATAGTTTTATATTTATGAAATAAATATAAATAAATAATTATTTTTCAATTGTTTATATGTTGTAGTAACCCTAAAAATAATGAAACATACCTTTAGAATGATTTAAATACACTTACATCTCACTTTATTGGTGATTTAGAAGAAATGCAAAATGATTAAGAGTCATCTTGTGCCAAGATGTTTATTATTTTTGTTTTGTTTGAAATACACTAAAGAATCATAAAATGTTAAGAGATACTATAAGGTTCCAATTTATAAAAGTTGTGGGATTCTCTCTCTTCATGCCACACCCAAAAGAAACAGAGGATTTGCGGATGATTAACGACGGTCAATGGTCAGCCAAAAGAGCTACAGTAGGGTGGTCGGTGAAGGTTAAGGGCGGTGTCAGAGGTGGCCAGTGAAGGCCGCCCGTCAACGCGATTGACTATATACATGCTCTGTTTTAGCGCAAACCAAGGGCGAATGAGGTGTCATTCTAAACATGGTTGACTTGTTATAAATACAGTCAACCAAGAATGTAGTCAGTGCTAAACCATGGTTGTCAATACCGACTAGTTATACACATGATCATTGACTGTCGTTAATCATCCGCCACTCCTCTATTTCTTCCGACTGTGGGATGAAGAGATAGAAAGAGAGAGGGTATCTCAACTTTTATAAATTGGAACCTTACCGTATCTCTTGACATTTTTAGGCCCTATTCTTTGCTTAGGCTAGATATAACTCTTCCTATTTATCCTAATTTATCCAAACTTATCCCAAACTATCCAGACATAACACAATTCCCCAAAAAATGCATCAACTCTTAAAACACAATTCCCCAAAAAGTATTATAACTTATAATAACTTATCCCAATTTATCCAAACTTATCCATCCAAACTTGAAAATAAAATAATCAAAGAACAAAGCCTTAATCCTTTGATATATTGGGCCATTATTTAAAATCAAAAGCCCTAGAAACAATGCATTGGTGGGTATGATGGCGGGCTTCTGCACTGAGGCGGTAAACAAGCTAGCCTAAGCAAATGCATGGGGCGTTACAAGAATAATTCTTGTTTTTGTCAATTAATTTAATCGATAATTCAGAAACAATATTTTCCGTCTAAGGGACTATTCTTTAGAGGTGTAAGATCAAGTTAGGTAAGAAAAATAGTTGAGGTAGGTAAATGACACATTACCTATTTCTTTTTTTTTTGGAAATTAAGATAATATATTAATACTAGCATTGGTCCAGAGTCATTACATCGTCAATAAGAACATCAGAGATGAAGATGGGGGGGGGGGGACTCCCAGACCTGATTTGTGCCATACGACAGACACCAATTTGCTAGTCTATGAGCCACTGTGTTCCCTGTCCGTCCTACCCAAACGACTTCAGCTACATTGAACCGTCTCACCTGCTCCAAAGCATCTTCATAGACAAGAGCCAAGGAACCTCGTCCAGGTTTGCCGACCCTGATCTTCTCTACTACACCCAAAGCGTCGGATTCAATGATTGCACTTATAACTCCCTTTTCCCCACACTTCTCAGCAGCAAAGATGATTGCTTTTAATTCTGCCAGCTCCACATCCCATTGGTGTTCATAGATACATCCAGTCGCCCATAGAAAGACACCTCGCTCATCTCTGGCTATACAAGCCACCGCCACCCGATTGCAGTCCTTGTTGATCGCTGCATCACAATCCACCTTTATATGATTTACTGTCCCCTTCCATTTCACCCGGGATTCTGGCTTCCTGTCACCGCCCATTCCTGCATGTATTTCTCTAAATTTGAGACAGCTACTGCTTGCTCTGCCAGCCACAAAATCTGGGTCGATTCTCATGTGGTTAATTAGGAAGTCATTGCGAGCCCACCAGATGCTCCAAACTACATAACTACAAAGGGCCATTCTATCATCCTCTAGAGATTGCATAACATTTTCAAGCCAATCTACCGCATTTATACCTTTATTTTCAGTTACCTCTTGCAGCCCCAACAACTCCCATACTCGAGTGACCCATGGACATTCTAAGATCGCATGACACTGTGTTTCAGTGCCCGAGGGACATATTCCGCAAGACATAGAGTCGCTACAATGTCTCCTGGCCAGATTATATTTGGTCGGGGTTGTGTTGGTGGCCCACCGCCAGAGAAGGTTTTTGATTCGAGGGTGGGCAGGGATGCGCCATAACTTCCTCCACACTAATTGATTCCTCTCATTCGACGTATTGGGAAGTGTCCCCTGTCGAGCTAGGTGATATCTGCTCCTGGATGTGAATTCCCCATCTTTGTTTGAAAGCCAGCGAACTCGATCACTCTTTCTATTTTTTGAAAGGGGAATGGAAATTATGGACCTGGCTGTGTTTTCATCAAAAATTCGCTTGATGAGGTCTGTATTCCAAGACGATTCCTCTTCCCCACTCAAAAGCATCGCAACTGTCCAGTTTGTCTTGTCTTCAGGGGCCATCCCAAGGAAGTAATTACCTTTTTATCCCGTAGCACAAGGAATTCCAGTTGAGCCAGTGTAAACCCTTTTTATCCCCATCTCCACTCCATTAGAAACGGCTGATCATCCAATTTAAATCTGCCAATACTGATTCTGGGAGCTTGAACAAGCTCATGGCGTATGTCGGCATCGCCTGTAGGACAACTTTAATCAAGATTTCTCTCCCAGTTTGTCGACTCCACACCTTTTTCTTTATGTTTTCAAAGATTATCCTCTTGGACCTTCCCACTACAACCGGCTGACCGAGGTATGCTTTATTTTCTGACATCTCTTTCATACTCAAGGATTGAAGCAACTTGTCTCTCTTATCAATTGCAACATTCTTGTTGAAGAAAAGCTTCGACTTGTCAAAATTAATCTGCTGCCCTGACATGGATTCGTACTGTTCGAGAACTTTCTTCAGTGTGTTACCTCATTCTCCGTGGCTTTGAGAAAGAATATGCTATCGTCTGCGAAAATAAGGTGGGTGATTGCAGGGGCGCGCCGACAAATTTTGATGCCAGTCAGTTGCATGGCTTCACTCTCCCTTGTTATCAAAGCATTCAAACCTTCGGTGACTAGCAGGAAAAGATATGGTGACAAAGGGTCTCCTTGACGGAGCCCCTTTTTCGGAGCTATCGACCCCACTCGTTGCCTATTCACACAGAAGGAGTATTGAACTGTATCGACCCACTTCATGATCAAGGAGGCCCACTGCCTAGGGAAACCCATTTCCTCCATAACCAGTTGCAAAAAACCCCATTCCACCCTATCATATGCTTTTCTCATATCTAACTTCGCCGCCATCCATCCCGTCTTCCCTTTTGTCTTCTTTTTTAAGTAGTGGAAAGCCTCAAAAGCTACAATGGTGTTATCGGATATAAGTCGTCCCGGGACAAAGGCTGATTGCTTTTCGTCAATGATGTTGTCCATGATGCATTTTATTCGATTGGTGATGGCTTTCGCGATCAATTTGTAGATTACATTGTTCAACGCGATTGGTCGGAAGTCCTTCATAGTCCTCGACTGTCTCATCTTAGGTATCAGAGTAATCATTGTGTCATTCAAGCTCTGCGGCATCTCTCCTCCATTTAGAAAATGTAACACCACCTCCTTCACGTCCTTGCCCACCACATTCCAGTATTTTGAAAAAATAGGGCACAAAAGTCGTCTGGCCCGGGAGCCTTGGTCGACCCCATCTGTTTCAACGCTCTATCTACCTCCTCTCCCACAAATGGCTGTAACAGGATTCTTTTCATTTCTGCCGTAAGTTTTCCTCGGAGTTCCAGGAATTCTACATGTTCCAGCTGACGATGAGTGGAGGAAAATAATTCCTGATAGTACTGAACTACAACTTCCTGGACAGCTTCTTGACCTGTATGAGTGATCCCATTTCCGTTGATTATTGAGCTAATCGAATTCTTTCTCCTCCTTTGTTTCACCCTTACATGGAAGAAGGCAGTGTTACGATCTCCCTCTTTAATTGACCTGTGGTGCGCTCGTTGTGCCCATTATTGCTCATTTAAAGCCTCCACCTTTTAAAGTTGTTGCTCGGTTTCTCTAAGCAGCTGTATATTTTGGGCAGAGGGAGGAGCTGTGCACAAAATCTTGAAAATTCTTCTTCAGTTCTTGGGCTTTATTGTTGAGCCCATGAAACTTTGCTTTTTCCCAGTCCGCAAAGAGAGCCCCACAAATCTTTAGTCGTTCCGAAATGTTGGCATGACTAGCCTCTATGTCGGCCCATTTATCTCTGACCAAGGTATGGAACTCCTCCTCAGTAGTCCAAATGGCTTCAAATCTATGTATTTTTGCTCCACCACCATTCATAGCCACCTCTGGGTTTGTATCTAAAATGATTGGCAGATGATCTGATCCTGTCCAAAGGATATTTCTCACTTTAGTTCCTGCCCAATTGTCATACCACTTATCATTTACTATGAACCTGTCTAACCTTTCTTCTAGATGCTCTTCCTCCTGTCTCTTATTACTCCACGTGAAGGGGTATCCCACTGCACACACGTCATGTAATCCCCTCCTGTCTATAACATTCATAAATTCCCTAGCTTCATGATAATCAAAACCTCTACCTCCTTCCTTCTCACTAGGGAAAAGAACCCCATTAAAGTCTCCGAAGCATGTCCATGCTAAATCCATTTGGCCCCCCAAGAAGTCTAGTAACTCCCATGAGTTCTTTTTCATAGCTTTCTCACTCCACCCATAGAACCCGATAGTTCGACTAGTTACGCCTTCAACAGACACAATTCCATCAATGTGATGGTCGGAAAATGTACTCAGCGAGAACTTTATAGTTTCATTCCACATCATTGCCAGACCCCCAGCCCGTCCTCTACGGGGAACCACAATGCAACTCACCATCCCGCTCCGGACTCGTACCGACATCATCTCAGTAGCAGTTCATTTCGTCTCCATCAAGAAGACCATATCCGGGGAGTATTGTCGTATCAAACGGCCCAATGATGCAACTGCCCCGGGACTCCCCAGCCCATGGCAGTTGTAGCTTAAGATTTTCATTGGTCCCGATAAGGGTGCTCCACAGGCACCCCCGCCAATCCTGGTAAGTCAATCATTTCTATGTCCACTAGTCTTCCTCTTTTCTCTTGGATCTCCACGTCCATTAGGTGGAGTTGTTCTACATTTATCACGACATCCCCTTTTCTTTTCCTACTACCATTGTCCTTACCATCACTGGACTGCTTTCGTTGAACTCCGCTGGCAGGCTTAAGCCTCTTCCACGAGCCTCTACTACCATCAGAACCATCCTTCACCTTCCCTTTCTCCCCTCCTCCTCCTGCAGCCATTTCTTTGTCGTTCTGGGCAATTCCATTATCTCTAACTATGATGAGTTGTTCTTCTCTTTGTGGGGGACGGTCATTGCCCGTCGCTATTTGACTTGTCCTCTTTGTTTGGGAGTTTACCTCCTTCTCTCCTCCCTCCGCTACCGTTCCAGAACAATTAGAATTATCTATGCATGTGGATTTGAAAGCTTCCAGAACTTCTTTGAGAGATCTTTTCGCTGTCGGTTGCTTTCGTTGCTCTCCCGTTTGTTTTTGCTTGTCACTAGAATCACCAAGATCTTCTATTTCCATCCAACTCTTCCCATCTCGACTTCTTCCTCCATGATTCTGCTGTTTATATTGCTTGGTAGGGGATGCACTTAGCCAATCACCGTATTGGCCTTTGGTGTCCTCATCATCTTGTGAGTCGCAATATTCATCCACGTGTCCCAAGCACCGACACTTATAGGAAAAATTAGGGAGTTTCTTATACTTGAAAGGCACCCACTTGGTTCCCGCCTCCCCAAAACTCGTGATTGCCCCCCTTGGTAAGGGATCATCAATGTTGACACTAACTTTAAAAGCCACATAACGACTCCATCCGAGATCATCATCATCCCTATAATCAATGAGTCCACCAAAGGGTGTTGCTAGGGCTAAAGCCGTCACCTTTGAAATTTTTTTCAAAAGGTATATCATAACCACGCACCCCGAAGTTTGCAACTGAGAATCTTACCTCCGATGGTGCTTTGTTCTCTTCCACGTCCGCTAGTAACAACAGTTGCTTATCAAAGATCTACGGTCCGCCTTGTTGAACCCTATTTTTATCGTCCATGGTGAAAAACTGGAAGACATATAGGTTTTCACCCATCTCACGAATTTCAAAGTGTTTTTTAACCTTCCAGGCTTGACGAAGAAAGGCAAAAAAACCTACTACCCTGTATGGCTTATCCGTCATGACCTTTCCTACCAAAGCCATTGCCGCCCTGGCTGTGAAATCCGCTGCATTCGTTTTTGAACAATCCACAACTTTTTCTTCTTCCTCCGTCAACCACAAATCTTTCCATCTGTTCATAAGTGGGGAATCCATAAAGGACTATGCACCAAGAATCACTGGGGGATTCTATGGAGGGCGTCGTCGCAGTGACAACGAAGCAAGCCCCTACCCTCAAAACCCTAGTAGAGCGGCGCTCACACCTAGGAGGAGAGAGAGAGAGGAATAAATGTGTTACATTACATAAAAATATAGTCTTGTTTTTTGGATGGTAAAGTAAAATAAGATTAGATTAGGTAAGGTAAAGTAAGGATAATCCTACCAAGCAAAAAAATAATATCTTAGGCATGTCTTTATGCAACTTGTTTGACCCTAGCAGTGTACCATGACTTTGCCAACATGATGACACAATTACACATCAAATAATTTCTCTTTTTTTTTTTTTGAAACCAACACATCAAATAATTTCACTGTAGTGTTGTAGGGTATGGTCAATTTAAAGCTTCATGGCACAATAATTATGCATTTTAAGGTACAATTTGGTCCAAACAGTTCGCTCCCTTATTTGTTTCTGTCCAATTTAGTTTAGAGTGAGCATCTATTTCATTCACGGCCTATTATGTAGGAAGGTTATCATCTAATTACTTAATTTAAATTTATTCATTTTTCTCGTATATTTAACATTTAACTTTTCAACTTTCACATAAAATCATTGATTTTTACCTCATTCAACCTTTCTGTATCTCTAAAATAACACTTTTAATACTGGCTCAAAAGTGTGTACTAATATGGTACTGAAAGAAATATATTAAATTAAAATCAGTATTTGAAATTTATTCAATGAATGTTAAGAATAAATGAAAAAGATAAGTTAAAAAGTTGGATAAAAAAAAAAAGGAACGGAGGGAGCTATTGTTAAGTTACTACAATAAATATTCAAAAATAGAGAGGGCTCCTTTTTTGGTGTGTAGTAATGATATTACATAATTATTTAGCCACTAGGGTTTGGGATGCAATAAATTGTTTGTCCCAAGAAATTTGAAAAATATGGGTATGAAATGAAATTATAAATATATAATTGTACTCTAGTAGTTACTAGTTAGTATGATTATTTTCCTAGGCAATGAAATGGACCAACAACTCCATAGTGTGAGCAAAACAATTAACAAGAACAATAATAAGAGCAAAAGGAAGAGGAAACTCTAGTCTAGTGTCTTATCCTCATAGTGTTATGGTCTCATATTCTGAAATTTTCAACCTACCAAATTTAATTCTTACCAACTAGTTACAGCTTTCTTTGTTTGCTTCCAACCTTGCTCATTCATTTCCTTCCATTCACATGTCTCACATTAAATTCATAGAGATAGAGATTTAAGTTAATTATATATTTCATCTTCAATATTATGGGTAAATATATCTCTTGAAATTAAAATATATATATATGTGATATCATGTTTGTGAACTAGTTCACCTTGTGACGACATTGAGCCTAGGATTCGGCCCAAATTCGCAGATGCAGATTCGTTCTTAAGAATTTAGGTGCAAAAACTTTCTAGCCGATTTGGATTAGATATGAGTTCAACGTCTTGAAAAAGGACTTGCATCTCGGTCTAAAGACTAAGACCTAGATCTATTTATATACAAATATACATACATAAATATATACATACATATATTAAAAATGATCAAATATCACTCTTTATACCTAAAACAATAATTATAATTGATCATAGTCTGCAAAAATTGTTAGTTGCATGCTTTGGAGGCTCAAAATTATTTACATGTCGTTTCTTTCTTGCATTGGTATTTTGACTTCATCTCTAATTCGAGTGAATATTTTTTGAGATTGTATCTTCAATATTTGTGAGTTTTAAATGGAAGATGTCATTTTTTTTTTATTATTTAGTACATTGTAAATATTTAATTTCAAACGTAGATAACTTACACTAGCTCGCTAAAGACCTATGAGCTCATTGGACCTAAAGAATTTGAATATGTGTCTCATAATTAAAAGACCCAGAGAATTTAAGCAAAAATATAGTTTTAACCAAGAAAATTAAACTCTTTCTGGAACTTACTCATTATCGTCCCTAAATTCATCGTTCACCAGATTAATCAGAGTTTCCATACTTGTTTTTTTTTTTTTTTTTCAATACACATGTGTTTTTATACAAAAAAGTGGCCAACATGTTACTTCAATAGCTATCTAGCATTGCGACATTAGGTGGCAATAATTTTAATAGGTATATTTTTTATTAGTGATATGTATTTTACTAATTGTTTGTTATGATGTCACTAGTAGACTAGTCATAGTATGTAATTTGCATCTATATTTGGTTTGCTATTCTGTTTACTTTTTAGACTATCTTATGGCTTTATCTCATCTAATTATAAATATAGAAATGTTGTAGATCGGGTTTGTCCAACTGCATGGCAGATGGGTCGAAAAAGGGAGATTGGAAAATAACTTATACAAAATGTATGTTTGTTGAGGATGTGAATATTGTAGATCATAAATTACTATTAATATACTTTCTCCATCTCTTTTTATTTGTTATTTTAAAAAATTAAAAAAAAATTAAGATAGATAATCACTAAGGTTAGGGAGAAAATTTATAAAGTTATTTAAATTGGTGAACATTAATTATGAGGGATGAATCGATAAAAGTTATATTAATTAGAAATGTAAAATGGCCAATTAGACAAACAAAATTGGTTAAGTGGACTAATTAAATAGGAATAGATGGGGTATGGCTTATTTTTCCAATTTATTTTTTTTTTTAATTTTAATTTCTAATTTGGCATAAATGGAATTCTAATTAGCCAACATGGCTTTGGGCATGTAAGGTGAAACAAAGTCATAGAGAGGTTACGAATTATTCTGAATTCTATATTTCTATTTAGTAATTTTCAAGAAAGTTGTAGTATGTAGTATGTTGAAGTAAAACTTCCTATGTCCCCTTAAAAAAAAAAAGTAAAACTTGTTATGGACAAATTTTTGAAATAAACTGTACAAGTGGATCCAAATTTTCAAGATAGAGTGGGCAAAATTTTTTTCGACCCGAAAAAACTGCATCTGGACATAGTTTTTTGTTTGAATTTTGATATTGATCGAATATTCAGACATAAATTTTTCTTTTATGTATTCTCTGAATCCAATTTTAGCTTCAACAGAATTGCCTGACCCGATCCGACTCGAAATAAAACTGAGTTCATACATGAGTTTCTCGTCCGAATTTTGACATTATCTGAATTTGTCTGACTCGAATTTATCCGGACCCAAATTTTTGTGAGCTAATTTAAGAGATTAATCTTATTTCAAACTCAAAAAAATGCCGTCATAAGTTCTAATGCGACGACCATTTTGACTCAAGTAGATACCATACCAATAATAAATTGGGAGGCTAAAGGAGAAACACAAGTTTGTCTGAAATGGGATTATTGAAACTAGTAGTAGATGGGTTAGTTGGAAACTTGGGGGATTTATATATGCCGCTAATTACAATCAAAAACTTCCCAATCCTCTTCAATATTTGTTGATCTGATCAAGCTACTTTTCTTTTGGGGATTAATTTGAGCTATTCTAAAGCTCGTGTTAAATTCCAATAACTTAAACCGTTCTTTATGAATTATCTGAAACATACCATACCAACCCACAGGATTGTCGAAGCTTACCCACAGAATATCATTGCATTGCATGCTAGAATTAAGCGATACTGTCATGTAAATCCAATCCCCTAGACATAGTAATTATTATATATACATATATCACCTACACATAGTAATAATAATAATAATAATAATAATAATATATAATTATTATTATTATTATTATTATTATTATTATTTAGGAAAATTGGATTCTAATAATCATTACTTTCCGCTTTTGTATGCCAATAGCCCCTATTTTATTTTTGCGTGGAAACCCAATGCAGGAAAAAAATCACAGAAAACAACATTATAAAATCCACTATAATAGGGAAAGATTACAAAGGGTATCCCAACTAGTAGTATAACACAACAAGATCAAGAAGGAAAAATCTCAAACGGTAGTAGCACAATGGAAGTATACATATCTCAAAGGAATGATAACGAGATACAAAATCTCATAATAAAAGCTCTTTATCTAAACTAGAAAAGTGGAATAGAAACAAAGATCTCAATCATAAGAGTATAATTATCTTAGAGGCACATAATTTGACCACATCAAACTAGTTAAATACCATATAACAAACTCAAGTAGCTCTAGAACGGTCTTCTAATCAAAATCAACTACCTTGGAGGCCCATCAATATCAATCACAAAAAGAAAACATTATCTTGAAAACTTGAATCTGAATATAGTTAGAACACTGTGTAACAAACTCGACATTGGACCAAATTCCATAAAGATATGACATCATCAAAAGAATCTCGAAGGGCGATCAAACCATCAGGAGGGAACGAACTTGAAACATTAAACTTGTAGAAATCCTTGAAAGATTAAACTCGTAGAAAACATCCCAAAATAGGCTTTTATTCGAACCAACACTATATGAATCTGACATGTCTCTGGTAGGATCTAAATTTGACTAAACCTGATAGTATCTGAATCAAATAAACTTAGTTGTACCTTATTGTAATACCACTTGGTTTTACCAAGCTCTTATACTTACCACTTGTTGTACCCGACTCTAGTACCACTTGGTCGTATGTACCCGACTCTGATCCCATTTGTTATAACCGACTTTGATATCACTTGTAGCACCAAGCTCTGATACTAATTGCAAGGATCAAAATTCAGATATGAAACAACTTGTTAAGAATTAGATCTAGATTGAATGGATCTAGTAATATAGTAGCTAAAATAAACAAAATAATTAATTTAGGCATGTAGGTATTGAGAAAAATGACAAGAACAATATATAGGTGATGAAGCCAAGATTTTTACGTGGAATCCTAGTGAGGAAAAACCACGGGAGACAACATAAAATCCACTATAATAGAGAGATATTACAAAGGGTATCCCAAACAATCGTATAGTACAACGAGATCAAGAAGGAAAAATCTCAAACACTTGTAGCACAATGAGAGTATACATATCTTAAAGGAAGGATAACGAGATACAAGGGAGATTAAAATCTCTCAACCTAAACTAGAAAAGTGGAATAGAAATGGAGATATAGATTACAAGGGTGCCTTAGAGGCAACTAATAATTTGGTCGCACCAAACTGTTAAATACCCTAGTAGTTATGTCAAACTCAAGTAGCCCCAAAATATTCTTCTAACATAAATCAACTTCTTGAAGACCAAGCGATAACAATCACAAAAAGGAAATAATAATTATTTATTTTCGATATTGAGTTTGAATATATGGAATTAGAACGCCGTCTAACATCAAGTTTAGAAGGTCCTTTTTTAAATGAAGGTAAGGAAGCTAGCTAATTAGTGAGACCAAGCGGTATAATAGTTAAACTAGCCTTTGACGCTTAAGAAAGAGCTTTGATATGTTTTAATGGTGCAATCGACCACTCTGAATTGCTTATTTAGAATTGGTAGATTATGTCATTCATATTGATTAGTGTTTGTATATTGATTTTACAGTTTGGGCTTATTACTTTTTTAGTTCATAGTCTGATGATCACCATCACCTATCCTCTGTTAATTTTCCTAATTTGAAACACTCTGGTTAGTTCTAAGTATCTGGAACACAACTCGTTATAGAGACAATAACCGTACTCCAAAAAGTACGACAACAGACAATAGAGGACTATAATTGCTAATGTTTACATTTTTTTTTTCTCTAAAAAAGACCTTTTAAACATATTAATTGATGATGAAAATTACTACTCACAAGAATTAAATAAATGATATTAGCTACTTGTAAAAGTACAACAATATAAATATAAATAAAATAACTATTCACATTCTCCATAACCTAGTTTATTAATTAATAAGAAAAATAGTTATACTTTCAAAAAAGAAAAAGCATACCGTATGTCACATAATAATAAAATTGCTTTCATATGTACCAAATACATTTATGATAATGCCAGAAATAAAGTTGCTCAATTACATATATGTACGTGTAATTTAAGGTAAAGCCTTAGACCTTATGTGATTAATTCATCATACAACGATTGAGTCTAGCCTAGTATTAATTAATTTGTAGGTGGTGTATTTATATACAGATCGATCGAGTACACTGACTCCTTATTTTGTCATTGTTACATAATTCATGTTTATCTGGTTTAATTTTGGGCCTCAAAATATATCTAATGATGTACTTAGTGTCATGCCAATTGTTCTTACGTATGTAACCTACTTATCGGCACATTAATATTCTAGCTAGGATCCATGCATTGATCTATAGAGTGGTCTTTTTCATAATTAATGTCATTTTATTAGAAAATCTTATGAAGGAGGTGTTGGCAGGAGATATTAGTAGTTAGCATACTTTGTATGAAAATTCTGATATTACAAGACGATGTCGATATAGGGTGAAGATAGTTTGTTTGGTAAAAAGTAATGTGAATGTTTTTGTTCCAAGATGTGAAAAAGGTTTTTTTTTTTTCCTTAGTTCATTGAAATCAATTTCCTCATGCAATTATATACATAAGAAATATTGCTTACATCTGAATCCAATCAAATTAATCTCGTGTTTGTGGAGTTACATTAATAATGTTTTTTTTTTGTTATCATTGTTGGCATATATGTGAACTAATTTATTCTCGAAAGGGAAAAATACTATCATGTTAACACTTCACCAGATAAGCTATAAAAATAATACCTTCTAAATTCTGGGGTGTTCAAAAATTATGGTGAAAAATAGAATGGAAAGAAAATTCAATGCTACTTATTGGTGATAATAAGATTCTAAGAGATAACTAGAATAGCCTACATTCCTACAACTTGAGATCAATAACTTTGTTGATTATTATATACTCTAACTTGTGAATTGCACTAATGACCTTCATTTTCTTAAAGTTATTACCAAATCCTAACAAAGCATACTTTCATTCTACACGCAAACATCAGATTAAGAGTGAAACTTAGCACAAGTAAACTACTAAAGTAAAGCCAAAAACAAACCAAATAATGGATCAATCTATAATAATCCCTCCTTTAATTTCAGAAAAATTAGATTGTAGCGTTGGTTCTTGGACTTTTGGTAGAAGTAAAAATATTTCTCATTTAATGTAATGTAAAAAAATGATTATGTGCCCAGGTCTACGATGCATTTGTGCGCCTGGATGTGTCTCTTTCTCTCTTTTTCTTTTTTTTTTTTTAATGAGGCTCCTCTTATATTTAATTTAAATTTATCTTGAGTTTCTAATTCAACTTATTTATATTTATATTTATTTATTTAGTTTTAACTTTAATTTTCTTTGTATTTTTTTCTTTGTAATTTTTTTCTTTATATTGAATATATAAAAACACTCTTTTAATGTTTAATATGTGTTTTAGTTTATGAAAATTGTTATTTACTTTATTTTTCATATCTTTTTGTTGTCATTATTAGCATGTTTGTACTCTATAGTTTTTATATATTGTACGTAGTATATTTTTATGAGCGTTATTTATGTGTTTTATAAACATTGCAGTGTAATTTAAGATCATTGCATGATCTATTTATGAACATTATTGTAGATTTTTTTTATGAGCATTGTTAATTTGTTATAAGACAATAATTTTTTTAAAAAAAATATGTTGTCTCAAAAAATATTGTATGAACATTGTAGGATATTTTGAGAAGTATTTTTCATGAGTTTTAGGAGCATTACTATAGATTTTATGAGCATTTTTATTCAATCCTTATTTTCAATTTTTATTATGTTTTGTCAATGTGAAATTTTATGAACAATTTTCATAAGATTTATGAACATTGTATCTAGTGTGGCAATAATTTGGGTTTGGGTAAATTAGGGTCGAACAAAGTCAATTCAGACGAGAAATTCATATTCGGACCCAGTTTTATTTCGGGTTGGACAAATTCGTACAATGTCAGAATTTAGAAGAGAAATTCATGTCCGAACCTGGTTTTATTTCGAGTTAGACAATTGGACAATGTCAAAATTCGGACGAGAAATTCATGTCCAGACCGAGTTTTGATTCGGACGGGACAATTCGAACGAAGCTAAATTCGAGTTGAAATTGGGTTGGGACAACATAAAAATTAAAATTTTATATCCGAATATTCAATCAGTATCAAAATTCGAACAAAAAATATATATCTAAACCCAATTTTTCCCAATAGAACAAAACTTTGTCAACACTAAATTTGCATGAGAGTTACTTTAACTACCATATTTTTCAAATAACATGTCCTGAGGAACATATATTAAACCATTACCCATTTACTTCAACTTCCAACCCTCCTCTTCCTCCCCTCACTTTCAACAAAGGCCCTCCCATTTCCTTAATTCCCCGTCTTTCTTTTACTCCCACCGTTCCATATTAATTATCATAATTTTGAATTTCACGGTTTTCAACATCACTATTTGAGTGTTAATTTCTTGTATAATATGTTATTAACAACTACATTATTATACTCGTATGATAGTAGTTTTCATTACGAATCTAATGGTGGTAATTTTATATAACAATTCATTATATATATTGATAAATTTATAATCAAAATTTTTAGAATTTGACCGCACAATTTTCAAAGACGACAATTAATATGGAATGGAGGCAGTAATTCCAAACAAAAAAACAGTTGGCCAACCCTCATCTCCCCAGAAGTCAAAACCTCTCACTCCCCCCCCCCCCCCATTTAAAACCTCTCCACTCATCCCCCTCAAACCCCATCCTTTCCCTCCTCTGTTTTCCCCTCCTCTGTTTTCCCTCTCCCCCAAACAACCATGGGGAAATTCCCACCCATCTCAAAATGCAACCTGGACTCCAAATCCTACAAAACCGTCGCCGCCGACCTTGACGGCACCCTTCTAATCTCCCGGAGCTCGTTCCCCTACTTCATGCTGGTGGCCATCGAGGCCGGGAGCTTCCTCCGTGGGTTCCTCCTCCTCCTCGCCCTCCCGTGGATCATCGTCTCCTACCTCTTCATCTCCGAATCCCTCGCCATCCGGACCATGATCTTCATCGCCTTCGCCCGCCTCAAGGCACGTGACATCGACCTTGCCGCACGTGCCGTCCTCCCGAGGTTCTACGCGGCGGATGTACGCCGCGACTCATTCGAGGTCTTCGACCGGTGCGCCGGGAAGAAGGTTATCATCACGGCTAACCCCACCATCATGGTCGAGCCCTTTTGCAAGGATTATCTCGGGGCGGATAAGGTCTTGGGGACCGAGATTGAGGTCGACCCGAAGACCCGGCGGGCCACCGGGTTTGTGACCGGGTATGGGGTGCTGGTCGGGGACGGGAAGAAACGGGCCATCCTGGAGGAGTTCGGGTCGGAGAAGCCCGATGTTGGGCTTGGGGATCGGACGTCGGATCATGACTTTATGGGGCTTTGTAAGGTGAGTTTTAGTAGCTAGTGTCATGTGCTTAACATGCTATTTTTGATGAAGTTTGCCTATTTAATCCCATGCTATATATAATGACAATTCGCAATAGATATTATGATCATTAGGTAATTTATTCATTCATTTATCATGATACATGATTTATTCAATTGCATTTTAAACTATTATTAGGACTTGTTTAAGGAATGAAAGGGGAGAAGTTATCAAAATTAGAAAAAAAATGAAAAAAAATGGGATGAATTTTGTAAATTTTGCTAAAATTTGGGAGCAAATACAAGGTAAAAACCTCAATATTTAGGCGTGTACATTCTGCGGGGTTGGATTTTGGTACCGTTGGTGTATAACAGGGTGAAAATATATATTATTGATATCAAATTTTAGAGTCATTATTGTTTTATGTATTATTTAAATCCAAAATCCATACATAATTTAATGAAAATAATTTATCTACACATGATTATTTTAGTCAAATTTAAAATTTATGATAAACTGAACCTCGCCCTATAATGATAAAATTGTGTCGAAGACGAATTTATTTAAAATTCAGCAAAGATAATGTTACTAGTAAAGTCATTGATTATTGAATTTAAATACACATGTCATTTAACTTACTTGTAATTTATCTAAACATAGAAATCTTAGTATAAACAAAAACAGAAGAGAAAATCCACCTGCCCTCTTGAGCAATAAATAAATTAAACAAGGGAAAGGAAAAGGAGACCAGTGTACGTACGAGATGAATTTAGCATATTTTTAGGCCGTGTTCTATACTGCGGTTGGCAAATTGCGGTGTCACACAGTATTGCAGTTTGCCACAACCCACCACATTTCACCGCAAATCATTACTTTTTTTCTCTCCTCACTTTTCTCCTCTACTTTTTACACTCTCTCCTCACCTACCTCACATACGAATAACCTACCACAATTCCACCATACCCACCACAATTCCACAACACCTTACCGCAAAATACCGCAGTATACAATAAACAAAAAGTAGTAGTGATTGAGAAATGTAATTAAGAAAAGGGGGCAAGAGTAACGTGACCCTGAATTTAATTCTTTGTTTGGCATCCAATTGCTTAATTATCTTGTGGTCTTTAATAAGTTGAGGTGGTAGGTGAACAACAAGTTTTGGGAGTTTATTAACCAACAAAACAAACAAAACATCTTCTATTACAACCAAATCAAGTCTCCCTCATAAGCACATATCAAAGTCTCACGCGTTCTCTTCCAATTCAAATGAAACTGCATGCGGGGTAAAAGTTACTGCATCCGTTGCTAAATAAGTCTTATTTTAACTAAACTTTGACTTTGATTAATCATAAATTACAAAAAGTTACAATATGAAATTACCACTGTTAGAAAGATATTGTATTGAAAATTACAATGGTGTTAATTTTACAATTATAACTCATTATAATTTGTGAGTAATCAATTATCAAAGTTTAGTCAAATTGACACTTATCTATGGATGACAGTAGTATTACCTTTTCTTGGATAAAAATTCTGAAAAATGACAAATATAACATAAACAGACACAACTAAAATAGATATGAAATGGGCAAATGATACGATTCATCTTAATGTATTTTCCTAGATACACCATATACATTGAAATATATTAATTTTTGATGTGATGAATTTTGTAACAATATTGATAAATACATGATTAATTTTATAATTAATATTTATTATTTTTTAAAAAAATTAATACAAATGGTATGCCTAAAATAGGTACACCACAATAGATTATATCATAATTGATAAGCATATTGTGATGCTTTAATTTGGGTTTATCGTTGGCTAGTTTTTCCGCATATAGATTATGCTTTTACTGCATTTTACTATAAATCTAACAATAATAATTTTATATGATAATTATTATATAATTTGAAACTAATAATTAAAATGATTAATAGTTAACTGTGTGTAAATCGGTGAAGAGGAGGAAATATAATTGTACATCCCCTAACTACAAAGGTGACCCATTTATTGTGTGAAATTGGTTTTGTGTAAATTCCCTTTGGTCTCTCCCACCTGTGAAACGTACTACCCACCAAAAATAAGTAAGAGTGGCGGTGCATAATAGAGAGTCAGAAGAAGTATATTATGTGTCTCCCAATTGATAGAGGTAGGATCTCTGTTCTCACAAACATGTACAAAATCGCACTGTTTACATTAATTTCTAATTTAATTTTGGCTAATCATAAATACGTACCATGCAGTCACGTACATGTTCCTGCCTCCGTATCCTGGCACGTGCCCAATGAATCTCTCATAAAAATAAAAAATATATTAGGTGTATTTTTAGATAATATACATAATTGTTCATTTACATATATTAGATTATTCATTACAGATATTAAATTGTACATTCTTATTACAATAATTATTCACTTATAAATATTTGAAGTACATGTTTCGGGTGCATGTATTATATATTGTATAAAAGTCTGTTAATCAAAATAATGAGTCTATATTAGTGATAATTTCACATAATATCTTCTTTATATCTTTTCAATTGTCAAATTATGTAAGAGTCATTGAGGTAAATTAAATAGATGAATATTAGAGTAAAAGTAAGTAAATGAATAAATATACGTCCATAACATTATTATAATTAAAGCGTGGAATTTGGGGGGAAAAAGGAGCTAAAGTTACTACTTAATTTGAAATTTTGAAACTTTTAAAAATGTCCATAGCATTAATATATGAAGATCAGAGTAGATATTATGGAAATTTGAAAAAATCAATTTTTTTAAAGGTAAAGTGAGTATAGTGATTGTAATTATAAAATTTACACTGCAAATCATAAACGACAAAAAAATTTAAATATTTTTACGATTAAATATGGGGTGGATAGCTTTTTAAACATCAACTTATATAACAGGAGCTATTCCATTCCATTCGTTTCATATTATTTATTATCTTTGAAAATTGTGCAGTTAAATTAAAAAAAATTGACCATAAAATTTTCAGTATATACAATAACTTGATAAATAAAATTACCATCATTAAATTTGTAACAAAAAATAATATCCTAAAATATAATATTTCACTTGTTAATAAAATATTATATAACAAATAACAAATTGTCAAAAATGATATTGAAAATCATAATTAAGTAACAAATAACACCAAACAGATGGATTAGTCAATGACTTGATAATGGAGAATAAATGAGTGGCTATGACAAAGGCCCCCACAGTATTTAGAGGCTCAACTACCTGGAGGATAGTATTGCAGCTAATTGTTACACCAAAATTAAATGGCCGCATCAATCTGGTGGTCCAAATTGAATCCATCAATAAAGGCATACGATCGCATCAATCAGTAAACCAAGGATTTGATTCAGTGTGACAACCACTACGAAACTGTGGGTAGGGCAGAGTAAGTTATACTCCTGATTGGGGGCTGGGCTGTATCCTAATCCATCAGATGGATGCAGATGTATCATGACATGTATGGGTAGTTGTCCATCATTTTCTCATAATATTTGCATTTGTAACTGTGCAGTTTGATAAGTCTAGTACTCTAGTAGGTATGTGGAAATGAAAATTCTACCATAGTTGAATTTATTTTCAATTATGGTAGTTGAAAATTTTATACCATTCATTTATTAAATATAAATCATATTTTTTAAAAAGATTTATATCCTCCTAAACATGGTTAATTATTGTATCAAGTTACTTTGATCAACCTACATTGATTTTGAATTTTTATGGCAAATTAATAGTCTTTTCACTTTTCAACTACGATAGTTGAAAAAAAGTCAACTATGGTTGAATTTCCTTTGAAATATTCAATTTTGTAAAAAAATTATAAGTTAACATATAGATTTACTTATAGTAACAAGTCCTATAATGAATGTATATATTAATTTTAATTTTTTATGATAAAATTAAGGGCAATTATACATTTCAACTACCATAATTGAAAATAAATTCAACTATGGTAGAATCTCTCTTGTGGAAAATGGTTAGAATTTATGTTACTCTACCTACTGAACATAGAGTATAAATGATCGCATTCACTCCCTCTTTTTAGGTCTCTCCCTATCTGTCAAACTGGGGTGGGGCCAAGTCAGTTTTGCATAGATGTCTACATGAAGGTAGGGGTGTCCAAAAGCGGTTAACTACTATTACGGTTAATCACTTTTGCGGTTTATAATTTTTACAAACCTAAATCTTAACCGTCTAAAGCGGTTAACCACTTTTGAAAATCAGAAACCTAAACATGCGGTTAACCGGCTTAACAATGCGGTTAACCGCGGTTTTTAAATTATAGTTAGGGCTATTTTAATTATAAATTTCTAAAAAAATAAAAAAGGAACGCTTTTTTTTTTTGCTTTTGAATTTCGCCAAATTTCACCAAAATTCTCCAAACATGGACAGTCAGACAATAGGTAAATTCAATTTTTTTTTTAAATTACATAAAACCGGTTAACCATGGTTAACCGTTTTTCAAAAATTCAAAACCGAAACATAAACCCTAATACCGGTTTGATTAACCGAAACCATAAAAATAAAAAACTCCAACCGGTTAACCGGTTTGACCGGTTTGGTTTTACCGGTTTTCGGTTTAGGTTAACCATGGACAGCCCTACATGAGGGATCCTACATTGGCGTCAATCATTTTAGCTAGAGCTCTCGCAAAATTTTGTTCAACCCGAGAAATTTGATTTATCCGATCTGAAAAGAAATTGGGCCTAGATATAGATTTTTTGTCTGAATTTTGATATTAACTGAATATTCGGACATAATATTTCTCTTTTTTCTATTGTTCGAACCCGATTCTGATTTGGATTTAGCTTCGTCCGAATTGTCCGACCAGGTTTAACTCTTATAAAACTGGGTCTTGACATGAATTTTTTATCTGAATTTTGATATTGACTAAATTTGTCTGATACCCATAGCTATTAGGAGGTTTTAAAGCCAAAATTTCATTGGGTTTATTTTGTATATTAACGTACTGCTTAAAAATAAACTTGTATGCAAGAATTTAAGGGGGGTCATGCTCCCCTGCGAACCACAAACTAGTCAAACTTATACAATATGTTATGAATAATATAAGAATCAAGTTCACTTTGGTATCAAGCTCATAGTCATAGAAGAAAAAATAGACAATTTAGTCCAAGATTTGCAAGATATACAACTTTAGAATGTTCCCTCTATATTGGGGTATGAGAGAATCCAGATGGAGGCAATCGTCCCATATATAATGGAATGCATGCCCAATTTTTTTTTTTCGAAAACTAACCCAAAATATAAAGAAACCAAATTGAAAAATCACTTAGAAAGCCATAAGAGAAAAGGAAATAAAAGATATAAAGACAAATCCATACTTGTACGCTTCTATAAATGATGAAATTAGATATGGTTTATGGATTACCTTTGTCTTGATATTAACTGTCTTTTTAAGGGATAAATGTACTATTTTTTCTAACTTCTATTGTCCGGATATAAATTTATACTCATTAAAATTTTTTCATTTCACAATAGCTACTTTTACCCAATTCCTTAATTCAAACTCAAAATTATCCAAATTTAAATTTTCGACCATCCCATCCACGGACTTTTAAACATGTATCATCAATGTCCCTATTTGCATAAGATTTACACTTTTTTTTATTTATTTTTAACATAGGGTAATACAACAAACACTAAGAAGCCCTTCTCTCAAGGGATCTTCCAAGCGCATCCTCTCTAACTATCAATAATAAATTTCTATGAAAACTATTATCAAACCAAATAAGAATTTACACTTATTATACAAATAACATTTCAATTATTTGCTTTTTTTTCCTAGTACAAAAAAGAAATTACAAGTGACTAAAACATGTGAAAAATGATGAAACTTGCAGGAAGGGTACATGGTGCACGTCGACAAGGAAGCCAAGCCCGTCCCCCAGGACCGTCTAAAATCCCGGATCATCTTCCACGACGGCCGCCTCGTTCAAAAACCCGACCCCCTCACCGCCCTCCTGACCTTCATCTGGCTCCCCTTCGGATTCGCCCTCTCGATTCTCCGCGTATACGTCAACCTGCCCCTCCCGGAGCGCATTGTCCGCCACACGTACGCCCTCATGGGGATCAAGCTCGTGATCAAGGGGACCCCGCCACCGCCCCCCTCCCCGGGATCCCCCGGCAACCTCTACGTCTGCAACCACCGCACCGCCCTTGACCCCATCGAGATCGCCATCGCCCTAGGGAGGAAGCCCGCGTGTGTGACTTATAGTGTGTCGAAGTTTTCGAGGTTTATTTCGCCGATTCCGGCCGTGGCATTGACCAGGGACCGGGCGGCGGATGCCGAGATGATCCGGGGGTTGTTGGAGAAGGGGGATTTGGTTATTTGTCCCGAGGGGACGACGTGCAGGGAGCCGTATTTGTTACGGTTTAGTGCATTGTTTGCTGAGCTGAGCGACAGGTATGTTCATTTGAGACCTTCTCACTTTATATTTATCGTAGAGTGTATAATTTTATGATGGTTTTTTTTTATAATAATAGGAATAACTGATAATTTATTTGGATAATTATGATAAAAGTAATTTTTGAACATATTATTAATCACATTTGTATTACATTGTCATGGTTTAGTGCATTGTTTGCTGAGTTGAGTCATAGGTACGTCGATTTTCTTTACAAATTGGATAGTGTATTCTTCATGTCACATCGAAATTTAACACTCAATCCAAATCTTATGAAGTTTAAACAAAACTAAATGAGCACAAAACAAATATTAGATAAGCATCGGGACTATGATGCTTCATGGTCCTGGCTGCATATATCCCTGATTCCCAATTTTCTTTTCCTACAACTCATATTATACCGTTTCATATCATAATGTATAATTTTGCAATAACTTTTTTTTATAATTATAGCAGTGATTAATAATATGTTTAGGGTAATTCTCATAAAATTCTCATTCTAACACATTTTAATATCACTTATTAACCTTAATAAAATATTAAAAATGTCATCCTGTGAGAAATCCGTCTCATAATGAACTAATTTATATGAGTTGAGTCATAGGTACGTCGATTTTCTTTACAAATTGGATAGTGTATTCTTCATGTCACATCGAAATTTAACACTCAATCCAAATCTTATGAAGTTTAAACAAAACTAAATGAGCACAAAACAAATATTAGATAAGCATCGGGACTATGATGCTTCATGGTCCTGGCTGCATATATCCCTGATTCCCAATTTTCTTTTCCTACAACTCATATTATACCGTTTCATATCATAATGTATAATTTTGCAATAACTTTTTTTTTATAATTATAGCAGTGATTAATAATATGTTTAGGGTAATTCTCATAAAATTCTCATTCTAACACATTTTAATATCACTTATTAACCTTAATAAAATATTAAAAATGTCATCCTGTGAGAAATCCGTCTCATAATGAACTAATTTATATGAGATGTTGTTATACTATAATTTGCGGTATTAAATTAACTCGAATAAGCTAAGGTTAATCCATTTAATAAATAGGTTGCTGTTTTGATAACATAAATGGGTCAACTTTGCCTATAAAAAAAATAATAAATGGGTCAATTTTGTCATATTCCAAATACTAAGCATGTTTTTACAAGAATACTAAGCATGTTTTCATAAGAATAGATGTCTAATATTACTATGAGTGATATATGCTAATGTTATGATATTTTGGAATGAGCAGAATAGTCCCAGTAGCAATGAACTGCAGGCAAAACATGTTCCATGGGACAACAGTCCGGGGGGTCAAGTTCTGGGACCCATACTTCTTCTTCATGAACCCGAGACCAACCTACGAGATCACCTTCCTCGACAAGCTTCCCCCCGAGATGACGGTCCAGTCAGGGGGGAAGTCGGCCATCGAGGTGGCTAACCACGTCC
Source organism: Portulaca oleracea (assembly GCA_029582165.1). Taxonomy (NCBI): domain Eukaryota; kingdom Viridiplantae; phylum Streptophyta; class Magnoliopsida; order Caryophyllales; family Portulacaceae; genus Portulaca; species Portulaca oleracea. The sequence continues at coordinate 31,735,100 of CM055886.1, forward strand.
AGAAGGTCCTGGCCGGTGCACTCGGGTTCGAGTGCACCCAGTTCACCAGGAAGGACAAGTACATGCTCCTTGGTGGGAATGATGGCAAGGTTGAGTCTATGCATGCTGCCAAGAAGTCTACTTAGTTGATGGGTTTGGTTAGACTAGTAAGTAAGTAATTAAGGGGTTGAATTGAGTCAAATGGTTTGTATGACTCGTATGTAGAGTGATTGGTGGATTGTGTTTATTCGTGGTATGTAAAACCATGCATCATTATATATTGTACCTCTCTTTTAGTTTCTTTGAGGTTCAATTAATTAAGTGTATGTTGATTTTGTATCAAGATTATTATTGCTATTAATGGTAAATCAATTGGTAATAATCTTTTTATATGTATATAGTACCTTCGTTCTTAGATGAGTATCAAATTTTTTAATTATTTGGTCCATTTTTATTTGTCAATTTTTCGATTTCAATGATTAAAATACTCATGTTACCCTTGTCAATGATGCATTGGAAGTTTAGAGAGAACTTAAGAAGTGAAAAGTTTATATTAAGTCAAAAGGTTATACTTAAATGGAAAATTGGAATTAAATAAACCAGCCTTTGGGGTACTTTGATCTAACGAACCAACCTGGAACATTAATATTAGACAAACTGACCTTAACACCTTATTTTTTTTCAACGAACCGCCACCGAGTCCAACTCGTCGGAAATATGACGTGGTGGCGATGCTTACTTATGTGGAGGGTGTTTTAGCCAAAAAAAAAAACGGAAAAAAATTGGACCTATATTTTTTTCCTAATCAATATTTATCATATTTTTTTTATTTTCCACCTCACCCCCCTCTCCCTCCTCCTCCCACTCCTCTCCCCAGTCCCCAGTCCCCAGTCCCTACCCCCACCCCCACCCCTCAGAAATTGGCCGACCCCCCACCCTTCCCCCAACTTCTCTCCTCTCACACTCCAGCCCTCCTCACCACTGCCACCACCACCACCACCACCACCTCCACTGCCGTCATCTCCACTGCCACCACCTCCTCACCAATTTCTTCTTTGAAGAGTCTGGAAGGAAGATGAAAGGAAGATGAATTCATAGATCGAGAGATTCCGGGTAATAAACGAAGGATGCCTCAAGAGCAGATCCAATGGAGGCTTCGGAAGCCATTGCCATCGAGCTGAGATCGGATTGAGAATGGGACTGAGAAATCGGAGTGAGGAATCGGAAAACACGATCGATTGAGACTAGGACTGAGAAATCGGAGTGAGGATGCAATAGAGAGAGAGGAAAGGGGGGAAGATGGATGAGTAGATGAGTTTCTGCCATGGGAGGCAGACGGAGAAGAGGAGAGAAGGTGGGAGTTTGGAGAGAATGAGATGGGCGACGTGGCCAGGCAGGCCCGGGATGAGTGGTTGTTGTTGGCGGGTGTTTTCTGAGTCGTCGACGCCATAGGAAGAAGGGGTAGAGAGCTTGAGCTTAGTGTGTTTTCTGGACATAAATGTGTGTGTGTGTGAGAGAGAGAGAGAGATTTGAGGGTAGGTGGTGGAGAGAAGTTGGTGAGGAGGTGGTGGCGGTGGAGATGGTGGTGGCAATGGTGAGGAGTGAGGGTGGGGAGTGGGGAGGGAAGTGGGAGGGGGAGGGGAGTGATGTGGAAAATAAAAAAAATATGATAAACGTTGACTAGGAAAAAAAATATAGGTTTAATTTTTTTTGCTAAAACACCCTCCACATAAGCAAGCACCGTCGTCACGTTATACTTCTGATCAGTTGTACTTAGTGGCGGTTCGTTGAAAAAAATAAAGTGTTAAAGTCAGTTTGTCTAATATTAATGTTCAAAGTTGACTCGTTAAATCAAAGTACCCCAAAAATTAGTTTATTTAATTCCAATTTACCTACTTAAATTGGGCCTATGACGAAAATTATCTAAAAAGAATGAGTACTTAAAAGGAATTTAGCAAGTGATCGAGCTGGTATTAACATTGCAATCAAGATGGTATAGTTCAGAAGAAGTCGTGGGCAGCATAATGAGCAACTCCCCTACACAAATTGTTCGTTATGTACATTCCTCAGCCCAATTATTTGGAGTGGGTCCATATTCCCCTACACAAATTATTTGAGTTTGATTCATTGGATCATTGGATGATTTGAAATATGTGAATTTTTTTATAAGTGTCAAAATTCGCTTCTTTATTTAACTAACTTTCCAGTGATGAATATTAGTTTGACTCACATTAATTAAATAAATAAATAGGTCCTACACTCCTCCTTAATAATATAGTTAATTGGATTACATTGATAAAAAAAAAAGGGTGTGTGAGGAGAGGGAAAAAATATAATTAAAATATTTGTGTGTTAAACTCACGATCAAATTTATCCCGTGAGACTCTCACGTTAGTCCCACGAGTCAAGTATCATTCTCACTGCTGAAGTGTTCTAACAACCTCTTTTCATTCCGTGTCATGTCACCAATAAGTCAAATTTAAACTCACCATAGTGATCTTATGCATTATAAATGGTTTTTGGACAAGACGATGCACATAGCTTGGGGCTGTAACAAGTAACCTGGTACATTCCACATGTTTTTTTTTTCTTTCCAATTATTGGTTGTCTTTTCTTTTTTTTTCTTTTTACAATTATTAGCTGTCATTACGGTTACGGTAGTAAGGTTTTACCTATTTTATATTTTTATTTACATTATTTATTTTTCTTCTTATTTACGGTTTTATACTATCTAAAATCTTTTATATAACATATATTTAAAATCTATATATTTAATAAATTTTTTGATTGATGTGACCTATCTTATTCACACCATCTTATTTAAAAATTTATACAATTTAATGAATGATATGACTGATGCGGCTTATCTACCAATACTTACACACCGTTACTTACTTTTTCTACTTTATTTACACTCCCACTTACTAATTTCATAACCGAACAGGGGAGTGGAGATAAAACACTCTATAAAGATACTGTAAAAATAGAAATGAAAATTGAATTCTAATAATCGCTGCTTTTGGGCGATTCGACAATAATACTTCGAAATTTATAAAATGTACATTGGTAATCCTAAATATCGACAAGTTGATTTTTCAAACTTTTTCCATTCCTACTCTAAAAAGGTTACAAAGTGTTACTAAAAAAAACTCTGTGATAATCTTTTAAAAATTTGAACAATTATTATAATTTTTCTTAAGGAATAAAAGGGAGAACTACAAAAAAAAAAATTAAGAAAAGAAAGAACTTTTGGGACAAAGTTTGTAAATATACTAAAAATTTTGAAAAAGTGTTGTGTTAAGGCACCGTTCTTTTGTGCGTTAACGCAACTAACCGCAACGCAAGTTTCCGCAACCTAACGTAACATACCGCAAATTATCGTTACCTTTTTACTATTTCCACCGCAACTTACCGCAATCTATCGCAACTAACCGCAACGCAATGCAATACAAACGCAACGCACAAAAGAATGGACCTTAAGTTAGGAAGTAAATACCCTCAATATTTAGAATATGATTTGCTGGTAATCCAGAAAATACAATATGTCGAAATAAAAAAATCACTCAAATACATTTTTAAAGTTCAAATTATCTAATAATATATAAATTGTTACTACCTCCGTCTCAAAATGTCATTCATTCGACTAAATTTTGACAATTGATTATTCACAAATTATAATAAGTTACGATATAAAATTTCTACCATGAGAAAGATATCTTAGTAAAAATTACAATAATAATAATTTTATAATATAACTCATTGTAATTTGAAAATAATTAATATCAAAATTTTATCGAATAACACATGTTTTGGGATGGCAACACTGGAATCTAATGTTTCAAATAAAAAGATACCATTATGGAAACTCGATACCCAATACAGAAGTAAACCGAGGTACAAGTCCCATCGAGAGAATTGGAGACTTTGACCGATGCAAGACTTCATGCACTTGAACACTAGACTCAAACGACGTTATCAACGAGGATCTAAGCTAATGAAAAGTTATTCACTTCATTCTATATTAATTGTCATTTAAACTAATTTATTTTTTTATAAAATAATTATTATTTTTCATTTTCTAATACTTAATTTAATAATATTAATTTTAATAATTATGTTATTTTTTTACATTTTTAATCAATAAAAATAACTTCTATTCACGTTCTCTCATCATTTACATCTTGACATACGAAAAACCTTTTGAAAAATAATATTACTTAATTATGTGGGTCGTCTTTTTATTGCACATTGATATCTGTAAAATTGTAAAATATCTCAATTAATTCCGAATGGAAGGATACGTGTCAATTTACCAAAACTCCACGTAAACTTCGAACAAATGGTCGGTACACATTCGCTTCTCCTTTTCAAGTTGACCTTTTTACGACTTCCACTAAAAAAATGCGGCTTATATTTCTTACACCCAATTTCCCATTTTACCCCTCTTGTCCTTCACTGTTTCCTTCGCTAAAAGTGCTTTGACGTAAGGAGATCTAGGTAACTTCATCACCTTTATCGTTAAGGTCTGTTGCCACGTGGTGCTCAAACGACCATTCTTAATTATCGTGCCTCGATGATTCCCAGGAATTTTTTTTATTCCTTGATTTTTGCCAAGTGGAAGTACGTTCAATATTGATATTTTGATTAAATTTTGACCGTTAATTACTTACAAATTACATTAGTTATAATATGAGATTATTGTCTTTTTTTTTGTCATTAGAAAGATGATTTATTAAAAATTACAATGAATGTAATTTCATATTGTAACTCATTATAATTTATGAGTAATTAACCGTAAAAATTTCATTAAAGTGTCAATTAATATAGAATAAAGAGAGTATTTAAAAGTCGCAGTGACAAAAATTTGACTCCGAGTAAATTTAAATTGAACAAATTCAGTTAATATCAAATTCGATTGAGGAATTTATATTCGAACTTATTTTTATTTTAGGTGATAAGAAAAAAAGAAATTTTATGTCTGAATATTTGGTCAATTCAAGCAACATCAAAATTTGAATGAAAAATTTATATTCAAACCTGATTTTTTTCTGAATCGAACAATTTGAATATTTGGACAAATTTGCCATTAAAGGTGAAAAAAAAGGAAAATAGCATTATATATTATATATAAAACTAACTCCTCACAGATATTCGAAGAATCTTAAACGTTTACTTATCAGCTTATCCTCTCTCGGAGCAGTGTTTGTCACAGATAGAGAGAGAGTGAGCTCATAGACACAGAAATTCCAGAGAAGATAATTTACTTCTCTAATCTGTGACGTCAACGGGAGTAGATTCCAGATGATTTGAGAAGGTTCGAGAAGTTGGAGAAGATTGAGCTGAGCTGCCGTCGATTAGGAAAATGGCAATCAGCGGTGTTATCTCTAATCGGAGTTTTGGTTCCGTTCTATCTCCTGGTAAATTCTGAATTTGAGCTCAGTTTGTTTGATTTCATGCGTTTTGATTGAATTAATCGACTTTGTTGTTGCTGCATGCAATTGCGATTGGTGTAGAAGTTGTTTTGTTGATTGAATTTGTGCGTTCAGTAGCTTTCAGTGAGGAATCGTAAGGTTTTTTGGTTGTGTTGTTGTCTGATTGGTTGGAATTGAGTTGAACTACTTTGGTTGCTGGATTTGTGGACTTGCCAGTCGATACTAGAGCAAATGTGGTTAATTTGAGATGAAAATAGCGATTTGTTTGACTTTCTGCAGTTGATTTGCATTAATCGGGTTTATTGTTGCCGCATGCAATTTCGATTGTTGTATACATATTTTGTTGATTAATTTAGTTTGAATTCATGCATTTTGTTTGAATTAAATCGACTTTGTTGTTGCTGCATGCAATCGCGATCGGTGTAGTTCTTGTTTTGTTGATTGAATTTTGTGCATTCAACAGCTTTCTGTGAGGAATCATGAGATTTCTCGGCTGTGTTATTGTCTGTTTGCTTGGAATTGAGCTGAACTACTAGGACTTGTGGAGTTGCCAGTCAATGCTAGAGCAAATGTGGTTGATTTGAGATGAAAATAGCAATTTGTTTGATTTTCTGCGTTTTGTTTGAAATAATCGGCTATTGTTGCTGCATGCAATTCCGATCGTTGCATTACGTATTTTATTGATTAAGTTTGGAACATTGGATTGGTTTCTGTGTTGAATCATACGATTTCTTGGCTGCATGATTGTCTGATTGTTTGAAATTCAGTTGAACTATCTTGATAGGTAAATTGGTGGACTTACGAGTCGATAATAGTGCAAATGTGGTTAATTTGTTGATGAAAATAGCGATTAGTTTGCTTTTCTGCAGTTGATTTGAATTAATCGGCTTTGTTGTTGGCGCATGCAATTTCGATTGTTGTATTACGTATTTTGTTTTTGTGCTGAATCATTCGATTTCTTGGCTGTATGATTGTCTGATTAATTTTGGAACATTGGATTGGTTTCTTGCTGAATCATACGATTTCTTGGCTGTATGATTGTCTGATCATTTGAAATTGAGTTGAACAGTCTTGATAGGTGAATTGGTGGACTTGCAAGTCAAAAATAGTGCAAATGTGGTTAGTAGGTAGATGAAAATAGCAATTTGTTTGCTTTTCTGCAGTTGATTTGAATTAATCGGCTTTGTTGTTGCCGCATGCAATTTCGATTGTTGTATTACGTGTTTTGTGATTAATTTGGAAACATTGGATTGCGTTCTGTGTTGAATCATACGATTTCTGGGCTGTATGATTGTCTGGTTGTTTGAAATTGAGTTGAACTGTCTTGATAGGTGGATTGGTGGACTTACGAGTCAATAGTAGTGCAAATGTGGTTAGTTAGTAGATGAAATTAGTAATTTGTTAGGTAGAGATGGATTGAAAGCAAGTTATATGTGTCAAATTCTTGTGTTGGGGACGGGTTAGGGTTAGAGTTATGTTTATTAAGCTGTTGAGTTGGTTTTGCAATTATTACATGCTGCTGGAGTTTGAGGTCCAAATAGTGATATTGTTCACTTGTACATATTAGGTTGTTCACTCTTAATAGTGTGATTGTTCACTCGCATATATCATGGAGCACGAACTCTGTAATATATATTGAGTTGGTTTCATCCCAATTAACATTGGTGGAAACTGGAAGTGGAAAGCCTTTCTTACAGTGAGGTCTTGTGTTCGAGTCCTGGAAGAATCACCGGTTAGTTGTTAGTTTGTTATTGCATGCACAATGACACAGGACATGCAGAAGCTTGTAGCACAAAGTGTATTCATGTTAGGAGGCATTTTAGCTCTAACAAAATCTATTATTGGGCTTAACCATAGACCTCTGATTGGTCTTTCTTTAATTTTCACAGGTAAAGTATGTCGGAAAAGTAACGATATAACGTGCATCAGGAAAGAGGATTTTGGACGTTCCATTGGACTATATGGGCAGGGGCAAGTACTTCGGAGAGCGACTCTTCATCTTACTAAGAACTGTCTCACGTCTAGATGTTCCTGTTGTTCACTCTTATGCATTATTAATGCTTTAGACAGGAGAAGTTCCAGGCATGCTGGGAAAGCATATGATGATCAAGATCTTTTGTTTTCAAATTTTCAACATACAGTCGGGCCATTCTTTGGCTCAAGCTCTGCTAAAAGGGTTAAAGGAGTTGCTAGATGCGCCTCCTCATTGAATGCATGTCATAGAAGACGTGGATTGGTACCAACAGAAACAAAAGACAAGTTTCTCGTGCATGAGAGTGAGCATGTCTCATTGAGTCATGTTAGGAACGATGGGGTCCGTGCTAATTACAAGTCTGAGGAATTTGACATTACAGAATCAGCATTTGAATCGTTGAGGCCTGGGGATGGTGTAAGCGAAGTGAGGAAGACAAGTTCTTGGACAGAGCAAATACCGAAGCGTTGGGTCATTGTGCTTCTTTGTTTTACAGCATTTTTGTTATGTAACATGGATCGGGTGAGTTATCCCACTTTTCTTCCGTTTATGGTGTACTGTGTGGTTTCAAAATTGCAGAGAAATTCGCAGCATGCAGATGTTCAAATTTAAAGTGATATGAAATACAATTTGGCATAACTTTGTATGCTTATGCAGGTAAACATGAGTATTGCAATACTTCCAATGTCAAAGGAGTTCGGCTGGAACAGTGCAACTGTTGGTTTGATTCAATCGTCCTTCTTCTGGGGCTATCTTCTTACTCAGGTTTAGTTCTAATGCCCAAAAAGCTTTCTCTATAGTGCTTTTAGATGGAAAATTTGATGTGCTGCCTCTTTCGAAACATAACAATAGATATTACCATTTCTGGTGGCTCTAGGAATAATGTGTTTCTAATCTTAATTTTAATTTTGCTATACGTTCAAGCTTGACTTAGAAGTTAGAACATAGAAAAATATCATCAGAAATTCTATAAAAAGCTCAGTACTGTCATTCGCTCACTTGGCCCTGACATTATTTTCTTATATCTAACTGGTGTGCAGATTGCAGGAGGTATATGGGCGGACAAGGTTGGTGGGAAGCTTGTTTTGGGTTTTGGGGTGGTCTGGTGGTCAGTAGCAACAATTTTGACACCTATTGCTGCAAGGATAAGTTTGCCCTGCTTACTTGTCATGCGCGCATTTATGGGCATTGGTGAGGTTAGCTTCCCACTCTGATATGGCTTAGTGGTCTGAATTATTTTTATTTATTTATTTATTTTTATTTTTTTTTGGGGGGGGGGGGGGGAATTGGAAGCTTGAATTTGAGGAAGACCTAGTATCTGTTGAAGCGAGCAAACAATTTTGAGATTGTTGGCAATGGACCTCAGAAAATGTCACATGTTATGTGGGAAAATGCATGTAACCTATGCCAACATGGATCATGAGCAGGTGCTCAGTAGGTTTAGATTTGGTTGTAATTTCTTCTGTGAACCTGGACACTTGATCCTACCTGAAATTTATTTTGATAACAGAGCATGTGCCTGTATTGTCAGTATTGTTATTGTACAATGCTAACTGCAATGTATAGAAATCTATTCACCAATGAAGCCAAAATCCTGGATATGAATCAGAGAACTTTAAATTGGAGACCAAATTTAGTCCTCAAAGCATTTAGGATTTAGACTAATGTACATGTCACGGCTAGGCATTTAGAGGTGCCAACATTTCCATCCAAAGGGTTTAGAGGTGCTAAGTATTTGAGCATGATTCTTGTATTTATGGGCACCCTACATCTGGATTACACTTTGTCGCTGCTAAATATGCTTTTCATGCCAGGGTGTTGCTATGCCTGCCATGAATAATATGATCTCAAAATGGATTCCCGTGTCAGAGAGAAGCAGAGCTCTATCTTTAGTGTACAGTGGCATGTATCTTGGTTCAGTTACAGGCTTAGCTCTTTCGCCAATTCTAATCCACAAATTTGGCTGGCCTTCGGTGTTCTATTCATTTGGCTCCCTTGGAAGCATCTGGTTTGCATCATGGCTTGCTAAGGTAAGTTTGAGCTCATATCATTATGTTGATGGACTGTTGTTTTTGCTGACATATATTCAACGATGGTTCTCTTTGGAGCCAAAAATGATATTCCCGCATTTTGACTGCTATATCTGCTGAGTTCTTCATTAGGTGAAAATAACTGATACGTCCTTTTGGCTCTGCACAGGCACGTAGCTCACCAACAGAAGACCCAGAACTCAGTGCCAAAGAGAAAAGGTTCATATTAGATGGCAGTTTATCTAAAGAACCTGTCACTGATATTCCCTGGAAACTAATTTTATCAAAAGCACCTGTCTGGGCTCTCATAATCTCCCATTTTTGCCACAATTGGGGAACTTTTATTCTTTTGACGTGGATGCCAACATATTACAATCAGGTACCACAATTGTTTACTGCTATGTTCAGTTCCATACTTCTTGTCTGTCATTGCCAACTATTATGACCTTAAAATTTTCTTCTGTTTGTGAAACTGGTTCTTGCATAATACAAAACCTTGCTAAAGTAATTGCAGATACTATGACATCAACTTTACTTCTTAATTTCTTGCATATAAGAATAATATGTGGTCTATTTTAGTCAAGGAATTTCCTGCTCTGACTTTAGCTGTTTTTTTTACAGGTTTTGAAGTTCAATCTCATGGAATCTGGCCTGTTCTGTGTTCTTCCATGGTTGACAATGGCTGTGTTTGCAAATATAGGAGGTTGGATTGCAGACACGCTTGTCAGCAGAGGCCTTTCTGTAACATCTGTTCGAAAGGTATGTGTCCAATCCAAAAATTGTAGGGTGATAAGTTGATAACATGCTTTATCAGCAGGGATAATGCTTATATTTCATGCTTTGGTAGTCAGATGCAGGCAAGTATAAGTTGAAGAGGAGCTGAGTCTCCATCCCTTGGTTGCAAAATTGTTTAAGATTTAGTTACTACTTCCAAGACCTAATGGGCTAAACATCAGTTCTTCAGAATTAACCTCTTCATGTACTCCCATACATGGGGAAAAGACTGCCTACATCTGGATCCCCTAAGACCTTGCGTTTAGTGGGACTATACTGAGGTTTCTTGTTGTTGTTGGACAACAAACGGCACACTTCCTGTTTGATTCATCATTTCTAAGACATTGCATCTCAATTTTACAGATCATGCAAACAATCGGATTTCTGGGCCCAGCGTTCTCCCTTTCACTGCTAAGTCATGTCAGGACACCTACATTAGCTGTGTTTTGTATGGCAATGAGTCAGGTATGCTATTCCATTATTATGTCCATGTGGTGCAGACTTTGCGGTATATTATTATACATATGGTAACTGATGGTAATACAAGATTTTGTTATTAGGATTTTTGGACGTTAATATACTGTATTTTGGGAGTGCTGGACAATAATGTGTCATACAATTTTCTTGTATGATAATAAAACATACTCTGTGGTGGGTGTTGTGTACAACCATAAAAGTTTTTTGGTCAATTATGCATCAGAATTCAAACTAAATTGTACTAAAAATCCAATACCCACAAAGTACAATATATCATCAAAAAGAAAATTGTATTGTGCATTATCAATAGTGTTATAAAACACTCCCAAAGTACTGTATATGAATGTCCAAAAATATCTTTTATGTAAACTTTGACGGTATATTACCTGAGATATTTTGTCCATATGAGGACTTCTTCTATCCACATGGCAGACAAGCTCTCTTAATAATGAATCTAGGATAAGATGATTAATGACACTGTACTCTCTTGTGGAAATCTTGCCCCCACCCATCTCTGCTAGGTATATCCATGGATATCTACTCTTAAGTACCTTTAGGAACTAGTTTTTTCACAGTTCAACAATTTTATCCCGGTGTATCTCTGCTGCTAGCTTTGCAGCATTCCGTTGCTGTTTTGGTTGCAGCTCAAATCTATGTTTCTTCCATTTTTGTTGCATGGAGTTAACTTTGAAAATGACAATATGTGCTTTCTGATGACAGGGATCTGATGCATTTTCACAATCTGGACTTTATTCCAACCACCAAGACATTGGGCCCCGTTATTCGGTGGGTTATCTTAATTTTCTTTGTACCATGTTCCATATATAGATTTTTCATCTTCTATTTATCTTCCAAGATGAAGAGGGATGTGTTTTCAAAAATATATGGACTATATTGTATCTGTCATGTATTAGGATAAGGAATCTTATCAGCCACACTGACCTGTGGAAGGACCTGATGACTTAACCAAACCAAGTACCAGGACCAGGCTCTATGGTTGGAACATTAAGGGAACCCTTAGACCTTGATGCTTCGTAGCCATTGCTGGTAAAGGCTTTGAATTTAAGGAAAACTGCAGCTTTTTAGATCCCTTGCAAATCTAGGTGGAGTACTCTTACGTCTTTAGCTGCCAATGAGCATAGGGAACCGATCCACCATAAGGAATCCTCGAGTGCTTCAACCTTGTAACTTTACCATTGCCTGGTGGTATACATGCAATTATCCTTGTCATTAAGGGAGTATCTACAACTTATGTTACTTTGACCCTTCATTTTCCCTACTATATCCATGTTGAATCCTTGTACCCTGGACAAGGGTGCAGCACTAAACCGTATCCATATCCGAGCAATATAGTGACTACTACAACCATTGTCCTTCGCTAAGACTTCCTTTGCTTCCCACATCTACACGAGTACACCCTCTACTCCCTTTACAGGAGGACAAACCACCACCCCCCCCCCCCAGGGACGCGCTTTGCCTCTCCTCTTCCCAGGTTTGCTTGCAAGTCTTGTGTAGGATTTTCGCCTAAAATTTCATATTGACTGAATTTTCCTGGGTGGGGGGACACAATATTTTCCTTATTTCTATTTGTTCAAACCTGAATTTTGGCTCATCCAAATTGTCCAACCCGGAATAAACTGGGTATCGGGAAATCCGATTCGACCACACCCAAAATTACCCGCAGCCCTAGTCCTGTGACAGCAATGTGTGGGTTAGGGACATGAACTTCATCATCTAAACCCCCCCCCCCCCCAAAAAAATTTGAAACTAGAAATCCAAATTTGCTGCCATTGAGCTATCTACCCAGCTCACAGGCAGTGGGACCATCTAACCTCTGTGCTACACAATTTCCAATTATTCATCCCCTAAACTCCCAATCAAAATGTGCAGGGTATACTTCTGGGGCTTTCAAACACAGCAGGTGTACTTGCTGGAGTCTTTGGAACCGCCGCAACTGGATTAATTCTCCAACGAGGTACATCCATCCATCCATCCACCTATAATTTGTGCATACCACACTCCCTGGTGTAATTCTCTGCCCTAATTCTGACACTACTTTCACTCACAACTTGTGTTACATAGGCTCCTGGGATGATGTGTTCAAAGTGGCAATAGCGTTGTACATCGTCGGCACTCTAGTATGGAACTTGTTTGCAACTGGAGAGAAAATCCTCGACTGACGAAAAAACACCTTATTATGCATGCTATTGCTAGCAACTCTGTTCTACAGGTACGCATCGCAGACTTCGATGCCAAAAAATGGAGACAAGTGACAAGTCTAGGGGAAATTGGGCAAGTTTTTGGTGTCTGAAGTAGGCACAGGGTTTTAATCCCTGTTTGTTGTTGTATTACAGCATTTGCTGTTGGAAGAAAGATTGGAGCAGGTATTGCCTCCTCTAATTAGATAATAAAGTTACATACTGAACCCTTTTTCATTCTCTCCACTGCTGAAAAGCAAGCCCCTAGTAATATATATTAGGAGAGGAAAGGGCAAAGATGTTTTACAACACCTTGTAATTTGGTAGAAAATCACATACTCTATCAACATACTCATGTGAAATTATGAAATGTAGTTCTTTTTATTCTGCATCAACTGCCCCTATGTTCTTTTCATTCATCATGGTTGTCAATCCCCATTATTGCTAATTTGCTATTCATTCTCATCCCCAATGTGGAGACAGTGAGTGTGTACATGAGAGATAGCTAATGTTTGGTGAAAGAAAATCACCCAAAATTATACCTTTTGACCCCGTTTGGACGATTTGATCTCTTTCAATATGATACAACATAAGTAAAATTATCAATAGGGGTACACTCAAAAGCCAAAAGGCAAGTAATAGTAAGATACTATTGAAGCTTTTGCTAGCTAAGCGGACAAAAATCCAATGAAACCCATAGTTATTAAAATCTCGATTTTGATTGACAATTCTACGATTTTATGATTCAAAACCCTCATGCATCTGAGTTAGGATCTCGATTCTAACAACTTTGGTGAAACCAATGTACCGCAAAATCCCATTGTGTGACAGTACAAGGCTGTATAATGAATCCAGCATAAGAGTAATCATAGTGCAATTTACTTGGCATCTTAACAACATGACATAAGAATAAGCATTGTTCATTAATGAGTCAATGCTCTTACCATAATATAAACATGGTACATCCATAGGGCATTTTCATCTTATTGAATATGACATAAGAACATTAAAAGATTACAGTGAATAGTAATTTGATCCACTTTATTTCTTCAGATATTTAGTAATTACAAAATATCGAAAATTAAAGAAAACAGGAAAGAATTGACTGAAAATAAAAAAGTATTTTCAATGCCCTAGAAAATGCTAGGGTGGCCCATGAAGCATACCATAAGGGCTACAATAAATGTTACTTTGAATACAAAATTACAATATCTCTTTACCTGCAATGCCAAATGACTTCATAAAAGGAAAAAAAAGTAATAAATAAATACCTAAAATTTTCAAATGTTTCCCAAACATTCAAAACAATAACAAAACATATATATTGCATGAACAACCCAACCCCTGCTTTGCCCCCATAAATGATATTAACTTTTACCATCCACCACCATCAATCAATGCCTCCATGTTACCCTTCCTCACTTTCCACATGAATTCCACAAGGACCCCCACAAGTTAATTGAATGCAATTAACTTAAGCAGTAAAAAATAATAATGAATTTACCCTCAAAAGTCAGTCAATCAGTCAATGCAAGAGTCCCCCTTTTCCTGGTGCTGTAAATTTTTTGCCAGTACTAGGGTTAGGTCCCTAGGGTGCACACTCACCTTGAGCCCATACTTCATGAAGAGTGTGAGTGACATCTTCTGCTCCACCTTGTGGCCCGGGACCACCGCGAGCCGGTGGCGGAGCAACACGGCTGCCGCCACCGACTTCATCTGCAGGTACGCCAGGTCTTTCCCTAGGCATATCCTGGGCCCCGCGTTGAACGCGACGAACTTGAATTGATCATGCATGATGAACTTTTTACCGTCTTGAGATAGCCACCTCTCTGGCTTGAAATCTAGGCAGTCTTCCCCCCATGTACTCGGCATCCTCCCGACCGAGTATATCGAGTAGGTCACCGATGAGCCTGCCGGGACGAACGTCCCATCGGGCAGGACGTCGTCGGCGACCACGTGCTTCGAGTCCTCCGGCACCGATGGGTAGAGCCGGAGGGTCTCGGACAGGGCCGCCTTGAGGTAGACGAGCCGGTCCACCTCGTCGAAGTCCAACGGCTCTTCGACCCACTTTGCCACGTCGTGGCCACGTGTCTCCCTAAGGACCGTCAATATTTCCTGCAGGATCTTTTCCTCTACCTTGGGATGTTGGGTGACCAGCCAAAAGAACCAGCTCATCGCGGCGGATGACGTGTCGCGTCCAGCTAGGATGAAGTTGAGCGCCACGTGTTGGAGGAACTTGTCCGAGTAGGACGAGTACTCCTTCCTCTTCATGAATCTAGAGAGCAAGTCGTCGTAGTCCTTGTTCTTATTCATCAACTCCTCCTTACGAGTATCGATGACGTCGGACAAGTACTTGTCTATGTGGACGAGGCTCCGGCTCAGGGTCACCTCCATCCCGAGCCGGAGCCACTTCTTGACCCGCCATATCACCTCCGGAAAAACAAACCTCTGGAGGGACGCCTCGGTGGCCCGGTCAAACGCCATGGCAAACCCATTTTCAGGTAGGCCGGGAGCCAGAGTCTGTGGCTCCTGGCCAAATGCCAAACCACAAATGTTGTCAAAAGTGAGCCGCAACATCAGATCTTGGACATCCACCGGCTCTGCCCGGGTTTGAGCCATCTCAAGGACCGGGCAGAGCCGGGAATGGATGGCCTGGTTGACCCACCGGCCCATCGCCTGGCGGAGGGTCCGGGTGGTGAACTCAAGAGCCGCCGTCTTCCTCTGGAAGAGCCACGTGTCGCCATCCGAGTTGAAGATCCCGGCCCCGAGGAAGTCATGGAACACGGCCTGCCACGTGGGGCCCTTTGGGTAGTTATCGAACCGGGCCTTGAGAATGTGCTCCAAGTTCCTCGGGTCGCACGTGACAGTCACGAGGCCCTGCTTCCGGGCCAGGAAAGGGACGGCGCAGATGCAGGTCTGGTACGTGCCGCCGCATGCGCGGAGGTTGTCAGCCATCCAGTCATGCATGCGGTCAAAGTTCTCGATGAGGCCGGGAAGGCTGCCCAATAAGGGCCAGACACGTGGACCTCTGAGGGAACGTGAGATGAAAGTGAACCATAGTAGGTAAGCTGTGACAACAGCCAGCATTAGCAAACCCACAAAAACATCCATTTTTATTTATTATTATGGGCCGCCTGATCTTTTTTTGTATATAATAAGGTTCACCAAATGTAGAAGAAAACGCAGGAAAAATATATGTGGGTTACTTCCGGGTGTTATTTTCCTTCTGGAAAACGAAATGTAAGAATTCTTTGCTGAAATCTTCTTCACAGAAATATTGGGTGACCAAAACAAACCAGCATTTGCATGCTTCTCATCTCTCTCGTCAAATAATCACCTATGCATTACAGTAAAAACAGGCACAAAAAGAATGAGTATACATGCAATGCAAGAAGAGATATATGAGAGAGAGAGAGAGATGGTGAGAGAGGGAGAGAGATGACAGAGTGACAGTGTATATAAAGAGGTAGAAATAGGTGAAATGAGAAAAGATGAGGGGAAAGCAATTACTGAGGCCAGGTTGTTCTTCATAAATTTCACCCAACTACTATACTAGCTGGTCTAGCTTGGCTTGTATTGTATTGTATGTATAACTCTCTCACTCTCTCTCTCTCTCTCTCTCTCTCTCTCTCATTATAGGGAGCACTGGGGTAGGTGCATGTTGAACTGTTGAAGTGTCAACGAGTAACTGTATGACCACATACCACCATTAATGGCAAAATGAGAGAGAGAAGGTGACGGTGTGACCATTCTAGCATATCATAAACAAAACAAACCATGGGTTCAACTTCTTCACAGGAAAATGCATGCCACTTTGACTAAATGATTAAGTAACATAAATGCACAAACAACACTCCCGAGGCCTATACAGGGTCACAATGCGCGCTGATATTATAAGGAGATTCAGATGTAGGCAGACTTATACATGCATATGTAATAATT
This sequence comes from Portulaca oleracea, assembly GCA_029582165.1. Classification (NCBI taxonomy): domain Eukaryota; kingdom Viridiplantae; phylum Streptophyta; class Magnoliopsida; order Caryophyllales; family Portulacaceae; genus Portulaca; species Portulaca oleracea. Next base: position 31,751,904 of record CM055886.1, read on the forward strand.
ACATGCATATAAATATAGAGAGAGAGATTGGTATGTAGTTCCATATATATAAGAACCACATGTAAATAGTAACAAGTTCCAAGTTGTACATATTAAGTGGTTTTATTAGAGAGAGGGGGATTGAAATAGGTACCTTATTTAGAGGGTTGAAACAATAGAAAAGAGGAGTGTAGTGTAGTGTAGGGTCTGTCTCTGTCCTTCCACCTAACGATTGCAGGACAACAAGCAGAGCTTTTAAGATGATGCATTCAATGAAAAGGATGAATTTAATGGGATTAGTTGAGCAACTGCCCTTTGTTTTTCACTTTTCTTACTTGATGATCTTTTGCTGTTTGTTTTCTTTGATCTTCAGCTGCTGGTTTACACAACTGAGAGAAAAAAGAGAGAGAGAGAGAGGTTTCCATGTCAGAGGATGAATTGGGTTGGATTATATATTGACCAACATAAGTAGACATAATTAGAAGCAAAAGAAGCAGATAATTTTGGTGAAAGTCCCAAATTACTAGAGTTTAAGAAGAAAGTGTCAGGAAAAATCAGGATTTGGGGTTGGATCACCAACTCACCCAACTGTTTTACAGTTATAAAACGCCATTTGTGGGTTATAACTTATAATAAAAATGAATGGTGAACATAAAAATTCACAAGTATATAGATAAACATTGTTGTTATTGCAGTGATTATCATAGTTGACAACAACTAAATTTTTCCTTAACTTACTGCATCAACTATATATAATACACCCTCCCTTCCAAAACAGAAGTAATTAATGATTATTGTTTTAAAGGGTTGAAGAAGAAAATAGAAGTTGATTAAAGTCATGTTCTTTTATGCGGTATTTTGCGGAATGATGTGGTGAGGTGTGGTGAAATTGTAGTGGGTGTGGTGGAATTGTGGTAGGTTATTGGAATTGTGAGAGAGAAAAGTAATGATTTACGGTAAAATGTGGTGGATTGTGGCAAACTGCGGTAGGCTGTGGCACCGCAGTTTGCCAACCGCAGAAAAAAACAGGGCTAGACAAACATTTTTTATTGAAATTTCAGGCCCATTTCTTTTGTGCGGGAGGTAAGAAGCGGAATGGTGCGATGAAGTGAAATTGTGGAAAGTGCGATTAGGTGTGGAATTATATGGTAAAATTTGGAGAAAGTGTGGTTGATATGGTAGGTGAAGAAAGAGAATGTGAAAAGTAGATAAGAAAAATGAAGAGATATATTGGTAATAATTGTGGTAAAGTATGGTATGGTGTAGTGAAGTGTGGAAAAATGTTGGGTGATATGGTAAGTTATAGTACCGTACCGTATAAAAGAAGAGGGTCTTAACCGGTGAAATTTACCAATCTTTCCACGCTTTTTGCTTCAAAAATTGATGGGCTCGACTGAACAAAATAAAGAGATGAATGCTTGTAGTCATAAATGGGTCTTAAAATTTTCTAGCTGAAAATAATGACTTAATTCCGATAACATTAAATATCGAGTTCTAACATATTTAAAATCCGATAGGTGATCGACTCATAGCTCAAATTGCTTGACTATTGCCAGTTTTCTACAACTTGTATAAATTTATAATATTTATCTTGAGACGAGACATTATCTAAATGTTTTATTTTCCATAAATATTATTTTCAAAAGTAAATATGTTAAACGGCCTGAGTTACCCGGCTCTTTGTTTTACCTGGCAAACCCATGGTAAACACTCCATTTTTGACAAAAAATGCACAAAATTTTCGAAAAGAATGCCGAGTCCAACATAAATACATACATGACAAACTCTTGACACTTCAACATCAACATGGGTATTATACTATTATCGAGTTCAAGTTACATAAAGGAGACATGAATTAATGGGTGGAAAAATTAATGGGAAGCAGTAAAAATTAACTGTTTGAAGTAGTTGCAATAGCGAAGGTAGAAGCTAATGAACAATGACAAAGGTGAAGAAAGAGATGGGTTAAGATAAGGTAGTAAGGCCCCGCTGTTTGGAAGTTGACAGTCTTAAAGATATTGATGCTAAAGTAGATCGTCTGGTTGGGATTATTGGCAATAATATAGGCGTGCGATTCCTCGATGATCCACCAAACTGAAGTTATTGATCTTTTAGCTACGTGATTGAGCTGTGATGGATTTTGGTTGTCATGGGTACGAACGTCCTTTCTGTAATATTTATGTTTGGCTGTTACCTTTTTATCTTAGAGCTGATTGGTTGCTGCTGTATTTTGCAGTTTGTTGTACTCTATAATCTTTCAAGCCTTTTGGCTATCAACAATCGAAAAAAAGGCCCCATTATTTCATGTAGTTGGTATGTTGTAGAAATGGTGCATTATGGTGAAATTGTGGAAAGTGCAGTAAGGTGTAGAATAGTATGGTAAATTTTGTGGAAAATGTGATTGATGTGATAGGTGATGAGAAAGAATGTGGAAAGTATATGAGAAAAATGAGTAAATTTATTGGTAATAGTTGTGGTAAACTGTAGTATGGTGCGGTAAAGTGTCGAAGAATATTGAGTAATGTGGTGAGTTATGGTATGGCACTGCACTGCACCATACAAAAGAACATAACCCAAGTAAGATGTCTTAATAGTTACTCCCTTACTTTCATATTAAATGTCATTTTCGGAAATTGTGACGTTAAATTTTGAAATTTTTGACCATAAATTTCTCAATATATACAATGACTTGTTATATAAAATTACTATCATTGAATTCCCACCAGTAAAATATCATCATAAAAATATAATATTATAATTGATAATAAAATAATATAAAAAATTATCAATCAAATAGTGATATAAATAACCGTGACTATCAACTAAATTGCTATTAATATGGAATTGAGAGCATAATAATAATAGTGATTAGTGATCATGTCAGCTGTGAGATTGGGAGGGTTAGGCACTAAGCAGGTACTCTGGTTGTTCTGCTACCAACTTAATTCTCTTTTGTTTCTCATTAACATACTAAACCCTTGTCTATATCTTAATAACTGTCAAAATGGGAAATGATTTTTTATTGGAAGCAAATGTCGATTTAATTAAGGAAAATTGGAATCTAATAAACCAAACTTTATACCCATTTTGATCTAACAAACCAAACTTACCTTTTTACTAATGGCATACTATACTTAACATTATATTTTTTTGATTGAACCTCCACCACTTTCCGGTCACTGGAAAAATGACGTGGAATTTTTTTTGCTGAGGTGGAGTGTTTTATATGATAAAAATAAAGATAAATTGAAGATGGCTTGTGTTTTATGACTGGGCAGCCCTCTCCTAATCTGACTCACCATTCCCCCCCCCCCCAAAAAAAATTCAATAAAATCAAACCCCATCCCAAACAATAATAATCCCCCCCCCCCCCCACCCAAAAAAAAACAAAAACTTCCTTAATATGAATTTATCTTTATTTTTATCATATAAAACACAATCCATCTTCAACTTATCTTTATTTTTATCATATAAAACACTCCACCTCATCAAAAAAAATTCCACATCATTTTTCCAGTGACCGGAAAGTGGTGGAGGTTCAATCAAAAAAATATAATGTTAAGTATAGTATGCAATTAGCAAAAAGGTAAGTTTGGTTTGTTAAATCAAAATGGACATAAAATTTGGTTTATTAGATTTCAATTTTCCTTTAATTAATATTTAATGATTGAGTTAAGTTGTAGTATTAAGCCTTGTTCAAACAGTCGTTTTTCATCCTCAAGTTCCTTCGACAATCAAACCCCAAATTGTAAGCGTGGTTTATCAGATGAATGTGAAAACCCAGCCACTGACTCTGAATGATCAAAGCTAGTGAGTTAGAACTTAGAACTTAGAAACCCAGCCACCCATCATTTGTCCACAACATGGCACCGTAAATCGGAAACTTGAGCTTCTTAATCACTTCCTACTCCCTACTAAGTATGTAATCAACACGGTGGATGGATATGGAGCCACTGTTTGAACGTTTCAGATCTTCGAAACAGCAATCGCAGGTAGCATAGGAGGGACTATTATTATACACAGATTTGCACCCAAAAACATTCAACCGGTAATATATATGTGGGGCTACAAAGTTGGGTGCCATAAAAAGACCATTTGCCCCATTTCCAGTACTGTTATCATTTATCAATCATCATAATCCCATTATATTAACATCACCCAGCAAATTATCCCAACTTCCACCCGCTAGCTATCACACAGATCCACCAAGGCAAAATGGGATGGGAATCATAGCTACATTGGGAAATCTTGCCTGGTCTTAACAAGGGGAACAAGTGAACCACCATACCCTAGGCTACCACATAGACGATCCACCAAGAAAATTCGCAATATCCCACCACCACAAAAGCGATCTATAGTGAGACTAGACCGTTTTCTGTCGAGAAAATATGAAGTCTAAACTCCCCAGGCCCCCCAGTAGTAATGTGGCAACTGGGTCGGTGTAATTCTATTGTCTGGGCGCAACACTATAACAGAAGGATCCACCTAACTAATCAGCAGGAGCATCTAACTAGTTATTTCTGAGAGCTGGTCCGATAATTCGCAGGATGACAGCAGTTAACAAAGCTACCAGCTCAGCAGAATACCTGTAGTTGCCATGGGAAAGGCCATATTTGCGAAAAGAAACCTTCACCGTTGAACCCCCAAGTCTTGCCACGATGATGAATCAGTGATGGTCACTCGATATAAAGCCTGAAAGACTAGAAACTTTTTTTTTCCTTGACGGCAATCGGGAAATCAGCACAATCACACGATTGCCAGAGTTTAGCATACAACTCTTAAACTTGGATAAATTAGCTGCTCAAGGCGGGAGTGCTCTAAGAAGAGCAAGATCATCTTCTGTACAAGTATCTTGACACAGGAAACTTCAGGCTTCTTGCAATCTGCAGCCACAGTGAGATAAAAAGAACAAATTAGATGGTTGATAATGTGAACTTACCACGTGAGAGGAAACCCGCTTGGTCTATTTTACCTTGAGAGCCAGCTCTTCAGAGATGGTAGCTTTGTATCGAGTTGAGCCTTCTAATGGGCAGCTACCTCCCTTGCTTATAAAATTAGCATTACAAAGACTGGATAGTTGTAAGAGGACTTCAGATGTGAGTTCACTGTTTCCCGCTTCATTTCCCAAAGGGTCGTTATCTTGCAAGTCCTCATCGAGAGAAATTTCTGCAACGGATGTGATACACTGAAATATGGCTAGTAATCTTTCGAGAGGGAAAGTCCCTGGCCCTTTCAAGAGTAATTCCTGCTCAGCTGCTTCCTTCTGCTCTAGTGTTTTCTCCGAATGCCTAATTAATGAAAACACAATGATTACCACTTCTGGGAATGGAAAATAACTCGCACTTTGGAAAGATACATACCAAAGGTCAAGCTACAACAACCAAATAGAAAAACATTGAGAAAGTATCCTGTTTACAGCAACAAATTAGGGTATAAATTCAGCCTTTTTTCAAGTGATACATGAGCACGGACATTGATCAAGACACCCAAGCCAAGCACTATATTTGGGACTTCACACAAGCCTGACCATATAACTTGCATACAACAACCACCGTCCCTAGTATAGTCCCGCTAGCACCAAGTTTGAGGGACTCTAGATATAGGCAACCTTCCCCTCGTGAATACCCAACATATGAGAGCATTAAGAGGCTAATTCTGAATATAACTTGCATATTAAAATAATATTAGGAGAGGGCATTGCATAGCAGCCACAAACCTTTCTCCCTCCGAAATCCCACGGCACGTAACTGAACACCCCCCCCCCCCAAAAAAAAAAGGAAGAAGAAAAGGCGTAGCTATGTCAAGATATTATGTGATACTTATAGGGACTAAAGTTAAACACATTGAATCAAGGGCGTGCATGTCTTCTTGTTTCGTTATAACAGCAACTTCCTATGTTTGATTCCGCTTTCGTGGATCTGGAGAGATCCAAATGTAGGCACCCTTAACTAAACAAACACCGTTGTTTGTGGAGAGACTAAATCCATGAGAATATGAGATCCACTCTTGTTTAGTTTTGAGTACATCAAAAATTTAGATAGCATGGATAGACAACAGATAAGCTTTTACAGCATTGGACCCAAACAATGCTCCTAAGCCATAACAATTACATAAATGGATAAAAGGAAACTTACTTTCTCTTCTTTTTACGACCATCGAGACCTCCAGTTGAATCAAACAATGATGCATCAAGAGTGGCAGGGTTTCTTGATGCTAGGAATGCTGAAAGAAGAAGATACTTTGCAGAAATAGACAAGTGAAAGTCCAACTCTTCAACATGACCACTTGATTTTTTTGAATTTATTCTCCCCTTTGTTTTGTCGGTGTTGACTTCAGCATCAACAGATGAGACTCTAAATACTTCATTTAGGGCGGAAGCAAGCTCTGGCGCAAGAAGACCATACAATTTTCGCTTTGCTTCTTCCCTCTTTTGTTTCGATTTCTCACTGGAGATGGATCTTGGGTTATCCAGGGGTTGGTAATACTTCTTATATAATGGGGAAAAGGCTGTGATCAACTCATCAACCTGCCTGGTGACTCTACAAAATGGCTTGAGCACAATACTGTCAGACAATAAACAGAAGCAAACACCAAAAAACATTATCATCATGTCAACCATAAGAAAAACATGAAAGTTGACTGAAGATCGCGAGAGATTCTTACTCAAGAAACGAGGAGTAAAGTTCTTCGTTTGCTTGGTTTCGCAAGAGAATTTCCCGAAGATCTTTCTCTGTATATCCAGGAAAGTATATAGGAACAGGCTCCAAGTGACCAGAATTTGAATAGTAAGTATCTGGAGAAGCTTTACTCATGAAGATAATGCCAACTTCGGGCAAACCCAGAGTGCGGTAGAGGCCAAACAGAAATGGCAAAATAGTTGAACTTTTGTCCCATCCTCGAAGTAGCTCCAAATTGTCGATAATCAAGTACACCATATTTCCTGTGTCATGTGCTGACCTCTTCTTCGAGCTCGATTTCACAGAGTTCCCCTTCAGATTATCCAACATGTTAATCAGTGCTTCTCGCAGATAGTTAGTGAAATCAGAGGGCTTGTCACATTTCTTAGCACTTGAATAGCCATTGTCCTCATCCTTCACATGAAGGGTCAACTGATTCAAGATGGATTCAAACAAGATTCGAGGACTGTAACACGTAATGCAGCTTGAATAAACAAAAGGTCTCTTAAAATGCCTGAAAATCTGCAGGATGACGCTGGTTTTTCCTGTCGAAGTGCCGCCATAGATGAAGAGAGGAAGCATAGGGGAATTCAAAGGACCCAAATGGCGTAAAATCTCAGTGATCTGATTGTGTCTACCAGGGAAGCTGGAAATCAGATCGTCCAAACTTAAAGTTTCATCCCCATATATAAGGTCATTGACGGTTGGTTTATGGTTGATAACTCTTCGTTTACTTTCCACACCACTGTCTGAAGATATGGCATGCGCCAAAGACCTCGTTGTTCTTCGAGTAGTTTGTGGGGTTTCCTCATTACCCATCTGATTCAACTGTAAAATATCTGCACAAGCAATGGAAAACCAACCATTAGAGAAGATTCATTAACCTTCCAATTCAAACCAAAACATTGTAAGAACATCCTCTATGATGCATATCAACATCTGATCCACGGAAATAGAAAGGAAGTAAACCACCAACTTCATTTTCGAACCCTAACATTCTGCAATTTTGCTTAAACAAACAATCTTCCACCCTATGGGCCAAAAATCTAGCGATAATAAGTGAAACACTAAAAAACTTCAATCAACTCAAGCAATTAGAGAAATACGTCAACCACTAACACAAATCTTCTCATACTTTCTTCAACAATTATTCAACAAAACAGCCAAACATAAATACAGAAGATAAACTCGCGAATTCAGCAGCAGAGTTAGTGCAGCGACTGAGAGATGCAGTACCAAAACCAGATGTGAGGATTTGAGTTGAGCAAAATGGGGAATAAAAAATAAAAAGAAAAGAAATCGAGTATGTCGCATTGAAGCCAGCTTTCATATCTGCAAACTCAATCTACTAAGACTGCAATAAACTCAATCGAAATGCTAGTAACAAAACAAGAGATACTCGAAGCACACCTCGACGACGACGAATCCGGCCGGCGTCCTTGTGTGTAGTAGTTTTCCGGCGAGCGGTGGTCGGGGTTGCCGGAAAACAGGAAATGTGAAGAGGAAAAAGACGGTGCCGGAAAACCAGAAGCGGATTTGGAGAAGATATTGAATCGGACGAGTTAGGTGGTAACTGGAAACCGACGCTCTCTCAAACCCTAAATGTATATATATGAGTCCTGGATTTTTCCCGCCAATTTCATCTCATCGCTTCACAGTTAACAGGGTCGCAGCCGCGTCTCAAGGAAACCCACGTTTTATCCAAAGATTATAAGACCTTACCCATACCTTACTTATGTCTCTTAAATTCTTAATACCTATATGGATATTACCCACTTGGGTATTACTTCTATGGATATTACCCATGGGTATTCATGGTTATTTAACTATTCAACTAACTGTTTTTATTTTGTATTCTAATATTTTAGATAATAAATTTATATTTGGAGCTTAAAATTCATATTTGAACTTTTTTTAATCTATCCTATCATATTATAAAGTTTCAATTTAAATCGTTAAAATTGAATTTTAATTTAAAGTTTCAGTTAGTTTTTGCGGCAAAAAATGTACATATATGTCGCGATAAATGTTATCGAATAAAAAGAATTAGGAGCTCAAAATTCATATTTGATTTTTTTTAATCAATACTATCGTATTACAAAATTTCATGTCAAACCGATAAAGATGAATTTTGCTTTAAATTGCAGTATATAAACGCAATAAAACTCGATATACATGTAGTTAAGACATCAATGGATATATGGATACCCGTGAATAATGGATACCCACACCAAATTATGGGTAACCCATACCCATACCCATTACCCATCTTTAATGGGTTTTACCCACCCATTATAGGTGGGTAAGGGTGGGTACCCAATACATGGGTATCAATTCTCACCCCTACTAAAACCCACGTATTTTTGGGTGCAGGAAAGTCGTCTATATCTAAATCTGCTCAGACCACGCGTTAAGAGAATTATACTGGGATTTGTTGTTGTCTGCTGTCGGTCCACCCCAAATAATATTTACTTGTGGGTGAGCCGTTCATGAACTGAACCCTAGACTCTGACTGAGACCGGTCAAATGCTTAAGGTTCCAGAACGTACTTTGGTTAAATGTGTGAGGATAAGGTTATTGAAATTTAAAACATGTCCTAACAGATAAAGTTAAAATTTTTAATTTGCTACCGCGGAACTTGAACCTAGAACTTATCCTATACTCATAGCCTACAACTTCGTTTTAATATTAAATGTTGTTAAATCTATTATAAGCTATACATTCCCAACACAAACCCAGTAGACTGATATTGAATCTCACTTCCCATGTTAGAACAATAAACAAAAACCTTTTTTATGTGGATCTCGCTTTTGCAAAGTTCCTCTGTAGTTAGGTTGAACTATTGTCAAGTGTTTCGTGTCAACTTACATGCGCTAATTATTTATTTTTTTTTTTTCAAAACAAGTACACTGTGATTTTTGTTAACAAATGAATACCTTGACACCTGACCTATGGGTTGATAAAACTTAAGAACTTGTCAGACAAGAGCAATGTTCCTAGAGCCAGGTATTTGCATTAGTAGTATAGTTTATAATTCATGGAGGGCTTTTCAAAACAAGTATTTGCATTAGTTGTATAGTTCAACATTTACTTTTTATGTTGAGAGTTTGCAACAAAATTGCATACACCACATTATACAGCGTAACTAGAGAAAAAACAAAAAACACCCACACATTCTAAGCTAAATCAAACAGCATTTCAAAACCACTCCTTTATTTTATCTTCCTTTCTAATCGTCGCTAGTCCTTAAAGAACTTCATAGCAGTTTCTGGATCATCACGAATAAAACATCGTTCTTTTTTGTTTGGGGAAATTAGCTAAAAACAAGATTATATAACTGAAATGGGTAAATGGAGCATGCACTAGAAACCCCTCAGGCCTCAACAGCAACATAGTAAGTAACAACCCAAGGAGAAGCTACTGAGCTCAAACTAGAATGAATTCCAATAAGACTGTTTGTGTATTCAAAGGTATGAAAGCAGCAAGAGAACTACTACTGTACAGCTTTAGCCCTCTGCAGTACCAGGCAGGGAGGGAGTATTTGGGGTCCTCATACCAACCAACCAACCAACACTTAAAATCATAAAACTTCCAAATTGTGGAGGTTGGAGACCACTCACTCACTCCCCCAATTCATGAAACAGGACAAGCAAAGTCATGTTTTGGGAACCACAAAAGCTCAATTTCAATACCAATATTAACAATACCAGAAAATTAAAACCAAACCCCAAACAGTACCAAAGAGCCTATGTATGTCGAGCTCCATAGTCTGTATCCTTCATGTCGTGAGAAAATCATCCGAATCGTTGCACTCTCACATCAACCATTCTCTCTCTGTCTCTCTCTCTCTCTCAACAGAAATAATTTTTCGTCGTCATCAGCAGCTTAACGTTCGGCTGGGGCAGAATTGATGGATGCACCACGCCGGCTTCCACCAACGATCACATCTTTCAAACGTGACAAGAGCCTTCCAGATTTCTGTCACACAAACACCAAATGTTAAATTTTCAATTCAAGGGTAAGACTGCAACATTAACCCCCCCCCCCAACACACACGCACGCACACACTGACACACACCTTGTTATGTAGCGAGACTTTTGAGGTACTGGAATTGGATATGGGTTGAGATAATACCAAATGAACAATCGCTAGAGCCAATTAAGATGCGTGAATTCATGTAGCTAATAACTACTACTGGGTATAGATCATCAAAAAACAGAATGCGCAAACGAAAATCCACATAAGATAAATAAAATAATACTTGCATTTAGACATTCTTAATTCTTAACAATGAGGCCATGACAATTCACATAGGACATGGGAGCGATTGGTGTTTGTCCACTATAGAAGATGAGCCTGTAGAGAGGGGCAGAATCCAAGGGAGAATCAACTCACAACTCTAAGGCTCTGTTTGGTCCTCGAAAAATAAGAAGGAAACAAAAATTTTAGGTAATGGATTACTTCTGTTCACTTGGCTATAAAAAAAAATTTAAAAAAAAAGGGAATGAAGAAGAGGTAGATGAAAATGTGATGGAAAACTTACATTGATTTTGTCATTTATATTTTCCTTCCAAATTTAGGACGAAAGTGGGAGAAAATATGATAGGCTAAATGAGAGGGTAGGACTAGGGAAGGAGGGACTGGCGGAGAAAATGAAGCATTTTATACTAGAGACAAAAAAAAAATTCTTCCATTTCATTGTTCAAGAATCAAACATAGGCCTAAAGGTGTGTACCTAATGCAGGCATCCCATTCGACTTGTACACATAAAATTTCTATCCCAACAGCATACAAAATCCTTAGCAGCATTCTTTGTCTAAAAAGTAAAATAACCACATGTAACTGTGCTCAAATGGTCCTAAACCAAACAATAAATGTTCTCTGTTTGTACAATGTATGTCTTTCTAACTCACTATGACACATAACAAAGGTAAGTGTTAGGACCAATTACGTTCCGAATATAACTTGTAGTGAGATCAGCAACTCTTGGTGCTAACATGATGTTAGTGGCATTCATGACTCTTCACATTCTAGGCAGATGAGCTCAAGGTCAGGGTTAATAGGATTCTGGATTGATCACTGAATTACAGAGACAGCAGTTTTGCTGCTTGGGTTAAAATTGAGGGTTTTGAACCAAGTTTGAATTTGCCAGTAAATATGATGACAGTAGGCAACAGCCAACCAAACAGAAGACCGAGAAAAGTTCAGCACTGCCAATTGCATAAATAGTGTAATTGAATATTCCAGAGGATATGTCAAAACTCAAAACTTGCATATCAAAGGAATGGGAAGAAGTCCCGGTGCTTTCCCCATGAGAAACATATATATAATACAAAAAGAGGGGAAAATTATGGCTACTAGGTGTAGCATGTGAAAGAAGGATCTTGAATCGCCTAATCAACTTTTACTTCATTGTGACTTCGCTAGGTCCCTTTGGGCTTTAGCCTTTGGATGTCTTGGCGTTTCTTGGGTTGTATCCCATCTTGGAAGAGTTTCTTTGGCAGGAAACCCAAGAAGAAGAAGGCCTTGGTTATACCACATGTGATTTTTTGGGTAATTTGGAAAGAAAGAATAAAAGGGTTTTTGAGGGGTTGAAATCCCTCTTCAGAGAGTGAATGACAAATTTGTCAATTCAATCTTCTTTTAGGTGAATGGGAAGTCTAGTTCTTCCTCTTTTGATGTTGTAGATTTTGTGGACAGTTTGGTTGTACATAACTTAGGGGGTGTTTGGCTACCCAGCTTTTTGGGTAGCTTTTAGCTTTTTGGATAGCTATTAGCTTTTTGACCAAGGTTAAAAAGCTACTTGAGGTGTTTGGTAAATAGCTTTTCATATTAGCTTTTTGGACCTAAAAAGCTAGTTTTCAAAAAGCTACTTGATGAAGATTTTTGAGGTAACTTTTCACAAAAAGCTACTTTACCAAACACTTTTCCTGCAATCAGCTAACCCAAACAGCTAATTCAAAAAGCTATCAGCTAACAGCTACAAGCTAACAGCTAACAGCTACCAGGGCCTTAGTCTGGTACTAGTTGAGCATCAGTTCTTTTAACCCACCCTATAATTAATACGTATCTTTTTCCTGTCAAAAAAATAAGGATTATTGGACAAAAATAATACTAACTTTGGGGGTATTGGCCGATAATAATACACACAATTTTGTTGGACACTAGCAGTACCAACTATGGACCTATTTTCCAGCAATAGTACATGACTGAGCTGGTAGGTTTCTAACTACGCAGAACGATTATATATCGCCTAATTGTCTGAGCTAAAGACCAGAGTAAGTTGAAAAAACGTTAATGGTCACTTTTTTTGCCAATTAAGCAACATTAACAAACTTTGCTATAAAATAATGTAAAAACAACAATTTGATTGTTTTCTAGATAAATTGATCAATACTGCTTAGATGGCAAAAAAAATTGGCGGTCAACATTTTTTCCACTTGCTCCAGCTTCAAACTCAGACAATTAGGCGACAAGTCGTCTTTTAATCGAGTTAAACACCTATCAACTTGGCAGCGTACTACTGCTGGTAAATAGGTCCATAGTTGGTACCACTCGTTTCCTACAAAATTGTTGGTATTATTATCGGCCAATACCCCCAAAGTTCGTATTATTGTTGTCCAATAACCCAAAAAATAATAATATACTTTTGCCTCCACTACTGACACAGGATGGGGGGTGGACTCCAGACCAGACAATTCAACATACGGTGAAACCAAACACCAAAGTCTCCAATTTCCTCAAGGACACAACCAATATCTTGACTCCTGTTTCTAAGAAACCAGTCCTAGTGCTACGCCCCAGATTCTTCATTCAAGATCCCATTAGCCATTTTTATGGGGGTGAAAAAAATGACAAACTGCACCAACATAAAAGCATATATGCCTACAATATAAACTATGAAGTGATCTCAAACTCAGTTAATTACACTTCATCACAACATCCAAAATATCATACATTTTCAGCCACAGTGGAAGCAACCTCACGTTGCTAGAGAAACTTGACTATCAACATGCCAACACAGGCCAAAAAAACAACAAAGACAAAAACAGAAATTAAAGGAATAACTAGCACCACAACTGTTTCCCTCCCAAAGCATCTGCGTCATAAAAATCCATCACCACAAAGAAAATACTTCCAAGAGCTGGCTGCCTAAATGACAGATCCCGTAACGTGTAATCTATAACCCTATCTTGCCTAAATCCCTAACAGATTCAGTTGTATCTGCGCGTTATTTGAACACTTATCATCCTTTTTCGTGAATTTGTGACACGTTAAAAAAGATAAGATTCTTTTTGGTTAGAATAATTAGCAGAAAAAATCAAATTCTATCCAATATTGCACTTTAGAATTAGAAACGGAAAAATGCAATCTTAATTATTTACTACAGTTACACATGCTCTTGCTCTGGGACAAAAGGATTCGAACCTCCGAATAGCGGGACCAAAAGTATTCTACGGAACTAATGCCTCTGCCACCACTTTGACCACCTATTGCTGGTGGTTGGTTTAGGCTTCATTTTCGGACGCTGGACAAATTGAACCCTGATAGTCTAATACAGTTGATTGTGAATGGGTGCATCAAAAAAGAGACGGCGGCCTAACAAGATGAACCCAGAAAACTAGAAGGAAAGGCAATAACCAAGTACAGACATAATCAGTTCCATGGACGACCGATGACAGAGACAGTGAAGTTTAGTGGCCTATTCCACAGCACTGTTCGCTCTAGTTGTATCCTGGATACGAATGATACGATCTGATAAGGCAAAAGCTTAAAATATGCTCAGAAAATTTCTGAACAATGACCATGGAGCATTTAATACAAAGCACAGCAAGAGGCAGAAAACTGAGCATGCAAACAAAATTGTGAGACTCAAACGAACCCTTGACGTAATCAGTTGCAGAAGGGGTGGGGGAAGCAATAACATAATACATGATTAATGGCATACCTCATCACCAAGGCTGAGCTGCCATCTTTGTTGCAAAATCTGCCACCTTTCTTGCTGCCACCGCTGACCAATGAGTACAATGCCCATTACAGCCGCAGCAACGAAAACAGACCAAAATGCATTAGTCTCCTTTGCTTGAGCACATAATGAAGCCACTCTTCTTTTCCACCAGGCCCCACAAGGGAGCCCAGAGTCATCATGCTCCTCTGCTTTTCCAGATCGTGGAGACTGCAATGCAGAAGACAAATCTCCTATATCAGACGAATGTTCTGGGCTGTTTGCAATTGCACTGTCTGCACACACAGCTGATCTTTCACTTTCTTTCGGATGGTGAAGTGAACTAACACCAGCAGCTCCATAAACAATTTGCTCTTTGTCATCAACATTTAGCCCAGGTAGGGCTGCTGCTTCATCAAAATCTGAACCATGAATAGGAAGCATCTTATTGCCCTTTTCATCAATTAATTGAATACCAGGAAAATCTTCTGTCACATTCAATCCTTCTATGTTCCAATTTTCTTGTTCCTTCTGAGAACTCATTTCAGCAAAATCCTCATTGCCTGCATCTCCTTTTGGGATTTGTTCACTTTCAGGCTCTATGGGCAAATTCTCATGCTGACTTGGTGGAAAAACAAAGTGACCGGACATAAAGAGAGCCTGTGACGTCTCTGCTTCGTCATTATGAGTCACTGTAACACCCTTATCATCATGAATCGGTTCATCTCTCCTTGGACCAGGAGCTGCAGCATATGCAGAAGCTGTCAGTGACACAACTTCCCATTCGTTTCCACGTGGATGGCCTTCTTCTCCTTCCTGATTTCCCATTGTCTTAGAGAGTTCCTGCTCATTTCCATGGGATGTGCTTTCTTCTATCTCCTCATTATCAGCCATCGCTGCTTATAAAAAAAATTCAATGTAAGAACAGCCAATGAAAAAGATATTATAACCACTAAATAATGTGAAACATAACACTTCAAGGACTCCATCCACATATAAGATGATTACCAAAAACAACTGACAGCACGCTTTTTCATGTATAGACAAAGCAAGAAACCCTATATATTGGTAATAATGTTGGATAGTCAGGGTTAAACACAAGCAAATATATATTTCCAACTGTTTCCGATAAGTTGTAACCAATCTAGCCTCTGCTGGGGCTACATCCCCTCCTTACATAAAAAATGACTTAACCCACCACTAGCATGTGAACATTCAGGACTTACAAACATTAGCACATCAATAAAAGAAGTCCATGATCAAAACCCATGATTCATATGTTACACAACTCGACTGCTGACAAATAATCACTCCATTCATCATATCCCTAATTCCCCATTTACAATTATTATATGAAGAACTATTGCCAAGCAAAAATCTCACACTTTAGAGGTCGTGTTGGACACTCAAAATACCACTGGGGAAAATCTATTATCACTACTAATTATTGACTACACCGACTAGTGTAGATCCAACTACTAGCAAGTTCCATAAAGTAAGGCTAAACCAAACCTATTGAGGAAAGTATCTCCAAGACACTTTGTTTTATAGTCTTAGGCTCTTAGCAAAAACCATGGATGCTGTCCATACATTGAAAGAACTATAAATATTGCAGCTAGCTTTCTAATTCAGATCCTAAATTCTCTTAAATCCAAGTTAACATACTTGTACAAACAAATTTGCACATCTTTTCGCAACAACTTAAGTGCCAAAGAAGTAGATCCAAAGATGTCCAAACAAGCTTCAATCGACAATTGCTCTAAAAGAAAAAAACCTTGACAGAAACCAATTGGCATCATACAGATCAACCTACAATGGATACATGACATGATACAAACATCAAAAGCCCCAAATTCAATACCAATAACCTACTTAGAAACTACCACTCCTGACTCCTATAATCCTCATATCTCAAAACACACCCTTACAGCAATCAACGCAATCAACATGCAAATCCAAAATCCCAACAAAGAATCATCCACCTCAAATCAATCCAATACAAAACTTCCGAGTAGCCAAACCCTAGGCAATCGAATTCATAAAATTCAATCAAATCAAATCGAAAAAAAATCAACCACTAATCACGAATCACAAAATCATCAACCAACCACATATCCAAAACTCAAAAAAGAACACATCAAACAATTTCAAGATCAGCCGATCTCAACAGAAGTTCTAACCTAACAAATGAATCGAGAGTCCCACCGGAGAAATTTGCAGAAGCAGAAAACAGTGATCGCCGTCGCCGGCGAAGGTCGGAAATGACACGGCGAAGATGATAACTGAGAAGAGCTGGAAAATGGGAAGAAAAATGGGGCTGTTTTAATACCAATCGGATAAAGAGGAAAGGTAACCGGAAGAGCCGGTGAGGAGTGAGTACGGGGGTTTATTGCATAAGGGGGATTTTACCGGGTGTAGGCGGTAAAGCGGTGTCACGTAGCGCCAGGGTGAGTTTGCGTGTGAGGAAAGAGAAAACGGTGAAACAATTTGGGGACCGTGGGCGGTAACTCCTACAAATTTTTTACAGCTCCTAGAAATTTACTTAAAACAGAGGGCGGTAGATTTTCCAAGGTGATGTGATGTGATCTTGTGAAATTATGAGATTGAGGGCGTGGATTTAGCATTTAATGTCGTTATTATCACATTTGTCTCGTTATATTTCTTAGTTTAACTAATTTAAAAAAACTAATATATATTAGGAATTAAGGTGATAAATTTATTACTCCCTCCTTCCCATTTTATTTGTCACTTGGGGCATAATTTAAAAAATCAAGAAAACTTTCATTTCACATTAACTTATATCATTGAAAATGTGAAAGTGTTGAATAAAATGGTAAATAAAAAGGAAAAAGGTGAAAAAAAGGAAAAATTGAAGAAAAAGATGTAAGTAATAAGGTTAATTTGATAAATTAGTAATTAATGTGTTATTGGAATTATAAAGTGACATATATTATGGAAAAAAAGAAAGTTAGTTAAAGTGACAGATAATATGGGAAGGAGGGAGTATTTAATAGAAACTATTCACACTTTAATTGAAGATAATGGTTGTTGGAATTATAAATAATGCTAAATATATATATTAATTATGGATAAAAAATGCATGACAATTGTTGGAATTGTAAAACAAACAAATATTTTATGACAAAAAATTTAAGTAAAAGGACAAATATTTTAGGGCATAGGTAGTATTTTGGATCGATAATTAATACCGTTAACCTTAAAGTTTCTTTTAGGGTGTTTGTTAAACGCATTATTTGATAAGATTATTGTGAAAATTGGTTCAATAGTTGGTTAAAATTACCTAAGATGTCATTCTAAAATATTTGGCATATGTTATGTTAAATTTATGACAAGGGGTATAAATAAGCTTTCAATAAATATCTTATTTAGAAACAGCTAATTCAGTGACACTTTTTTCCAAACGATGTATCCAAATGGGCGACTTTGTGCACAAAGCTTCCCGCTTGCGGGTACAAAGAAGGATCCCACCATAAAGATGTAAAGTGGGCAGACAAACCTTGCCTTACAATTACGTTTTTGCAAGAGACGGTTTCTAGGACCCGAGGCTCTAATCTCGTGATCACACTGCAACACCTCAATCGTTATGTCAATGCTCCCCTTCAAACGATCCATCTTAATATCAAATGCAAATAGTCAATCCAAATGCCTAATAGTAAACCATCAATGCAAATAGCCAACAACCAATAGTTTGTCAATCAAGGCCTTGAACGTTTGGATAACGATGTACTTTGACCATTTTCTTTGCAAGGATAAATAATTCACAACATTTTTTTACTTAATTCTACAGAGTTTTACTTTTTCTCCCTAAACATATATCTTTTATTTATAAAACAATTCAATACCTAATTCTATCTACTCTTACTATAGTTACTCAAATCTATTCAAACTTACTCAACTTTATTTACCCGACTTTTTTTACATATCCACCAAAAGAGCAAACTCTATACTTTGATCAATGAAATGATGGGTTGAGTTGTCCAAGTTATCAAGGTTATCTTGGATGCATTAGATCCTATCAAGATTCAATTGAGGTGTATCGCGCCTTCAACAAGGAGATTCTCAAAAAAGTCAAAGTCATGTTCAAGGGAGAAAATAAGCAACCAATCAAGTCCAGACTTCTAGCCATTAAAATCACCAAGACAGATATGACCAACTTGAGTATCGAGCACAAAGTTGGAATAAAAATTGTTTAATTAGTAGGGTAAGGCCCATGATGAAGAGAAGTAAAGCATGAATCTAACCAATGGAGAAGGTCAAGGATTGTGTTAATCATTTGGTTACGCTAAGGCAAACCAATTACAAGGAATATTTGATAGATATTCATCCCTATAAGACCAAACTCATGGTCGAGGAAGTCACCAAATGCATGAAAAAAAAGTCATATCTTGAACATTCAACGATAATAGAACATTGCAATAAGCAAAACAAGTATCCAAGGACTAATATAGTCTGTACTCACCAAGGATCTTGACAATTTGCAGGATAACTTTGGTTTTAAGCCCGAGTTTTGTCCATCACATTACATGGCTTTCAAAGGTTTTAACAGTGATTTTACCCACTTTACATTTTGTCCAAGGCGTGATCTTAAAGGCGAAGCCAAAGCCCCAACATTTAAGGATGTTTACTAGTTCATTTAGAGTTCAGGGACCAATCCATGGTCAACTTGTGGGCGACTACTTATTTTTGATAGAGGGGTCAAAAGGTATCAACTGCAAAATCACTTATAGGACGACAGGTACCTGCTAGGTAGATGGCCTAATATGTCAACTCAATAATAATGCAATGTTATTATGTGTTTTCAGATTTTACCAACTTGTTTTAATTGCCAGCTTTTGTAACCTTAATTAGGATTATGCTAAACCTTGGAATTAAGCATGTTTCGACTTTCCTAATCAACAAGGATATTTTTTAGCTTGTTGAGGAAGCTTGACTATTTATTAATAGCCTCCGTCCAGCCATGTAAAGGAGAAGTTTGATAATAAAGAAAGTTGACCATGATTCCTTTCGGATCCCAAAATTCTCTCTAGTTTATCTCTAAACCTGGTTGGCCAAAGAGGTGATCTAGTTGAGTTTGTTTCAGCTTTTGGGGGTGTCTCTGTATCCTTGGTAAGGTTCAATGACCTTAATATTAGTTATGGTAGTGTTTCTGTATCCAGAATTAGTGTTGATTTATCCATTAATCTTAATCCTTGAGAATGATGAAATCTATTTTGGTCGGTTTTGAATGATTTCCTACTGTCCTTGATTACTTCTCTTAAGCCAAGAAGTACATCACAATAGCATATTATTTACGTTATCATTTTCAGTTGTATGTGTTATGACGTTCTTGTCGAGTTCTTTTTAATTGTCGTCATGTTGTTGTTATATGCTGTTTTTACATCGTTGCTACAAATTCTTTAGCCTATTTAGACTTTTGAATTCGAAAAAAAATAATGTGAAATATATTCAAATTTAATATCTCTCTTTTTAGGAGTCCTACAATCATTATTTGGTGCACCTAAGTTCATTGAAATGTTAAATTGAAAAAAAAAATAACAATATTTATTATAAAATTCATTCTAAATTAATTAATATTATTGTAAACTTCATCGATAACTTTTAGATTTATCTTTTTTTTTCAATAGAAATCATCATGTAAAAACTTTAATTTATTTTAATACATATATAGACCTATATAAATTCACCATACTGGAATTCCTTCGCTACGGTTAATATTTTCGTTTGGATAAAATTTGGCAGTTCTATAATTCTATACTGGTTCTTCCCCAATTCTTCCGGAATCCCACTGTCAGTCTGGTTCAGACCACCGTACGAAGATAGAGGAGGAGAGAATGGGGGACGACTTGTATGCCTTGGATTTCGACGGCGTTTTGTGCGATAGTTGCGGCGAAAGCTCTCTCTCTGCTCTCAACGTCTCTTTTTCTCTCTAGAATCACTTCTCAATCTCATGTTATCAAATCCATAATCGAAATCCATAATTTCTGTATTTTACCTTCCAATTTTACTGCTACTGCTGAGTTTTATTTGCTTGATCCTTGTGAATTCAGGCCGCCAAGCTCAGATGGCCGACACTGTTCGATGGAGTTGTTGATTCAGCCATGGAGGACTGGATTGTTGACCAAATGCATACCGTAAGTCTATCTCTCCAAGGGTTCCGATTTCGAATTTATTTTTGATGTTGAGCTTAGATAGTTGTTAATGTCGTATTCTTGATCAATCTGTTAATTGGAAGGGAGAGTTATGCTTGATTTTCGTTGTTTTAGGGGTTTGGTAGTGGTTATAGAGGTTTTCAATAGTGTATTTGTCAATTGAAGAGGAGATGGAGTGTTTTATTGATTGTATGGGACAAGGAAGTTCGGTTTGATCTGAAACTTTTCTTTTGGGTTGGATTGGATGATATGGGAAACGAAGCTTTTATTATCTTGGCACGTATTGTGGGTTTGCAATTCAATTAAGGAAAATTGGATTTTAATGAGCCAAATTATAGGGGTTGGGACAGTGGTAAGCCGAACTTTGGAAATGTACTATAGTAATCTCAATTATTGAATTTTTGGATTTCAGTATACCACTCGCCCACCACCGAGTTGATAACGATAATTCAGACTACTACAATCTAATATATAATAGTTTGGACTAGTGCAATCAAATATATGATAGTTTGGATTACTACAATCTAGTATATGATAGTTTGGACTGCTGCAATCCAATATTTAAAAATTTAGAATTACTACAATAAAAGTATCATGTAGGAAAATCACCGAGTTAAATTGGTAGTGGTGCTTTAAAATCCATGGGTTTAATAGTGCAGCTTGCCGTGATATAGTTCTAAAGTTTGGGTTGCCATTATCCATTTATCCCAACCCCTATAGTTTAGATCATTAAAATCCAATTTTCCTTCAAGTAATCACATAACAAACCTGAATGCTCTTTTTTGTAGGTGAGACCTGTGGTTGAAACAGGATATGAAAATTTGTTGCTCGTGAGGTTGCTTGTGGAAATACGAATTCCTTCCCTTCGTAAATCTCCAGTTGAGTAAAGTGATTATTCTCAAAATTTGAACCTCTATGGACACCAAACCAAAGGCTGCATATTTGTTGCCGTCAATATAATAATCCATGATTCTGTTGCCCCCTTTTGACTAGGTTGCAGAAGGGCTCACAATTGAAGGCATACTTGATAACTGGCCAAATATAAAACCAGTTATCATGGAAGCATGGGATGAGAACAGGGAAGCCTTAATAGATCTTTTTGGGAAAATCAGAGATGAATGGATCGACAATAATCTCACTACTTGGATTGCTGCAAATAGGTGAAGTCCCTTCACATCATGATTGGATTCTTAGGTACAAATACGTCTTTAGCTTCTACAATGCTTGTAAGTTGCAATGTACTTTAAATAGTTTTGAATCTGTTAATAAACAAAGTTACTCAAGGCCAAGATTTTAAATGGTAAGAACTAAGAACTACCTTTCAGAGAACAAAAGTTAATGAGAAAACCGAATTCACATAATTGGTCAATTTCATCCCGTTTTCCTGTATGTTCAAAACTAACGTAAAATTAAAACACAGGGAGCTTAATTGACCCTCAAATGTTAATGATTGTGCTGATGCCTTTCACATAGCATAACTCTTAACTATGGTGGTTCGATGGTTGCCACCCGATATTTGAAGAAAAAAAACCTGTTAACTATGGTCACTAAGCCACTTATGTTCCCTTGAGAATGAGATGCATGTTTTGCAATCTATATTTTTGCAGATTTTATCCTGGGGTTTCTGAGGCTCTGAGATTTGCAAGCTCAAAGATATATATCGTTACCACGAAACAGGTAATTTATACATCTGCGGAAGAAAGCCTAAATTAACCAAAATTTTGAAGCCGAGCCCCTGGCTGTGAAGTGTGGAGCATTTATAGGAAATAAAAGGGGACCTATCAGTTGTCACTCATCTTCTACAATTACTTGATTGCTTCTTTTCATAACTTATTTCAGTGATAATTTGCTTACATTTGTCTCTTTTGTTTGTTCCTACTCAGAGCCGATTTGCAGACGTACTGCTTCGAGAGCTTGCTGGGGTAATTATACCACCTGAGAGAATATATGGTCTTGGAACTGGGTAAGAATAGAGGTGATTAGTAATGCTTGAAATTCAGCATAGTAGTCGACTCTTTCTAAAAGTGGTTACGTGAGTTCCTAGTCCATTATTTTGCTCATTTGTTTCCCCAAAAACCGTTGAAACTCCTCCAGACCAAAGGTGGAAGTGCTGAAGCAGCTCCAGAAGCTACCAGAACATCAGGGACTTACTCTACAGTACGGATTTTATCTCGTGTCTAGCTTTTTTTTTTGCAAAAGTCATATGTCGGAGATTGTAGTAATTTCAGCAAGCTGCTTATAGTTTACATTGCCTATGACATTATCATTGGCAAATTTTTGGGTGAGTTTGGTCTGACAAATTTGCACAACTTGCACAGCTTTGTTGAAGACCGACTTGCTACTCTGAAGAATGTTATCAAAGAGCCAGAATTAGACGGTTGGAACTTGTACTTAGGTAAAGCTTTTGCCGTTGCATTGTGCTTCAAACCATCGAAAATTGGCCCCATTATAACTTGAAAGTGGGCATACTTCAGTATCTTATTTTCTTAGTGCATCTAATTATAGTTTTTTCCCCAATGTCATGTTTATTTATTTCATCAGGAGATTGGGGCTATAACACCCAGAAAGAAAGGGAAGAAGCAGGAAACATCCCCCGAATTCGCGTGCTTCAGCTTTCAGAATTCAGTAAGAAGCTAAAATAGATATCGTGTTTGATTCTTCAGAATTTGTTTTCAAATTACAATATGCTTGCTCAGCAAACGCATTAATAGCCTGAGCTTTCATTAAACTTCCAATGCCCGAAGGAAATTTTTCGATACACATTGCCTTTCCTTTTATTCCAGTGCAAATAATTTCGTTGCTCAGTACTCAGTACACATAACTGCTGTCATAAAGTTACATTTGTCTCTATTTATGTCATTTCTACAGAATCCAGTATGCATATAGAGAGAAATTTTGCTGAAAGCATTCAATTTAGTTATTGCTTGATACTTGTCCCTAGAAACACAAGGAAGTTCACTACTTAGGAGTAAAGTTCCTGCAGGTTCTGGGCCAATATATGTTACATGCGCCTGGAGTTTATGCTCCGGGATATTTGCTATTGAACAATCACACTATTTGAAGCACAAACTTCAGGAGCACGTATAAATTGCCGTTCTAGGCTAGATAGCTGTAGCTATCGCCCTATTTAGATCTGGATAACTTCCTCCCATTTAGAATTCGACCACAGTGCATGTTTTTATTCCTCTTTTGAATGACTTTTAGGGCTTTCGAGCTATAGTTCAACCTTCATATCGTTGTCAGAAATAGCACCATTAGCGTTTTCTTTCTCTTTACTTAGCTTCTCTAGAATTTCCTCCACTGTAGGATTTCCCGGTCTGCCATAAATCTGTTCCCCTATCTTGATCTCATACACTTCCGGTTGTTCCAATAAGAAGTCCTTCACCTAGAAGGATTGAGATTAGGAATTGCCTTGACACTCAAATCATGCGGTTGAGGCTTGTGGTTTGAAGAAAAGTAAACCGAGTTTCGTTATGGTTCATAATCATATTCTTAGGTATAGTAAGTACATTGTGTCAATACCAGCATTAGATATTGTTCAAGTGTGGAAGTGAATTTCCTAGACAAACTTACCCAACTCCCAAATTAGTATTTGATCTTAGAAACTCAACTGCTGACATGATAATTAGGGGACCCATACCTCATCGACATCTCCAGCTGATCTTACAGCAAACATCATTGTGCCGAGATTGACGCCTGAGAACTTCACCTCTATACCTCCCGTTAGGAGAAGGTCAGCCCATTTCACAGCCATCTTGAAGAGGGCATCCTGACAAGGAGCAATCCAAAGGTAAAGGTCACTATAGTGATCCATCAGCGATGCCTAAGAATACGGAAAGAGAAAACAGTCATGTTCTTCATGCTACGTATTTGTTGCACTATATCTTTGGTCTATATGAACCAGTCTCTCTGAATTTTTCAATTTAGGGGTATACATTATATATATAACTTTTCATTTCATCTTTCCACTTTCTGGGAAAAGGAAGACAATAGAATTTAACTCTCAATAGGGATTCTTATGATTTGCAATAATTTTTGCTTTTTTTTTCATTTATTTTTCTCCTAAAAACCTTCATGTACCTCAGCTAGGACTGATTGCTGGGAAAGATATGTTATTTGGTACTCGTACATTTTTTTTTTTGGGCAAGATCATATGTAGGATTCTAAAAGGATGTTTTTTGAACAGTTTGGGGAATGGAAACCGAACTTCCTTTTGGTTCTCCCAAACATCCCACCCCACTTTACTTTTTGCAGCATCACGTTCGGGGTATTGGATTTGGATATTTGTTACACCGTAGTTCAAATTTTCATGGTGAATAATCATGTAATGCATCGTCAAACCTAGAAACCTAGTGATCATCATAAGCAAAGATTCGCGAACAAAGAGAAGGAAATCAGGTGAGAAATTTGAGGGCACCGGCGATCTTGGGAAGTCTACTCCAAGCTTAACAAAGCCGACCACGGGCCCAATCTGGGGCTTCTTCATCTCTTCATCATCGGACACATAATCGAGGTCATCGGAGATGTGATCTTTTCCGGCATCGGCACATCTCGGGATTTGGATTCTGACATTGTGAGTGAAAAGGAAAATGAAGAGGAGGATAAAGAGAGAAGAACAAAATGTGTTGTTTTGGGTAATCATGGTTCTTCGGCTCGTCCGGTGAAGGTTGTTACAAGTTAGGGATATTTATTTGTTTATATTTATATCTTTTGATGGTTATTTGATTTGAATTTGTTAATCTTATACAACATTACATCGTTCTCATTTTTTTTATAAAAAAAAATATTTTTATGCAATGTCAAGTATAAATATTTATGTCTCCCATCCTCCAAGGTAAAGAAAATACAGATCCAAAAGGTACAAATATAAACAAGTAAATATCCCTAACTTGTATAAAAATGAGAAGGATTAAACAGAAAATATATATTTATACATTTGTTCAAATCACATATATGGTTCATCGTTTAACATTGGATGAGTATAAATATATATAATTTAATTACGTCATACTTCACGGTGGGCTACCAGCATGTGGATCATGACCCTTGGTGCACAGAGCATGGATATTACTATTTCTGGCGCTCCTTTGCTCCATCATCTTCTGCGGCCCAGATCCGCAGCCTAACAAAGGGGGATGCGCTTACATTTCAAAAAAATTAAAAAAAGTTTATTCATAATTTAGAACTTGTATGTTCATTAAGTACGATGGGAAATAACAACTGATGGGATTCAACCACACAATTTTTACAAATGAAAAATATTTTGCTTTCACCTCATTGACAGTCTTTGTTATTTAAATAAGTCTATAGTTCATTCTACTAGTTAAAATAATTGGTCCAATCATGCCTTAATTGCTTGTGATATATTGTTTTGGCTTTGTAATTACAGTCAAAATTTACTTCTCGCACCCTTTGATTTCATATGCATTCATTTTTCATTTACATTTATGAAGAATGTAAACTTTTTTACAAAATTTACTTCTCGCACCCTTTGATTTCATATGCACCCTTTAAAAACACCGTTCTTTTGTGCGTTGCGTTTGCGTTGCGGTTAGTTGCGGTAAGTTGCGGTAAGTTGCGGTGGAAATAGTAAAAAGGTAATGGTAATTTGTAGTATATTATGGTATGTTGCGGTAACTTGCGTTGCGGTTAGTTACGTTAACGCACAAAAGAATTAGTCTATTTGTTAAGCCTTTCTACATAATAACCTAAACTACAAGTACTTTGCGCAGAAAAATATAATTTTTTATCATCGTGAAAACAAAAAAGTGAACAAAAGAGAGGGCAATAAATAATAAAGGGTTAATGTTTTATTTTACAAGCAATTTTTGGAGGTTAATTTGAATGTTTTTTTGGCAGCGGAAATAGTAAGAAACAAAAATAAAGATAATATTACTGACTTTCTGGAGTGTGGTGCGGCGGGTAAATAAGAAATAGATAGAGAATATATAATCCCTGCTTAAGTAGAAAAGGTGATGATGATGATAATAATAAACTTGAAGTTCTTGATTACAGATGATGATCTTGAACCCAAATGAATACTCCAATCTTGAGGAACAAAACAATAATGACAACCCAAAGAAAGATAACGAGAATCTTGAACATCAAGGAGCTGGATATGACATTGGATAAAGGAGATTCCACCTCCAAGACTTAACATCCCACCATGATTAGATAAAGGAATGTCCACTATTAATCCATAAAGAAATGACTTGCAACACCACCATTAACTAATGGATAAGTTAAATAAGATTTTAAAGAGGGGAGAAAGCATCAAGTCTTTCAATTACATTCATAATCAAAGTCATCAAAAAGTCCATTACAAAATATTAACAAAAGCTATTTGTAGCAAGGAGGTTTTAGAACAAGAATAAAGTCCGGACAAGGGCGTCGCAGCCATGACGTCCATTTCTTGCACAAGGGAAAACTGGACTGGAAAGGTTGTCACGGGCGTGACCCATGACGTCACGGGCGTGACACATGACGTCACAGGCGTGACACTTGAGGTCACGATCGTGACATAGGCACCTGTCAAAAACTGGGCCAGGGGAGGATGTCACGAGCGTGACATCCTTCTGGGCAGATTTTCTGCCGAACGTCCACCCGCTCATAACTTCTTCGTCCAAACTCCGTTTTGGACCCATAATATATCGATGGAAATATCTCGGTGTCTACTTTGCCCAAAATTTGAGATCAATCGGAGTTTTATTGAAGGAGTGAGGATCGAAAGATTGAAGGCTTGCCCATTTCAGCTTTCTAGGTTTACCTATTTGTTTATTCTTGCTGAAAGATCTCCAAGCCCCTTTAAAGACCCAAAGTAGGTCCCGATGAAGACTCGTTGCTCCACCCCCATGGTCCGAGGTCCCACTTATAGTGGATGTCACACCCAACAATGACCCAAATATACCTCCAAGGTCTCGCGTCTACCTTAAAATGGACTCCACACCCAACCTTGAAGTGGTTTTGCTCATGTTTTTTAAAGGGAGTGCAGGAAGGCTTGGTGATCACGGATTTTTAAGCTCGGACCAAGTTTGTTAAAATCGGGATCCTAACTCGAATCCATGGGGCAGTTAGAATCGAAATTAACCCCATGTAGGATCGTGGAACGTGTGTAAATATTATAATCGTATCGAGGATTTTGGATCATAAAATCGGAGGATCGTAGATCAGGATCGGGATTTTAATAACTATGGCTCGGACCCTAGCCCAATACGGTTCACTTTCTAAGGTCGTGTTCTTTTATGCGGTATTTTGCGGAATGGTGTGGTGGGGTGTGGTGGAATTGTGGTAGGTTATTAGTATGTGGGGTAGGTGAGGAGAGAGAATGTAAAAAGTAGAGGAGAGAAGTGAGGAGAGAGAAAGGTGAGGAGAGAGAAAAGTAATTATTTGCGGTAAAATATGGTGGGTTATAGCAAATTGCGGTAGGTTGTGGCACAATAATTTGCCAACTGCAGAAAAGAACAGGGCCTA
The DNA here is from genome assembly GCA_029582165.1 of Portulaca oleracea. NCBI lineage: Eukaryota > Viridiplantae > Streptophyta > Magnoliopsida > Caryophyllales > Portulacaceae > Portulaca > Portulaca oleracea. The sequence goes on from CM055886.1 coordinate 31,780,146, forward strand.
AATCTAGATAGTTAGGCTATGATTTAAATCAATCTGACCTTGTGAAACTGTCAGACTCCACTCAAGACCCTCACAAAGTCTTCTTGCAAAGGAAAGCAGACTACCATAGTAACTACTAGAACAAACAAAATTTGGATGTTTTAGAATGGTGAGTTTTTTTAATGTTAAAATTAGAATGCATAAAGCGTTTTATATTAGGTGTGAACATGGCATAGTGATGATTTTTTTTCAACCTTGGAAGAATGTGTTGATTAGGGATGGCAACGGGGTGGATCGGGGACGGGGGAGTATATCCCCGTCCCCATCCCCATCCCCACGGATTCCCCAACCCCAACGGGGATTTTTTAAAAATTATCCAAAATCTAACCAAATTTTCATTGGACTCTTTTTTGAACATGTTCAAAATACAACGTATTTAACTTGCTCAAGCAATAATACATCAAAATCAAACAATAATACATCAACAAGTGTTATTCGAAAAAAAAATACAATAATACATCAATAAGTGTTATTCGGAAAAAAATATGGAATTATGGAGGAGAAGGAAAGCGAGTTTAGGTTAGGGTTTCTGACCTAAAATTCGAAAATTACTACTTTATCCTTGCTATTAATATATATATTAAATTAGAATAAAAGTTATTTGTAATTTTAAAATTTTCGTGGACCGGGATTCAGGGATGGGGACGGGGACGAGGACAGAGAATTTTTCCCAGCGGGGAAAATGGGACGGGGATGGGGAAAATGTTGTCCCCATCCCCGCCCCGTCCCCGAGCGGGTTTTGAAAAATCGTCCTCATCCTCGTCCCCGTCCCCGTCCCCATCCCCATCCCCATCCCCATCCCCAATGGGGGTGGGAATTTTTTCCCAGAGCGGGGCGGGGCCCCAGCGGGTTCGGGGATTCCCCGCCCCATTGTCATCCCTAGAGTTGACAAGTTATTATTGGTCCATATGTCAATAAAAAAATAAATTTAAAATACAAGCTGATTTGTAGTCTCTACGGGTGTATATAATTCGGGAAAAGTAAGGCCATATTCAATGGTGAGTTTAATACTGACATGACACGAGATGAGAACAGAATGAGGTTCTACAGGACATTAGTAGTGAGAATGAGACTTGACTTTGCAAGAATATCTCCATCAGTCTCGCGAAACGAGTCTGAAAGTGAGTTTAACTTACAAATATTTTAATTATATTCTTAGTCTCTTTCATCCTCCATCTCAATATTTATCAATACAATCTAATTAATTATATTATTAAGTAAAACACATTTATTGTTTTTTTTTTAAAAAATAATAAGAGTCAAAGTCATATTCACCATTAGAAAACTAACTAAATAAATAGACAAATATTAATCTCTCTTAGAGCAAATATAATAGCAATCCAAACTTTTGGAATGTAAGTGACGTCCACCCCTTCCACATCACCCATCAAGGTCATCATTCATACTTTTTATAATTTTATTTCATTTATTCTACAACAATAGAAACTCATTCGAGTCATTCTTACTTTTTCACTTTAACATATTTATAAAAAAAAAAACATATCATACTATTACCACATGTCAAAATATGATTGGTTGAAAAAAAATAAAAAATAAACACATGCACTCCTATAATGCAAAAGAGTTCTTGGAACTCATTCCTTGAAATTTAGTTCCTTACTACCTCCGTCCCAAATTAATTGTCATTTTGACAAAATTTTGACCGTTAATTACTCACAAATGACAATGAGTTACAATATGAAATTACCGTCATTAGAAAGATACTTTACTAAAAATTACAATGAATGTAATTTTATATTGTAACTCATTGTAATTTGTGAATAATTAATGGTCAAAATTTAGTCAAAGTGTCAATTAATTTGGGACGGAGGGAGTACTTCACTAAAACTCAACTCTCAACATGAGTTCCAACGCACAAAGTTTCACCATTACACTTGCTTTAAATGAGTCAAACTCAAGCTCACTGTTGCGGATACTCTAAATGTTGTTGGGTTTGAGTAAATTTGGGTTGTTTAAGTAAAAATAGATAGAAATAGATAATGTGTATTTTTAGAAGTATATATGAACATTTTATTAGATAGAAAATATAGAATTTCATAAGAGTAGATGAAGTTGAGTTGTGAGTAATTTATCCTTCATAGTACAAAAGGAACATGCCTAAATTTAATCATAATTTCCCATGTTAATTTAAATTATTATTTGGTTTCTGTTAAAAATATTTAACTGAAAAAATCCAAAATAGTTTTTTTTTTCAAGTTCCAGTTGTTTATTATTGTCTATTTTGCATTCAAGTAGAGGATATTTATTCCCATCAATAGAAAAAAAAGGTAGATATACCTTTCGACTCCCTTATGAAGACATATGAGGCATATACATAGTTGATAGTATAATTTTGAAGAAAATAATAATGATAATAAAAATATAACTTTGTCAACTTCTTAACCAATAACAGTTCTATAATCAAGTATGTTTATATTTTTGGTCCATAGTTTTATTTTTTGATTAAATTTTAATTTCCTATAAAAATATGTTCGATAGTAGCATTTGGGGTATCGTTTGTTTTTATGTCCACACCAAACTGTCATCACCAAAGAGGCGGTTGCCACTTCATTAAAGATGTGGTAGCCAAGTGACAACCACCCTATCATCTAACCCTCCCAATTCTTACCAAAATTTAAGTTTTGGTGGAAGCAAAAATTTTCCATTAAGTGAAACTGCGGGATTTATTGATCATGATAGGATGCCAATTAGCGAACCAAATTTACCTGGGATAAAACAAGAAAAAGTCAAAACTTTCATGGGAGAAATCTTGATGTTGGCTAAGGCAGCGCATTGAGTAATGTTTAACCTTTCACGTATAGTTGTCTAAAAGTATTCATCATCTGCCGTAACATTTCATATTTTGGTGAAGAAATACCATTTGAGAATTTTATATTTAGAAATCATTCATTTCTCTTAACATAAATTTATATTAATCAATTAACTCAACGTTAAATTTTTCGAGTACAATTTTCATTTGAATAGCTATCTACTATTCATTTCTTAAACTGCTATCTACTATGTATAAGCTATGCCATCTCAATATTTTTAAGTTCATCTAAAATATAAATTTTGTTATTAGTAAGGGCCTATAAAAAATAAATTGACTAATAAATTTTTTAAACAGTATATAAGCGTCATTAATTTTTGAAAGCATTGACTTATAAATTTTTTAAACATTTAACATTTTGTTAAGGGCCTATGAAAAATATGGATAAATTGAGTTGGGTAACTTTTTGCCTGAATTTATCAAAATTTATCAAAGTTAAATAACACAAAAAAATTAAATTTTACTACATTAGGGTAAATTTGACAAAAAATGCTAAAATTTTATCAAAACTTACCAAAAACTATCACAATTTTTAACTTTTACCAAATGTTGGGTTAATTGTGTGGAGCCCAAATTATTATTTTGGTGGGATGAATTTTGGAAAGCCAAAATTATGCTTGGTGGGCAAATTTCATATAATATTGAAGATCTTCCAAGATTGTGTTATTTAAGGAAAGATATTATATAAAGTGGAAAATATTATATTTGTTACCAAATTGTGATGGGGCAATCACATGGAAATATAATATTGCTTTGGAATATAGTATCAAATTATTAGGAAACACATGTTTTGGAAAGTTAATATTATTATTAACCACAATATTATGTTGTAGTCTTGACTATAAATAGGACCTAGATGTTAGGTTTATTGGTACAGCAATTAAGAGTGTTTCATCTTATACTACAAGAGATTGACCTGTAATCTCTGTGTTCCTGAGGGAGTTGTGTAAGGCTCATCTGTGAGTGTTGAGTTCTCAGGTTGTAACTCTAGGGAGGTTGTGAGAGATTGTGGAGGTCTGGGAATATCTGAAACACTGTTGTAATCCTCTGATAGTGCATCGTTCGTGGTTTTTTCCCGATTTGGGTTTTTCCACGTTAATTCCTTGTGTTGAATCTTTATTTATTTTTCGCCCTTATTATTGTTTGCCTGCTAACTACGTCCTGAGAATCCTAACAAGTGGTATCAGAGCTTTGGTTGGAGCGTGGTTGATCTGCAGACTGAGAAGCAATGGCGGGCGCTATTGTGAAGATTCCGGAATTCGATGGGAAAGACTACGCATGGTGGAGGATGCGCGTTGAGGATGTGCTCCGCCAAAGAAAAGTTGCATCTGCGATGGGTGATAAGCCAAAAGAGATGGAATGGAAGGATTGGGAAGAGCTTGATGGTCGGGCATTCAAGACGGCCAGTCGACGCTAGCTCTAACGCGTGGCTTTCAACGTCAAGATCGAAAACGACGAAAGACCGCCGAGGCCTTGCAAACACATATGAGAAACCTTCGGTGAACAAGGTATATGTGTTACGTCGTTTGTTTGAATTTAAGATGCAAGAGTCTGGTGATATGCATGATAGTATGAATGAGTTGAATATAATACTATCAAAGTTAACCTCTGTGGGATTTAATTTCGACGATGAGATGAACACTAACATACTATTGGCTACCCTACCTAAGTCTTGGGAAAATTTCGTGACTTCTGTAACTTCTTCAACTAAGAAGGATGAGAAATTGAAGTTTGGGGAAATTAGAGACTTTGTCCTGAATGAAAGTATTCGCAGGAAAGATTCCGATGTGCAGGTCTTCGGGGATGCTTTGGTATGTGGGTAGGAGAAATAGTGGGAGTTCGGGTCGGGGTCGATCAAAATCTAGAGGTCGAAACATGGAGCAAGTGTTGTGTTGGAACTGTGGTGATAGAGGTCATTTTCATAGGGATTGTCCCAAACCCAAGAAGAGCAGTCATAATGATCAGGACTCTATATATTCTGTTGAGGATTTTGGTGATGCCCTAACTGTTAGTGTTGACAAGTCAGAAGGGGGTTGGGTGATAGATTCGGGTGCTTCGTTTCATTCTTCGTCTAGCAAGGAAGCCTTTAGCAATTTTGTGAGTGGGAGGTTTGGCAGGGTTAGGCTTGCAAACGGTCACAACCTAAAGGTGCTAGGAAGAGGTGATGTGAACATTAAAACTTCTAAGGGTGGAACTTGGAGGTTGAAGAATGTTCGGTATGTCCCGGGTCTGACCAAGAACCTTGTATCTGTGAGTCAACTGGATGAGGAGGGGTTCACGACGAGATTTGAAGATGGTCATTGGAGGGTAACGAAAGGATCTCTGATAATTGCAAATGGCAGGAAAAAGGGGAAGCTATATTCTGTAATTGATAACTCTAACATGCCGGTTCATGCTCGTCAAAGGCGTGTTAGCTTCTCTGATGAGAGAAGGGTACCAGAAACGAGGAGGTTTCCGGTCGAGGCTACGGGAACGGATGGTCAGCCGAGGAACGCATCTAACCTGCACGAGAATTCGACAAGTTCAACACGAGGTAAAGTCCCAATCCAAAATTCCCCTAAGTTGTTGACGATGATGCGTATGTCGAAGTTGCAGGGGCGTGATCAGTTCAAGTGGGAGCCTGTTGCTAAAAGAGGAGTTGATGGGAGGTCAACTGGGACCTCTGTTGATCTTTGCTGAATAAGATCGAGATGAATGCACTAGAGGATTCCAAGACGAGTGGTGGTGGTGATGAACGACAAAGGCTACAATTTGGTCTCCAAGTGGGAGATTGTTGGGTTAATTGTGTGGAGCCCAAATTATTATTTTGGTGGGATGAATTTTGGAAAGCCAAAATTATGCTTGGTGGGCAAATTTCATATAATATTGAAGATCTTCCAAGATTGTGTTATTTAAGGAAAGATATTATATAAAGTGGTAAATATTATATTTGTTACCAAATTGTGATGGGGCAATCACATGGAAATATAATATTGCTTTGGAATATAGTATCAAATTATTAGGAAACACATGTTTTGGAAAGTTAATATTATTATTAACCACAATATTATGTTGTAGTCTTGACTATAAATAGGACCTAGGTGTTAGGTTTATTGGTACAGCAATTAAGAGTGTTTCATCTTATACCACAAGAGATTGACCTGTAATCTCTGTGTTCCTGAGGGAGTTGTGTAAGGCTCATCTGTGAGTGTTAAGTTCTTAGGTTGTAACTCTAGGGAGGTTGTGAGAGATTGTGGAGGTCTGGGAATCTCTGAAACACTGTTGTAATCCTTTGATAGTGCATCGTTCGTGGTTTTTTCCCGATTTGGGTTTTTCCACGTTAATTCCTTGTGTTGAATCTTTATTTATTTTTCGCCCTTATTACTGTTTGCCTGCTAACTGCGTCCTGAGAATCCTAACACCAAACTATTTTCTACCCATGAATTTATCACACCCTTGCGGATTGCAATTTATTAGGTGCACCGGAGCATATGCTGCAGTATCTATAATTGTTCACCCCCATATATTAGGTCATACATTCTAATTATTATAATAATTGTTCATTCGCAAATATTTGGAGCACCCGTTCTTAACGCTGGCAAAAAATCGAGTCCGAGTAAATTTGGGTCGGAAAAATTCGGTCAATATCAAAATTTAGACGAGAAATTCATGTCCGAACCCAATTTTATTTCGGTTCGGACAATTCGTACGAAGCTAAAATCGAGTTCGGACAATAGAAAAAAGAAAAATATATTTCCAAATATTCGGTCAATATCAAAATTTGGACGAAAAATCTATATTTCCAAACTCATTTTTTTCTGGGTCGAATAATTTAGATAATTCGAATCGGAAAAAAAATTGTCAGCTCTGCTAAATGCATGTAATACATGTTGGTTAGGGTGTAGGCTTTATTTTTGGTTTGGTTTGGTTTGACGGGAGATTTTACCTTTCACTCCTGGAAAGTAAAATGATACAGTAAATGAAAAAAAATCGCCACCCACCAAATCGGGCAAAAAAGAAAAACAAAAAAGAAATCCATAATCTTTCAATTAATTCGATTAATTAATTGTTAATCGAAAAATTTGCTCAAGTAATTTTCAGCGCAAACTCTCTCTCTCTCTCTCATCCTTCGATATCTTCTCTCTCTCATTCTGGCATCTTTCTCTCTCTTCGCTCTCTTTCTCTCTCTACAAATACAAATACAATTTCTTCTTCCTGTGTCTTCCTGCCCTCAAACTCACTTCTGCTCTGCAAAAATCTCCACTTTGGGAAACAAATTCCCCAGATCTTGCCTTTTTGATCCTGTCTGAACACCTTTTTTATGCAATCTGGCGGTGGCTCTCAGCAGGGCCCCGGCGCCGGCGCCACTGCCCACGGCCGGAGCCCCGCTTCCGCCGCCGCATCTCCGTCGTCCTCTTCGTCGGCGGTGTCCGCTCCTCATCACGTAGGGTTTGATTCGATTCAGCAGCAGCAGCAGCAGCAGCAACAGCAACAGCAACAGCAGCGCCAGGTTAGGGTTTACGGATTTTGCTTCAATGCCTTCCATTTTTTCGAGTTTGGTGCTTGGTTTGTGCTGTTTAGGTGGTGTAAGTTCATGATTTTGGTGATTGGTGCTCTTGTTGGGAGTGAATTGAGCTGAATTTTGTGATTAGGGGTGTTGATTAAGTACATTTTGGTTTTGGATTTGATGTGCTTGGAGGTTGGAGCTGGGTCTGTATTAGGGCTGAGATTTTGCCGTGCTATTTGGTTTGATCTTTTGTTGTTGACTTAACTGGTCTTTTTGGCTTGACTTGAATTTGTCTATATTCAATGAAATTCATGTGTGCAATAAACAAAAGTCGGCCAATTTCATTTTTTTAGGGGGCCCCGGGAGTGGGGGATTTCCTACTTTGACTGCTCTTCTGATTCTTATCTATTCAAATTTGGAAAATCCGACATGGTTATGAAGTTGAAATGGGAAGTGACTAGTGAGTGTGGTTTAACTTTGAAGTCAGAATTTTGATCTCCCCACTTTTCTTGGAACACCCCCCTGTAGTTTGCTTGAATATCTCTATATAGTTATGTGTGAATGTACTTTGACTGACTTGTTCCATGGGAGGTTCAGTGTAAAGCTTGTTAGCAAGCTCTAAGGTACTGTGTTTTGCAAACATTGTTTAGGGGATTATGATGATGAATGGAAATGTTTGTTTCTTAGTTCATTGAGATGGTAAAACCATCATTTATAAATGGTATAGCTGAACATAGTTTTGGTATGAATTATGAAAGGTTGTGGGTGTTGGTTGCAGTATGTTGTCTACACTGCTGCTTGCAAATGTAATGATCAATACTTTGTATTGAATCTGTGATCCCCCCCCCCCCAAAAAAAAAAAAGTACAATTTAATTGAAAGAATTGCTCCCTTTGGAATGTTCAATTCCCTTTTTTGTTTCTGCTATAATTTGGAACATCTGTGACTGATGCTACTTTCCATCAATGGGCAGCCTTGGCAAAGAAAAGTAACATCTCTTGCTTCATGCATTCTTCTCTATCAACTTTGACTCAGAGCTTTTGTCTTTTGCTAGCTTTATAATGCTTGGGTTGTTTTATCATCGTACAAGTCTTTTCTTTGATTATTGATGCTGTGTGTTCGCAAATATGTTGCTTGCTAGCATTGAGATGTGTATTGGGGCACACCCTCTGGATTTGGCGTGACTCGATTGTCTGTTGTGATCTCGTTTCAGTTTATTCACTGAATATGTGTCATGTTGAGGCTCTAATGTTCATACTGTCTTAACTACTCCTGTAGTCACTCCAGCACCAACTTTTGAGAAAAAGCGAAGGAAATGAAACCATTCTAGCCTTTCAAGCTGCTGGTGGTCTCCAGGGCATGGTTGGTGGGAACAATTTTGTTTCATCTCCTAGGCCATTGCAATTTCCAGGTCAAAATAAGAGCCATGTTCACGAGCATCAAGTCATGAACCCTATGCAGCAAGCTTATATGCAGTATGCTTTCCAGCAGAAGTCTGCATTGGGGATGCAAACTCAAGGGCAATCCAAGCTGGGAATGGCAGGGTCTTCATCTGGGAAGGATATGAAAGTACCAGACCTTGCTCAAATGCAGGCAATGATGTTACAGTCACCAGGATCATCTTCAAAGAAGCCCAGTGAGCCTTTTGGTGCCATTGACAGGCCTACAGAGCAAGGTCAGCAGGGGGGCTCTGATCATAGGAATGAATCGAAGCCTCCACTGATGCAGACAACAATGGGGCATCATCCGGGTGCTGGAAATATTATGAGGCCTGCTGTGCAAGTTCCCCATGTTCAAGGGATTCAACCGATGGGAAATAACAACCAGCTTGCCATGGCTGCACAGTTACAGGCTTGGGCACTGGAACGCAACATTGATTTGTCGCAACCTAATGTGATGGCACAGCTTATGCCTCTGATGCAGTCCAGGATGATGGCACAACAGAGGGCCAATGATGCTAATTCACAGTCTTCACCTGTTCCTTCAGCACAGAGGCAGCAGGTTACTTCTCCTCGTGCTAGTGAAAGTTCTCCTCATGCTAATTCATCAAGTGAGGTTTCTGGACAATCAGGCTCTACCAGAGCACGGCAGCAAACACCTATACCAGGCCCATTTGGCTCATCTTCGAATGCTGGTCTGGTGAGCAGTGGTAGCAATTTGCCAGCACAGTTCCCAGGGCATGGTAGAGAAAGTCAAGTGCCTTCAGGTCAGCCTGCAATGGTGGGCAATGGGATGCCTTCAATGCAGGCGTCACGGCCTCCCGTCAACTTAAATCAAGAAGCGCTGCAAATGCAGCATCTCAGGCAGTTGAATCGATCTTCTCCTCAACCAGCTGGTGCATCTAGCGATGGAGGCTCAGGAAGTCTTCCGCCTCAAGATCAGCCATCACCTCAGACTTCAAAACCGCAAACTGGGTTTACTAAACAGCAGTTGCACGTTTTGAAGGCACAAATACTTGCATTTAGACGCCTGAAGGTTTAAAATTCTATCCATCTACCGTCTGTTTGATCATTATGTTTCTAGTCTAAAGCTTGCCTCCTGTTGGGATGATATGAAATGTAACAGTCATACTAAACATTCATCTTTCATTTCTCGTGCCACTTTCACTTTGACTTTGGTTAACTGCTGTCAACATTGTGCATCTTAAATAGCTTATATTAGAGGACGTGCCACTGTTGAACTGTTAGTATGCAGTGCCTAGTATATGTTGCAACATTAGAGGACGTGCCACTTTGACTTTGGTTAACTGCTGTCAACATTTGGGGGGGGGGGTTGCTTTTGTATTTCATCTTCCGATTTTGGACAAGTATGTCGGATGCCTTTATATTAAAAGAAGACTGTTTTCTTCATGTTGAATAACTATGTGAAGTGTGCTAAATATGCCTACTGTCCTTTCTTTTGATTCCCATTGCAGAAAGGGGAGGGCACTCTTCCACAGGAACTGCTACGTGCCATTGCACCACCTCCTCTAGAGGTGCAGCTGCAACAGCAGCAGCCTGCTATTCCTGCTGGCCCCATAAGTCAGGATAAATTTTCTGTGAAGAGTACTGATGAAAGTCCAAAGACTATAGAATCTAGTGAGAAGGTTCCCCAGTCTTTGCCCCCAGCTATTGCAAAAAGTATCTCCAAAGAGGAAGCTCCTGTAAATGAGGAAAAGGCTGTTAGTTCATCAGCAAACGTGCCTGGTACAACATCTGTGGGTAGGGAGGCTTCTTCATCATCTGGAAAAGAAGATCAACAATCCACCCCAATTTCTGTTAAGCCTGAACAAGAAGTTGAGCACAACATACAGAAAGCTCCTGTCAGAAATGATTCGAGCGCAGACAGGGGAAAGTCTGTTGCAACACAAGCTGCCGTTAATGAAACTGCACAGGGCAAGAAACCCATGCAAGCAAGCCCCGTACATCAGTCAAAAGATGTTGGCCCTACCAGAAAGTATCATGGCCCACTATTTGATTTCCCCTGTTTTACCCGAAAACACGACTCTCTTGGGCCTGCAGTTATGTCTAACAACAATTTATCATTGGCCTATGATGTCAAAGATCTTCTTCTTGAGGAAGGCATGGAGGTACTAAACAATAAGAAGGCTGAGAACTTGAAGAAAATTGGCGGTTTGTTGGCAGTGAACTTAGAGAGGAAAAGGATCAGGCCAGATCTTGTTGTGCGGCTGCAAATTGAGGAAAAGAAGCTTAAGCTTTCAGAGCTTCAGGCTCGGCTGAGAGATCAAGTTGATCAACAGCAGCAAGAAATTATGGCCATGACCGATCGTGAATATAGGAAGTTTGTTCGTATATGCGAGCGGCAGCACTTGGAGCTGTCCCGGCAAGTTCAGGCTTCTCAGAGAGCTATGAGAGAAAAACAGCTTAAGTCCATATTTCAGTGGCGCAAGAAGCTTCTGGAGGCTCACTGGGCAATCCGTGATGCAAGAACCGCCAGGAACCGAGGTGTTGCAAAATATCATGAGAGGATGTTAAGGGAGTTCTCTAAGAGAAAGGACGACGACAGGAATAAAAGAATGGAGGCGTTGAAGAATAATGATGTTGAAAGATACAGGGAAATGCTTCTGGAGCAGCAGACAAGCATGCCAGGTGATGCTGCAGAAAGATATAATGTACTCTCAACATTTTTGACTCAAACGGAAGATTACCTTCAGAAACTTGGAGGTAAAATTACTGCTGCCAAAAATCAGCAAGAGGTTCAAGAGGCAGCCGCAGCTGCTGCAGCTGCTGCTCGTGCTCAGGCATGGTTTCTAGGCCCTGACCTTCTGAATTTCATACAATGTTTACGTTCAAGCTGCTCGCTCTACTTCTGGTCTATGTTTTGTTGGTATCTGGCAATTTTTTTTACATTATTTACTGAGTATTGTTTGTTATTTTGTTCTCTTCCGGCTTGTGGAACAAAAGGGTCTGTCAGAAGAGGAAGTCAGAGCTGCAGCAGCATGTGCTGGTGAGGAAGTTATGATAAGGAATCAATTTTCCGAAATGAATGCACCAAAGGATGGTTCATCAGTCAGCAAGTATGTTCATCTACATTGCTGGAAGCTTATTACTGTTTCCTGTTTATTTATTTTGAAGACTTGAAGTGGGTCTATTTAATGCTTGAATAGTTTCTAGTTCTATTTTTTTTTTCTTTTTCCATCTAATCTGCATCTAGACAAATAGATTGTCTTAGTGTGATCCAATCACATGGATCCTGTGCCATTTATGTATACTGACTTCTGGATGTTAGTTCTCATCCGGGGCAGCTCTTTTTGGTAAATGTCCCATATTATTTGAGTACTTTGACATTAATTAGTATATCAATGAATATTGCAGGTACTACAGTCTTGCACATGCTATAAATGAAAGAGTTGTGAGACAGCCTTCTATGTTAAGAGCTGGAACTCTGCGAGATTATCAGCTTGTAAGTTCTGTTAGGGATGAACTGCTGTTTACTAAAGATTATTTCGGGTTTGTCGCATTGATTTTCAACTAACATAATCATGATGTCTAAATTTGTAGGTTGGTTTGCAGTGGATGCTTTCTTTATATAACAACAAGTTAAATGGGATTTTGGCAGATGAAATGGGTCTTGGAAAGACTGTGCAGGTGAACTGCTGTTTCTTGCTGCCCTCACCATAGAAAACCATGTTTTAGATGTGAAAACACTTGATTGGAACTGCAATTGGTTGGCGTTCTGTTAGTTGTAAACACTGAACAGCGGAAAAGGAGTTATGAAGCAAAGCCTCTTCATGATCTTATGACCGCTAACTGTGTGCTTCCATCTGCAGGTGATGGCATTGATTGCTTACTTGATGGAGTTTAAAGGAAATTATGGTCCTCACCTAATTATAGTTCCAAATGCTGTCCTGGTGAATTGGAAGGTTTGTACCTACTCTTTTCGTTGTACCTAGATGGTTAGTGTTTGCTCTTGCTGACTGTGCTTGGTATTTTGGCAGAGTGAATTACATACTTGGCTGCCATCTGTATCCTGTATTTACTATGTTGGTGGGAAGGAGCAAAGATCCAAATTGTTTTCCCAGGTAAGCATCAAGGATTTTACTAGTTCTTTATGTATGCAAATTTGATGAACTTTCATTATGCTAACATCATGTTTGTAATTTTTCAGGAAGTTTGTGCGATGAAGTTTAATGTTCTTGTGACAACCTATGAGTTCATCATGTATGATCGATCTAAGCTGTCTAAAGTTGATTGGAAGTACATCATTATTGATGAGGCACAAAGAATGAAGGACAGAGAATCTGTTCTGGCTCGTGATTTGGACAGATACCGGTGTCAAAGGCGTCTTTTGCTGACAGGAACACCTTTGCAGGTTTGTCAAAAGATGTTCATATATTTCAAACACCATTTGTTTAATTTTGTGACTATTTCTCTGAAATTGTGACATTTTGGTCAGGTTAAGTATGCTAGCTTCTCAAGTTCTCGTGCAAATTACGATATGCAATGCCCATGTTGGGAAATCCTGTTAATGTTAACATGTTGAGGGCTCTATCTGTGTTTTCATCCCTTTCATATTATATTCTTTGTTTATGGAAAAAGAAGGCTGTTGACAATTACTCTGAAATCTATGATTTGCTTCTCATGTTTGTAGTTGTGGAAGTGGGTTTTTGACTTCTTGATTATGATGGTCAGTGTCTGTAGTTTGATTGTAAATTGTGCTTGTGTTTCTAGTGGCTAAATAAGAGGTAAATAGTGTTTGCTGGTTGCCACAGTTTTTGATGCGACAAATTCTAGCTTCATGCTCCCCCACTCCCCCTCGGTGCTTTTGGGTATTTCCATGAGTGGGCATCTCACGATGGATGTTGCTATCTTGTAGAATGATTTGAAGGAACTCTGGTCTCTACTAAATCTCCTTCTTCCTGAAGTATTTGATAATCGCAAAGCATTCCACGATTGGTTCTCACAACCGTTTCAAAGAGAAGGTCCTTCACATAACGCAGAGGATGATTGGCTTGAGACTGAAAAGAAGGTTATCATCATCCATAGGCTGCATCAGATTTTGGAGCCATTTATGCTTAGACGTCGTGTTGAAGACGTTGAAGGCTCCCTTCCACCCAAGGTATACCGTTTTGTCATTCCTTCAGTTCCTTTAGATAATTGTTACTTCCCATGTCTGGCTTTTTGAAAAGCTATAATCTTGGTTGCAGGTGTCGATTGTCCTCAAATGTAAGATGTCGGCTATGCAGGGTGCTATATATGATTGGGTTAAAGCCACGGGTACACTTAGAGTGGACCCAGAGGATGAGAAGCTCAGGATTCAAAAGAATCCTTATTACCAGGCTAGAACGTTCAAAACTTTGAACAATAGGTGCATGGAGCTCCGTAAAGTCTGTAATCACCCTTTGCTTAACTACCCGTATTTTAATGACTTTTCAAAGGATTTCCTTGTGAGATCATGCGGGAAATTATGGATCCTGGATAGAATCCTCATAAAACTCCAGAGGTCTGGGCATCGTGTGCTTCTCTTTAGTACCATGACTAAGCTTCTTGACATCTTAGAAGAATATCTACAATGGAGGCGGCTTGTTTACCGAAGAATTGATGGTACTACGAGCTTAGAAGACCGTGAATCAGCCATAGTAGACTTCAACGATCCAGACTCAGAGTGCTTCATCTTTCTGCTGAGTATTCGGGCTGCTGGACGTGGTCTAAACCTTCAAACTGCAGACACAGTTATCATATATGATCCCGATCCAAACCCTAAAAATGAGGAACAGGCGGTTGCCAGAGCTCATCGTATTGGACAAACTAGGGAAGTGAAAGTCATTTACATGGAGGCAGTTGTTGACAAGATATCAAGTCATCAAAAAGAAGACGAGTTCAGGAGTGGGGGAGCAGTTGACTCGGAAGATGATCTCGCAGGAAAGGATCGGTATATGGGATCAATCGAAAGTCTTATACGGAATAATATTCAGCAGTATAAAATTGACATGGCAGATGAAGTAATTAACGCTGGGCGTTTTGATCAGAGAACCACACATGAGGAGAGGCGACTGACATTGGAGTCACTGTTACATGATGAGGAGAGGTATCAGGAGACAGTCCATGATGTCCCCTCTCTGCAGGAAGTAAACCGAATGATTGCACGAAGTGAAGAAGAAGTCGAGCTGTATGATCAAATGGATGAAGAATTAGATTGGATCGAAGAGATGACTAGGTATGACCAGGTACCTGAGTGGCTTCGTGCCAGTACAAAGGATGTCAATGGTGCTATTGCTTCCCTGTCCAAGAAGCCCTCAAAGGATATACTGAGCAGCACTGTTCAAGTGGAGCCCCTTGACAATGAGAGGAGAAGGGGCCGCCACAAAGGGAAGTACACTGAATTGGATGATGAGATTGGCGAATCATCGGATGCTAGTTCTGAAGATAGAAATGGCTATTCGAATAATGAGGAAGGTGAAATTGGAGAGTATGAAGATGAAGAAGAGGGTGGAACAACTGCTGCCAATAAAGAACAGTCAGAAGAGGAAGGTCCTCTTTGTAACGGTGGTTATGATTATCCTCGAACTAGTGGAGCTACCAGAACTGGTGGTCATATGGTTGAAGAACCCGGGTCCCCTGAGTCATCCTCTGATAGTCGTAGAATGACAAGAATGGTCTCGCCATCTGTATCCTCTCAGAAGTTTGCTACTCTATCGGCTATTGATGCCAGGCCAAGTTCTGGTTCAAAAAAATTGGTATGTTCAGATCATTTTTCCCCACAGTATCTACCTTATCTAAAAGAAGGGATTTTCCATTTGGTGGCCCTGTGTTTTTATACATTCCATTAGGTCCACTTTGTAAATACACTTTTTCGTCAGCTAAAAAACTTTCACTTTCCGAGTACTGCACCTCTGAAATTCATCAATATATTTCGTGAATAATAAGAGTTAAATTTTACTCCAATTTAAAAATAAATAAATAAGTTGTCTTTTTTTTGGGTTTCGTTTTGACCTTTTCATTTGTTTTTTGATTTTTGATATTAGTTTATCCGCATAATTTTTGAGTGAGGCATGTGCCAAGTTGACTCCTTTTATTCACATGAATTTATTAGATTTTAGAGGTCCATTAGTTGGAAAGTACAAGTTAAAAATTTTATCAAATGGAAAGTGTAAAAACACAGGTGTACAGTGTGGGAAGTGAATTTAAAAAGACCAAATGGAAAATCCCCCCCCTCCAAATAATAATAATCCTGCAGTATGTATGCTTTTGCCTTATAATTTAACTTTTTTGTATTCATGTTTCTAGTCTGATGAGCTTGAAGAAGGGGAAATTGCTGGATCTGGAGATTCACATTTGGATATCCAGCGATCAGGAAGCTGGAATCATGAGCGCGAAGAGGGTGAAGATGAGCAGGTGCTGCAACCCAAAATCAAAAGAAAGCGTAGTATAAGACTTCGCCCTCGGCCTACCATGGAAAGGCCAGAAGACAGGTACAGCAACGAGAAGCCTTCTCTTCAACGTGGAGACTCATCGCAATCTCAGTTCTTAGCAGACAAAAAATTTGGAGCTCAACTTAGGGTTGAATCAGAGTCCAAGTTTGGAGAGGCTGCTGCTTTTAAGCAGGATCAAAGTGATAATATGTCTTTGAAAACTCGCCGTAACTTACCTTCACAAAGAACAGGAAGCACATCAAAGCTGCATTCTCATGCAAAACCTGGCCGGCCTAGTAAGGCCCCCCCACCGGACGAAGCTGGTGACAACTCCAGGGACAGTTGGGAGGATAAAGATATCAACACTGGAGGTTCCAATTATGCAACTAAGATGTCTGATGTCGTCCAGAGAAAGGTAAGCTTTAGTTGGGGAACCTTGGGATCTTTTTCATGTTCTGATGTTCATACCCTGCTTCCAGATGTGGAGTTTGTCAGCAATACGTTGGTGATGCTATCACTCTGCCTTCTGCCTTGGTTTTGAGTTGTGACTATGAGTAGGGCTGAGCAATGGGTTGGGTCCCCATAGGGTGAAGAGGGTCGGGCCAAATAAAATGAGGTTGCTAACGCCTCTGGTCATTAGTGGGCCATCAGTTTAGCATTGTTAAAGGGTCGGTGAACGGGCTAAAAAAAAGTACAAATACACCTCATATTAAATTTAGGGTCAAAACAGGTCGCCTCTGGGCTTACCCTTACTTTTGCTTAGAGAACCCGAGCGGGCCCACAACTTCAATGGGCCGATCATGATATAACCCAACCCGGCAGGTTGCCTACTCCTTGGGAGCAATAATGTTCCCCTGCTTATGCTAGTGGCTGAGTTGCATATTTGTCTACTTTATGTATTTAATCATTAAAAAATGACCAAAAGTTTGTGACATCAATTGTGTTCATTGATGATATTTGGTTCACGAGTTTGTTATTTGAGATAAGTGCCGCGTGCATGTGTTCAATTAGATTGGAATCTTCTATTCTCAGTCCCCTTAGCTGAAGGGCTCCTAAACAGTCCATTGGTGATGCCTGTACTCATAATGGAGTCGTATTTCGTGATGGTTCTATGCGTGTTATAATTTGATTCTTTTCTTATCCGCAGTGCAAGAATGTAATTAACAAAGTTCAAAGGAGGATAGACAAGGAAGGTCATCAAATAGTACCGCTGCTGACTGATTTGTGGAAAAGGACTGAAAGCTCTGGTTTTACAAATGGGCCAGGATCCAAACTTTTGGATTTGCGTAAGATTGATCATCGAATTGATAGGCTTCAGTACAACGGAATTATGGAGTTTGTTAGTGATGTACAGTTGATGTTGAAAAGTGCAGTTCAGTATTATGGTTTTTCACATGAGGTATGTCTCTCTTAGCTATATTCTTTGGATTTTGCAT
The DNA here is from genome assembly GCA_029582165.1 of Portulaca oleracea. Taxonomy (NCBI): domain Eukaryota; kingdom Viridiplantae; phylum Streptophyta; class Magnoliopsida; order Caryophyllales; family Portulacaceae; genus Portulaca; species Portulaca oleracea. Next base: position 31,797,787 of record CM055886.1, read on the forward strand.
GCACCTTGTAAGTTACAGTTACAGTGTACGGTTCAGTTTATTTGGTTCCCCTTAGTAGTTTAAGCTGATTAAAATACAAAATTCTCATATGGTATTTATCGGATGGCGTGGATGCCTTCTGTCAGAAAGAGTTGTCATTGTACAAATTTGCCTGTGAAATGTAAAATTCTTTTGGATGAAGTCTGATCGATGTTTCTTAGATGGGCACAAGCTAGCCCCAGGCACTGAGATGATGAATATCTATTGTCAGGTCACTTTGGTTGTTTTTGGATTAGGATTAACTCTTATTAGTATTGTTGAGAGTCCAAAACACCCCCCCCCTCTCCCAAAACAGAAAAGAAAAAAAGAAAAAGAAAAAAAAAACCCAATGTGTATTTATACTGAGACAGGTTACACTTGATGAGCCACTTTCAATACATAAGCAGGGTTGCTTATTCGGTTCCTCCGATCATCGGATTTGCAGGTTAGATGTGAAGCAAGGAAGGTGCACGACCTGTTTTTTGACATCCTGAAGATGTCTTTCCCCGACATTGATTTCCAGGAGACCAAGAACTCTGTCTCCTTCTCTGGCCCAACCGGTGCATCCACTTCCAGCGCTCTCAGATCATCAACACCTGCTGCTGCAGCTGCCGCTGCGTCCCAGGCCCGAAAGCACAGGCTCATGAACGACGTTGAACGTGACATGAGCCCGTCTCCGAGGCAGCCATTCAGGGGCCCACCCCCACCTAACGAGGACTCGAGGACCCGGTCCAACCTACCCTTGAAGGAGTCCCGGTTCGGTGGGACCCGGGAGCAGGGCCCCAAGCAGCACGAGGCTCACCCAGGCGAATTGGTCACTTGCAAGAAGAAGAGGAAAGACCGGGAGAAGCCCGGGGGCGTCATCACTCGGTCCGGGTCATCTGGGCCCGTGTCCCCTCCCAGCATGGGCCGGCCCATCAGAAGCCCAGGTACCGTGTCCACCCCGAGGGAAACCCGAGCAGCAGCAAGTCAGCAGCAGGTTTGGGCGAACCAGTCCGGTAATGGCAGCAGCAGTGGGGGCGACGTCAGCTGGGCAAACCCTGTAAAGAGGTCAAGAACAGATGCTGGAAAGAGGAGGCCGAGTATATTGTGATGGATGGTCTGACAGTCAGCAGTCACATTGTTTGTTGGGTGGAAATGAAAACCCTGAAAAACATGAACAAAGATAGATTTGTTGCAGAGAAACGCGATAGCCTATAGCCGTGTGTAGGCAGGTATAGTAGGGTAATTTAGGTCTGTAAAAGCTCAGTTCACTAAACTGCTATCACCCCCCCCCCCCTTTCCCAAAAAGAAAAAGAGACTGAAAACATGACATAAAAGTGAGCAGAGCATTTGGCCCCCCCCATTGTATATGTACTGTTCACAGCAGATTTGAGTGGATTCACAGTAGTCTACTAATTCAGTTAAGAGGATGTTCCCCTTGAAGATTGAAGTTTGCACCCTGTGTCATGGTCAGCTGTACAGATATTGTTCTTTGGATTGACAATTCTTTTCAATCCAATCCAATCCAACCTTACACAATTCCCAAAAAAAATTCTCTAAAAACACAATTCTCCAAAAATGTATCATAATTTATCCAATTCAATCCAATCCAATCCAACCAATCCATCCAAACTTCATTTTATCCAATCCAAATAACAGGAATATCCAATCCAAAAAATGTATCATAATTTATCCAATTCAACCCGCTGACTAGTATTTACCCAAATCAGATATATGTCCGAACTGAAACCCGTCGACCGACTGAATTGACAGGTCTAGATATATATGAATTATGAGACTTTTTAAACTGATGATTTTGGCTGGGGGTATTGGATTAAAAATAAAAACACTTTAACATAATAAATTTAGTCTTCCAACCCCAAAAATTTAAAATTTGATCCAAACATAACTGTTTGCCTTTTTTCTAATTCCTCTCAGTATTCTCTCTCCTTCGTTATCTTCTGTAGACCCCAATCAGCATTTCGAAGCCGGAAATCAATTTCGGTTTAGTACGAGTAAATAGGTTAAAAGTTTGGAATATTTTCAGCCAAAAAGTGAGTTTGGATTATTTTCAGCCAATGACATCCGACTTCGGATTATTTTTAGCCAAAAACCCAATCCAAATGGTATGAAAGCAGATGAATTTTCACAAATGTGCATAAATACTAACATTTATTTACAGAAGCATGCATTCAACAAAACCTAACATGCTATGGATTATGCCCATACATAGCCCACAATAAGCCCCAGCAGTCTTAAAGTCCTTACACTGGAGGAGCCCAGGGCTGATATTTAATTTAACCAAAGATCTAAGGACCCAATTCATGTACAAATACGGCCGCGAATACCGAGGGTGAACTATGGATCGGCTTGACCCACCATTCCTTCATCGCTGGAGGTATATTTTTCGTCGTCGCTAAGCTCCTCGTCGTCATCGCTAGGATCTTCTTCTTCCTGGGCAGCTCCTGCATCCTCTGGTTTTGCATACTTCTCGCGGTATTCTGGAACATTTAATACATAACATAAGCCATCATATGGTTCAATCGGTTGATGATACTGTCGAGGATAACACTCTTTGATTTCATTTCAGGCATTTATAAAAATTGACAACTATAGAGTTTTTCGATTTTATTCAGAAAATCGAAGTACACATGATAACCACCTACGAAGATTCTGGGGGAATTCAGTACACAAAACTAGCAAAAACAACAAGGCATCAGGTAACACCCTCCAATATGAAACTAGTAACAAACTTCTGGTTAGCTTTCACTTCTCAGCTGGGTCAAACACATTTTTTTCTAGGACAACTTCCTCACAGATGGATTCACTCTTCAAACAGGACAGAACCAAAACTAATTGATTATTATGCTTCAAATCTAATTTGAGCGAAATGCAACCTAGTGGTCTCTATGTGCGTGTCGTGAAAGTTTCGAAAATTAGAGGCTGCAACCGAATTCTACAACATGTAACCCCCTGGACGTATCTCAGAAGAATGTGATGTGTTTGTGATAACAAATGAGCAATTGTGATAGCCAAAAAAACCGAAAGCAAACCTAAACTATGTCACCTATCAAAACACTTGTAAATCAGGAGGATATTCATCAAGAGAGGTGCAGATTATATTTACCTTTTACCCTTTGGTCATATGCAGCCCGGTCGCGCATCATCAAAGCAGCAGCCTCCCCATTCAAAGGGTCGGAAGGGTTCGGGTACAAAAGAAGTTGTGGGAGGAACACCTCGAAAACATTTACTAAATCTGGAGACATGAGCTTTGTTTTGTAAGTAAGACCAATTGCATGATCAACCACCAACAAGCTATTACTAACTTTTTGAACCAATTATAGCTAGGGGGCTTCACTTTACCAAACATGGGGCTCCAAATCTGATTAATCACATCCAGACAAACCGACCCTGACCTGAAAAATGGATCACCCACAACAAACATGGTTAATTCGTTTCTGATGAGTGCTGAGCAATGCTGATTAGATGAGTTTTGATCGATGTTGAATACTGATCATAAGTACTTACGACAAGTTGAAAAGAATACACACTAAATTGTGAAAGTGCGGCATTAAGATCTTGTAACTTACATCTCATCAACGTTGGGATGGTATATCTTGTTCACGAAACCTATAGATGGAGATTTATAAGGGTAAGCATCGGGGAGCTCGACTCTAATCCTCCATACACCTCCATGGTAGGGACCTGCAAACCATAACCCGATTCAACTATGAGCGGGAAATGAAATTGTGAAGGATACATGAGACATACAACTCATGTTTCACTACCATATCCACAAGCATAATATGGCTAAATGTAGTATATGTCTCAAACCAATCATTCTCAAACATTTCAAAGTCCAATACCCCAAAAAATCGTAAATTTTGTTGCTAAGCACCAATGTATGTAGGGTCTGATGTAACATTGTTACCCTTGTGTTCTTTTAGAAGGAAATAACCAATTTTTACCCAAAGTTAACCAACCCAATTTTTCCCTTCCCTTCTATTAGTTTTACCAAAACCAAGCCAATATTACCAACCCTACCTGTATCCACCCAAAATTACCAAACCTTACCTTACCTTCAAAAGAACCCTACCTAGATTATGAAACATTGTTGGTGTAAAATACCTTCAAAGAATCAAATCCCAAGGTGAATATGTCTCAACTCTCAAACATGAACTTCAGGAGGAAAAGACCCTCCAAAATCCAAGAGCATTTCCAAGTATGGCAACAACTAGATAATTAGCAAGAACTAACATGAGTCAGAAACTCATTTCTCAAACACCTATGATTCAAAATTAGCTAAACTTGCTGAACCAAGAACTACCAACCCACAATATAAACAGACAGCCACAAGCAATCAAGTTAATCTCATTTAAGAGAGGTAAAGGCAAAACTGCACTGAAGGACAGAAATTAATGACCCTAAAAATTTGAGAGAAAAGAAAAGATAAAGGATTATTACTGTCATTAGGTCCATGAAATTCCACATAGAACTCCTGCATGCCATCATTGATCATCTCCACCTTGTAATCACTCATCATTCTGCATCACCAAAAACAACCCATTAGCCCAAAACAAAAACCCAGAAAGGGGAGGAACAAAATTAGGGCAAAATCAGTGAACTGGACAGAAGGGTTCATCACAGTTTCATCAAATCCATCTCTCTCCTTTTGCTTGGGGAAGACATGGTTGGTTTGCTTTTGTTTTCCCTTCCCAAATTATCAACTTCTGGGTCTTTTTTCAGACAGAAAAAGATTGAGATTTTCCTATGTGCTGTGCTGCAGTTAGAAGCAAAGAATGGCTACAAACATCAGAGTGAAAACCAGGTGTAGTAGATGGGTAGGAAGGAGACTAGGACAGATATTAGAAGAAAAAAAAGTATAGGGCCCAAATTATTAATCAATAAAATGCAATGAATATCAGTAGTATTTGTCACAATATTCTAAAAAGGGTGGTTTCCCCTCTCAAGATTCTCTCTTTTTTACACCTCTATCACTTTTTCTCTCTGAAATGGGGTCAGTTGACAGTGGGTGACAGAAAACTACAAAAAAAATCTCAAAGATGATGAAGATCAGCAAAGAAAAGTGTCTTCATTCTCCATTAATCCTTAGCTAGGAACTTGCAGACACTTTGTGGAGGATTATTAGGGTTCTTTTCTAATTTAATATTAGTACAGATTAATGGGAGATAATTTTATCTAAACTGCATGATGTTTTTGTTTTGCAATTTAATATTAGTACAGATAACTCCATTATTACCTTGTCCTGTCAATTATGAGGACATGATGATGGTATGCTTGGTATGAGGTTGCTTTCAGTTTTTGCCATTTTGTTGAATGAGATAATTCATAATTGATTTGGCTTCTAGAATACATATGTTAAAAGTTTTTTTGTCGTTTTATTTTAGACAGCAATATATATTGTATGTTTTCGAAACACGTACTCCAGATATTTATAAATGAACAATCATTGTAATAGGAGTGAACAATCTAATATTTGTGATGAACAATCTAATATATGTATGTGAACAATCTCCTCGTGCACCTAATAAATTGCATTTAGACGGGGAATCAGGGATGCCACCTAAGATATTTTGGTATATCAAAATTGTGGACCTGTGGCTGTAATTAGTTTCAAACTTATAGATTCTTTTTTAATGTGTCGAGGTAGCACACCTCTTTTATTAATAATGTGAATCTTTTAGTTATGTCTAAAATGATGCATGAACTAAAACCTACAATGATTATATGTATTAAAGACATAGATAAAAACATGAATATTGAGGATTACAAGTTATAGTACTTGGATCATAAGCAAAATAAAAAATAAAAAATTATGTTACTTTTAAAAATTGAGTTGGGAATAATTTATTACATCACTAATGAACAAGGTCTAAGTTGTCCATATTTTTCTAACACTTTACAATTTTTGATTATGTAAATTAGTGCTGGTAAAATTTTGTCTAACTCAATTAACCAAATTTGTTCGATTCGGAAAAAATTGGTTTAATCTGAATTTGATTTTGACATTAATTGAATATATTCAGACACTATTTCTCTTTATTTATTGTCTAATCCCGATTTTGACCCGGATTTAGATACGTTTGAATTGTCCGACCCGGTCTAACCCCAAAGAAACGATTTTGGACATCAATTTCTCATCCGAATTGTAACATGAACCAAATTTAACCGATTCAAATTTATCCAAACCCAAATGTTTACGATTTCTAATGTAAACTATAGTTGCTGAAATTAAATTAAAAGAATCTCTAAAAGGTGCATTATCACAAACCTTATAGGAGAATGGTACAGGCACATACCAACTTTTGTGCAGTAATACGTCTTTCCACGTCAAATTGGATGGTTGATTGTTCATGTGACAAAAAAGGAAACCATCCAACACCGTCCTATACTAACTTTTGTATTAGAGTTTTTGTGTTTATAAAATCCTATGCTAGCAGTAGAGTTGGCAAAATTTTGTCCGACCCGGATTATTCGAATTGTCCGACCCGGAAAAGACCGGGTTTGGACATAGATTTTTCATCCGAATTTCGATATTGACCGAATATTCGGACATAAAATTTATATTTTTCTATTGTCCTAATCCGATTTTAACTTCGTTCGAATTGTCCGACCCGATCCGAAATAAAACCGGGTATGGACATGAATTTCTCGTCCGAATTTTGACATTTACCCGAACCTGAATTTTTGCTAGCACTAGCTAGTAGGATTTGTCCACGTTTATATTGATAGAGATAATTTGCCCATTAATGTAGTAGATCAAGAGTCCTTTCAAATTTCTTGTCTAATCTTGTAGTCTTAGCAATGAATTTTCTATCATACTGTATGAAGATTTTCTCCATTTTTTTGTGGGGTTGGTAAGATGCGGAAATGATGCGGTATGATGAAATTGTGGAAAGTGCGGTGAGACGTGGAATGATATCGTGAAATTTGTGGAAAATGTGGTAGGTGATGAGAGAGAATGTGAAAAGTAGAGGAGAAAAGTAATGATTGTAGTAAAGTGTGAAAAAATGTTGAGCAAAAAATTACTAAGGGGTACCCTAATTTTTTGTGAAATGTTTTTCTGGTACCCCAACTTTTAAAAACTAATTTTGGGGTACCCTAACTTTTAGAATTAGAAATAATTAGGTGAATTTCCGGTCAATAATTTGGATTCACCGGTGAGTTTTAGGCGGGAAATTGATTAAGTGTTTTTGTAGACGAAAATGTCTTTTGTTTTTGTGGACGAAGATGATTTGAATCAATCGGAATTTCGCCGGAAATTCACCTAGTAATTTCTAATCCTAAAAGTAAGGGTACCCCAAAATTACTTTTTAAAAGTTAGAGTACCAAAAAATTGTTTCTTCAAAAGTTAGGGTACCTCTAAGTAATTTTTTGAATGTTGAGTAATATGGTGATTTGTGGTATTGCACCGCACAGAAGAACATGGATCATTTAAGAGAATGACAACTTGAAATTATATGTTGTTTGCCTTGTTTTTTTTTGGATAAAATATTTAAAAAAATGAAGCAAATGAAGATAGTTGAATTCTAATAAAAATTCTTCTCAGTTTTTTTTCTCTATTAATGTAACTAATTTATAAATTTATCTTTTTTTCAGTTTATTAAACCAATTGCATTTTGCAAAACTTGACTTTCTTCATCATATCATATTTACAAGTTTTGTGATCCGTGCAATGCCCAAGTATTTTTGTAATATTTATATATTTTCACTAATTTTCATAATGTATCTATAATAGTTAATAATGTAAATTACAGTCAAATACTAAAATAATTGGGAAATTAGATTCTAAGAATCTCTATTTTAAAATTTTATATGCCTATAATTCTTACTTTGTTTTTGTATTTTGGTGGTCCGATAAAAATAAAAATTGTATTCTGGTGAGACATGACCAAGTGTATTTCCTAAGTATCATGGTAAATGTAGGAAATGGTATGCTCACCGTAAAATTTTTCCCAAGGTCAACTTACATCCAAATATGAGGACAATAAGTTAGCCCGAAAAAATTGACCATTTCCCCGGGATTTTGACCAACCAAACGCACCCTTAGGAAGAATTTCCCTTTGGGAGGCTAAGGGAATTTCTTTCCCAGCGAAAATTTCTCATGCCGGGAAATTTTTTTCTAAAATTCCTACCAAACGCTCCTTATATGAAACCACTATCATTAAATTAATAATAAAAAAATATTCACACAAAAATAAACCTACAGTTTTGGAAATATAGATCAATAACAAACAGTAATAAAATTATCATAATTTTAGATATAGTAAAAAGTCAAAAGTAGTTTGGGAGGGAGTGCATCCAACTTATAGACAGTAACAATGTTACAATATTTGAGCCATGAGCATCCCTTCCATGACATGAACCAAAAGCACAAACTGTTTCTCTATGAAACCAAATTTCCCAACTAGCTCTGGTTCTGCACTTTCAAGTCTGAAGCACACACACTTTACAGAATTCAAACATGGCACCTCTACTTGAATCTTCTGCTGCAAGGCATAGCAAATAGCCATTAGAATCAGTGCAGCTCAACAAAACAGAAACTGCATCAGCAGTTAATTTTTGCCACTCCAAGGCCTTCCTGGCTAGTTACATACTACATCAGGAAAACCTCCAACTCTCATTCGCCGTATCAAAACTGTGGTATGTGCATTGTGGTCCAATCATCTAGAGTAGGATTTCTTTTTAGTCGAACACACGAGGCGGGAAAAAATAGACAGAGAGGACGATTTGCTGAATCAAAATACCAAAATCAGCTGTTCTTCCCCTTCACCAATAATCAAGAAAGCTTTGCATCGATTCCAGCTTCATGTCCAAAAAGAGCCAAACTTTGATTCCCAATCCCATGACCTAACTAACACGGTATTCTGTTTCATCATCATCGCTGTCAATGTCACAGACGCTCATTCGATTCTGGCCCCCCCTACGTTGGAGCTTAAAGACATTGAAGTAGTAGTTCACCTGTTCCGGCTTGCTCTTGTTGGGTAAATCCTTGCGCAATTTATCCCAGAAACACTTGTTCTCCTTCACCACAGACCGGAATGTGTTCTCTTCTTCAGAAGTCCAAGACAGACTGCATTGCTCGCCCATCTTATGGAAGTTCCATGTGTAAAACAAAGGGCCCAATTCAAGCTTCGTCTTCTTCCTTCTCTCAGAAATATGAAACCTCACACAATCGCTTGAACCGGGATGTTGGCATGCACAAGCATCGACCCTCCCCTTTCCGATGGGGTCTCTTTCAATCAGGGAGTTTGAGTTATGTTGTCGTCTCCTCTCAAGAGGCCAGACTTTTGTGCCCAGCCATTTGGGGTCACTTTCAGCTGTCACTCCGGTCCACTCCGGGACTTCTGCCTGAAAAGGTCGCCCAACGGGGATCCTCTGTTGAGGACGAGATGTATAGAGTGAAGCATTTGGCAGCGCACCATGTCGGGATACTTTCCTTTGGTTTGGATAGCGTGTTATTGCTGTAAGAAGTCTAGGACTCGATCTCTCTGCAACTTTGATATGATCGTCAAACATTGATGGATGCATTCTCTGCTTTCTCTACAGATCCGAAATTTTCAACATTAGCCGAAATCTTAGTCCTTAGATGAAGGGCATGGTGGATTCACAAAGTACAAGTAGTCCCAATGTGGGTCTTGCTTTCGCAAGGTTTGAGGACATCCGCATGTAGACAGTCTTACCTCGACATTCAATGTTTGTGGAGAGACTAATTTATTTTCAGACAAAAAAAAGATTGTAGACTAATTTATTTATTTGCGTATCCTAGATTTGTGCCAAGGTTTTAGACGGGCTTCGATTCCGTACCTTGCTTCTTGCTTTCGAGCCCAAGTTCCAAGCGACCCACATGAAAAGAGGTGCATACCCAAAATAATAGGAAATAAACATGTAAATACATATATAGGATGAAATACTAGATGGATACCACATGCTTGGTCGCACCCAGTTGAACCACTTTTTCATAAACTTGCATTGCTACTAATTTTCACAAAAACACCTCGATATTCATTAGGGATGAAGTTGTAAGGCCTCCCTATTCCGTAGATCCCTAGTGGCTCTCTCTAGACCGACTCTATGCTAGATGGTTGTAAACTAGTTATTGTGTACAAAAGTATGCTTTAAATTGAAGACATGAGCTTTCTCCTACATGCTACTTACTCATTCATGTGTGTCAACTTGCCTATTACCAAATATTTCCATACATTTATATCCATTACCAAGGCTAGTAAAGGAAGGTATGGCATTAATCCATCACTTGTCAATCTATAAAACCATCATAATGCCTTGGAACAAATCATCACAAACACCTTTAGACAAAATCCATGAAAATCAAACAACCCCCCCCCCCCCTTAAAAAAGAAAGAACAAGAACTAGAAACCCTCCTCGAGGCCATGTTCTTTTGGTGGGTACGTAGAAGTTGGGCAAGTTAGGTTAGGTAGGTTTGGGTAGTTTATACAGAAGTAGGTAATGAGTTGTTTTAGAAGCAGAAAAATTATGTACGTTTAGTAGAAAATGTAGAATTGGGTAGGGATAGGTAGAAAAATATTGTAGTAGTTTACCCTTGCAAAGAACAAGGTTGAGTACAAAAAATAAAGGAGAGGAAAAAGAAGCTTTTTTTTGTAAGAAAGGAGAAAGTACTTCATAGGCACGTATATTCTCCAAGAACACATATATCTTCAAGACTCTCCTTAGATACACTCAAAATACATGCAAATACACATATTGCTTCAAGATTAGCTTTTGTTGCCTAGAGTTAGCCACATATGAGCATTTTATCACAGTTCTCAACTTCCCATCCAAACACAATCCTCAAATAGATATACTAATAGTCAAGAAATCCTCTTTCATGGATACATATCCATTCTACATGTTGTATCCTAATGTTTCCAAAAATGACATATCCACATGTTAGAGACACAATGTCATGTCCGTGTCTTGCGTCAAGGCTTGGAGCCCACACTTTTTACCATAGATATAAAATGGGAAAGAATACCCCCTTCCACGTTGGAGTAAGCCTTAACTTCCCAAATCCTCACTTATTTCCATCGTTCATGTAATCCTCCACAACCCCAAATGTTCCTCGTTTCCAAGGTCATCAATAAAAAAAAAAAAGTCCCTTCGGTCCTAGTAAGATTTCCTAAATTTAGATTTCCTGCCTTACTTAGGTTGCATCCGAATTGGTTATCAGTCTTAGCTTTCACGAGAACAAAAATGGAATTCTCTTTAGTCGCTACAAGTATATGTATATGTGTCAATGATAGTGCATGAAAACATCTAAAAGCGTTAACAAGAAGTGATCTAACTGTATCAACTCCAAAATAGATTCACTCGAGAACAAAAATGGGATGCTCTTCAGCAGCTATAAGTGTGTGTATATATATGTATACATTGTCCCAACAAGATTGGATGAGACCATGACAGCGTCAAACATATCTGAAACCTGATTTCATGAATCATGATGACAATAAACATAATATGCATAAAGCATGTTAAAGACCAACATTCATGCAGATGCAATAAACATAATATTCAAATCAACATAAGCATAAGAAAACAAATACCTGCCAAATCAATTGCATACCTGCCAAATCAATTGCTCACTGCCTTCAACCGGCTTCTTCTTGAGAAACAATGCTTCTCTGGCTAGCAAGACCTGCTTCCAGCAATGCTCATCTCCGAACGATCCCCACTTACTGCTTTCAGGAATTGCGCCGATCTTTGGATCAGTGGGATCCTTGGATACCTTAGCCATCCAACTAAGCATTTTCGATAGAGCGTTCCGCTCACTAACATTACTAGAAACCTCCTCCTTTACTGCTCGTGTACCCGATGCTTCTGGAGAAGCATCATCTGCAGCAAAACTCATCTCAGTTTTTGCTCTGACTAACTTCCCATCATCATGACCCAATCCAGAATGCCTCATTCTCTCACAACTGCAAACCTCCTCCTTCAACATACTTGCATCCACAATTGTTGATTTATCCCCAAACGGAGTACAACACCGCTGAGAAGCATCTGAGTTTTCTGAACTCATGATTGCATTTTCAGCCTCGACCGAAAACCTCCTAGCATCCGATACATTGCGAGATATGAAATCTGCAAAGCTCACTTCACTATGTATTTTCTCCAACTTATTGCTGTCCTTTTTCACTTCATTCAAATCCTCATCACTCACCCTCTTTACCTTCTTCTTCGCACCGGTTAAATCCACATCAATTGCAAACCCTGAATCATCCTTCTTCTTCCTCTTAAACTTCCCACCATCAGACTCATCTTCAGTCAAATCCACAACATCTGCGACACCCGGCTTCATCTTCTTCCTACTTACCTTCTTGTCAACCATACCATCATTCGTTAAGTCGACGAAATTCATGTCAGTTTTCTCCATTTTTCCCACATAATGCTCACTGATTTTGCTAATCTCATCCATAATACTAGACATGAGGCTGCTGAAACCCGCCTGAAACTCCATTGACAACTCATCCAAATGCACCAGATTACTAGGCCAAACCCTTTTCGAGTTACAACCAACGGGCGATTTCACTAGCCAACTTTCCAACGCCTCCAAATACTTCAAGTAAATCAGCTTCATAGCCGACCCAAGGGTTGACCCGACTCCATAGATCGAACCCACCTCACCCCACAACCCATTCTTAGAAACAGCCTCAAACCCACCTTTCTGCTTCACAACACAGTAAAGTTTGAGCAAATCTACGGAGTGCCCATTACCAAGCATTGGAGGTAAAGGCTTAAAACCACCATTAGAACAAGTACCCTTCAGAAATATCGATAACAGTTCAACAAATAAGCTCTTCAGCTTAGCCTCTTTGCCACTCAAACCCTCATTCGATTCGAGGGTTTTCTGGGTCGTCGTCTTACATCGAACTATAGATGATTGGTTCTCATCTTCAACCATCCTGCTACACAGCTCCGGATTCAAACCCTAAACCCACAAACAACAACAAGATTCAGAAGAAAATCAAGACCCAGAAGCTACCCAACAAGCATCAACACCTCAGGTGATAAATGGTGAGCTGGGTATTGTGTTTTGAAGTGAGTTGGATAAATTTTTAAAGCAGGAACTTCTAAATTGGGCAGCCTCTCTCTTTCTTTCCCCGCGAATGGGGAGAGAGAAAGAAAGAGGCAGAATGTGGAGGGAGAGGGAAAGTGGTGAGATTTGAATTTTTCGAACAGACCCACCTAAGAAATTTCTATCCTCGAAAAAAATTGAATAGTGGGCTGTTTGTCTATTCCACAAAATTCAGAGAGAGAGAGAGAGAGAGAGAGAGAGAGAGAGAGAGAGAGAGACTTACCAGAGAGAGAATAAAGGGGGTGAGTGATGGGGTGGGGGGGACTTCCTTGACCCTTGATTTTCTTTACCCTTAGATTTTCTTAAGATTCTTCTAATTGTATTTTCAATTTCTCCTAAATTTTGCAAGAAAGAGAAATAGGGTTGGTTAATTGAAGATGAAGAAGGAGAATTGGGACTTGGGAGATGGGAGATCTAGGGTTTGAGAAGGGAGAAAGGTGGAATTTTTTGAATTTAGGAAAGAATAGAGAGCATGGGGTGGGGTTCTTGGGGAGAGAATTTTTTAGGGATGGCAATGGGGAATCCTCAACCCAGTCAGCGCATTTCTGAAAAAATCATCGTGGGGTTAGGGACGGTGATGATTTTCAAAAATCCACGAGGGCCAGGCGGGGATGGGACAAAATTTTCCCATCCCTGTCATTCCCATTTTCACTCCCGTCCATCTCCGAATCCCCATCCCCGAAAATGTTAAAATTACCAAATAACTTTTATTATAATTTAATATATATATCAATGGGAAGGACAAAGTAGTAATTTTCCAATTTATTCTCACTTGTTGACGTATTATTGTTTGATTTTGATGTATTATTACTTGAGCAAGCTAAACACGTTGTATTTTGAACACGTTAAAAATCGGGTTCGATTAAAAACCGGATCCGATTAAAATTTAGTTAAATTTAGGATAGTTTTAAAAAATCTCCGCTGGATCCCCGTTGGGGATGGGGAATCCACGGGAATGGGGATGGGGCAAGAATCATTCCCCGAAGCGGGGATGGGGACGGGGATGGGGATGAATTTTCGGAGCGGGGATGGGGACGGGGGTATACTCCCCCATCCCCGATCCGCCCCGTTCCCATCCCTAGAATTTTTGAAGGGATGGATGGAAGGAAATATTGGGTGACCAAATAAAAGGTTTTTGGAATAGGGTTTGGTCAATTTATAAGCAATTGGGAAACTAACTAATCATGGTTAAGTAATCAAAGTGTTTGGTTAGTGAGATGAGTTTAGATCTAAGATGTGGTTGATCTTTTTAGGTGGATTTAGGTTTCTATTTTATAACTATAAGATACTAGCAAATACCCAGGCGTTGCAAATATTAATTTGTTTAGAATTCTATAGTATATGAGAAAGATCTTGATATGATTTAGATTTTTTTTAATAAAATAGGAAATTTGTAGATCATTAAAGTCTATATATGACATCTAACTTAATATCGATTTCAACCAAATATAGAGAAAAAAATTTGACTCAAAGACAAATCCTAAAACCAAATCAACATTCTTCCATATATATTTAAGATTCTCAAAACCAAATCAACATTTCCCACAAATCTCGTATTGGCGGGACTATACTGGACGTTTTGTTGTTGTTGCTAAAATTGTTAGAATCGAGATCCTAACTCGGATTCATATGATGGTTAAAATTGGAATTAACTCACGTAGGATCGTGGATCGCAATATAGATAGTAGAATCACATCGAGGATTTTGGATAATAAAATCGTAGGATCGTAGATCATGATCGAGATTTTAATAACTATGATTATTGCTGTTTTAATCTCGTTAGACCCCCCCCCCCCAACAAAATAAAGAATAGGACCCACAGTATAATTTGTTTGTTATACAACAATTCTACCTCTTTCACTTTTGGTTTTTAAATGGTTATATCACTTTTTTAGGGAAATTCCATTTGGTAGACTTCAACTTTTTCCTATTTCAAATTGTCAACCACTTTTGAAATTATTCTAAGTGGTAAGCTTATTTTGAAAATTATTCCAAATGGTAAGGCTTATTTTGAAAACTTTAAAAATTATCCAAGTTTTCAAGCACTTTAAAAATTATTCCTAATTGTCAAACACTTCAGATATTATTCCAAGTGAGTCGATTGTGAGATTGATAGGGAGAACTAAATGAAATTGGAATAGGCAAAAGTTGAAGCTTAGCAAAATACCCCCAAGATTCGAACCCTGGAGGTAAGAGATAAGAGGAGGATATTTTGCCACTCGGGCAAGAGGTGATTGGGTGGGTGTAAAACACTACTACTGTATCTGTGTAACACCCCTCGATTATTAATCACCATATTAGGACTAACACAACACATCAATAGTGATTAGCGAGCGGAACTAAGATGTAAGGATATTACCCACCATCCTCACCCAAGGAAAAGGCTCACAATCAACCAAAAGACTCTAAACAACACAACGACCATTGAACCTTATTCATGCAACATACATAACTCCATAAATATTCAAAATCAACCTTAAGCAATCATAAAACATAACAATCGAAAAGACGATAAACGCTTCATTACGATGATCAAAGTAGTCCTGAAGTCTTCCATGAATATGATCTGGAACAACATCACGAACTTGAGGTGATGCTTAGAAGCTTTGTCATGTGCCTGATGTTGAGTAATACTTTCATTGATATCTTGCGGCTAATGTGTTACCTTCCAAAGCGACAAGCCATTGAGAAAATCGTCTTTTGGAGCGAGGAGCCATTTTTCAGAGCGAGGGAGATTATGAATGAATCGCATTTCGAAGCAAGAAGCTACATTTGGGAACGATTTAGTTGATGAACGAATCGGGTTTCGGAGTAAGGAACCACCTTTCGAAGCGATTGAGTTGATGAACGAAATGAATCGCTTTCAAAGCGATGAGGCACCTTTCGGAGCCCTGAGTTGATGAACGAATCACCTTTTGAAGCGAGGAGCCACCTTTTAGAGTGACTAAGTTGATGACAGAACTACCTTTCGAAGTGATCGATTTACTTGATGAAAGAAAGAATCACTTTCGAAACAATGGTCACCTTTCGGAGCGATTGAGTTGTTAACAGAACCGCCTTTCGGGGGAATTAGCCACTTTTGGGAGTGACTAAGTTGAACTGATGAATGTTTTGCCTTTTAGAGCGAAGTGCCACCTTTTGGATTGACTAAGTTGACTTGGTGAGCCACTTTGAAGTGACGAGCCTCTTCTCAGGGTAGTTGAACTTGACAGACAACCTGGTTGTCGGATCAACGAGCCACCTTGTAGGGCGGTTAAAAAAATGTAACAAATATATCGTTTTTCAAAGCGATGAGCCACCCTTCAAGCGGTGACTTGACTTGAATGATTGTAGCAACTCTAGTTTGCTTGAAATGATTGTCTGCGATTGTTAAAACTGCAAATATGATTTTAGATAATTTGTTGATTATGTTTGCTAGAGTGTGATTAGAGATCAATCTAATCTCCCTCTTAAAACTTGGGGCCATGATGGAGTCTCTAGATGAGCTGCCATATGTGCTTCACTTAGCCCTTAGCCCTTAGTGTGCGTTCTTGAGACATGTGGCGACTATGTTTTTCTTATTCCCCTTTGCTCATTAGGCAATAGGTAGGCCTTAATGTTATTATGATGGCATGCATGCAATTGATCTACTAGGCTCTAGGGGTGGCCATAATTGATTAACCACATTGCGGTTAACCGCTTTTAAGGTTTTTGGATTTTAAAAACCTAAACCTAAACCGCGTTATGCGGTTAACCGCTTTTGAAATCTGGAAACCTAAACCAAACCGAAATCGCCATTTGGATAGGGTTAATCGCATATAAAATCAAGAAACCTAAACCAAACCGAAATTTACACGGTTAACCGCATTCTATACACGGTTTATACTTAAATGGAAATTTACAATAACATTTACGGAAGAAATGTAACCATATTGCTAATAAATTCACATCTCAATACGCCGCTACTTGCCCCTGCCTTTGAAAGTTGAAACTGTGAATAACCGTCAACCAACATCAAGTCATCGCATACTTAGTCCATAAATTCCAAGTTTTCTAACAAACCGGGATGGGGTGAATAAACAAGTTCAACACCTAAACCGGTTAACCGCGGTTAACCGTTTTAGAGAAATCCAAAACCTAAATCTAAACCGGTCAAAGTGGTTTTGTTAACCTAAACCGCTTTTACACAAAAAGTAATTCGGTTAACCGTTTTTACCGGTTTGGTTTTACCGGTTTTGCGGTTCAAGTTTCGGTTTAGATTTAATGTGGCCACCCCTGCTAGACTTTAGACTCTTTGAAATGACGCACTTTATGTGTTTATGCACTTTATGCACTTTCACATGACTGTTGAACTTATACAGAACTTTGATGTGAATTCATGATGTTTCATCACTTATACATTGATTTATAATATGTTTCTATACACATTCACCCTTCAACCCTTAGAATAGGATAAACACTCCCTAAGTGTCGGAACGACCTGTACAATGATTTCAGGACAAGGCAAGATAGGCAAGGTTTATGATATGAGATATCCATAGAGCTGGAAGGGCAATAAAGGTATGTTTCTCGAGGCCATCTTGTTTGTTTTCTTGGATCATTCTAGGATCGCGGGTGGCCCATGAGAGTTCTATTTGATTAGCTGCTTCTAGGGTGTGACAAGGATGTTCGGGGTGTCCTCACTTTATAGTTTTTTTTCTTTGGACCTACCATTGGGGCCTTGGAGGAGTGAGAGTTTGAGATCTTACAGAACATAGAGCATGTGTCCCTCTACATTAGAGTGAGTTATGTCACCGCTATGTAACAAGATGGTCGCTTTAAAATCCCGATCCACATCTACGATCCTACGATTTTAGGATCCAAAAATCCTCTATCAATCTAACTCTTATTAGAATCCTAAAGTAATTAGAATCTTATGATCCTGACTTAGTGTGAATATTATGTGTTAGAATCACAATACGATTGTACGATTCCCTACGATCTGATCCATGACCCTAGATTAATTTGATAACGTTTGCGCACATTATCAACTATAAAATTTTGTCATAACAATATAATTTTTGTATTACAGTTACCCCCGAAATGCAATTTAACATATTGTATTTTAGTGAATATTTGTTAATATTTTAGCTATTATAGAACATTTTCTCTATTTGCATAATATATTAGAGTCTTACGATCATCGATCCAATTTTATGATTTCGATTCTAACTACTCGTATTGATCCTAACTAAGATTCCTATTATTACAACTTGGGGACAACATGAAGGTTGGATGATCTCCCAACTTGGTGGAGTGGTTAACTAGGTGTTGTTTCTTGCGATAATATGATGAGGCGATGGGTCCTACTTTCGGTTAGCCTTCGCTTCGATGTAGTTAGCTTTTTCTCATTCGTGAAGGGCGACCCCTCACTTAGTTGTGCTAAGAATGGGGACCATGTAGTGAATCTCGCACTTGCTTTAATGACCAAGTCAAAAGGCTCTAGAATGATATGGAAGGACTAGGACGATTGGTTTGGAAGTGGATAACCATTGAAGGTTTATGGTGGAAGAGATGATGGTATTGAATGGTCACGTCTTGCATGGGTTAATGGTTATATAAGTGGGATGAATCTAGACGTGTTGGTGGACCTAAAAGGATTCACAGTAGAGGAGATAGTCAAGGGATGGACATTTCTCAGAGATGATTGCAAATGGCGATGCATCTCATAGGATGGGAGATGGTTTGATAAATGTTGGGATGCAAGTAGGGCTGTTCATCGGTTTGAAACCGGACCGAATCGAAAAAACCGAAATCCGAAAATGCAAAAAATGAAACCGAAAGCTGAACCGAATGTTATTCGATTTTAACCGAAAACCGAATTAGTATACTCAAACCGAACCGAAAAAAAACTGAAAAAACGAATAAGCTTTAGGGCTGTATTTTGCATTTTCCGACCTGTCAATGTAATTGTAAATAAAAAAACAGCCTTTAGTACCTAATTGTCATCCAACTTGACACTTTCATAAAGTCTCAATCCCTCAATCGTCATTATCTCATTCTTCAAAATCATAACCAAAAACCAAAGGCTAAATAATCCAATAAAGTGACAATGTCCAACATCCAAACAACTCAACAACAATTACAACCAAAGTCCAATGTCCATAACCATAACATAAGGTCCAACCAAAACCATAAAGTTCAACACATCATGCACTTTTAAAGTTTTTATTTTGATTCTTCAATCTTCATCCTTGCCTTCTGATAAGCTGCAAGTGCACGGGTGTACGTGTAGCAAGTATCAAGGTCGATTCCACAAGGACTTTGCTAACTACGCACCAAACTAGCCTCCTAGGTGATTGCTAAATCGGTCGGGTTTTAGATTGAGAATAACTAATTCTAGTTCTAGTCACTAAAAAGGTCAAATAAATAAAATATTCACACATTTCACAAGATGAAATCAATATGAGAAAGACGTTCAGGGGATAAAACCTAAGTCACTTTATGAATCAAACAAGTGGATTGAACATGTATGTTACTAATTTGGTACATTTTAGGGTCGATAATCGCATAAATTCTTCCGTAGCGAGCTTTTGGCAATGAAACGGATTGCTTAGTAAAATTGATCTCTTGGACTCTTTATTGTGTCAATTTTATCTAAGTTAAATATCAAATTATCCAATGACCCCTAATCACAAAGTCTTTCTATCTCTAGTTCACTTCATAAACCAGTTTAATCCTAAGGGCTCCGAATATCGAATTTCTCCGTTCGGTACTTCATTCAACATTCTAAATTCATGCTAATGGTGATCAAGCAAAAGCAATGACATACAAAATCAAAGGATAAATAAAATGCATTCAAACTAGATAAACAAACTTGTTCAATCCAACAATACTCAATCCATAAGAGAAACTTGAAAGGGATTATCCCCCAAACTAAAAGAAACTACTCACTACTCATGTTCAAAACACAAAACATATCAAAATCTATTCTAGAAAGCATGAAATTTAAAAGAAAGAGAAGTAAACCGAGATGGAAATCGTTCCTCGCTTGAATGGTAGTTGGTGGGGACTTTTGCTCCTCCACTTCAATGGTTTTCTTGAGAATCGATCTTCGAACTCCAATAAACTCTCAATCTTCAACTAAGGATGAATGTGGATGGATTTGTGGAGGAAGGTATGGATGATGGTAGAGATGGAGATGGATGGTGAATGGGAGTGAATGAATGAAGGTGGATGGTGATGGATGATTCAGCCGAATCTACAATTATATAGCCATTAAGAGAAGTTGAAACGGCCAAATCGTCATAAACAGGGCCAACACAGATCGTGTTGGTGTCAACACGGGTCGTGTTGATGGTTTCTGGGGAAATTGAGCTCTCTGGAGGCCAACACGGACCATGTTGATGTCAACACGGGTCGTGTTGGATCTGAAGTTTTCTGGGTCGTCTTGTTTCGGCCATATCTCCTTCGTCCGACGTCCGATTGACTTGGTTCTTGACTTTTCAGAAAGCTCTAGGAGTCTACTTTTCATTGGCATAAGTGTCAAAGTCATAGCATACTTGTGGCAATGATGGTGACCAAAAGAGTGGACATATATCAGTTTTCGCACACTTTCTGCTATTTTACTCATAACTCCATCACATCAACTCAGAATTGACCTTATAATATATCGTCGGAAAGCTCTTTTAGTGATGAATCAAGTAATGGATGTGAGATTCAGAGTTCATATCATTAATCTGCACAATTTGAACAAAACACCCAAAACTCAGTTAACATAGCGAAATAAGATCATAAAAGATCAATTAAGCACATTAATCCCCAAATTTCACTATCAAAATGCTCCCAATATATAGTCACTATATGCGCTCATCACCTTCTTGTCCATAACCATGTCCTTCGCTTGAAAAATGAAAACAATCAACAAAATTGTGAAAATGAAATTATAAATAGATGAAAATAATTTTTAACTAATAAAATTACCTTATGTTAATGTTAACTTGTCAACCACATCTATGACATTATCCTTCTCGCTCGTAGGAGGTAGATCTAAAATATACAAGCAAGAAGAAGCGTATAAATAATAAATAATTAATAAAGCTATTCACATAGAGACTTAAATGCAAAAGAACAATAAATCAATAAAGTTTATAACTAAAAATGTTACCTTTTTCTTCCAAGTCATACTCTTGGACTTGTTGCAAGACTTCATTAATATCTTTGATCTTAGTACTTTCCATGAGCCAATCTCGAGTACAAATGAGTGCTTGAACCATCTTTTTGCAACCATAGGCCCATATATAAACAACTATAAATTTATGATTAGTTACCATGCAAGAAATAATAATTTCATAGTAGTTAATAGATTTATAGATCCATAGAAATATAAAGAAATATTAAGTTGAAATGAACTACATACCTTTGGAGATAAACTAGTCCTAAATGAATCGACATGGCGTCCCCCGGTACTAAAGGCAGACTCCGATGGAACTGTAGAAACGGGCATAGCTAAAATATCACAAGCCATTTGAGCAACAACGGGATATCGTAGCCCGTTCAATCTCCACCATCCCAATACATCATCATTCACGATGTCACCTGTAGGTGGTTCAAACAAGTACAGTTGCAACTCTGTCTTAACCCCTCCGTCATCTCCCTTTATCTTCTTTTTCACCTTGTCTTCAAAATTCTTAGAACCACGGGACCCACGCGTAGATATAGAAGAAGAAGAACAAACATGACCACTTTCACTTAAGCTGCTAGTTGGCATACTCTCATCCAAGAAGGTTTTGTACAACAAGCAATATTCATTAAATATCACTTCAAGTTTCTCCTTTGCTTTCAAAACCAAAAGAGGACCATTGTCATCACCATACACCTCACAAAGGCAAACCTCAAGACCCTTTAGCTTGTACCTAGGGTCAAGGATGATACCTAGGTACAACAAATGATTCATTTTCTTAGGATCACCATAATACTTCTCATACTTCATCTTCATCATAGATGCCATTTCCACAAAGTTAGATACCCTATGCTCACTTTCATCATCCTCATCATCACTAACTTCAACTTCCTCCACCATTTCTTCCAAATCTCTCAATGTACCATAGATGTTACATATCTCAAAGAAAAGTAAGTTAAATGTAACATACGATGAGCCAGACAATTTCAAAGTAGCAGTATAGAACGACTCCAAAAAAGTCAACAAGTGTTTAACTCGTTTCCAATCATTAGCATTAGGGGGTCTATCTACCTCATCATCTTTCCCTAGTTCCACCACAAAGTAAGGATCTCTTTGAGCATACAATGAGAACACATCCTCGTACACATATGCAGTACTAAGCATCTTATAGGTGGAGTTCCACCTGGTAGGTACATCAAGAGATAGGCCTTCTCTGCACTCAATATTTTGGGATTCTACACATTGCTCAAATCTCATCATCATAGCAAGTGATTGCCTGATAAATCTCACAGCAGCTCTGACACGCTTAATAGACTTATCAACAACTTTCAAACCATCCCAAACAACCAAATTCAATATGTGTGCTGCACATCTAACATGCAGTAACTCTCCATTACTAAAAAGAAAATTGCCACGCTGCTTGTACTTTTGAATAAGATACTTACAAGCTACACTGTTACTTGCAGCATTGCCACAGTAATCGATAACAATTTTTTAGATAAGCCCCAATCTTCCAAACATTTCTCAAGGACACGACCAATATCATCACCTTTGTGACTAGAAATTGTACAAAAGTTTAAGATTTTCCTATGCAAATTCCAATCTTTGTCAATAAAGTGAGCAGTCACAACCATGTAGTTGATCCTTTGCAAAGAGGTCCATGTATCAGTTGTCACACACACCCTTTCACATGCACATGCTAGATAATCTTTCAACTTGACCCTTTCATTTAAATACAAGGCATAAATATCTCGTGCTATGGTAGTGTGTGATGGCAAGGTGAACTGTGGACAACAAACAGCCATAAATTTTCTAAACCCCTCATTTTCAACAAACCTAAAAGGCAACTCATCAATTATGATCATTTCAGCAAGTGTCTCTCTTGTCACTCGAATATTTAATGACCAATGTTTCAAAGGGGCTTGGGCTTCCCCCTCCTTGGCTCCACCCTTGTCATAAAACAGTGTAGTTTGAGTTTGATTTTGACTTTGAGATTTACTTTGGTTCATAGGGTTTTTTGGACAAGCCTTATAATGCTTATTCAAGTTACTTGTTCCATTCAAAACAGGGTCGGCAGCATACACAATGTCACAATATTTACAACGAGCCGAAGGATAGCCACGCACCCCGATACTATCAAAATGATCCCAGCAAGGTGCTCTTTTTTTTGTGACTTTTGTCTTTCTTTGCTTCCCTTTGGGTTTGCTACTATCCAGCTCTTCAGCTTCACCTTCAATTGTCTCTCTATCCTCTCTTGTCGGTCCAGCTCCAGCTCCACTCTCAAGATCAATTGGACCATTTCCAACATCACCAACATCATGATAATCAACATCTGTTTCCTCCGATCGTCTTCTCTTTCTGGATTTCAAGCTCGACATCTAGCAAGACTAGCAGTAGCAATGCAAACAAAACTTGTTATTAATTAAGTACAAACTACAAAACAAGTAAACAACAGTTAAAACAAACCCTAGCCACGAAACAACAGTGAACAAGCAGAACTTAATTCTAGGTGTTTTAATTGAATGGAACAAGTAGCTTGAACAACAGTTAACATTTAACAAACAGTTACTTGGGCTGCAGAAGAATAGACAGTTAACTAACTAAAAATCCTTATTTTGACTACACTCAAAAATCTGTTGAATATAATCTATATGTATGTATGATTCACTGATTCAGATAAATGATAATCGTCAACATCATTTGTTTGGTACAGATGGTACAGATTAAAATTTGTTGCCTTGTTGGCCAAAAATTGAAGAATTATACAAGTATACAACAACAGCACAAACATCACTGTGAAAAGGCAATCAGATGCAAGACTAGCAACAATTGAAGAATCACAATTTGGTAATAGATATTATAGATTTACGATTTAGGATTTACGGAACAAAGTGAGTGCAGAGACGGAGTGAGATGCTGAGAGTGACCCTGAGAGAGTGAGAGAGCGGTGGCCGGTTGTAACGCCCCAACCTTAATCACGGGGTTAAACTCCACTTAAAGACCCTAGGCCCGCGATTAGCGCAGCGGAACACCTTAGGTCGAAGCATTACTGCCGTCTCCCAAAAGAGACAAGGCAACCACATCAAAGAACTTCCAAAACCACAAACCAACTTAACAACCTTCACATAAACTTATACAATCTTTGGATAAAGTACATAACTTAAACATAGCTTCAAAACTTAGAACAACTTCCAAAAATTCCAGCTCGCCCTTGCTGACTGATGAAAACCTTAGAAACTACCTCAAGAACCTTGAATTACTTTGCGATCGACTTGACCTTGCCCTGGGAGCTCGAACCTCCTAAAACAAAACATTAAAACACACAAAGGTGAGTGGGGAGACACTCAGTACGTAAACCTCCAGCACGTAAACCGTTCGAAAACGGTTTTAGTGCCGGCATTTAAAATCATTTTGAAAACGGGGAAGGGGTTAAAAAAAAGACTTGAACGACGTGAACATAAACATAAGCATAAACATAAATTCATGAAAATAGAGAGTAAGTGGGACCCTTACGATCGGTGCAAGCACCTCACACACGCGTATGCCCAAGTTGATCTATACTTGGAATGATTGGTATTAAGCGATGACGACATTGGCGGTCGAGGCACTCGATCGGAGTGCTAAAACATGGATGTTATCATAAGCATAAAATGCGGGTCCACTAAAAGATGTAAAGATATTGAAATTCATTGAACTTGACATAGCATTAAATACATGAACTATGAGTATAACTTAAAGCGTGAAAGTTGGACAATTTGCGTACCTTGGGCGCTAAAGTCTTTGTATGACTCGGCAGAGCGGCTTTGGGAACTTGTCAACTAAGATAAGAATAAGTAGAAACGAAGAACCGAATAAAGTTCTAAATTAGATTTATAAGTTTAGAAACTTAATAATTAACATGAAGTAACTTTTTGAGAATAAAATTTCAGGTTATAGTAAAATAGTGTTTATAGCATAACTTGAGTTAGGAAAATCGAAACAAAGTAAAAGAGTACATCCCGGAATAGGGAAAAATATAATCTACAACTTTGTCAACAGAATCAGAGGCTAAAAACGAGAGGAAGGGCTTCAAAATGGGCCCGGACAGCAGCTAGAGTAGAGTAAATTAGGAATTCCGGAATGAAATTACATAGGGAAATTGATGTAGAAAGGTGAAATCGAAGAATGGCACTTGAATCTTGGAAAGATAGCTTAGATAAATGAAGTATAAGAACCAAAGATTGAAGGTCAAAATGAGATTAAAAAGGGTTCCTTTAGACTTATTTAGAGAAAAACGAAGTCGATGTCACGATTGATGAAAGAAGAGTGAATAAAGGAGTTTGAGGAATAAACTTTGAGTTGAGCACTTAGAGAAACTTAACTTGAGAGTTATTTAGAACTTGGAAGTCATTAGCTAGATAAAACTTTGATCAACCCAAAGATATTGAACTCTTAACTAACACTCATTGGAAGATACGTATAACTTGTGTTTACAACACTACCCTTGGCTAAAAGACCTTAGGACATACTTAGGCTTCCAAAATCATACTTCCCCCTCTTAAGACCTTAACCTAAGATTATAACATATAATCATAACTTATCAATGCTTAAAGTCCCCTATTGACTTGGTTTAGAACCTTAAAGATGGAATTTTATAAAGGGTAAGCTGGGCAGAAACTTCAAGTAGACGGCCCTTCTTCCCGGGCTCATATCTCACACTCCCGACATCGTATGACTACAAACCATACCTTTCCGGAAAGCTTGCAAAGAGGCCTAAAACTTTCATGTTTACCATAAAAACCAAAAAGGTCTCCAAAGGGGCGAAAAACAGCCCTCAAAACACTGACTCAAAATTTCGTATATAAAATCGTACCTTCACGGTTTCGGTCATAACTCGGGCTATACAAGTCGAAAATTAGAAATTCCAAAGCCTACGGTTTGCTAACACCTTAAGCTATCAAATGGAGTAGAAATTTGGGCAAAAATCCCACTTTTATGCTGCTGTAAATTTCCAGAATTAAAACAGAATCCAATGTGTTCTTAAATTCAGCTCTAATGGTACATTTAACCCTTAATTCACACTAATTCTCAACCAAACTTCACTTTGGCTATAATCCACTATATTTCCAGAATTAAACCTTGAAAGTTAACTCATCAAAGAGATTAAATCCCACATGCAACCATGGATTAAACACAAACTCAACATAAAGGACTTGTTCTTGAACTCTTTCACCAAAAACTCACTAATTCACCCAAATTAAACATGATAACACTAAAATAATAAACTTAGCATATACAACCAGCCCTTAATACTCAGAAACTTACCAAGAAATTCACATGCATCAAGAATTTAACAAGAAAACCTCAAGAACTCATCCAAATACACATGCACATACTCCAAACTCAAACCCTAACTTAACCAATCCAATTATACACTTGAATCCATGAATTTAGAGAGTAAAAGAGAGTAAATTTACAAAAGAAACATATATAAAACATGAATTTTCAGATTAGGGTTGTAAGAAATTGAAATTGGGGGTTTGAGAGATTATCCTTGGAGTTGAAATTGGATGAAAACACAAGAGGGAGGAAGGAGAAGGCCGGCGGCCACCTTTTTCCGGCGGTGGTGACCGGCGCCGGTGGCCGGAACTGGGCGGCTGGTGGTGGTGAGGTGCACGGCAGTTTGGAGGGGTAGAGGAAGAGAGGTGAGAGCTTGAGAGTGTTGTCTAATTTTGAAAGAAAGAAGAAGACTTAGCCTCTACTACTACTAATACATGTATATATATATTTTCTACCTAAAACTAATACCAACAATAACTAAAATAACCCTTAATTAAATCTGAAACTTTAATTAAAATAAAGTTATTGTAAATGTACTAGACTAAAAATAATTAATTTGTACTCAAGAAAATTAATCGGTAACACTTTGGGTAAAATAAATTAGGACTTGGATTAAAATAGGATAAAATGAGTAAAATTACCACTTGAAACAATATAAAGGGAATGAAATTAAATAAATTAAAATTTGGACGGTAAAATATGTATATAAATCGAGGCGGAAAAATAATAACCGTTTCTCGGTAAATAAATTTATAACGTAAAACATATAACCTGAAATACTTTAACTTATCGAATAAAAGTGTAAAGTAAACTTTTAAGCCGATAGTCCGGCACCTTAGCCATCTCCTGCGCGAGACTTGACACCGATATCACTAAATAAAATAAATAGATAAATAAAGGTAAACGCGAAAAAATTTATAACGCGATTTGAATAATTACAGCGATTAATAGATAATTAAACACGATTTTGGGGTGAGTTATTACATCCTCCCCCCCTAAAAAGAAGTTTCGTCCCCGAAACTTGATGGTGGTTAAAACGTGATTGGTTACCTCAAAAGAGATGAGGGTATCGTTCTTTCATGCTCTCCTCGGTTTCCCAAGTGGCCTCCGAGGTATCTTGATTTGCCCACAGCATTTTGACTAATGGAACTTCTTTCGTGCGTAGTTGCTTGATTCGTCGATCCAAAATTCGAATCGGTTGCTGCTCGAAGGTTAAATCTTCGGCCAAAAGCGGCGACTCTTCATCTAGAACATGCTTCGGGTCCGGCACATACTTTCGGAGCTGCGATACGTGAAAAAAACGTCGTGCATCCTTCCTAAACTAGAAGGTAACTCTATACCCAAAATGATATTAAACTCTTTTAGGTCTAACTGGATAAGGTTAGCGGAAAATATCTCTGATTTTAACATGAGTGGGACACCCACAAAACTAGTCGCGCAAGGTATGGTTTGACCATTAGGTAAACTGATAGAATAATTTACTTTTCTGGCTCTTTAACTTCGAGGCAACTTTGGTTGAAATAAAAGAGTGCGTCGCTCCAGATTCAAATAAAGCAATCAAAGGTTGCATATATATATAAACTGTGCCAGTAACAACTATACCAGATTTTTCTGCCTCCTGCCTGCTCATGACGTATGCTTGACCCACTGAGCCTTGTTGCGGTGCCTTCGTTGGCGGTGCTGGACGTGTGGTGCCTGGTTCTGATCTTCGGGCTCTCCTTGGGCATTCTGCAGCTTTATGATCCGGGGCTCCACACCATAAACAATTCCCCGTACCTACCCGACATTGGGAGGTAGTGTGGTTGGTCCTGCCACATTTCCCGCAGGGTTCCTTGACATCGACAGGAGTTGCTTGATTCCTTGGGGCTGAAGGTACTGGCCTCTTGGCTGGACTATTCCCCACATTTGGGGTACTTGACACCCCTTCGTCGTTCCACTTCCTCTTGGTAGTTCCCTGGTTTCCGGGGTTTAGAGCTTTTAGCTCCTTTACTCGCTCTACCTCTGCAGCCCTCTCATACATTTCTTGCATTGTTCGGAAGTCATGGGATGATAACTGACTACGGATATACGGCGCTAGGCCTCCCTCATATCGTGTTAACTTCAGCCTCTCCGATACAACATACTCTGGGGCGAAACGAGACAGCTCATTAAACTTGGCGGTGTATTGTACAACTGAAATATCTTTGTTGAGCATACTCCACTCTAAAAACTCTTTCTCTTTCTGGCGCCTAAGGGAGGTAGGGTAAAACTGAGCTCGTAAATCATCTAGGAAGTCATTCCAAGACTTCGCGGTCCCTTGATATTTGTCCTTGATGGTTCTCCACCAAATATCCGCTTCTCCCTTCAAATAGTAGGTGCCTATGGCTAACTTCTTATCTTCTGGTACCTCGACCACTTCAAAAATTTTCTCTATTTCACGAATCCAATCCTCTAGCACTACGGGGTCGTAGCCCCCTTCGTAAAAGGTTGGGTTCCTTCGGGCTACTCTATCTGCGAAATTTCCCTCTTTTGACTAACTTACTTGACCCGTAGATGGAAGAGGTATACGCCTAAGCAATTCTTGCACTAGCATCCCAAAGGGGTCAGGGTATTGAGGTGGATCAAAAGGAACAGATCCTAAAGAAGACTCAAAAGGATTAACCATCCCCGGGTTAAGCTGAGGTCCTTGTAATTCTAGTAGATTTCCCTCGGATGTCCCATTTTCAGGTTCTTCTTGTGATGGCGTGCTTCTTGAATTTTGCGACATACTACAATATTACAACAAAAATATATTATTACCCTCATAGCTTAACATTATTCCCTCATTTTGTAGCTCATTTTTCGTAAAACTCAGATTTTAGTCAAATGCTCCCGCATAGAACCTTGATTCCTTGGTCAAGTCTTAGGTATCATTCACATACATATATTTATACATAATTAAAATCTCAAAGAATTTTCACAATCCCAATATATTGTAATTTGCAGAATCCACAATACATATAATTATAAATCCACAATTTTCATAACATCCATCCATTTTTAATCCCAAAGCATGAGAAAAACCAAAACATCATGTTCTCCAAATTACAAACCCATACTCCCTTCCACAAAATAATCATAAGGGAGGTTACAAAAATAAGCATAGTCTGACTAATTACATTGGTGACCCAAAAGCAAAAACCTAGTCACCCGAGATGTACTGGTAGTCATCTAGCCTACACTTACGGTCAATCCCCTTGCTAAACCTGCACAAAAGTCAAATACCGACGACTACTGCTAAACATGAGAGTTAGACCCTTCTTGTTCTTGGTCCCTATCCTCTTCCACGTGTCGAAGTCGTAGAGGACCAACGCTCTTGCGTTTGGTGTACCGAATCCTGGGCCCCAAAGCGGTCCAATCAAAGTCGTTCTCCACCGGGGCGACAGGTGTAGACGTCCCTGCCTCGCACTCGTTGATTTGTTTCGGCTCGGGGCGCACCTCATCTTGGTCTAGATCCATGCTAGGATCTTCTTCTTCTTTTCCAGCTATTTGGGCAGTAGGCGTAGACTCCCCATGAGACGACAGGTTCGGAACAATTGGACGTCCTGTGAGGTACGGTGAGAAGTGTAGACGGATTTCCTCTGCCGGGGGTGCGAACACATGAGCCGGTGCTTTTCCCGCGTTGGCAGGGCCGGTAATCCTAGCACCTCATGAAGATGAGGTCCTAACTTACTGACGTGAAGACCTAAAGATTGTGCAGCTTGTGTAATCATTACCTCCATCGTGATCTGATTCCAAGCCTCCACATAGTTGAGGCACCATGCGTGGCGTCCGGGTTCTCCACGATTTTGGGGTGGGTTATTACACCGGTGGTCCTGCGGTGCGCCGGTGCCGGGCGAGAGGCCGAGAGAGTGAGAGAGCGAGCGAGATGACTCAAACGAGAGATTGAGAGGAGTGGTGAGTGCGGAGAGACTGTCTAACTGTAAAAGGCTGAGAGGACGACGCCGGAGGACCGAGGACGACGCCGGAGGCCCGACTGGAAGGCGGGATTCGCCGATTCGGGAGGGCGGGGAGGCCAGGGAGGCGAGGCCGTGAGGGGGACTGAGGGTCTGGGGGGTGATTAGGGTTTGGTGTGACTATGAGTCGTATGAGTTTTTGTGAAACTTTCAAAATCAAAAAAACCCAAAGCCAAACCCTAGTTTGAGACGGCCGAATAATATTACTCGGTTTTTCGGTTCTAAACCGAAAAAAACCTAAAACCGACTAAAGGAAAAATGGCAGACCGAAAACCGAGCCGAATTTTATCCTGTTCGGTTCGAACCGGTTCGGTATTCGGTTTTGTCGGTTTGGAACCGAATAATGCACAGCCCTAGATGCAAGGGTGATTTACGTCTGAAAGAAGATGAGAGGTTTACTATGGCAAGGGAGAAGAAAATTATTTATCGTCTTAAGAATCTAGGGTTTACTCTCCTTTTGCCTAGCCCACCCGAGAAGAGTTTTCAAGCTAGTCTCTCTTGTTCTCTTGCTCTCCTTCTATATAGCCTGCCCTAGTGGGGTTTTCAAGCTAGCATTTCTTATCCTCTCACTCAAAGACCAAATTCTTAGCTAATGGGTTTTCTCTTTAAGTGAAACATAGCGATTGGACCTCAAAGAGGTTCTTCGACGTATCTGATGTGGAATCAGAGCAGTCGTAGTTCATAATGTGTAACTTCAAAGGATTGGTGACTTAAGAAGGGCTTGGTGAGGTAGGTTTAAGGGTATGGATGAGTGGTTTGCGAAGGCTTTGAGATCCAATGAGGTGGTTTTAAGCTTCAACCGAATGGATGTGAAGGTTCAGAGGTTTGGCCAGATGTATAAAGGCTTAAGCTGTAGTGAGTTGCATGGAGGTTTGAAGGCTTGACATGATTCAAGGGCTTGGATATAAAGGTTTGAGGGATTTGAAAAGTGTTTTTGTGACGGTAGATTGACAACTCCTCCTTTGATTTTTTTTTTTGCTTCTTTTTCTATTCCTTTTTTTTTATTCTTCTTTTTTTTTCTATTTTTTCTTTTCCTTACTTTCTTCGTTTATTGCTTTTCTCTGCAAGCACAATAACAAAGATTAAGAGTGCAAGCACGAGATTATCTTTTGTTTGGTAACAAAGAAGTAATCGCCAGAATCAAATAGATGCATCTTATTGAATTCAGAATGATGAGTACATCAAGGACTAACTTAATGCTACCTTTAACCGACTTTGAAACAGGATGCTTGAAAATCAGGACCCAAGCCAATTCTAAAGCCCTTTTAGAGCGGTGTTCTCTTTGCTTTCAGCTTGCATTTGAAGAATCATCGCTCTAGTTGGTCTTTTGTGCTGCTTTTGGTAAGGGCGATTTTTCTAACTGGAACATATCTTCGAGTTTCTTTTTAAAGGTAAAGCAATTCTCAATGTCTTTCCCCCTACATCGATGATAATTGCAAAATAGAGTAACATTCTATCCCTTTGGTTTATCTTCTGGCTCTCCTCTTGGTGGAGGAAACTCGATGATCCCCTTATTGACGAGTCTTTCAAGAGCTTGGGCATATAAGATGTCAAGTAGAGTGTACGAGGTGTAGGTGTTATACTTCTTAATGGCATGAGTTTCCATGTCCTTAGGTGGGTTGCTGGATAAAACCACTACAAGATGGTTTAAAAAAGAAGATCGTTGGTTGAGATCGTTTAATGAACGGTCGCAAGAAAAAGGCGGGCGACCGTTCATTAGCGATCGTTGAATGTAACGGTCGCTAATTAGCAATCGTTGAATGTAACGGTCGCTAATTAGCGACCGTTACATTCAACGATCGCTAAATTAGCGACCGTTCAATGAACGGTCTCTAATTAACGGCCGCTCAGTTATTAATACCGAATTGAATTCGACAATTCAGTCGATTGCACCGTTGCAAATTGAAACCAAAACCCCCAACGCTCCTTCCGTCTACGTGAAGAAACTCCGGTGATTTGCACCGGTAACCGCCACCTTCTGCCGGAGCCGACGACGGTAAGTCCATCTCCTCTCCCTCCTCATTTTTTTTAATTTTTTGGTGGTTAATAACATCATAAACCCTTCCTCTTGCTAGCAATTTGGGCCGTCGCTACCGCCTGCTGCCGCTGTCCCAGCCGGTGCCGCCTCCATCTCTCCGGTATATTCTTTGAAATTTGTTAATTGTGTTAATTGTATGTTTATGTGTATAAATTATGAGCATGCATGAATTAGTATGACTTAGGTTAATATTTGTGTAAAAAATGTATAGTTAGTTATGTTGTGAATAATTAGTATTTATTAGGTTAATTTTTGTATTATTTAGTGTTTTAGTTTTGAATAAATTAGTTTAATGATATGTTACTATTATTTAATTTTTGTAATATTTATTGTTTTAGCTTTGAAAGTTGTTAATTGTATGTTTACGTGTATAAATTATGAGCATGCATAAATTAGTATGACTTAGGTTAATATTTGTGTAAAAAAATGTTTAGTTAGTTATGTTGTGTATAATTTTTTGTGTAGGGTAGGTTTGGTAAAAATTAGTTTTTATGTATTGGTTTTGTATGTATTAGTTTGTGTAAAAAATTGTTAATTGTGTATTATTTGAAAAAATTTAGTTTTTTTTGTATTGGTTTTGCGCAAAAAGTTTAATGTTTGCATGCATTGGTGTTGGTTAAAATTGTTAAATAATATGTATGTCCATGAGTTTTAAGATTTTATTAACTTCATTGTATTTGTTAATTTGTTTATGTTAATTTTTATTATGTTTGTTTCTAAGTAGGTTTATTATTTAGGCCCTGTAAATTTCATGGGTTGATTGAGGTAAGTAAATAACTACCATAAATTACCGAAAGTTACCGAAAATTACCAAAAGTTACCAAATTTTACCGAAAGTTACCAAAATTATCGAATACACAGACATGTGTAAAGTAGGTTTTTTTTTATTTTTTCCTTTTATTTCAAAAACACAAATTTACCCATATAAAGTTACTTAAAGTTACCAAAAATTACCAAAAATTACCAAAAGTTACCAAATATTACCAAAATTCATCATTTACCTTACCTCAAGATACTCATGAAATTTACAGGCCCTTAGGGTTAGGTTTTAGAGTTTATAGTTTGGGATTTTGGGTTTATGCTTGATGAAAACCTTATGCAAGAGAAGCTACTAGGATTACTTGATGAACAAAACATAAAAAATAATGACGTTTTAATAAATTTTAGGAGAGCAACGACGTTATAGAGAATATCATTCCAACTTGAAATCAAAGAAAACATTGCCGAGAAGTACCTTTTTCCATGAAATTAATTGTAGTTCTTCGCTAAACAACATATTGAAAAGTTGGGGATTACCATCCTCATTGTTTGAAATGTTGTTTTAGCACGCTTCAAATTTATTTGAAACTACGACATGGAAAACGTTAATATGTTACGTGTAATGTTTAGAGTTGAGCAGTAGGTAATTTAGCATTTATAGTAGCTTGTAACTGGTTGAGTTTGGATGATTTTGGCGGTTACTAGTAAGTGAGTTAGCAATTATGTTTGGTTAGGAACAATTTTACGGGACTGTCAATTATGTTTAGAAACGAGTGTGTGGCTCGATAGGATTAATCGGCGTGTGAAATTGTTGTTGGTTGTGATAAAGTGGGCGTGTGGCCCCTTATTATACATGTTGAGTTTAAATTGTCATTTGCAGGTTAATGTTTCGTATTATGAAGTTGGGATAGTCCATATTACAGAGGAAATTCTGCCGAAATTTCCCTGTAACTCTCTCTATATTCCCTTAGTTGTGGCATCTATTGATAATGTGCTTTGATGACAAACTTATATAATAATGTGCTTTGATGACGCTCTGTTGGTGGTACCGTTAGTTATATCCATCTTGAATTGATAAGAAACAACTTGACCACTTTACTTTACCTTTAGTTCATTATCATAAATGAGAAACATCTTGATCATATAGTTGTTGTTGCTCATTATCATAAATGTTGATCATTTACAGAATGATTATCTAGAGCAAGTAGCTGCAGCGGGTGTGGAGCCCAATTCTATGGAAGTCAACGCTATGTTCTACAATGTTGCTGGTGGGTTCTCTATCAAAAATCAGTCTGTCTATGGCCTGGGATCCTCGACGGGCATGTTTTATGAAAGGTCGCCCCGCTATACACGCGACGAGGGCCTGGGATCTTATTGCTCATCCACCGCTACCCCATCTGCTTATGCTTCCATGGTGGCTGAAACACAGTCTTTGAGGAGTCAACTCTCCCAATACCAGCAGATGTTCAGCCAACTTAAAGGAAGATTGTCCCAAGTAGAACAAAATCAACAACAACAAGGGACGCCTTGCAGCGGTCAATTCTCTCCCTCCAATTTCATTAACAGCTCTTCTTCTCCCCATGACCCTTCTTCGTAGTGTTTGTGAGGACAACTATAAAAACTAACTGTTGGGATATGTAATATATTTTGCGACCGTTCACTTTATATATATAATACTGTTTGCAACCGTTCATTTATATATATACATTAATTTTTGCGACCGTTCATTTTGTGACCGTTTGGGGCTTATACTTCAAATATATACTTCAAATATCAATTTAGGGAACCCTCAAGAAAAAAAATTTAAAAACGAAAACTGTAAAGTGGGTACAAGCGGCCGACCGTTCTTGAACGGTCACAGGGGCGGGTGACCGTTCAATGAGCGGTCGCCCGCCTTTGTGACCGTTTAAGAACGGTCGCGCGCTACCCCAACGACCATTGAAACGTGACCGTCCTGAACGGTCGCAAATGAACGGTCGCCCGCCCTGGGTTGCGACCATTCACGCTGATTTGAGACCGTTCGGAACGGTCTTTTTTTTATAACTCTGTTGTAGTGAACCAGTGGCCCTTATGTTGTTGCTAGAGATTTTCTATCCTTGCGAGGTGGTATTTTTCTCAGTACTCATAACCTCTAGCTGGACAGACAAGTCCTCCAAGTAACCAAAGTCTTTGATAACATGGTACCCAAGGTGTCGAGTGAGGCTCCCTTTTAGGCCTTATTTGAATGTGGGCGGTCGCAAGCCTAGAGGGATGATCTCATTCACCTGAGATAGCTTAGTGTGCTACCTCTCATAGTAATCGAGGAAGGACTCATCATCCTTTTGCTTGAGGGTAGTCAGGTCATCATTTGTTGCCCTCTTTCTTTGAATGTGATTGTAGTGATTAATAAATGTTTTGAAAAGGTCATTCCAATCATCTTGAACTTTTGAGGGTAGAACGTGGTACCAATACTTTGCTTCTCTGTCGAGAGTGGACAGGAAGGCGGTAGCATACAAATCAGTGTTAATCTTATTCAATGGGGCCAACCTCAAAAACTCCTTAACATGATTAATTGGGTTTTCAGATGGCCTGAAATTGATATTGGGTACTTCAACCTTGCCGGCCACCTTTGACAAGGGTGAGTTGGCATTGGCACATGCATGTACCAGTCCTCGAATGCAAGGATTGTGCTCATCAATTTGGTGAGCCCCTTCATCTTCTCTAGTAGGGCCTTGAAAACAAGACCCTCCATCAAATTGGGATTCCATATAAACGGATTTAGACCATTCTTGAATTCACCTGAAGGGGAGGACACCTCAAAAGTAAGACGGGCGGTTCCCTTTCCTTTAGATGACCCTTTGCCTCCATTTTCAGAGGTTTGTTGTTTGGTGGGCTCCGGCCCGAAATTAGTGAACTCCATTCGTCCTCCTCGTTTGGAGCTACACCTATCCTTTCGTTAATTTTGGTGGTGGCTTGTAACATGCCATTCATCACTTGATGTTGTTCATTGAACCTTTTGTCAATCTTGTGGTTCTGTTCGTGAAGGTTAAAGAAGAAAACTCCTTGCATCCTAGTAAACACATCCCCAATTTGTTTGAAGGTTGACACCTCGACAATGCAATTTGGATGAGGGTTTCTTGGGTGTTTTCCTTGGCCATGGAGGACTTGCGGATCTTAGGTTGAATCAGTGACGGGATATAGTGCAAATTCGAAACGAGTCTGCCTATATGAGGATCTATGATTTGGGCTCAAGTGTGATCTCTTATCCCGCCTCTGTAGGAATCAATAAAGGGTTTAAGATTTGACTCTGATACTTAACTACCCCATGCCTCCATGGCTTAACATACCTGCATAAGACCCTAAACATGGACACAATGTCTATATGCTAACTCAAGGAAGAGTCACACACTTTTTAGGTTTACATACCCTAATTCTATATGGGCCTAACATGATGTTTAGAATGATAGAATATCCATTCTGTCCCCGCTTAGACCAAGTCACATTGGATTGGATCCTTCCAGGCTCATGTCCGGGTAGAAAATGCAATTGGTATTTGGACACATGTGAGTCATAAAGGACCGAACATAATCTGCAGCGAGTAACCTAGCTAGAGGCAAAACCAAACGACCCAAAGTAGAAACAGTAGGCCAGTCTAAGTGTAAAGCCAATATGCCTTGAATTTCTACATGGGTTGAAAGCTTCAGGCTAGAAGAGAGAAAATGGGTGAAGCCTTCAGTAAGGTCATCTGGCCTACGAGTTTTCATGGGCTCCAGATTTGGCCTTGCAATGTGATCTTGAGTTGGGCCTGGCTAAAAAGTCTCCTATCCTTCAATCATTGTTGGGCGCTTTTTTTTTGGCTCAACTCGTGTGGTTTTATGCGAACCAGAGTAACTCTTGATGTGGATTGGACTCATACTGAATTAGTTACACTTAAGCATGAATTCAATTAGCATATATACGAATGGGTGACCTAAGCAAGATTCTAGGTTCGAGGATTACTAAGTCAGATAAGATAAAGGTACCACATGTTCATCGCCCTTTGCGCACTTTCATCATATAGAATGTATAAGGAGAGTGTGGAGGGTGTTTCTCTTTGACTTTGGGGAATCTTAGAGTATAACATGGGTGAGAGGAGATATCAAATACTTGATGATGTAAATGCATCCCACAAGTAGTGACAGTCCACTCTTAAGGGTAATCCTAAGTTTAAAACCTAAACCATCCCTTTTGTGCGCATCTACTATATGGTCCGAGAGTAGTTTGGTAAGTAGTACGCCTGAAATAGTAAGAATGTGAAATAAATTAATTTTTCCATTTTTACGATTTCACAAAAATATGAAATTCTTTAAAGATTTTACCCTCTTTTTAAACTTTACATCCCCTAATGGAGTCATCAATCCGTATACCTCGAAAATTTTTCGCTCAGAAAGTTGTTTAACAAAACATTAACAATTCTTATGAAGTATAAATAAAGACATTAATTTAACAAAACATTAACAATTCTTATGAAGTATAAATTTGTAAATTTAATTCAGAAATCTCATGAATTTGAATAAATGATCAAAATAATCAACCAAACAATCGATACGAAAGACAAACAGTCTGAACCAAAGTGAACCACTGGACTGACTCAGAAAGCTAAGCAGCCTTCACTAGGTCAGTTCGATGGTCTTCCCTGGTCAACATACGATAAAGAGAGTCGGAACAGCAGCAAAGCTAGGCGTTCTTGGCTACTGTCGTGACTCGATCAACAGTAAGGCCAAGCGGCCTTAGCTATTGTTGTGGCTCGCTCTCACTTTTTGTATTGTGTATCAAATCTCAAATTAACAATCAATCATAAATGCAAATTAACGAAATAAACTTGAGTTAAATTAGGCAAATTATGATTTAAAGAGTCGCTAGTCAGTAATGAGAAAACCAACAAACTTTAATAAAAGACTTCTGCCTACGAATTAGAGTATGTATTCGACGGTAAGGTTACGAGTTTGAGAGTTAGATGATTTTTTGACTCGTCTGTTTTAATAAAACAAATTCTACTAAAATCAAATTAAAGGAAAAAGTAAAAAAAGGGAGAAATTTGATTAGATTTCACATTTAAAATTATTATGCCATGCGAATGTAAAAGAGAATGTAAAAGAAAATGTGCAGGTCAAATAACAAGTTTACATATTTACATGATTTTACGATAATTAAAGTTGATTACAAAAATTGAATAGTTAATCTAACCTTCTTAGGATTATCTTAGCATGAAACATAAATAAAAAAGAGAAGTAGAGAGAATTATATCAAGGTTAATGTGCAGATTAAGACCATAGATGGCCTTTTGTAGCTTATAGACTTTCCCAACATGTTTGGGATCCTCAAAACATTCAGGTGGTATCATGTACACTTCCTCTTCCAGAATCCCATTTAGGAAGGTGGTTTTGGACGTCAATTTGCCATATCTCATAGTCATACCATACAACTATGGCTAGGAGTATCCTGATGAACTTGTGCATCGCTACGGGAGAAAAAGTCTTTGCATAGTCAATACCATGAATTTGAGTGAAACCTTTAGCTATCTATCGAGCCTTGTAAACATTAGGTTTACCATCCATGTCGGTCTTTACCTTAACGATTCACTTGTTCCCAATGATTCTTGCACTTAAGGCAAACTCGTCAAGTTCCAAACTTGGTTTTGGTACATGGAGTCCATTTCGGATTTCATGCCCTCAAGCCACTTCTTGGAATCCAGACTTTCTAAAGCTTGCATATAGGTGGTAGGTTCATCACTTTTCAAAAGTAATACGTAGATGTCAGTGATGAGATTGCAATATCTCTCAGGCTAATGCACCTCTTTACTCGACCTATAAAAAGTTCTTTCTAAATGTTCTTCCTCCAACTGACCCTCAACTCCTTGAACCTCACCCGTCTTATCCTCAACTACTTGAGCCTCATTCTCCACTTACTAACTTTCAATAAGTGTTTGGGTGAGAGTATTAGGGTTGTCATAGATAGAGGTGGTGGTTTGTGGCTCTTGAACTTCATCAAGTTCAATAATTTCTCTCATGCTCTTTCTTTTAGAGATAAACTTGATTTCTAAGAAGAAAACATCCCGAGACACAAACACTTTATTCTCAGAATGGTTGTAGAAGTAGTATCTTTGATTTCTTTTGGGTAACCTACAAAGAAACACTTCTCAGATTTGGGTGCAAGCTTGTCGTTGGGTTGAGCTTTGACAAAAGCTTCGCATTCCCAAATCTTAAGAAAAGGCAGTCTAGCAACCTTTCCTCTCTATATTTCATATGGTGTTCTTTCAGTAACTTTGGTGGGAGTTCTGTTCAATATGAGAGAAGTAGTTCGAAGAGCATACCCCCAAAAGCTAGCATGAGGATTCGACTCAGCTATAATTGATCGTGCCATATCCAATAGGATACAGTTCCTCCTTTTGGACACACCATTGTGCTAATGTGTTCCAAGAGGAGAGAGTTGTGAAACAATTCCACGTCTTCTTAGATTATCAATGAACTCTTGGCTCAAATATTCACCACCTCGATCCAATTAAAGGGCTTTGATTGTCTTGCAAAGCTAGTTCTATACTTCATTATGGAATTCCTTAAACCTTTTAAAGGATTCTGATTTATGATGCATCAAGTAGACATATTGGTATCCACTTAGATTGTCGGTAAAAGTAATGAAGTACTTGTACCCACCTCTCGCACTAGTGTCCATAGGCCCACCTACATCCGTATGTATGAATCCTAGCAAATCACTTGCAGTTCACCAATTTCAATAAAAGGTGATCTGGTCCTCTTTCCCATCAGACATGCTTCGTAAATGTCAAATGTTTTGAAGTCAAAACCATCTAGAATGCCTGTATTATATAACTTTTGGATGTGTTTTTGATTGATATGACCCAAACGACAATGCTATAGGTTGGCAGGATTTGAATCAGAAGTATTAGCTTCTTGGATTCGATGTGAAAATTTGTTTATCTAAATCTAAAACTTACAAACCATTCATACGAATGCATGTATCATAATAAATTCCATGCTTATAAATATTAAAGCAACCATTTGCGATTTCAAAGGAATAACCTTCCTTTTCCAAGATGATAACATAAATTAAATTTTGACTTATTACAGGAATATAATAACGGTTATTAAGTTCAAGTACAATCTTGGAAGGCAAAGCTAAACTATAAGTCACTAAGCAAACAACAACTCTTTGCCCGTTTCCCATATGTAGATTGACTTCTCCCTTGCTGACTAATGACTCGCCTACTTTTCCTTAGATCCTGCACATTTTCACAAATGCATATGAGATCTATTGTCGGTATCCAGTACCCATAAAGTATAGACAATAAGGTTTATTTCAACCACATCAGTACTTGTATTGGAAATCACATTTCCATTCTTCAGATCTTCCAAGTACTTTGGGCAATTCCTCTTCCAGCGACGCTTACCTTTATAATAAAAGAAGTCTTGGCAGGATCAGGTCCGACCTTTAGTTTGGCTTGAACAACAGCCTTGCCCTTGCCTTTCGATCAAAAGGAGCCCTCTTGCCTTTGGCACGCTTCTTGAAGCCTTCCCCCCTTTTCACCATCAAGACATCAACAGTAGGCTTACGAGCAACCTTTATGTCCCTCTCATCATGGACAAGCATCCCACGCAAGTCCATAATGCTCTTCTTATGCCCTTTCATGTTTTAGTTCATCTTAAAAGGACCGAAACTGTCATGCAACGAGTACAAAATGGTATCAGTAGCCAACTTTTGGCTATAGGGAAATCTAAACATGCTCAAGTTGTCGAAGAGACAAATCATCTTCAACACATGAGGGCCAACTAACTTATCAACCTCAAGCTGAGATTTGATAACCTGGCAGTTGGTCTCATACCTCTCACTTGCAACATATTTTTGAAACATGTTTTTCAATTGAGAGATGATGTCAAGTGTCGCCTATCTTCAAATTGCTTTTGAAGTTCAGGGGCCATAGTAGCCAGCATGAGACAAGCCATGTGAAGGTCGTCATCCACATGACACTTCCATTTGGCTTTCTCAGTTTTGTGGGGCCGTAGCGGCAGATGCTTGGCCTTTAGATTTCTCAAGAAAATATTCCTTTTTCTCGACCTTGAGACAAATCTCAAGTTCCAGTGTTAATCAAGGAAGCTTGGCCCAGTAACCTTTTCAATCTTAAGGAGAGAACGAAGGGAGATGGAAGAAAAAAAGGCAACATCAGACATATTGAATCTACAATTCAAGAAAGGTTTATTTTAGATTCTATTCATCAATAAATGTGAAATTAAACCAGTTAATTTAAAACTAAAACGCATTTAACTCTCATTAGTGTTTAACAAAAACCAAGACCCACAGGGTATAAGCGACTCAAGTGGACTGTGGTCCAACAAAACTTGAGTCTGATTGCCATATCATCTCATGATCAATCGTTTCAAATGACTCTTGGCAAGAGGAATGTATCGTATACTAAACCTCTCTCTGTTGCTCATGACTCAAAACTCTTTTTTCCCACCAATATGAACAAACTTAAATCCCACCCAACTTCCTAAATACCCATGGAATGTATAGCTTTGGCCAGTGGCGGATCCAGACATTTATCCTAGGGATGTCCAATATGTTATTACATAAGCGCTTTTTTAAAAAAATAAAATTTAAATAAATAAATAAATAAAATTTAAATAAATAAAAATAAAAATAAAAATAAAAATAAATGTTAAATGATATATGCTTAACAAAAATTCACATCATCATTTAAATATGCCAACCAAATAAATTGAAATTTCACATTAACTAGATATTTATTGACTTACACTTTTTGTTATAAAAAAATAATTTGGTACTCCCTCCGTCCCAATTAATTTGTCAAGTTTACTATTTCACAGTCTTCAATGCATCACTTTGACCAATAATATTTCATATTTTATCTTAGCAAGACTAATAATATTGTATTTAGGAAAAAAAATTCATACAAATCTAATAGTAGTAGTCTTGTATAATAACTCAAGATATAATTTGATAAATTAACGATCAAAATTTAAAAAATTGACCTAATTAGTCAACTTGGATAAGTTATTTGGGGCAAATGGAGTATTATTTTAAGATTTTTGGGTTGCTACTAAATTGGTCACGCTTGTTATATTTTTTAGAATTTTTTTGACGGTGTCCACTTGCTCCAATTAAGAAAATTTCTTTCGAATAATATTAAAGAATCACAATTTTTTTTTTCGACCAGGAGTGTCCGTGGACACCCCTTAACTATATGCAAGTCCGCCCCTGGGTGAGCAACCATAGGTTCAAATTTTGTGGGAGTTCATTTTATTACCCTAAACATGCAATTTTAGGTGACACTTGTTATAAGTATGATAGGAATAATAATACGATAACAACATACTATAAAGTATAAACCATTCAAAGCATAAAATAAAACCTCTAGCATATATGATCGCCTAGACTTAATTAAACTATTTGGCTAGTCTAGCTCGTCTTCATGTCTTCAAGAACTCCTTCTTAAACAACTCTAAGAACTCCTTGAACGCCTTCAAGAACACCTTCTTGAATTTGCAATTACATGGATATGACTCCCACTTGAACCGACATCCTTGTTGCAGCTTGGGCTCCCACTCAACTTGATATTGTCATATTACAAGAATTTACAAATGGGCATTATGTCATGAGGTTACAACGATTTCAAACACAAATACAAATTTAATCAAATTAAATTATATTCATTCGAATCAATGGCACGCATGTTGTATTTCACCCAAACTGGATTGCAGACTGGCAAAACCGACTATGACCATACTAAGAGCGTGTGCGATTCAACAATTTTAGTAGCATTTCAGCATAATATATGACATATATCTAACATGCTTCGATAATCATTAAAGAAAGCATGTGATTGCAAAAAACAAGCACCAAATAAGAGAATGAGCCAAAACTCATTTTGGATTCAATAGTGATTCCTAATCACATTGCATGTATAGCCGCATATTAAACTTAACAAAATTCCAAATTTTATCAAGTTTTACTCTAAGTCCTAAAATCATTTTAGGCTAGACTTGATACCCCTTTCACTTGAAATTCAAAATTTTAAGAGCTAGACAAATACACATTCACTTGATTTCCAAAATGAAGCAAATTAATCCAACGGATACTATATCATGCTGAAATTATTCGCAAAGTTTCCAAAACTCCACAAATAATCAATTTATGCCCAACTGATTGATTAGATAGTTAACTTCCAAAATTAACTCTTCCCTTGTTACGAAATTCCTGGAATCACCCAACAAATATCCGTAAAGATAAATCCAATTTAACTAGGAAACTGAATGAAATCGAGATTTAAGTCCAATCACTTTAGACTCAAATATAAACTTTCTCAGGTTTGATGTGTTTAGAGCCTTTTAAAATGACACTGGTTATGGGCGTATCATTGCATGTCACAATTTTGACCAAGCTCGGCATCTCAATTCCCAAGCGATCACTAGAGTGATCACGGGCGTGATGTCCAACGTCACGACCGTGACCCTCTGACTTGGCAAAGAGGACAACAAGTTTTTCCTAGATCATGGGCGTTACACCTAGTGTCACAGTCGTGTCCCATTGTCAACACAAGGGGCTCAAACCCTAATTACAGGTCACTGGAGTGACAACCATTGTCACGACTGTGACCCCTTTCAGCCTTCAGAAACCCATAAGTGATCACACACACCAAATCAAACCCAATTTAATCAATCAGAACCCGATGCTTGTCAAGTATAAACATGATTGTTTCCAAAATAATATAGGTTGCAAATATTACATGCTAATATTAACCATTAAACTAGTATACTTACACCCTAATAGATCAAATCCATCAAGATGCTAAACATAAGGGTATAATATAAATATAGCAACCTAACATATTGTTGACATTTTTTGCATCTCTTTCGGACTTGAGCATTCACAAATGGAGAATTTGCTGGAGTTTACTTTTTAAAACACTTTAGGGATTATTTGTACATTTTAGGAATAACCATATTGTAAAATTACCTTCCCTTTACTGTGTGCATTTCGTGAATAACTAAACTAAACTTTGGGAGCAAACATCCATTTGTTCTAACTCTTAAGGATTAGTTCAATTGGTTCATAAAATGTTGAGCTCATAAGACAATTTAAGCAAAGTTAT
Source organism: Portulaca oleracea (assembly GCA_029582165.1). NCBI lineage: Eukaryota > Viridiplantae > Streptophyta > Magnoliopsida > Caryophyllales > Portulacaceae > Portulaca > Portulaca oleracea. The sequence continues at coordinate 31,842,272 of CM055886.1, forward strand.
TTAATAACATACGAATACACCATAAAGTTGCATCGGTTCATTATAAAAACCATGATAAACACAATTTATGCTATCTCGATTTAAAGGTGTCGCCACCCGACTTTTTTAAGGAGAAAAGCTAAGACAAACCAAAACGATGAAAAGAAGAAGACTTCGCCTACAAACCAAGAAGTGGATCCGGGGGTAAAGCTATAGCCTGACAGGCTCTTTGGGCTCTGGGCGACATGTCTCCAAACTACGAGAACCTCCACCAAGGTCCACGTAGTTTACCAGAAATCGGCTGCTAGATCGGTAGATCTCGATCCAATTGAGATGGAGAGTATGTGTGTGTGTGTGGATTTTAGGGTAGAATCCAATACGATAGCCTAAAATGTAAATAGGAGGTTCTCGAGAAATCACTATCGAAATCACTTCCCAAATTGTCTCTCAACGGAGGGACTTTTTGGGATCCTCATAGTCTCTCAAAGGAGGGACTTTATGGCTCAAGGCTTGAGGAAAGAATAGAAAAATGAGGTATGCATTCCCCCTACTTATAGAAATATGTGGCTAGGGGAAGAGGTCAAAAGACCCAAAATCGTCATTTTATATAAAAACCCCGCATTCAGATCAACGCAGTCCGTGTTGCGCGCTTAGACTGAAAAACGATTTTTTTTCGGGGAGAGTGACACAGTCCGTGTCCTCTTGATTCATTTATGAATGCTTCCCAAAACAATACCATATTATTTTGGACTTAACACATACTATTCCAAATTTAAAGTGCTGGTTGTGTGACATTGTGGGACCAAATAATATGGCAGTGATCAAACCATTTGATCATTGATTATCGAGGTCTCTAGCAAAACATATCATTACCATATTAACTTGGCTAAAGCACTCGGATGAATTGAATACTTTCGGGGAACTTCCAACGATTATAAGCTCTTAGAACCAAGCAATCAACATGGGTCGTTCGAAAGATTGGTGATCGAAAAACTGAGTTGGGGTACGTGGAGACAACTCCAAATGATAGGCTTTCGGAAAATTTGACTATGGAAAGAGTTAGATATGGAAACAGAAAGCTTGTTTGTGGGATGATTTTATTTGGCCTTTTTTGTGGTTTTTGTTATTTTTATGCATTTCAAAAAAATTTTGGCATTTAATTCTAAATTATTTTAAAATAAAATGAAAAAATATTCAAAATAAATTGCGTAATTACAAGACACGTGTTGACTTTATGAAACATTTAATAATTTTGATGATAACAAACGATAAAATTAGTCTTATATATGTGGTTAGAAATTGAAGTGATTTAATTATTATGTTACTCATATATAATACTTATGACGGTCTAATATATTAATTTGAGAATATTTGATTGGTCAAATTTGTGAAGTGTGATTTGATTGATATTATGAGAAAATTGGATAAAGTGAAAGATGCAAAACCAATAAATGTCCAAATACATTGAATCAAATCCTTCATCATTTTGATAACAATTAATGTTCTAAATATTGAGCTTGATTATGTGTTACATATTACTTATCTAATATGATATGATGATATGATATTATTCTCTTGCTTATTTCTTGAGTATCTAATTGATAAGATGAAATAATTCAAAGGCAACAACTTGAGAATCATATCAAGATCAAGAGATCAAGCATTCCAAGAATCAAGAGTTGCTTTATTCATATGATTGACTCCTTGACACTACTCGTCCAAACACACGGTATAAATACAAGGAGTCTATGCCATTTAATCAAACAAGAAACTTACAAGAAAAGATCACACATTGAGTATTACTCTCTTTTATTGTTATTGAGTGTGAAAATATAAGAGTTGTATTGAGTAATCAATTGAGTTGTTGATATAATTATTATTAGGGAGAGGATTTAGGAGTTGAGAGGTCGACTCCCCTACATTTGATTGAGAGGCGATATCAAGTGGTGAGATCTTGAGAATAGAGAAGATTCTGAGATTGTGAGAAATCCATCCTAATAATAATTCGAGGTTAAATCCTAGAGTTGGAGAACTCTAGGCGGTGACGTACTCCGAAACTCCTTTTGGAGAAACATCGTAAACAACCACAGGGTTTTGTCTCATTTTAATTTCTGCAATTCATTTAACTAGCCTAATTAAACTTTCAACACGTTTTGAGAGTCTACCGTTGTATACGGGAGAATATGATTTACAAGCATGAATATGGGCTAGTGAATGGTGATGATCTTCTAGAATGAGTTAATGTCACATATTTAGGTTTGAGTAAGTTGGACTTTGAGTAAAGGATACCCCGGGAGCACAGATCGAATTGAGATAGATGAGCCACTCCGAGTTAGTAAGTCAGGGCTCCCCCTTGGCGGCTTGACAAATGACTCAAGGCATTGGGTGACTCGCTAGATATCACGACGCTTGAGCGTCTCAGAGGAAAGTTTCGATGCTAAGGCATCTTGAAAGATGGACTCAGCTAAATTTGGTGGGCCTCCTTGGAAAAAAGATCCCCTTGGCGAACCAAGTGGAGCATTTTCGACGCTCGAGTTAGTAAGGTGCGACGCCCCAAAGGATCGACTGATGCATCCGAATTCGAGGAAGAATAAGGGAAGGGTTTAGAGGAAGAAGAAGTATGCAGAGAGAGTCGCTTACGTCCTGTCATCTCAATGAATGATGGGGGTTATTTATAAAGATTTGTGCATTGGGCTTGGTGGATGATTTTATAAGGAATTGATCCACCAAACATTGGACTGTTGTGAACTATCCAGATGTAACTTTTACCCCGAAAAAATTATTATTGTTTTTATCATCATCACCATCTATCTACTTAAGGTACCTAATGAGTATATTATAATCTTAATAAATTTAAAATTTTATGTAGTTGTTACAATTAAAAGCTTTGAAAAATCACGCTCACATACATAGTATAGAGATGAAAAATACTGTTTTTTCTTCATATAGTAGCTTTTAACCAAAGTGAAGATGCCCCTATTAGGACGTGTTAAAGGATTATGATATCCATTGAGCGTCAGGGATAAAGGAGACCCAAAATGTTCATGAGAGAGGTGATTATAACTAAAGAAGCACCTACACTTAGCGGAGGACATGACATTAGATAGGGAGTTTGGAGGGCTAACATCAAGGTAGGGTAATGTGTTTTACCTTGGTTTGTTATTTTGTATCTTTTATTCCGTTATGTTATACATGTACATTTAGCTCTTCCTCAACTGCGTAAAGCGCACAAATATGCATCTCTTTACTTCAGCAGAGCTTATTGGTTTCTTGGTCTTTTAATTGGGTTTTTGAAGGTTTTCCAATTAGGTTTCTTTAGTGTCTAAACTTGTATTCAAAGTGATTTTTTATAAACTTTTTCTAACTCTGTATGAATTAATCTCTCCATGAACTTCGATCAATGGGGGAAGGACCTCCTACATCGGGGTCTTACCCTGACCAAGTTCATACTTTTCACGTATTTTTCTTAGGAGTTTGTTATTGTTGTTATAGTATCTTTTAATCATTAAAATGAGTGATGATTTTTAGTTTGTAGACAATTATTTTTTTTTTGATTTTTGCACGCTAATATACTGAAATTTTGAGATATTAGACAATAATACACTGAATTCTGACCTTGGATAATAATGCAATGTACTTTGGGGAGTGTTGAATAATAATGCACCCATAATGATTCTTGCGGTAGCTGACTCGGTGGTGATCCTAGGTAGCAGGTAGAGAAGATGAATTGGCCAAAAAAATTTAAATTTATGACCAGTCAGCTAATCTACAAAACAAAGGAAATCAACTTTGAAGAGAGAAAAAAAACTATAAAATCACATTTGCTTGTGTAGATTAACTAACATGTCATAAATTTAAATTTTTTTTAGTCAATTCATTATCTCCGCCTGCCATGTAGGATTGTCACCAACTCAGCCATTGGTGAAATCGTTCTGGGTGCATTACTGTCAACACCCTTCGAAGTACAGTGTATTATTATCAAATGTTAAAGTTCAGTGAATTATTGTCCAATACCCAAAAAATTTATCAGCATCCAATTTTATTTTTTTATTTTGGGGGGGGGGGGGGGGGCTTTAATCCTAAATTCATGTTCAAAGGAGACTAGAGGATTCTATAAATAGGCATGCCTCACTGCCTCAGCAAGCAAGTGGCAACCTCATCCCTTGCTATTGGGATGAGCCTTCCTAAAATAACAGTTTATGGTGGTTGTTCAAGGTAAAAATAATGAGAGTCCAGCATAAGGCATAATGGGCCTATCTACACCAAGCCCAATCATACAAATAAACAGTCTAACAACCACTATTTATATTTTTATAATTTTTTTGGTTGATGTAGGCAATGTTCTTTTGTACGGTATGATGTGGTACCACAACTTACCGTATCATTCAATATTCTTTTACACTTCAGCATATCATATTAAACTTTACCACAATCATTACCAGTATATCTTATAATTTTTTCTGTTCACTTTTTCTCTCTCTACTTTTCACATTTTCTCTCCTCACATACCACCTCAATCACACTTTCCTTAAATTTGACCATATCATTTCACACCTTAACGTATTTTTCACCATACCAACCACACAAAAGAACATAGCCGCAGAGAAATAGTAAAAAGGACAATAAGATAAGAAGTGAGAATCAACAGTACTTATATCATGTTCTCAAAAAAAAAATATTTAGATCATGGTTCTAGGACCATGTAACGTTGTAATTTTAGTATTTTAATGTTCAAAATTTTATAAATACCACATTTATACGTTTACTCTATTGGGTTCAAAATCTCATAAATACATATAATTAAACATAGAAAAATAAAATATTCAAAAGATAATTTATAAACTATACAATCAAATTGTATAAGTAAGTTGGGACCATAAAGCAACATGGTCCTAGCTCCTAACTTTAAAATCTAATTTCTAGGGAACCAAACACATAAATCACGTTTCGAGGGGTTGACAACTACACCAAAACTTCTATCAATTATTTGAAACAACTTATCCCTTCCATTCTTTAGTATTTATTGCTTTTTATATTTTTAAGGTATTTAATATTCAATTTTTAGCATTTTTCAATAAAAAAGTTTTTACCATTATGTTCTACCTATATATAATTAGTATAAGATTATAGTTTTTTCTGAAACTATTTTGAAGTGTGAGTATTATGGAGCCTTTATATTATATATGTATACAAATTAATATTGAATATATTTAGAAGCTCGAACTATTTAAAGGTGAAGAAAATATTAATAATAAAATAAAAGATTATTAAGTTTTAAAATTTCCAACTTTGAGGATAGTAAATCATAATATCCTGAACTTCATTTTTGAAATGAATATCTCATACTTTAGGAGGTTGTATTTGTCGGCAGTTCAACACCGAATTAACATCAATTAAATTCAGGTTTTTGTGTAATGTAATGATATTTTTTAGGGTGATATGTATAATAAAAGGGTGTTTAAACCAAAAAAAACAATCACTACATTATAGGAAAATCCAAGTTTAAATAACTTAATTTATTGTTGGGATGTTGACAAATACAACCCCTAAAGATTGAGGTATTCATTTTAGAAATGAAGTTCAGGATATTCCGATAAACAATGTTCAAAGTTAGGAATTTTAAAACCTAACAGTGGTAAAATAAAAATAAAAAGTACAACTTATAATCTAATCTATAACTATCATCTAACCAACTATAACCGACTAGATGAGAACTATCCACATTATAATAACTGAAGAGGGTCCATATTAATAATGGGCTTTGACATTATTGCTTAGCAATGTCAATGTGAACTACAACATAAGGTCAAAACTCAAAAAGATTTATTATGTCTCTTGGTAGCCTTTAGTTTAAGAAGCTGAGTTAATGCCAATAGCCCAATACTTTGATAGATTTATTATGACTGAATTTATTTGAAATTGAACCATTTCAAATTTATTTTAAATATATATTTTGAATTTATTTACAAATTGTATTCTTAAAATTATTTTTTATTTATTTGTTATTTCTCTAATTTATTTTACGGAAATTTTATTTGGTAGGCTTCAACTTTTACCTATTACAATTTTTCAACCACTTTTAAAATTATTCCAAATGGTAGGCTTATTTTGAAACGAAAATTATTCTAAATGGTAGGCTTATTTTGAAAATTATTTCAAATGGTAGGCTTATTTTAAAATTTTTAAAAATATTTCAAATTTTCAAGCACTTTAAAAGTTATTTCTAATTGTCAAACTCTTTAGATATTGTTCCAAGTGAGCTGATTGTAAGATTCATAGGGAGAGCTAAATGAAATTGAGAGAGGAGGAAAGTTTTGCGAGCATTATTTGAACAATGGTACAAAAAGAAACTCACGAGATGAAATAATTTTCAAAATAAGCTTATCACTTGGAATAATTTAAAAAGTGCTTGACAATTTAGAATAGGCAAAAGTTAAAGTCTACCAAATGAAATTTCCTTTTATATTAACTATTAAACTATAAACGCAACTTATTTATTTATTATTTCTCTAATTTAAGTTAAAATAATTACAATAATATATTGTTATTAGAAAATAATCATATTTTTTTATATATATATTGTACAAAAATAGTTGTTAGAGATCATTTTTTTTAAAAGCAAAAAGTAGAAAATGGGTCACAATCATAAAATACATTTACCCAAAAACAAAATATATTATCTATATTTACCCAAATCTAAAATACATTTGACCCATATTTATTTAAAATTGATATACGCCGAACCCAAAGTTGACACGCCTGACCAAATTGACAAGTCGAGGTAACATGCTTTCAAGACTCTTACCTCGCCTCAGGCTCAGGATACTTGTAAACAAGTGTGAAAGCAAGACCTGTTGGCAGTAGCAGTGCACCCGTGGCAGTGAGGCTTGTCATTGGATACGGTGCGGCGTGGAACAGAATCAGAGCATGCTCCAACTTTTCTGCTTAAAAAACGAACAAATTATTAAAAGAAAAAAGTGGGTGCAAAAAAAATCAAAAAGAAGAATGATGAACACTTTTGGCTGCTTTACCTTCACAATCTCACTGAGTCGATGACCCATGCAAATTGCAAAGTTAGAGGATTTTACAAAGATTGTGCCCATCATATTCCTATACTCACATAAAAGCAATTTGCAAATGTACCATGTGGAATGTATTTTTTATTGCCTTTGTTTTCTCTTTTTTTTTTGGATTTTTGAAAATTGACCTCAACGTGGTGGGTGTTTACGACAAACCAAGATAAGATATCATTTTTTACTTTCAAATCTCTTACAACTACTTACTACGTTCTATATTATCGTTTTTAAAATTATACTGTCAAATACATAAATTTCTCTATATATATACAATAATTTGAAACACAATATTTTTATTATTCAATTTTTAACAATTATTAATATAAGATTATATAAAAAATTATTAATTAAAAAAATAAATTAAAGATCGTATTAATTAAATATATATGAGAATTAATATAGAAGAGAGAATACTTATCATTCATAGTCACAATTTTTTTTAGAGATGTTGGTGGGTAATATGAATTGGGCTTCAAGCAGTAATACCTTCAGTTCAAATATTTGTTGTAATGGTCTTTTACTACTACTACTACTATTGTTAGAGTATAAAAACTATTCTTGTGGCTTCAACCATCAGCTTAAGCTTTTGGTTGAGATTTGAAATGGTTTCCACAACTACTACTACTACTAATAATAATAATAAACCAATATAATTACACTTATAATTGGCTGTATCAAGCTAATCAAAATTGGGACAAAACTAAATGCCTTTTCTTCCCTTGAACTTGGATTATACACCTCTACAATTAGATTATACACTTGGGGAATGGTTGCATTTGCACACTTGCACCTAAGGACTATGGCTAGGAGAATCATGAGATGACAATGAACCCATAGAAGCTCTCATATTATCATCAGAGCAAACCTCACCACCACCACCACCGCCACCGTCATGGTTAGAATCAACGACGGCTTTAACCCCAGGAAACGAGTCCCCGGCAACCAGGGCCTGAAGGAGCTTCGGAGGTGGAGGCACACTCACCTCCACCACTCCTTCCAACATCTTCACCACCATCCCCATCGTCGGCCTCGCCTCTTCCTCGTCTTGGATGCACCATATTGCCACCATCCCTAGCCTCTCCGCCTCCACCTTGTCGTACGCCACCCCGAGCCTCTTGTCCACCACCTCATCCACATTCCCCTCTATTATCATCCTCGCCGCCCACGGCGGAAAAAACCACCTTTCCCCACCACCATCTTCACCACCACCAGAGGGTGGAGGAGCTTCGACGTTCCTCCTACCACCAATGAGCTCCAACATTGTCATCCCAAAGCTATACACATCGGCCTTGGTAGTTATCGCCACCCCGGAGATCCACTCCGGGGCGACGTACCCCCACGTCCCTCTCATAGTAGCCAAAACCCTACTAAAATCCCGGCCTATCAGCTTCGCCAGCCCGAAATCCGACACCTTGGGGACATAATCCCGATCCAAGAGGATGTTCTCAGGCTTTATGTCGCAATGTATGATACAATCCCTACATTCCTCGTGCAAATACGCCAACGCTCGAGCCGTTCCCATGGCGACGCGAAACCGAACGTCCCAACTTATATTCAACCCGTCCTTCTTCAAGTAAGCACTCAGGGGACCATTAGGCATGTAATCGTAGACCAGCAACCGATGCGAGTTTTCGGAGCAGAAACCTCGGAGTCGAACCAGATTGACATGCTGGACGCTCCCGATGGTGCAGACCTCGGCCCGGAACTCCTTCTCCCCGCCATTGCCGGGCCGCTCGAGCCGCTTCACGGCGACATGGGAGGAGTCCAACAAGGTGCCCCGGAACACGGTCCCGAAGCCGCCGTGGCCCAGCTTCTCGGAGAACCCGCGGGTCGCCCCGTGGAGCTCCTTGTAGGAGAAGACTTTCAGATGGGTCGCTGCTAATGCCGCTGCTTCTTCGTCGTCGTCATCATCTCGTGTCCGATTCGATGCCCTTTTGAGGATGAACAAGATCAGACCTGTTGCGATTGAGAGTGCGATTAAGGATGAAATGACGGTGATTAGGATGATGGATTTCTGGGTTAGTAGATGGTTCTTGGGTAATCCGTCTTTCCCGACCCGAATGAACAATACTCCATCGATCATGGTGCTTTCTGAGGAGAGATTTCGGAGATTCAACAGCGACCCGAATAAGTTTTTGCATAATCGGATCTTCTCGTTGTAAACAATGGCGATGCAGGAGCAGTTTGATAAACAAATCCTCCCACATTCATGTCTGTTTCTCACCCCTCGAAACGACGCCGTTTCCGCCCCTTCGAAGCTCATCACTCCGATCTCCTCGAAACCATCCCTCTTCTCGTCGCAGACACTCGCCCCGACTCTCCGACACCCGCCGGAGAAGTCGCCGGCGTCCCATCGGGCCGGGTCGGCTGGCCCGAAACCCGCCGGACACCCGCACGCCTTCAACGCTAGCAACCCGGCAGACTCTGAGCAGAGACCGCCGGGCCCGCAGAGCCCGTGGGCCCGGCACCGGGCCTCGGGCTGGGTCCAGAAGGTGTTCCAGTTCTCCGTCTGCGGCGTCCACGTGTGCTGCTGGAGCTCGCCGGTGAAGTCCAGCTGGAATCGGGTCAGCGGCGGCCGGAGCCCCGGCACGGCGGAGACCTCCGAGAACCCGAACGACGCCGCTTCGGTGAACGGGTCGTCGAAGTGGAACCGGTAGATGTACGGGACCATCATCTCCGGCACGTTGGCGAAGGAGTCTCCCGTCCAGTTCCCGGTACGCCAGTACGACGTCGTTTCGTAGTAGACAAGCTCGAACTCGCCGTACTCCGGCTGCCTCAGCCGGAGCGAGTACCTCCCCGGCGACGGGTCCTTGGACGACCTCCAGGACGTCAGCCACCTCTCCGCCGTCAGATTCATCCCGGGTAGCCACGTGTCCGACGGGGACTCGAAGCTCTGCCAAACGACGTCGCCGGAGGCGGCGGAGAGCACGAGGTTCCCGGATTCAAGAAGCGAGAGGGTTTCCCCCGGGAGTCGGTTGCCGGAGCGCCAAACGACGGCGTTTCCGGCGTCGGAGACGGCGAGGGTGCCATCGTCGGCGACGGAGAGCGCGGCGGAGGAGAGATCTTTAACCGGGATCTTCCGATTGGCGACCCAGACGTAGGTTCGGGTGGGCAATGAGGCGTACCAGATGCCCAGATACCAGTTTCCGAGCTGTTGATCGGGGGAGAAGAAACCGAGCTCGAAGGTCTGGTTGGGGCTCAGGACGGTGGCGTTTGGCCGGAGGACGAAGGCCGACTGAAGAGGAGAGAGAAACAGGAAGAAGAAGAGGGTGAAGAGGAGGAGAGAGAAAGTCGCCATTGATGGGGGTTGAAGAAGGAGAGGAAGAAGAAGAGGAGTAGCAGAAGCATTGAAGTGGAGAGTGGTGAGGTTTTTTGGAGGGATCGATGGAGTCTGAAAGTGTGTGTCGATGAGAGAGAATTAAAGGGGAGTGAGTGAAAACGAAGGTGAATTGACTATTCAAGGATGAGGAAAATTCCACACGACGTCGTTATGGTGGGTTTTGTGAGGGTAGTTTGGGAAAGTGATGGGGTGGGGAGACAATGGTCAAAGAGTGGATGGTGGTGGACTATGAACAGTCTGAGTGTTTTCAACATCTGTGAATTTGAAATTTTTTTAATTAGTAAATGTTTATTATTGAGATAAGATTTGAACTTAAAGTTAATTCTAGATTAAATTTAAAAAAAAAAATAACAGACAAAGAGCCACAAAAAATGGATCAATAATCTAAGGTATGGTTGGAAAATTTGGAGGACAAACTGGACAGTACATCGAAGCAATGCCGCATATTGCTGGTTGAGGTTGCTAAAGTTCAAAGTTTGGATTAATTACAAAGTTTGGATTTAGGTTTGCGCATTACTAATCTAAGCTATGGTTGGAAAATTTGGAGTATTTGGTTTTAAATCGAAAAGATTGAAAATTGAACCAAACCAAATTATTTATTCATTCTTTGGTACAAGGTTTTTGTTTTATTTGATTTTCTGTTTATCCGATTCAAAACCGAAAAAATTGAAAAGTATTCTTATCTGATTTATTCAAAAAAATCGAGAGTAGTAAGCTAGTATAACACTAGTCAGTGTCCAATAGTAATGGAAGTATGGAAATGATATTTAAAAGCATTTGGTTCTTATTCAGGTTTGCTCAACTAGTTTTATTCGATTTTCGGTTTAAACGAACATTTTCGGTTCACTTTAGGGTTTAGAGTTTTGGTTTTATTCAGTTTTGAACCGATAAACAACCCTATTTGAATTAATTAATGTGAGCAAATATGTAAGTTTAATTCCATTTAAGTTTATTCGTTATGATAAATAAGGTCTTATATTTTTTTTTGTACAATAGTTCCAAATTATGTTACACTTCATCTGTCATTATTTATTTTGTCCACTTAATTAATTTTTTGTCATTAATTATTTGTCATTTTTATATTTTTAATATAACTTCTACCAATTTTACATTTATATTCTCTATCCCTCATAATTATTATTTTCCTATTTAAGTTTTATAATTTTTCTTCCTAATTTTGTTAGTTATTTTGGTTTATCCGCACTCTTCCAAAATGACAATAAAAAGGGGCAAAGTGAGAAGTTTGGCAAGATAAAGAGCAAGTGCAAATTATTGTCATTAAGGCTTTGTTAATTGTTATATCTTGGAAACACGAGTCGGTATTAATTCATGCTAACAAAGCTTGATTGATGATAATCGTTTACTGCTTAATCAAAAATATTTATTATAAGTTGAAAAGAATACACCTATATAGAACAAAAAGAAATGGTGAAAAGTGTTAATGAGATCATATTGTATCTGGTTTACTACAAGTGATACTGTCATTATCAAATCAGAATCAAATAGGAGTGATATGTTCCACACTTTTAAAACGATCCAAAACTACATTATCTATCATATCAATCACACTTTCAACAAACTTTATCATACTATTACACACCTTACACTTTTCACAATTTCACCATATTACACCATTTTTACATCACACCAACCATATTACACAATGTAAATTGAGTCATTGGTATTGTAATCCAAATAACATATCTTTTGTGCCTTCTTTTAAGGAGTAAGCCAAGGTTTTCAAAGTAATAGACTAATAATAGTAGTAGTTAAGAGGATTGAGAAAGTACAAGTTTGGCAAGTAATTTGACAAGGTGGGCTTAATTAATTACTCCTAAAATGGGACTTTAATTGATTTCATAGTTGAGAAAAGGAAAATATAACCACCCCAAAAGAAAAACAGAGCCAATAGGAAGCCCCACCATTTACAATTCACATTCACAAATGCTAATGGTATCCATTAATTTGGAATTTTGGATCATGTCCTTTATCAAGTGATGTTACTTGAAAACCATACCTCACCTACCTACATTCATAGTATTTATTTATTTTCGTATCTCATGTTAATTGTTGAATATTCATGGATCTATTAAAAACAATTTTGTTGAATATTCATGAGTCATGATAAGTTAGGTTTATCATATCATTTTTTTAATCTTATTTTACCGTATTTTATTCAAATCCCTAAAAAAACGGCCAAACCAATGTCATTTTGTTTTATCTTTTTTTTATATTTCTTTCCTTACCAACCTCACTTTACATAACAAATCTTATCGCTCTAATAAACAAGGTCTAAAAACAATTTACATTTCTATCGATATAAGACCATGTTCTGTTTTGCAGTAGGTAAAGTGTGATGATGATGTGATATGGTAAAAATGTGGATAGTGTAATATAATGTTGTACATTGTGGTAAGTATGATAAAATTTATGGTAAAAATGGTTGGTACAGTACCTAAGGAGATAGAAAAATGAAAAATATTGAGAAAAGTGGGGAGAGAAAAATGAAGAGTACTGAGAGAAGTGAGGAGAGAAAAAACGAGGAGAAAGAAAGTCAGGGTTAGTGTGGTAAAATGTGGTATGATATAATAATATGTGATGGTTTGTGTTTAATGTGGTAAATTGTTGCAAATGCGTTACGTTATCACACTACACAAAAAAAAAAGTGAGCTTTAAGACTGTTTATATCTAAATTTTCTTGGATCCTACATTTTCCTAGACCCTACTGTATTCTAGTGGGACCCACATCAAAAGTGTGGGTCATATTTTATTGTTGAATAATGAACACCATACCACAACATTGTCACCAAGAAGGAAATAAGAGTGTAGGAATATTCAAAAACTTTTAAAAGAAAGGAAGGGATACGTTGGATGAGTAAGTAGTTAGGGACAGGTTCCAAAAGTGTTGGAAATGCAACAATGTGTATGTGATGATTCAGAACATCATCACATCAGCTGCACAAATTTCAACCAAAAACCCAAATTGTTCTGCAAATATTACTACTTGCAAAGAGACCGATTCCAAGATTCCCCCTAAAACAATCTCGATAACGATTGGTACAAAGAAGGAAAACCCACATAAAACAACTCCAAATTGTTCCGCAAATATTACTACTTGCAAAGAGATTGATTCTACGTAGCGCTGGCAAAATTTCGTTCGATCCGAATTGTCCGACCCGGAAAAAACCGAGTCTGGACATAGATTTGTGACATTGTCTGAATTTGTCCGACCCAAATTTACCTGGACCCGAATTTTTGCCAGCGCTAATTCTACGATATCCCAAAAAGAAAAAAAAATTGAAACCGATTAGTAGGACAAAGAAAAACCCCAGATCAAACAACTCCAAATGTTCCGCAAATATTACTACTTGCAAAGAAACTGATTCTAAGATACCCCAAAAAGGGAAAAAAATTGAAACCGATTAGTAGTACGAAGAAAAACCCAGATCAAACAACTCCTGATGTGGGTACGCTTAGCGTTGTGAATAAAGAAAATCGGCAACATAGAACAGAAAGGAATTGGGAAATTTTCATTTCTGTAACTAATATTATTTACATGCACCAAAGACAAGCATGGAAGCTTGGCATCAAATTACAACAGAAAGTCACCTTTCATATCATCCACCATTGCTCTAAGCCTTACTTTTACTTAGCCACGCTCTTCCTTCTTCCCAAATGTATATCAAGGTGACATTCTTGAGTGCTTGCATTTGCCCAAGAATGATGATGATCATACTAATATTAGCACCCCACAAAGAAAAAAAGAAGGCCAAACAATGCAAAAAAAAAAACTAGATAGATGATCCAATTGAATGCATAAATGACAACATAAACGAGCGATTTTCCCCCTTTTCCACCCCCCCCCCCCCCCCCGACGAAGAACAACCTAAAAAGGAAAAGGAAAGTGAAAATCTGTACATGGGAAATGGGATTTTTACCACATTTTTTCACCACCAGCCACTGAGTTTCTTCTGGACCTCTTTTACGCTGGGGGTGTTGGATATCACGGCAGGAGACTTTGTACATGTCCACATGAACACAAGAATGACGAGGTTGCAATACACTTGAAGCCCACAAGTGCAGGTGACAACATAGAATCTTAAGATGAAACTGTGAACAAAGAACGTTTTGTTCTGTCTACTGAATCAGCTAGTATACTTGTATGTATGTAAGCAGCAACCAGGACTGCTCCTTAAATGGGTTTTTGCTCTTGGTCATCTGGGTGATCGAATATCATTTCCTGTTTCATGAGTAATCATAAACATCAGTAGTTGGGTGATCAAATATCATTTCTGATTCGATGAATGAATTGATCGATCATAAATGGCATCAGTCAAGCAGTAAAAACATGATAAACATTTCCCCGGGATTTGAGAATCCTCGCAATACTTCTCTCTGAAGCCGATAATACCCAAGTCTCGGGGATAGTGTATACCAAATATGTTAAGAGGGGATAGCAACTTAACCATCATCTACAATGCCAAATGCCAATAAAGCAATATCCCCAAGTAAATTTTTTAGTAATTTGTAAAAAAATATTGGGTTTTAGCGTAAATCACTGGTACTTGTTCAGACATGGAAGACAGACCTTATCACAAACCGGGCAGGAATTGCTTCTCTCCATCCACTCCAGGAGGCATGACAAGTGAAAATCATGCTTGCAACTAGTGACCATTTGAGGATTATCTACATCATATTCTGCAAAGGAGACACATCAAAAAAGAAACCAAATTCATTCAACCCAAATTTGTACAGCATAAACTGACATGATGTAATAGTTCTGAAGTGTTTGAAGAACATACCTTCAAGACAGATAGGACACACATCCTCTTCTTCGGTGCCTAATTGACCAAACTCGCACGGTCTCGAAATTTCAAGATCAGACTTTCTTGGCGAGGCAAGCAAAATGTCAGCAAGGGTTCTTCCCTCTGACCCATCAACATGACCACACACACTTGATTTGTCATGTTTATTAACGTCGTTAGTTCCTGCCTTATCTGCAGGTTGGACCGACTGTCGAGATGTATCACATTTGTGCCCATGGGTCCCAATAGAATCAACTGAAGTTTGCGAGCAGCCGAAAAGCACACTAAACGGAATAGGTGCAGGTGGGGGTCTGAAAGTGTCGGGGCTTGACGTGTCTAAATTTAGTCCTACAAAAAATCCTGTGGGAAGACCTGAGGCTGTCCCGTTGAAAGATCTCAAGGTCTCTCGCCCTTCCAATGATGGGGGGCACTGCATAAGATAATCATGCATCCAATTATAGGTAGTTCATGGAAGCTCAGAGTTCATTAAACATATTTTGATTGACCGTAAAGTCAGCATCTATAGATGTTCAAAGGCTTATGATTAAAACCCTTTTCAATAGGGATGGGACTTAATCGTAAAACAGGGCAAATATTGCACTTCTTAGATGCGACGGAGTACGAACTTCAACAGGAAAGTTGACTCACATAGTAATACATAGGTGCCCCATGTAATTGAGCTTTTCTAGAAGAAGAACAGCAACCTCCCATGGCTAGAAATTGTCCACAAAATTTTAGGACTGAATGTCACATCTCCTCCTGTTGTGAGTGGAAAGGCAAAACAGAAATAAAGGTGATTAGCATGTATGAGAAAATTATAGACACACATACTGCTACATTTCAACTACATGTGTATATCCACGACTAACGATCATATTAAATTATCAGTGACATATTGATGAGACATAGCTCAGTTACTAAGGAACAAAATCATCACAGAAGGGTTTTTAATTGGGAGGCAGGATTAGGATCCATTCAGATTTCAGAAGTTCATACTAGGCCGGTAGTATAACCGACTAAGCTAAAGAGAGTGATACTGACTTACTGGCTAACTGAACAGAGGTAGAGGTGGATGGGGACTACCATTGGGAAGAAGCCAGCCCGGGAAATAGGCGAGTTAAAACTTTAACGCATAGATATAGTACTCAACAACAACAACAACAACAACAAACTTCCAAGCGAATCATGTTTGAGCCCAGTCTAGAAGATTCAAATGTAGGCAGTCTTCCCTTATGAACTAAAGTCCATGGAGAGGTTGAATCCTGTAGACTCACAAAAAAGCCTTTGGAAAAAACCACTTTGGAGAACAGTATAGACACCAAAAGAAACCCAATTGAAAACCCTTTGAAAAGCCAAACGAAAGATAAGATAACTCATAGCCTATGTTACTCCGACTTTCATTTCCCCTAGCATACTCTGTGGGACCTCGCAACACTCGGGTAAGGGTACAACACTCAACAATTCAAATTTCAACAGAAACCTGCAAGAATTCTTAAAAATAACCAAGCTCGACACCTTTATCCGCCGTCAATATTGCACACCCATACCCATGTTTGAGTAATACAGCTCACAGCACGTCGGTTCTATATTCATTTGTGCAAAATTACAAAATTAAGGATGTTTGAGCTTCATAAGGAATGAATGAGATGTTCATAATTTCATCAAAACCTTCCATAACAATTACGGGTTTGTTAAAAGCAAGCTTCAAAATCAAATTTAAAGGGCCATACAAAATTTTAAATTCAACAAACTCTCAACCCTCAAACAAAATAAGCAGGGAATCAACAACCCAGCATACTGAATTAAACCCCATACTGGGTATTATAATTCTTTCATCTCCTATCAAGCAACAACAAACAGGCTAACAAAATTGAACCAAATTTCAAGCTCAAAACAATTCACCAACAATCAATACTCTAATTACTTTATTATTAGACCCAAAAAAACCAAGAACAAATAAGGAATCCCAACCATACTACCCTCATATACTAAAAAGCATAATTAATCCCAAAAAAGAAACAATACCCAAATTAAAATCACAATAATTAATCCCAAAAAAGAAATTAAAATGAAATTGAGTGGATGAACTGAAGAGGGATTAGCAGTTACCTAAGGGAGGAGGGAGGTAGAGAGGAGGAGAATAAGAAGCAGGAAGAGGAGGGAAAAGGCAAGAGAATGAATGGGGAGGGAATGAGAGTGTGATGAAGTGAGAGAAAATTGTGGAATATTGGGCTTGGGATTGAGAGAGAGAGAAATTGAGGAATAATACCAATAATGCATATTATTAATTATTATATATAAGGACTAATAACAATAAAAGTAAAATTGGAATAATTAAGACAATACAACAATAAGAATCTCTTTCTTTTTCCTATATCTTGGTTTGTCTCATACCTCAATACTAAAGTTGTCTTTGAGAATGGTGTTTAGTTAAAGCTCTAATCCGATAAATATTAATTTTCGTCAAGTTAATCTTTTTAAGCAGTGTTTATTGAAACATTAATAAAATTTATATTTTACTTTTGAAGTAGTGTTTTATTTGTTTTGATTAAAAAAATATCAGTTAAAAATTATATTGTTGGAAATTATATATATCATTTAATATTTTAAAAACTCATTTGAACAACTATCCACTAATTATTAAAATAGATCTGTTATTAATTATCGGAACCCCGAATTTATCAAACAGGGCCCAAAAGAAACACAAATACTATCAAATAGAATCTAGGGCACAAGATATATACAATGACTACTTTGGACAATAGTGTTTGGCAAAGGGTCTAGTTTTCTGACCCACTTATAACTCTAATTGAACAAATACTAACATTTGGTAATTTAGCGTTTCAAGAAGCAGTTAGAATAGTAATGTTTTGAAATGTCAGTAAAGTTAACGTTCAATGTTTAGAATAACGTTTTATATTTTTTGATCAACAATACTATTGAAAAATTATATCAGCGAAAATGATCTGTATCTTTTTATGTTAATTTATATTAATTAGCTAACTCAACTGTTAACTTTAGTGAATATATTTTCACCAAATGTTCATTGAAACAACCCATCAATAATTGCGAAAGTAAACCGCTATTCGCTACCTAAATTGGTATGTGATGTCTAAACTATTAATTTTGTCGAACAACAACAAGAACTATATAAATATGGTTTGCATAGTTGTAGGAAAGGTCCATATGCAAGTAGTCTTATTTCATCAGCACATATAAATGTAATTAGAGAGATCATTTTTTTTTTATGAAAGACTTTTTTAGACAACCTCCACATACTTATTATTATTTCTATCTCCATTTTAAAATAATATTCCATTATAATAGAAATCTCAAAACAATTACTCAGATACCTATGAATCTATTATTAGACTTAATTGTTTATAATTGTTCAAATTTCTAGCATGCTTAAAAGAAGAAGATATTTTAACAGGAGAAAATATTATAGTTAAGGTTAATATGTGGTACATCTACTTTAGCCTGTGAAGCTCATAATCTTAGTCATGCTTGCTTGTACACTAACTTTGGATTGTGCAGGTGACACAGAAAGTCATTCTACCTTATGTCAGATTTCCAACCATTCTCCCCTTTTCCTTTACTTTCCTATGTTTTTTCTTCCCACCAAAAGTAACTGTATAAACAAACAAACAAAGGGCTTCTTCTGACCTTCATCATTTATATTTGTTAAGTGCTTTTAGCTGTTAATTGATGAAATGAACAGGTTCAAGTATAAGCTAGGCTGTTGGATTTGGATATCTTAAAAATTGAACCAGATTAGGTCAATATTATGTATAATTGTATGAATTTTAGAAACGAAATTGATTAAATAGTCTCGTGTTTGATTTGTGAAAAGTTAATACAAACGTATTTTGCCTTCAACTAATCGGAACAAAGTTGTCAAGTTTTGCAAAAGTTCAATGCAAAAGTCATTAATAGTAAGAGATTAATAACTTTTTCGTATTTGTGATTCAAAGTATTATCTACTTGTCTACTATTAACCTAAATTCAGAAAATGTAAAACTGAACATGAATTATAGTAAGGTTGATCATAGCGTTTATTATTTGTTAATATCATTTCAGTTTTGTAATGAGAAGAACTATTGGTACTAGACAGAGTTGTTTATACCATTTACGCACACATATTTCTATTGTAAACAATAGACTAATCTAAAGTATTCAATCAAAGTATTGCTATTGAATTACACCATGTGAACAATTTGTGTTAATTCGGAGTTGATTTTATTCCCTAATTTATATTATATGCGTCAGGGTGCACAAAGCTCTGTGCACCTACCTTTTCATTTTTGAATTATTTAATTTGTATTTTTACTAATTTTATATATAATTCTAACATTATATAAGACTCATAAAAAATGCAAACAATATTTATAAGTAGAACATGCAATGCTCTTTAATTCTTTATAATGCTCATAAATTTCATGAAAAATGTTCATAAAAATACAATACAATGCTCATAAAAACTTTATAGAGACAAAATATTACTATATTGCCAATAAAAAATAAATTTGAAAAGTATACATTAATGCTCATAAAAAAAACTGGAACAATATTCATATATAAATCATTTAATATTATTAAAATTAATTGCAATAGTCATAAACCTCATGAAAAATATTTATAAAAATATATTACAATGCCGAGTTTTAAGAGACAACATGCTAATGCAATAGTCATAAACTGGAGTCAATGCTAATGCACAAACTGTAAGTGCATATAATATATATTGCTATTTCACTAATTATATTATACTCCCTCCGTTTTTTTTATTTCTCATTCACGCTTTTTGAGATCAGTCTTTAATCAACAATTTCACACATAATATTTTCATAAAAATATAATATTATTGTCATGCCCCGACCCCTCCCGGGCCGCGAACATTACCGATAACTACTTCAAGAATCGCTGATTGGCCCCACAAATCACCACGAGTCTTTCCAGCGTGCTTCGTCCTTGCTTAACCGAGGAGTTCCCAACGGATGAACTACCATAAAAGAAGGGCGTGCACCTAGGTGGTATAAGTAGTACTCATTTCAAACCCTTTAAGCCACACTTTTACTACATATCCGGGGTGTTACAATTATACTTTTTCAATAGTATTTTTTTATTATGAATCTAATGATATCAGTTTTGTTTGATGAATCAATATAAAAATTAAGATATTAACGGCCAAAATTTTTGACACAATTATCTAGGTGATACTTAAATAAAAATAGAAGGAGTATTATTTTGATAAAATCTTAAGCTTGGTCCCCTTTCAAAAAACAAAATACTCCGTAAAACAAATATTCCCTCCTTCCCATATTATTTGTCTCTCAAGACATAATTTACAAAATCAAGAAAACTTCCAATTTACATTAATTTGCATTGTTGGAAATGAGAAAATTGTGAATAAAATGGTGAATAATAAAGAAAAATGGTGAAAAAAGAGAAAAGTTGAAGAAAAAGATGTATTTAATATGGTTAATTTGATAAATTAGTAATTAATGTGTTATTGAAATTATAAGATGACAGATATTATGAAAAAAAGAAAGTTAGTTAAAGTGACAGATAATATGAGAAGAAGTGAGTAAATAGAACTCACGAGTTGGTATGGTAGACCTAACTGATCAGTTTACAAATTAAATAAATCGAAGTTTCATTTTTACACGAATTTAAAACCTAAACCCTTGTTGCTTGTGTATTTGGATCTAAGATTGCGTGCCTGCAACTTGCAATCCAGATTCGACGATTACAACAACGACCGAATCAATTACTTTTGAATCTTTGCTTCTTAGCTTAATCTTCTGGGCATTGTTTAAACCAAATTCTCTCATCACTAATCAACAATTTTCGTAATCAAAAGCGACACTTTTGATACTCTCAAAAACCCTAAAACCCCAGTAAGTATCCGATGATCCCTTGTCATTCTCGGTACGCAATCCCAGAATGAAAGATAACATTTGGCAGTTGGAATGCCCGCCAATTTTCTCTCTCTTCAACGGTCCTTATCGGGTTCATAATACCCTCGATTTCAAAAATCAGTTATCTGTGATGTGTTGCTTACGTAAACTACCTAGTGGTGAATCCGAGTCAACTCAGTGCCCCATTTGACCGAGTTGCTTTCTGGGTTTTCTGGTCATGGTGTTGGTGATTTTAGTTAGTGGGATTACTGTTAGGTGGGGTTTATGTTAAAAGTAGATGTAAATGTGCGGGCAAACTGTTCGATGAAATGCCTGTGAGAAACTGATGTGGATTTAACATGGCTAACTAAGGCACAAGAACATTAGCCTG
Source organism: Portulaca oleracea (assembly GCA_029582165.1). Lineage (NCBI taxonomy): Eukaryota > Viridiplantae > Streptophyta > Magnoliopsida > Caryophyllales > Portulacaceae > Portulaca > Portulaca oleracea. The sequence goes on from CM055886.1 coordinate 31,863,763, forward strand.
TAATGTAATATGTGATAGGGATCGGTTCTAATAGGGTGTGGATCTTATTTTTTTGATGAAATTGGAGTGCAAAACTGTAAATGATTGATATTAGCGATGAAAAACAACAATCCCCCATGAGTTATAGTTCATGGAGAGGCTAATTCTTGCAATTGATATTAGGGGTGCAATATGTTAATCGTCTGATAGAACTGTGTGTTCCCAAGTGTTAGGACGGATGACTGAATCGAGGTTTCTATGGAGTCTTGGGCTACTAAAAAGTCTATAGTTACGTGCGATGTTCATCATTCAGTCTCAGTTCCTAGCAAGGGCACGATAAAATAAGACAAGTGTTCCGATAAAATAACAACGATGAAAATCTTGTTTAGGCAAGTAGAGGAGTATTTAATGACTTTGAATGGACGAACTCCTGCAAGGGCCTAAAGTTACAGGCAAGTTTTTTTGGGCAGTGTTGGTCGAGGTGAGTTTCGATGGAAAATTATGGTGTGTGTCGAGTCAAGGAACTTGGTGTAGGCCTTTGTTTCGAACCCCTTAACCGGACAAACATTGAACATTCTTGTATATGACTGCTGTTGGGTGTCTGATGGACGAGCTTTTGATTAGATGTCTTTCAGTCTTGTTTTGTGTTCTTGTTGGTGCTGTGAAGTAGGCAATCAGTTTCAGGGACTAGTCACTGAATTCTCATTTCTTTCTTGGACATGAAAATTGTGTTCTTGCTAGTAAATTTGTTGCATAAAGCCTTGTTTTATGGAACACTATGATCATGGGCCTGTGGGCAAGGAAATTACCAGGAAGGGTTGCAGATTTTACTGCTGGCAAGCTCCTTGAATAGAGCCAGAGTGCCCAGTGATTTACTTGCTAGATGATAAGGTAGACAATTCATTGGCATCTAAATTTACTTGCATAGTTTTTCCAAGTTATTTTGCTGACAACTTGAATCTCAAGATTTCAGACTCGGAAAATAAAGGCCGGTGATAGTGTAGTCTATCTAAATGTTCAAGTTCACGCAGCTGGTCTTTTTCACAGAAAATCTTGGCAAGTGTAAGATTGTTTTATTAGTTGCCACTTTTGAATGATTCCTTATGGAATGAGCTAAAAAGCAATGCCCTAATATCATGCCTCTGTCTCTGCAGGTGCAATCTCTGGCAGATATGCTCAGACTGCTTATAAATTGTAGTAAGTCGAATGTACGTAAATCTGCTCTTATATGACTTAAAACTGAATTCTTCAAATATTCCAACATATAAAGACAGTGACACTGGTGGCTTCTTGAATTTACTTGTCATTATTGCTGCCATTGCTTAAAAGAATGCTTGCTTTTGGTATGTGGGGGGTTTATATGGAATCAGAATCGCGAAAGACTCAGTTTGAACATATTTACTCCTGGAAGGCAGTTGAAATGGACTGCGGTGGTCATTAGGTTCACATTAATAATACTCAGTGTTAAAATTGTGCGTTTTCCATAGAAAAAGCACGATGATTCTACGGATAGTTTGCCAAACAAGAGATTGGAAGTTCCCACACAAATCTAGGGAAAGAACCAACACAGTATGCAGATTGACAAAATTATATATGTAAACAAAATTTTGTCGAGAAATCAACTTAATCAAATGTGAATGTTCACACTTAGTATATGAAAGTGACTCCCCTTGAAACTCATGTGATAACTCCATGATGAGTTGATAACGTTTGTCCCCTGCGGAAAACCATGGCTTAAGTCTCATTTACGTACCATATATATGCCGGTCCCCTTTTTGTGCCGGGGGGAGGGATTGTCAAGGAATTTGGTACACAACTATGTTGGTTTTGATCATGTCAAAGTGTCTAGAGTTTGACACAGATGTCATGTTGAATTCCACAATTTTTCAAAAAGTCTTGCATCTTTGGTTTAAAATGGATTGTGGAATATTCTTGCCCATGTTGGAGTATTGTGGAGTATCTGACACGGTACTTAAAGTAAAACGAAGAGTCTGAGTAACATAGATACGTAGAAATGAGACTTTGGCCTGTCCATTCTTGTGGATAGAGTCCCTAACCTTAAGCCTACACGTATTACTTCCATGCTTCACCATACACAGTCCTTTCTCACTTTAGCACAACCGGGATTTCAACCTTGTGTGGCAATCGACACCCCTCTAAAACATAAGCCTAGTTAACCTTTATAGGGCCTCCTCTTTGCAAGGGCAAGGTTGGGTTGGCTAATTATAAATTTGGGTAAATTAGGGTGATTTGGAAAATTGGACATATTGACCGAACTTATATTTACCCAATCTTACCCTTGTAAAGAACAGGCCCTTAATTCTAAAACAATGAGTTTCTTATTGCATTTAGGCCCTGTTCTTTTATATGATGCAGTACGGAACGACACCACAACCACTATACTACTCAATATTCTTCTACACTTGACCACACTTTACTACAATCATTACCAATTCTACCACATCAACCACACTTTCCACAAATTTTACCATACTATTCCACACCTTACCGCATTTTCCACAATTTCACCATACCGCACCATTTTTGCATCTTACTAACCGTGCAAAAGAACAGAGCCTTAAAGTATCAGGAACCCCGCAATCCTCACCTACAGACGTGGCTCATGTATGCGCACACAAACGTACACCCCCAAACCTTCATACAACGAGATTGTTGACAAAATGAAGTAGCCAACTCCAAACATGAGTTATTTATTTCACTAGAATTCATGTTCAATGTTCTAACTCCAAACATCATTTCCCTTTCACCACTAATTGCTCTTTGGCATTTTCTATGTATGGCTCAAACTAAACCATTAATTAATGGTGTGGACCTTCAAAGAGAAGAGAATGCCAATCTCTAAATGGTTTGATTAGTCTCCATGGGGCCTCCTCTGAAACTGAAAGCTTCTCTTTCTTTACCCAATGCAATTGCTTGTAACTTTTTGGGTAGGTCATGGGATTTCACTTGACACCAGCAGTGATTTCTTACTTTTAAACTACCTTGATGGTTAATTTTCCTTCATTCCAGGTTTCTTCTTCTGCTTTTCTGGGAAATTCTTCAAAGCAATTTTTTTACAGTTCATTATGACTTGCTGAAGTAGAAGAGATGACATTAGGTTTTTAAACTCTATTTGGTTGCTTATGCTCCAATTGCTTGTTTTTTTCTTAAGAATTTTGATTGTTAAAGGGACTCGGACATGCTGGGATTCAAAAAGATAAAATAAAATAAAAAGTCTAGGTAGGTTGATTGTTGGACACTACACCAGCTAAGGTAAAGTAAGATAAGGCATGGATATATAAAATTTTACTTACCATTCAAAAGAATATGACTATACTTCTCAATAATTTATATTTAAAATTCTTTATTCAACGTACATAATTAAATAAATAGGTGATGTGACATTTACATACTTCCTCTACTTTACTTACCTCTCCTTACCTAACTTTACCTTACCTTACCTAGACTTTCCCTACACTAAAAAAGAACAGGGCTTAACACTATTTGTTACAGAGAGTAATAATAATACATAAAACTATTGTTGAGTACTTAAAATAGTAATTCCTTGATGATTATCGTTCTTTTGTCTTGTTGTATTAGATGGAAAAGTATGGTCTATAAATGTTTATATGAAGCTCAGCTTGAGCAGTAAATGTCTTGTTTAGTTTGTGGAGTCAACATTATTTTAATTGTAATATTGTATTCACAAAAAAAAGCCATAGGAAGAAATTTATGGAGTTACATCTCTTTCTGCTCACATATTTTCAGAAACTTAGCGTGTACTTGAATTTTGATAGGGATGTTAGATGTAATTTGCATTTGAGGACAGAAAATATTGGATTACCAAAGTCTGGCTAAAATAATCCCCTCTGATTCTAATGTCACAGCTAACTAGCAGTCCTTTTCTTAATGACCCTTTTTATGTATGTATTATGTAATGTAACCACTCTTTCCTTTGATCAGTAAGTAGTATCTGTCGAGATAAGGTTGCTTACATGTGGATCGATCTTTCCAAGACCCGCATGACCGGGACCCACACTCAGATCGTCATTGTTCTAACAGCTGTTTCTGTTTTCTTTTTCCTCCGGTTCACACCTATGCCCCCTTCTCTAATCAAAGGCTTGATTTTATTTTTCTTGGAGACCCCATTCTCAATACCAATCTGGGTTCACTTTTGAGTTTTCACCAAACACAAACTAAGGTTTTGTTCTTTTATACGGTGCGGTGCGGTACCACAACTCACTATACTACTCAATATTCTTCCACACTTCACCACACTTTATCACAATCATTACCACTATATCTTCTCATTTTTATCTCTCCTCACTTTTCTCCTCTACTTTTCACATTCTCTCTCTTCTCACCTACCACATCGACCACACTTTCCATAAATTTTACCATACCATTCCACAACTTACCGCATTTTCCACAATTTCACCATACAACACCATCTCTGCATCTTACTAATCGCACAAAAGAACAGGGGAAAATAACAACCTGAAGAATTGGAATTTAGATATTTGGCTTGGTCTTCCCATGGAACTTATGGAGATATTAGAGCAAGCTTTAGATTGGACCACAATTAGCATTATCCATTTCATACTATCGAAAAATTTTGAGACTTGTAAGATTCTAGGATAATTGAGTTTGAAATCAACATAGAATTTCAGTGAAGATCAACTTTTAATTGGAGAAGAATTTAATAGCTAGGGACTTGCATAAAACTTTAAAATTGAAAGCAAATTGAACAAATTGATAGTCTAGGTTTTAAAGGGATACATTCGGAGGCATAATACCGATGCACGAACACATGCTTCATTTTTTTCCTAGTGATTTCAGTTCTAGAGGAAGCTGCGATCAGCGGAATTTTTGAAGATGACGTTCAGCGCCTATCATATGCAACATTGTCAATCAACAACTATTTTTTTGCCCCTTTTTAGAATTCTGTTGAGAATGACACTTTGACAACATGCCAAATAGTAGGTAGCCCCCTAAATGATCACCAAGTTTGGTGAAATCCCTCATTTCTAATGATGGATTCCTTATTATTGATTGTGTAGTTTGGAGTAAATGAGTTACAAAGGTAAATGCAGGGAATGTTTTGAATCTAGGCTTTTGGTAAGAACATTTATATGCTTGATTGGATGAGACTACTGCCACAGTAAAATTTATAGTACTAATTTAAATGCTACTAGTAACTGTCTACTTCATAAATGAACTGTTCTTCAACCTGTTGAAATATCAAAGTCTCCTCCTTTCCATTCCTTATTCTTCCACTCTTAACTGTAAGCAACAACTTGCCATTTTCATACTCTCTCTCTCTCTCTCTCTCTCTCTCTCTCTCTCTCTCTCTCTCTCTCTCTCTCTCTCTAAATGAAGAAGCAGAAAGCAATGAGGGACTGGAGTTCTGTTGCAGGCATGGCATCAGATACTACGTCGCGGTCCTCTGTTTCTACCACCTCCTCTGACAACTCGTCCTCTGCGAACCGTCCCAAGTTGCAGAACCGGGTAAAATCGGTTGCTAAAGCGGTCGCTGGCACTTTCATTACATGCTTTACTCCCCCGGAAGATGATGAGCCACGCCCTGGTAATAAATTTTGTTCTACTAAATTTTGTCCTACGAAATTTCTGCTAAATCTCAAAGATCATTGATTGATTATTGGGTTATGAGTTATGACTCATGAGGTCCTGGTGCTTTGGTTTGATGGGGAGACTTTTATAACCCACCATTCATATTTTGATAGAGTTTGATGCATACTGTCTTCCTTTCCATGGAGTAGTAGTTAAGGAACGACTTTGAATTCTCAGGTCAATGAGAACCAACCTCTCGAAACTTGTAATTCAGTGGGTAAGACTAATACATCAGACCCCCGGAACCTGTTTTTACGGCAAGACTTTTGGGGAATTGGATTATTGGTTTTAGAAAAGTACTGAGAATGTGGACTGATTCTTCTACTGAATGAAGTACTTAGCTAACAGTTGCCTGATTTCAGCTCCATCTAGCACAAGAGGAATCAAGCAGAACAAATTTGGGAAAACTCAGTCATACAATTCCACTCTAGAAGGGGGGCCGGGAAGTATGAAGTTCACGATGGCACAGATCCGCAAGGCAACCAAGAATTTCTCTCCTTCTCTTAAGATCGGGCAAGGAGGTTTCGGGACAGTCTATAAAGCAACTCTCGAGGATGGTACTCTTGTTGCAGTGAAGCGCGCCAAAAGGGTATGCGAGATGATAGTAAAAAGCGGAACATTAGCTGATCTTATGTGTAAAAGAGGGGGTAATTTAACTACGTTGTAGTCGATCAAGTTGTTTTTCTTCCCTTTTATTCTCTCATTACTTCTTTTTCAGATTGACTATGGTAAACATTTAGGAATGGAGTTTCAGAGTGAGATACGGACGCTTAGTGAAGTCGAGCATCTAAGCTTGGTGAAGTTGTATGGATTTTTGGAGGAGGAAGATGAGAGAATCCTTGTTGTTGAGTATGTTTCGAATGGGAGTCTTAGAGAACACTTGGATGGTAAGCCTTCTTCATGTTCTTTCTCATTTCGCACCCTTTTTTTCTCGGTTTGATGGCAACTTGGTATGTAATGGTGGAAAAAATTGGTGTAGGTATTCGCGGGGATGCTCTAGACATGGCTGCAAGATTGGACATTGCAATTGATGTCGCTCATGCCATTACTTATCTTCACATGTATGCAGGTATGGATGTCGATGGATATGCAAAAACGATTTGATCATAGTTTTTCGGACAATGGTTGCAAAAACAATCTAGTCTTTGTCATTTTGTCCTCACTTTGACCCGACATCTAGATGTTTGCCAAGATAAGGTTGCACGCATATGGATCCCTCTAGACCTGTAAAAGTGGGACCCATACTGGGAGTTATTGCTGGTTTGACCCAACATATAAGCCTTCCCATATGTTATCCCATACATATATGCTATATGCAATTGGAAAATTAGTGTCAAGTACATATATAAATGTGCTTAAATTTGTTCAAGGGAGCTAAGAGCTTGAAACTGGGATGCAGATAATCCAATCATCCATAGAGATATCAAATCCTCCAACATTCTTCTCACAGAAAAGCGTCGGGCCAAGGTGGCTGATTTCGGTTTTGCCCGGCTAGTGGCTGATGATGACTTGAACCGGACCCACGTGTCCACCCAAGTTAAAGGCACAGCAGGATACTTAGACCCGGAGTATCTTAACACATATCAGCTCACCGAGAAGAGCGATGTTTACTCGTTTGGCGTGTTGTTGGTGGAACTGGTAACTGGAAGACGACCAATTGAGACTAAACGTATGACCAAGGAGCGAGTCACACTGAAATGGGTATGCCTTAAAATAAAATCTTCCCTTTTCAACTGGTGTATAGTTTGGTGCAGGATAATGATCTTTCATGATTGTGAGATTTTTTTTCCCAAATGATATCTTACAAAATCATTATATCGAGTAGCGACCCATGGCAAAGAGCCTAAGACCAAAATATTGACTGAGGTAAGCTAATCCACGCTTGCCCTAAACCGAAGATGTTTGTTGAGGTAAGGTCGCTTACAACAGGATCTCCCCAGACCTTGCTTTTGCGGGACCCATATTGGGAATTGTTGCTGATAGATGAGTGAACTCAAAATGTAGGGTCCCCCCTCCCCAAATTGACTCTTCTCCTAAAAAGGGCTTAGCATGTATCAAGTTATGTTTTTTGCTTCTAAAAGAGTGATGCGTAATTGCAGGCGATCATCAAGTTTTCGGAAGGAGATGCAGTTTCAACCATGGATCCGAAATTGGAAGTGACAACTGCAAATTGTGTGGCACTGGAGAAGATCCTCAAATTGGCCTTCGCATGTCTGGCTCCGCAAAGACAAAGCCGGCCAACTATGAAGCAATGTGCAGAGACCCTTTGGCTCATTCGGAAGGACTACAAGGAGCTTTTATCATCAAATAGTTGTCCGATATCCCCCAGGCCCCAAAACATAGCTGCAATCCCGGGTTATTGATGTTTTATCGATGGAGAGCTGCTTTGTCAGGCAGTTACGAGTATCATCGATTCCTTCTGGCATTTGTTGTGCCTTCTAGGGTTTGGAATCGTGAAACTCCCAGTATGGAACTCACTTTCGCCATTTCTAAAGGAGATCCAGATGCAGGCAGGTAGCCGTATTGGCTGATTATTCGTGTAAATTTAAAGAACAGTTTTGATCAGTGCTGAACTTTTGCTGATATGTATATGAATTGAAAATAGAATTGACAGAAATTGTGCAGAAGTTTCATTCATTTCTGTGGAAGAACAATATCTGAAGTTATATATAGTGTCAAATTACATGAGATCCAAAAAGGGATAGGGGATATCCTATACATTATGAACTAGAAAGATACAGAAACTGTCATTTACAAAGAGCAGGAGTCCTTCCTCTTTGGCTCTTTCTAGACCAACATGGTTTAAGTTTTGCTACTCGTCGTGGTTTTGTTCAACATAAATAACAAATACTGCACACAACTCCCACTGCTTTCAGGGGAGCATCATAAAACCTAAACTTGATAGATATCATGCCATAGACTGTCGCCTTTCATAGCCTACAGCTCGTAGCTTTGAGTATGGGGAGTGCGCATGTTTTGCCTTGCACTTGTATGGCCAAAATCGCCCTTTCTCGTGAGAATTAAACCACATTTCTGGTTATTCTCTAGGCCGAACATATGTATTCTTTATAAGAAATCCTACACACCATCAATGAAAAAAAACCAAGGCGCGCTTAGTTCTGATTTCTGCATGAAAAAAACAATAGGGAATATATGTATATGCATGTGTGCCTTCGTTGAGGTAAGACTGCCTACACCTAGATCTCCTCATATCCCGTGAATGTGGGACCCACAATGATTTTTGATGCGTATAAATGAGTGTCAGAGCGTGCATACCTAAAATCTCTGAGGCTGCCTACCGTTCCTCTATTCACCTCCGCGAGGAACTGAATTCTGGCGGGTCAATTCATAATCCCCATTTTGGAGGGTTACGTTTTCGGTAGTGGGAGCTGCAGGCTTTACCATGGAACAAAGAAAGAGGAAGGATGATGTATATATGCTGACATGCCATATACTGCAAAACATTCAGCAACATAGGTTCAGTTTCTTTTGTTTTCCCGCCTCTTTTTGTACTTTTTACGGGTAAAAGGGTGAAAAAACACAAGGGTTAGATTCAATTCTGTGTGTGCATGTATTTCAGTGGTGAATTAATTGTTTTTACCTGTGCCAAATCCAGTAGGTCTGGCTGGTTTCAAGTTTCCAGCTGATTCCAGCCATTGTCAGTGCCGCAAAACCGGCCAACAGAAACTCCCAACGAAAACGTTTCATAAGGACCTTTATGACATTGAGGACCGAAATCTTAACACCTTGCCAACTGAAAATGAGCAAAATAGTTGTTTGTCAAGTTGAGAAACTCTACTGAACATTTGAAATTCAATACCCTAAAAGTCCTGTCGCAAAATAGGGTGGGGTGTCTAATGTATTATTGTTACCCCTGAACGAGAAAATTCAGAGAGATTTGTTCGGGTTGACACAAGATTTTAAAACCGTTCGCTACCTACGACTCCATGGAAAAGAAGTAAGAGTTTAAGGGCATTTTGAGAAACTGTACTGAAATCCAATACCTAAAAATTCCGTTGCAAATTGACAACAGTTGCCCCTATAGCTCAGTGGTAGAGCGTCAGTCTTGTAAACTGAAGGTCTGTAGTTTGTTCCTGCATGGGGGCATTTGTTTCTTTTTTTTTTGGTCTTGCTTATTATTATTGCTATTATTATTTGTTATGATAGTAGATAGGAATAGTACTAGTTTTAAACCCATGCAATGTATGGACTACAATGTAATCATAAAAGTAGGTATTTTGACGAAAAACAAAAAACGAAAAACTTGAAAAACAGCTAGAGTGGAGTAATTCGATCGACAATGACTTAACAAACTTTGAACATGAAACAAAACGCCAAAGTGGGAAGTAAATCGGCTGACAAACAAGTGGTCTGTTGTAGTATTACCCTTGAACTAAAAAATTCAGAGAGATTGGTTCCAATTGACCCAAGATTTCAAAACCGATCACTACTCACTACTCCATGGAAAAGAAGCAAGAGTTTAGAGGGGCATTTTGCTTGGGTCGATTGCAATCTAAACATTCAGCTATCCAGATTAAAATCCTACTAAAGAAGAAAAAGAAATTAACCCGGTACGTAGATGTAAGATACAGGCAAAGGCTAACCTGTGAGGGAAATTGAGACAGAATACAGCAGAGCAGGACAGCGATCGATATTTTCTGGCGAGCTCAATAAGCCAACCGACAAGCAACCCGGTGGCCCCAATTGCGATGACTAGAACTATATTTGCAGACCTGCAGATTTCGATGTCGGTCAGGAGAAGAAATTTGTATGAAATGGAATTGAAGTTTTTAAAAGAAGTATACGACCAACCTGGTTGCACCGGTTATTGCCATCAATGCTGTAAGAATCGATACCGCTGCATGAATTGTCCTCTTTGAAGCTTCATCAATGGCAGCCATAAACACAAAGGTGCTCACCACAGCCATGAAAGACAGCCAGAAATCCATGAACTGGTACCATATGTGCAAAGAATACAACAGGCAGTCAGATTGCAGAAAATGAGCAGAATTCTGTTGTACGATGACAGTGACACTGAGTACAATAGGAATAAAGACTTCCCATTATCGATAATATCAAAAAAATAAGGCTATTACTAATGATTTTCTCGATTTTGTGAAAAACAAGGGTTCAAAACTTCAAATTTGGAGGCTATTACCCATAGTTTCCTGTGAAAAAGATTCGCAACATGAAAATTGTCGGCTGTTACCTATAGTTTTATTAATGGTTTTGTAAATTGACGGCTGTATACGCCCTATAGATAGAAACTAGAGAACAACTCCTACCTGTAACACACGAAAAGTTAACGCACACCAAGTGCCCACATCACAGGCATGATAAAGCGCGCTCGAAACTCCACTCGCCGTAAAAATAACCCACTCTGCAAATGCCTGAATTATAAATAAAAAATAAAAAAAAAAGTTTCACGAGTTAACAAATTGAAGAACTGTCTGCAAAATCTGTTGTATGGTCAGACGTTCATCAAACTTTGAAACTTTACCTTCTGTCGAAGAGCCCTGTATGCAGGGAGTATGGCAGCAGCATTTGATCCAATAAGCGCTATTGCTTGCCATATGTGTCCTGCATCACTTTCGGTTCCATTTGTTATACATCATACCAAACAAAAAAAAACACCAATTAGAACCCCATATTTTTTTGAGGGTACAATATCATGCATCAAGGTAATTTGCATCTTGCAAGAAATGATGGCGCAAGGACATAGGGTTTCGGATTTGAATAATCTCAACTTTGGACTATGACATGCTGAATAATCCAAAGTTCCAATATCCTCAAAGTTTAGATTCGGATTATTCGATACGTCATGGTCCAAAGTTGGGATTATTCAAATCCAAAACCCATTTTTTAACTATTAAGATAGACACATATGTAACCAATGAGGGCACATACATCCAAAGCGCCCTGATAACAGTTAAAGATTTGCAGAATGAGATGCCCAATCTTCACCTCATACAACCCAGATCAATGTAAAAGAGGCCTAAAATCAAATTGATTTCACATATTTGGTAACGCCATATACTTAAATATATATTATATGTGATAAGTTGACGGTGGTCGTGGCCCAATTCCGTCCCTAAGGGCTTCATCCCTACTTTTTAGTGTTTTCTTTTTTGCGTATGCAAGATAAATCAGTTCCTTTATTTTCCTAACATGGCAAACACACAAACAACTTCAGGTCAATACATGTAATAGTAACAAAGAAGATAGATGACAAGCAGCCAACATTTGGAACGAGAGCCCATAACGCGCAACTGTAGAAGTCGAGTTCCAACACCAAACACTCCGTACATGAAAGATCAAAGACATACCCCGATGAGACACAAGCTCAATGCTGCAATCAATGCCTCCATGGGTCCGGTCACAGGAACAGTAGCTGAAGATTTAAAAGTACCGTTCACGCACCGAATCACAAACCCAAACCAAAATTACTATCGACTCTTGATATAATAACTTTGCCAACATCATCTAAAAAGAAGAAACGAAAGATGCCCAAAACCAACGGGATCAAAAAAATAAAGAAAAAGAAAAGAAAAATGCACCTTGTTATGTTACCTGTATATTGTCAAGCCACTAGCATCTACATAGTTTTGACATGAGCCGTGCGGAGCGGAACATTTTCTGGGACATCTTTCAAGCGCAATCGACAACGAGCTCTGTTCCGAGGGCTCGTCAGAGGAATTCAGATTCTTCAACGCGAAACTCCAGGTTCCTTCTCGGGCATACAAGATGTAGAAATCGACGACCTCTTTGCTCGAGTTAGACAGAGTAAAAAACATGGACCCATCACTGCTTTTTGTCTTGTTTACGTAATAGTAGTCCCACATATCAGCCGACGGAAGCCCGCCATATCTTATGTATATTTCGGAACCAACTTGACTGTCGGACTTCAACCTAAAATGCAAATTTCCTCCAGCCGCGCCACGAGGAATGTCCAGGACAAGATAAGTCCAAGAGACTCCGAACTGTAACGAGGAGTTGCTTAGGAGGGGTTGGAGTGGAAAATTCCCGGAATTGGAAGACACTTTTTCATCCGGTGGTGTATAAAACGATTCAAATGGAAGAGACGGATTTTTCCTCATAATGATCTGCAATGTATCAACATAGACCTGTTAAATTGCACGTAAAAAATGATAACCCTAACGAAAGAAGAGATAATGATAATCTGACGGACCTGAAGTGTGTACACGTCCCAAGTACAGTTGAACCCGGCTTTTCCATAAGGGCATTCACCGACTCGCCAAGCTAGGGAATAGCAAACCCTAATCGCCTCGTCCCTAACTCTGTCGGATCCCGTGGTTAAGTTAACGGGTGCAATGGTGATGTACCAGCGCCCGGCCTTTGGTAACGGGACGGTTAACGGGCCTTTAGCTAAGTTGCCAGAGAAATCGTGCATGCTTGCCTGAGCGATCGCACTGTACCGAGCATAACACATCAAAACAACATCGCCCGTGTTGTTATTATTGAATGACGAGGAGCTGCCATTGATTCTGATGTTAGTTGCTGAAATGGTGAACTGTTCTGCCATCCCGATAACCTCCAAGGAGAAGACCCGAGTTTCGTTGTCCCCGTGGCAGGAATCTCCAATAGAGGTACAAGAAATCACGTCTTTCACGGTTCCGTTGTAGGAATCGGTTGTTGAAGGAAAACCGGCATATGATACGGAGCATGAAAGTGATTCGATGGTCTGGTTGCAAAATTGGCCCCAAAAGTTTGACGCCATGCATCCTTCCACACTGACATTGGCGGAAAAGGAGTATGAAGCTCCCCTACTGATCTGCACGCCACAAAACAGAACCCACCAGTAAATTTCAAGCAGCCCGCTCTTCCTTTTTTACGTTCTTTATTCTTTCCAAGAAAGAAACATATTCGGAAAGATGTTACAAAAGATGTTTGAAAAGAAGACTCATGGACAAAATCGTGAATAAATAAATAGACAAACAAACAAGTGGATTGCTCAGTTTACCATCTTTGATTGTGTTCTAATAGCACCGATTCCATTAAACAGTCCGACATACCACACGCCGGGGGCTATCTGCAGAAGAAAATATTGGTATAAACGTTAAACTTCACAGAGAAACCGGCTTTTAAAATTTAAATCCCCGTGGAATGCTTCTGAACGAACTCATACTAAGCATCAGAGTTCAAAGTGTAAGAACCTGTTCATTTGTGAGTTTCAAAATTATCCTTTTCTCCAGAGGATAGCAGCGCTCGGCACTTTGCACACCTTCAACGGCTCTAACCGACCCATTTGAAAGAGATCCTAAAACTATTGAAGCAAAAGATCAATTTCCAACATAATGAAATTCACATGAACAATTAACACTGACAAAAATTTGGAATGTGAAACAAAAGCAGCCATGTAAATCTAGCCGATGAACCGGTCGATTCTCACCTAAATGGCTCAATGCTTTGTCCGAGAAATCAGGTAAAGGGAGACTTCCATCTCTGAAGCATATAAGCGGCAGTGTGCTCTTAGGAATTGCACCTACTTTTTCAACCTGTCCTAGGTCCTGCAAACAAGGCCCACAATTACCGCTTCATTTTTTTTCCAGTTCAATCAAGCATTTAACATCAAAACGATCATTTCATCTCCGAGTTTATTCCATCACAAAAACAAGGAGAATTAAGCCTGCATCCAAACAGACTTACAAGTTGTACTTACAAGATCGACATCTGACTCCAATGCAATAGACACTGAATTGAACCATTGTGGTAGGTCAACTGCAAAACGAAATATGTAAGAAAATAGAACTATGCACGCTGCAAGCAACTCGCTTCAGCAAAACAGCAAAAAGAAAAATGAAACTAGATAATGATTCCAGGAGAAATACCGAAGAGTAATTTTCCAACAGAAAAGCTCAGTAAAAAACAAAGGAATTCAAACTGATATATTCAAGCAAACAATAAGATCCATGCCCAAAATCAAGGGTCTGTCACCAGCTTCACGACATACAAATCCAAGACCATTACGGAAGATCATGAAAACTCTTGCTTCCCCATTACGGGAGTGTTAGTAACTTTTTCAGCGATTGAGTTTCAGAATTTACAGAACCGTATGGCTTGATCTAAGAAGCTAATGTGAGCATTAATGGGCAGAAAGGAACTAAGGTGATTGTTGCTCCTAGAAGAAATTACTACCTATTAATGGGCCATTTTTTTTCTTGAATCACCCAAACTATTCTTCTAAGCGTTTCAAATCAAAAGAAAACTTTTGCGCTACCTCGTTGCTCATTGACAAGCAGTACACAAGACTAGCCAAGCATTGCACTTTGGTTTAAATTCTAGACATCAAATAGTGAACCGAAAAAACCGAGAAGCATGTTTCATGTTCTACTCCCATTTCAACACCCCATTTGCATTCCACTCTTTGAATGGTAAAACACGGTATACATGCCTACTTCTTGATTTGGAGGGAAAAAAAGATGCTCATTCTGGAACTGGAACAATAAACCTTCAACATACAGCAGCCCTTTGGTTTAAATCCTAGACATTAAATTCATAAACCTGCGACCCGCTTTCCGGGAACAAGCCTTCCGAAGTCAAAACTAAACTAAATTTGTGTAAAAATTAGCGACCCGTGTTCCAGGCTAACGACCCGGGAAGCGTTCCTGGTAACTATGCTAAGAATCAATCATCCCTCAGTGATTCATCACAAATAATCATGAAATTCAATTTCACCCAACAAAATTTCCCTAACGCTTCAAAACTTGCTACAGCCGAATAGGTAGACACTATACAGAAGAAAACTTATAATTGATCCCAATACTTCAAGCTGAAAACAACATCATAACTTCTAATTACACAATCATATTGACCAAAAAAAAAAAAAGAACTTTTCACTCTGTGATATCATAATTCAACAAGTACACACACAACAGTCGAACGAAAAATCAATCAAAATCACAGACAAATCAACCCACCTTCACAAATTACGAGCAGCTTCGAAACCCAGAAAGAACAAACGAAGAAGAACAATCGAAGAACAATTGAATGAATAAGAAAAAAAAGGGAGAAAAACAAAACCCACCTCTAATATAACGCCAATCGTAAGGCTTAAGCCTGGTTTCTGGGTAAGTGAAGCTGTAGATGGTGAATGAATTGTTTGATAGTGGGTCCGCCATTGATGAACAATCACAGAAACCCAGAAATAATACGAGACATATATTCAGAGTTAGACAACAGAAGCCTCTTTGTCTCGCCATGTTTCATTGAATAAGAGAAAGAGAGAGATGTGAGAGTATTACTAGTATGTGGAAAAACAAAACTAAAGTAGGATCGATCAGTCAGAAAAATGCCCCCCTGTTCCTTACGAAATTAATTAAAAATGGAATTAAAATAGAAAAAGTTGACTGTTTTGATGATGTCTAATTTCTACAGAGGTGTCCTTTTTCTTATATTTTTTTTAATTAAAAAAAGGAAGCTCCATTTTACTCCCCAGTCTCATATTAATTGTCATTTTTTTAAAATTGTCAAATTTTAAAAGTTTTAATCATAAATTTTTCAATATATATAAAGAATTATTATATAAAATTATCATAATTAGATTTGTAATGAAATATACTATCATACAAATATAATATTACAATTGTTAATAATATATTATATAAAAATTATTAATTAAAAAATGATATTGAAAATAATAAAAATTAAAATTATGACAATTAATATAAGAAAAGGGAGTAGTATGGTTTAGGAGAAGCGTGACCCAATAGGTTGACCCATCTTAAGGGTTAAGTAAACCGCTTAGTTCATAAATTTGAGACAGTGACATCACTCAATGATTTGTGAATTATGAACCCTCCAAATGAATCACTCACAGCACTAATTTTGGCAGCGAGTTAAAATTTGTCGACCAGTATTCCGAAGGCTTGGTTTTATCAAACCTAACAATTGGATGAATCAGTTCGAGTTCGGGTCAAGGTCAGTTAAAGATTGATTCGAGTTGACATCGGGTCAGTCAATTTCAGTTAGGATACGAGTTGGCTTCGGTGAGTTTTTTCGGATTCGTTTGTGCGAGTCTTTTTTCAGTTGAATTCTGGTTTGATTTGGTGTACCGTGTACATGGATGCTAATTGGGTTACTTTTTCAGTTGTGGTTCGGATCAGTTTCTAGTTTCTATGTGTTCCGATCAAAATCGGATCATGCATTCATTCATATATCGATTCAGATTCGTATTTTTTTTGTTCATATCTCAACTTAATTTTGTCAAGTCAAGCTTTTACCTAGATTAAACAAACAATTCATTAGCTTTGATATATATGGAGTTAAGTTTAAGGCCCTGTTTGGCAAACAGCTGATAGCTATTGGCTGTTGGCTGATTGCATTGGCTGATTGTTGTTGGCTGTTTGTATTGGCTGATTGTATTGGCTGTTTGGATTGGCTGTTTGGAAAAGTTGTGATTGATAAAGTTAACTGATTCTAAAAATTTTTTTCTAAAATTCCATTTATACCCTTTATCACTAATATGATAAATATGCATCAAATATTGGGACCAATAAGCTTTAGGATGACATATGGTGTAAATTTAGACAACTTTTGGACTAAATGGTCTTTTCCACAATCAGCCATTTACAATAGGCTACTCCCCTCAGCCTATTGAAAAATGGCTTATTGGGACCAATAAGCTAATAGAATAGGCTGTTTACCAAACACCCCAACAGCCTATTTCACCCCCTAATAAGCCAACTTTTACAATAGGCCAATGAATAGGCTGTTTACCAAACAGGACCTAAGTAGGTTATATTTCAATCCAAGGGTTATTTTAGTTTAGATTAGAGTTTGTTGGCAAAACTTATTGAGTCTTATCAAAAAAATTATTGAGGCGGATCCCCATATGAGATGATTATGATGGCCATGGCTACCCTTGATTCCCAAAAATTTGTAAAATTTTATATAATTTTGGACAATAATATTGCTCAAATGTGTGTACTGATGTGTTGGACATCCTTAATTTGAAAGTCTAGATTCACCACAATTCATAAATATATAATAAGCCACCCTTTCAAAAATGAAAGTAGGAAATTCATATTAAATCGAATTCGATATGACTGAATTTAAATTTTAGTAATTCGCTTTTAGATGAGACTAATATAAATATAGAGACAAAAAAAGTGTCATATAAATATCATGTTGTCACGGTTGGGTGAAGTTGAACTTTGATGGCTCCCTAAACTATCAAGGTTCAGCAGTGGGATTCGTCATTCGTGATCACCATGGCAGTCTTCGAAAAGTTGGTGCTATGCCAATCAATTCATACTCCATTCTGTTGACAGAATCTTTGGCTCTCCATTTTGGTCTTCAACAAGCTATTTTGGAATGTTTCTCAAGAATTCAGATTGAAGGTGATAGTCTTATTCTCATCCAGGCTATCCAAGGGACCACCCACACACCTTGGCAAATTGATATGATTGTTAGAGATATCAAACACTTAATTAGCCAGTAATTCTACTATTTGCCACATCTATCGTGAAATAAACTCAGCGACATATTGGATGGCTAATCTGGGTCATTCTTTACACTCTGCCGGTCTTTGGATATGTAGCCCTGCGGCGAACTTTTCTTTTATTATTCATGCAGATAATTTAGGGAGGCGCCTTGATAGAAGGGTCCCCTAAGTTCTTGTTGTTTCTTGTTTACCCTAGATAATATATATATATATATATATATATATATATATATATATATATATATATATATATTAATTGAGGTGGTTTGGCTTGAGCTTTGCATTATTTTGATAAACCTCAAATTTTAACTAAGTTAGATCTTGTTATTTGGTTAGGTTATTTTCAGGTTTGTCTGGATAAGTTGGGATAAAGTTATGATGTTTTTTTGGGAAATTATATTTTTAGAGTGGATGCTTTTTTGGAGAATTGTGTTAGGCTTGGATGAGTTTGAATAAGTTTTGAGAGTTATATCCTACCTAGACCTGTTCAGTGGGCCGGGGACCCGCCCGGCCCGACCCGACCCGAAAAAGTGCGGGTCAAGGCCACAATTTTAGACGGTGACCCGGCCCGGCCCGAAAAAGTCGGGGCTCCGAAGCATGGTCGGGCCGGGCTTGGGCCAAGGGTATGTGACCCGACCCGCCCCGATGACCCGACTAAATGCATTAAATTTTTTAAAAAAATCATAGATTAAGTTTTATTTTTTGTGACCCGACCTGGCCCGACCCGATAACTTATATAAACACATTAACTTTATAAAAACAATTCCTAGATTAGGTTCTAATTTTGTGACTGTGCCCGACCACTGACCGACCAAATATGTAAATTAAATTCGTAAATGTTTACGTTTTTTATATATTAAAAATTTATATTATATAGTTGTCGGCCCGTTGACCCTACTTGGCATACTCAGAGGGTCGTGGCTCGCCGAAGATTGCCTGAGAAATGGTCGGTCGGGCCGACGGGTCAGAAACTTCCGACCCGACTGACCCAACCCGCGACCCGGCCCGGCCCGACCGTTGAACAGGTCTAATCCTACCTAACCAAAAAACAAGGTCTTACTAATGAATAAATTTGGTCAACTTTATATTATGATTCTATTATTTATTTATTTTTATATGTGGTGGGGGGGGGGGGGGGTTGTTACGGTAACACCTAATTGACTCCACAGTCCTCAAACACTTAGGTATAAAGGAAAACCATGTTGGTATTTTGGTAACAGCTTTTTCAAAAAGGTAGTTAGAGAAAATTACATGCACCTTCTTTCTTATTGATTTCCTTACCAATTTATAGTAGCATTAAAAGGTGAGAAAGGCTAAGCCCCTTTCTTTGTATTCTCCCTTAAGTTTGATTCCTTGGCCTTATTCCATCAACAAAGCTGAGGCAGGATCCCTTATCACACCCCCAAAAAAAATGTTCTTACCTAGTACCTACCACTCCCTCTCTTATATATGAATGATCATTTTGTTGATTGTCACAATGTTCAATGTCACTCTTCAAGTTTTCAATTGATAATTTTTTATACAATATTTTATGAACAATTGTAATATTATACTTTGATGATAGTATTTTTTTGTTATGAATCTAATGGTAGTAATTTTATATAACAATTCGTTGTATATATTGAGAAATTTGTAATTAAAATTTTAAATGTTTGACTGCACAATTTTCAAAGATATTCAATCAAAGGAATAGAAGATAACAAAATTTCATTGAAAAATTCTCCATTGCACATGCTCTAAGCAATACCATACTTATAAAGCCTCGTAAATTTATTTCACATTAACTGGCATTTTAAGCCTTCTTTTTTGTCTCCTCTGTAGAACCTGAGACCTCTTGTTTATCGGTCTGGCTAGCCCCAGGAATGGTTCTATACACTAACACGCGCCCTCACGCGAATGCCCTTTAAGCTTGAAACGTGGATGCTACAAAGGCCCTTTTATCTTGCGCAAGTGAATATGGAGGGTGCTGAGATTCAAACCTGAGACCCCTTGCTCAGGTCTGACTTTGATACCATGTAGAACCATCTCAACCAAAAGCTTAATCTAATGGTTGTTGCCTTAGGAATGGTTTTATATTCTAACTAGACCTATTCAGCATTCGGGCCAAGTACCCTCGGCCCGAGCCCTGACCCTATAGGCCGCGAGCTGGGTCAACGGGCCAACAACTATATAATATGAATTTTTTAATAAACAAAAAACCTAAAAATTTACGCATTTAATTTACGTACTTAGTCATGTCATCGGGCCGGGTCACAAAAAATAGAAACTAATCTAGGATTTTTTTTAAAAAGTTGATGTGTTTAGTCGGGTCGTCAAGCCAGGCCGGCTCGGGTCACAAAAAATAAAACCTAATCTACGATTTTTTTAAATAAAATTAATGCACTTAGTCGGGTCATCGGGCCAGGTCGGGTCACAGACTCTTGGCCCGAGCCCGGCCCGACCATACTTCGGGACCCCCCTCTTTTTCGGGCCGGGCCGGGTCACCGCCTAAAATTGTGGCCTTCACCCGCACTTTTTCGGGACGGGCTGGGTGGATCCCCGACCCGTTGAACAGGTCTAATTCTAACATGCCCCCTCACGCGAATGTCCTTTGGGCTTGAAGCGTTGATGCTGCAAAGCCCCCTTTTTTTTACCTAGCGCAAATGAATATGAAGGGTGCTGAGATTCGAACCTAATACCTCTTGTTTATCGGTCTGGCTCTGATACCATGTGGAACCATCTCAACCAAAAGTTTAAGCTAATGGTTGAAGCCCCAGAAATGATTTTATATTCTAACATACTCAACCTTTCATATTTTTACTTTTGTACTCTTTTACCCTTTCTTTCATCTCTTCCCACCATTTTGATTGATATTTGATAGTACTAATTACATTCACCAAGTATTATAATATGATCCCTTGATGATAGTCCTTGGTAATCCCCTCGCAAAGTAGAACTTCTGTTAGATAAAACTGGAGGGAATATTAGTTGTAGCACTACTATAGACATTTTCCAACATCTAATATTTGAGTGCATTTGATGAGACTTTGAATATTGTGTCTGTCGGTTTTTGTTGGTTCCAATCGTTGATGTTTTGTTGTGGACTTGTGGTACTACGCATAACTATGGATTTGGGTTAAGGATGAGAACTTTACAATATGTTTTAGCATTTGAAAAAATAAAATCACAAACATTTAAACCTTGTTCTTTTGTGTGGTGCGGTACGGTGCGGTGCGATTTGATCCTACAACTCACCATATTACTTAATATTCATCCATACTTTATGATATGATACCATATTTTACCAAAATCATTACAAGTATATCCCTCACTTTTTTCCTTTACTTTTCAAATTTTCTCTACTCACCTATCATATCAATCACACTTTTCACAAAATTTTATCATACCATTCCACACTTCATCGCACTTTCCACAATTTCACCATACTGCTCCATTTTCGCACCACACCAACCGCATAAAAGAACAGGGCCTTTGGACTCTATTCTTTTGTACGGTGCGATACCACAACTCACCATACTACTCAATATTTTTCCACGCTTTACCACATCATTCCACACTTTTACAACAATCATTACCAATATATCTGATCACTTTTCTCCTTTACTTTCAGGTTCTCTCTCATCACCTACCAAATCAATCATATTTTCCACAAATTTTACTACATTATTCCACATCTTACGCACTTTCCACCATCTCACCATACCGCACCATACCAACCGCATAGTGAAATAATGACCTCATATCAAAATTGATCCCATATCAAAATTATTTCATCCATATAACAAAATATATGAAAGTCAATCACCTTTTGTCTAAGTGGCAAGAAGTCCATCTTCTATCTCTACCCTCTAGTAGGGTTGTTCATTGGTTTAAAACTGAACCGATTAAATTGAATAAGAGGCAAAGTCCGAACCGAATAAAATAGGTTCGGTTTGGTCCGGTTCACTTCTCATTTATTCGGTTCAAAATCGAATAAAACACACCTCACTTTGGGTTTTTAATGGCTAAAATCCAAACCGAAAACTGAACCGTATAAAATCAGTTGGGTTTGGACCGGTTCAGTTCTCAGTTTATTCAATTCAAAACCGAGTAATGTACACCCCTACACTCCAAGGTTCGAATCCTGGTGGAGGCGTTTCTCCTCTTACCATTTCGATGAATGTTACAAGTAAGAGTAAGACCCAATTTTGGGCTATTAGCACCCCCTTGATCCCTATCCATTACATACTTATTGAATTATTCCCCTGAAATAGGGGCCCAATGAATTAGGCCACTTACCGACTAAAAAGAAAACTAAACATATGTAAGTTTCTCAATTCAGAAAATTTCAACAGCTTTTCTTTTAAAAAAATTCCTACCAAACACTCCAACATACATTAAAAGTTCCCCACAATAAGAAACAAAAAAAATACTATGGATTGGGAAGGGACAAATTGAAGGGTGGTACCAATTACTAAAAGTCCTTGCCAAAATAGATGGGAAATGCACCTTAGCTTTCTCATATTACTAGCTAAATTGTCCGTCCAATGTACGGGGTATTTATTTTGTATTTTTGAAATTATATTTATCAATATTTTTCTCAATATTTTTTTTATCTATCATTTTGAAAAAAATATGTGAAGAAATCAATGTAAAAAATATTAAGTAGAAATAAATTAAATGACAAAATACCATCAATGATTGAAAAGATAAATGTGATAAATAATAAGGAACAAATTAAAAAAAAGTTAGTTAAATGAATAAATAAAAAATGATGGTGGGAGTATAATGAAATTAGTAAATTACAATGTTTTTCCCATTATATAAATAATAAACTTGTAAAAGTCAATAAAATATTTTCATCCGACAACAAACTTAATTCAAACTAATCATATCTTTTCTTATTATATTCTTTCCTTTCATTTCCTTTCCTTTCCTCTCCTAACCTAACCTGAACCTAACCTGACTAAAAAATAACGTCTGAATGAATCTAACGATATCAATTTTTTAAGACATTAACGGTCAAAGTTTTTAACATAATTTCCTAGACGACAAATAAATAAAAACGGAGACAGTAATTACTAAAAAAATGAGTAAAATTATAATTAGAAATAAATTTAAAAAAAAGGAAAAGGAAAAACAGAAAAAAAAGAAAAAAGAAAAAGAAAAAATAAAAAAATCATCACAACACAACACAAACTTGCACACATTCCAAGGGCAAGTGCCCTTTCTACTTTAGTAAGGATTCATTCATTAGGGTGCCTGGTAGTGACAGTTGCAGAGTTGCAAAAATTTGCTGGGAGGTGCCATACATTCTTAATAACTGACCACTGGGGGACCACATTTTTTTAATGCACTCAAAGGGGACAAAGTTATCAAACAAATGGCCCCCATGTGACTTTCCGACCATTTATAGCCGGAATCTTTGAAAATACTAAAAAGCCCTTGGGGATGGTTATGAAAAGACCATGCTGCCCTTATTTTTGCCCGCTCAAAAAAAACGAAGGCATGTCCATTTCCTTCTTCAAACCCATTTCGCCATGAAGAAGCAGAAGATCTCGACAATGGCGGAAATCAGCACCAAGAATAACAGCAATAACCCCTTCGATCTTCTAAGCGAAGAAATCATCTTCACAATCCTCGACTTCCTTGAATCCAATCCCCACGACGTTAAATCCTTCTCATTGGTTTGCAAATCCTTCTACATCATCGAATCCTAGCACCGTAAAACCCTCAAACCCTTACGCCCCGACCACCTCCCCTCAATCCTCAATCGCTACCCTCACATCTCAATCTCACCCTCTGCCCTCGAATGACTGACGTCACCCTCGCCGGCGACGTGCCCCGGCGTGTGGACTTGTCCAGGTCGAGGTTCTTCACCGGAGTCGGCGTGGCGGCGCTGGTGGCGGGTTGCTGGAACTTGACGGAGCTGGATCTGTCCAATGCGACGGAGCTCCGGGACCTGGCGGCGTCTGTGGTGGCGAAGGCGAAGAATTTGGAGAGGTTGTGGTTGGGGAGGTGTAAGCTCATCACAGATATTGGGATTGGGTGTATTGCGGTTGGGTGCCCTAAATTGAAGCTAATCAGTTTGAAATGGTGTTTGGGAATAGGGGTCGGGGATTTAGGGGTTGGATTGATTGCTGTTAAATGCAAAGAGCTGAGGAGCTTGGATCTTTCCTATTTGCCAGTAATTATGTTTTATTCTTCTCTTAATCATGGAAATCCAAATAATGTGTGATTATGTTTGCTTGGATTTGTTTTATCATTTTGTTAAAAAAAAAAGGGGGAATTCATGTTCTTGGGGGTTGCAATTTTGGAAGGAGTGTCTTTTTCTTTGAAAACTATTAATTAGCTGCAAAAACCTATAATTATATGATGCTTGCTGATCATTGATGCTGGTGCATGTTCATGCTTGAGAGATGTATTCAAAAATTGTCCAGTTTGATTGAGAGACAGCAGAAAGAAGATGTAAGTTGAGATGGAGAAAATGGCTTCAGTTAAATTAGAAAAGATTTGGAGCCAATGGAGGGTAGTATCGGAATTCCACAAAGCAATTTCAAAAAAAATTTCACTTAACTCAACTGTCGCCGGATTCCGGTGAAAATTGGCCGGAAAGTCACCTGGGAGCCATTTGTTTGAGAACTTGGTCCCCTTTAAGTGCATTAAAAAAATGTGGTCCCCCAGGAGTCAGTTGTTAAAAATGTATGACACCTCCCAGCAAATTTTTGTGCAGAGTTGCTTGTCTATTTCCTGCATAATAGCAATTAGCAATAAAACCAAACAAGACCCTACAGCCACTGATGTACCCAAATCCCAAGCTTTTAAGTATAGCTTTGTCAACATGTTATGGTCTTAATCCGGGGTGTAAATGAGTGGAGCCTCCCCAACTTAGGCTAGGTTTCGTTAAGAAAAGTTTAGATTCGAGTTTTTAAAGTTAAAACTCGGGATTGAGCTCGTTTCACATATATATTTTGGGCACATGCACGGCTCCACTCGATTTTTATTTATTTTTTAATTTGAAAATCTCTAAATTCAAAGCACAATCAAATAAAAATTTCTAAATATTTATAAAATTTAACTAGAAAATAGCCCTCTTTTATTTTTGCTATAAAGGTATAATCAACTAGAGTTTAAACATTAATTATTGAGATTTAGGGAGCTCAACAAGAAAATGGAAGAAAAACAATGAATTTGTGCTTGATATACTAAATTTAAAGATCTAAATTAATATATAATTTACCAATATCCAAGGAGCACAACCTAATTCTTAAAATACTTAAACGAGCCTAATGGGCCAAGCCCTCATGATCGGGCTTGACTCAATAGACATCTAAGCCGAACTTTGATCAAACAAAACTCGAATTGAGCTTTGACCAAGTCGAACCTAAGGAGCATGCAAGCCAACTTGGTACAATTAATATCTTAAAAAGGACGTAACAATTGTACTCCAATAATTTTTAAAAAAAAATTGTCATTAGCTCCCGGACAAATTGACTAATAATATTAAGACATTTTTGGTTGCTAAGTAAGACTATCATTATTATATTTGTGATAAAAAAATAATTTTAATATAATAATATAAATCTTATTAAGATAAAATGTAAAAAAATAATTATCAAATTATTGTACTAAGACCGTGATAAAGTAAATGGGGTAATCTTTTTAAGCCAGAGAAGCAAGTAACCCTGATCTTTTGTGTTGTGGGTTCGTGGAATAAAAGTTAGATAAAGTGGGTGAGATAAAGTGAAGATAGATGAAACAAATGTAATTTATTATATGCTCCTAAAATTTGTGTTTCCAATAGTGTAATTGTTAATCACTTATACTCTTACACATATTAGGTTGTTTACTCTTAATAGTGTTATTGTTTACTGGTATATTCTCTGAATGCATGTAATTTATATTAAGAATAAACTCAATAAAATATGGTAGATAGATAAAATGGTTACCCCCATCATGGATGTAAAAGAACAAGTTTGTTTCACTCATAGTGACGGCTAGTACAATTGGCCCATAGGCCATAACTTTTAATGCCACCCCTAATAAATCCAGACTTTTCACGCCCCCTCACATGAATGTCCTTTGGGCTTGAAGGGTGGATACTGCAAATGTCTTCTTTACCTTGCGCAACTGAATATGGGGGGTGCTGAAATTCGAACATGAGACCTCTTATTTATCGGTCTGGCTCTGATACCATGTGAAACCATTTCAACCAAAAGTTTAAACTTATGGTTGAAGCCCCACGAATAGTTTTATACTCTAACAATCTTAATTATAAATGGAACTTGAAATTCAACAAATGGACACATGAATGGACGCATATGCCAAACTTATTCATTCTATTTCCTATGCAAAGGGGCCTTGACTGACCCAACTTTATGGCTTGGAGCCCAATTATCAATTATGTTCAATCATCTCACCCATAACACAAAAAGACCATAAAAACAAAAAAGAAGAGAGCCCATGCAAATGGGCTTGATTGACACCCAAATTTAGAGTTTGGAGCCCAATTATCTATTATGTTCCTGATCTAAGTCCATCCCAAATAAATATTTGTGAATATTTATGGTAAGTTTCGGCCAAACATATATAATTAATAAAGCAAATTCGTTTGAATGGAAGAGGGTCGAGGATGATCATTTGACAACCTATTTTTTATGAGGTTCTATAAAAAAAAAAAATTTGGTAAGTAATTGGCTCTGTAAATAGGGCTAGAATTAATATTCTAATATCAAGATAGCATTTCATTTGTATCCCTCTTTTTCATATTATTTATTTTACATTAATAGTATCACGATCTCTAATATTTATTTTGACTAACAATTTTTTGCATAGTATTTTATTAAAAAATTATAATATTATATTCTTATAATAATAATTGTCATTACAATGTTGACGATAGTAACTTTGTATAATAAAATTTATTTATATATTAAAAAATTAAATGATCAAAATTTTCAAAATTTCACTAGTACATAAATATAGATGACACATAAAATAGGGAGGGATAACTTTTATCTAGTTCAAAAAAAAAATACTCACATTTCCTATCCTGAAAGTATTGAAAAGAGACCGCCGTAATTAATTGCTCCTAGTGTTAATCAACATTAAATTTATAAATAAACCAAAAAAACTTTGATTTGCTCAAGTTGTCCTATTCTTATCATTAATATTGAGATTAAAAATATTTCCAACAAAATTTCAATTATTTAAAAAAAGTTTCATTAACAATAGATTTATTGTTAGAGAAAAGTGAGTAGCAAGGTAACAGCGGAAGCGAATAATAGAATCGAAAACGAGATGACGGAAATTACGACAAAATTCAGGAACAAAATAATAAGAGCGATAAAAGAAAACAACCACAAGGTTTACGTGGGAAACCGAAGAACTCGGAGAAAAACCCACGGACGGCGACAGCCAGAAAATAATCCACTATGAGAAAGGAGGAGTACAACCCGATCACTATCACAGGGTGTGATGCGATCCACAACAGAGGAGATTACAACACAAATCTCTCTCCCTCACAACTCTCAATCTTTCTCTCTCGGGATACAATTGGGATCGAAAATATTGGTGAGACCTTTTTCCCTCTCAATATTTTCTCCTTCTCTGACTCTCCATAACTCGATCATTGTTCGCCGTACGTGTGCCGTGCGCCATGCACCGTACGCCGGGCTGTAAAATAAAGTGGAGAATACCGAACCCTATTTATAGGAAAAACTCCCTATACACCTAACTTGACTCCCACTCCAATTAGATTTAGAATCTAATACAATTAGGAAACCCAACATAATAAGGAAACCTAAATAATATCCTAATACAATTAGGAAACAAATAATTGTGAGATCAAGAGATTCGGTGATTTTAGGACACATTCCTAACAAACTCCACCTTGGACTAAAATCAACGAATCATCAGTCCAAATAAACATCTTGACTGTCGCCATCAACACGCCCCTCCACAGGGCGTAGCCCTGCAGGGCACTCAAGCGGTAAACATCACATACCATGCGGATGCCTGCTTGAGACCACTGTCTTTGTTTGAGAATGCCTCTGCGGTTCGCCATGAGACCCCTATAGGGTGTATAGGCTGCCCTTCCTGGCTCTCTTCATACGAACCATGGAACCCCTGCGCGCTTTTGGGACACCATCTTCTGTTTCGTACCTGCAACCGTTAACCTCAACACAGTTTGCTGTACCAGTTTTGATGCGGTTATCCTTACTACCCTGCTCCTGGTCTTTCATATTTCTCCAACAGTCACTCTCTACATGGCTCTTCTTGCGCACCCAATCTTCAGTATACCATGCTGGTCTCCTTATCTCCCTCTTGGGACGATCCCTTGCCATGCGCGGTTCTTCCTCCACATGAGGAACATCAAGCTCATCAACTTGAACTGTTTGAGCAGCAACCTGCTCCACCTCGAACTCAGACTGCCCTGGTTCTCTTTCTTTAGCCCTTTTTTGAAGTTCTCGTCGCTCATCGTTACATTAGTCTCCGTATAGGGATACTCAACATCCCTTACACCGTGCTGAATCAAGGACCGCCTTCAACTGCAGTCTCCCTGTTCCCTCGAATTTTGGAATTTCACACTTCATGATTGAAGACATCTCCCCCTTGCTCTGATACCACTTGTTAGAGAAAAAGTGAGTAGCAAGGTAACGGCGAAAGCGAAATAAATAAAATTGAGATGACGGAAATTACGACAAAATTCAAGAACAAAATAAGAAAAGCGATAAAAGAAAACAACCACAAGGTTTACGTGGGAAACCGAAGAACTCGGAGAAAACCCACTGACAATGACCAGAAAATAATCCACTATGAGAAAGGAGGAGTACAACCCGATCACTATCACAGGGTGTGATGCGATCCACAACAGAGGAGATTACGACACAAATCTCTCTCCCTCACAACTCGCAATCTTTCTCTCTCGGGATACAATTGGGATCGAAAATATTGGTGAGACCTTTTTCCCTCTCAATATTTTCTCCCTCTCTGACTCTCCATAACTCGATCATTGTTCGCCGTACTAGACGAGCGCCGTGCGCCGTGCGCCATGCACCGTACGCCGGACTGTAAAATAAAGTGGAGAATACCGAACCCTATTTATAGGAAAAACTCCCTATACACCTAACTTGACTCCCACTCCAATTAGATTTAGAATCTAATACAATTAGGAAACCCAACATAATAAAGAAACCTAAATAATATCCTAATACAATTAGGAAACAAATAATTGTGAGATCAAGAGATTCAGTGATTTTAGGACACATTCCTAACATTTATAAATATAAAGAATCATTTAAGAAAGCGTCTTCCCATTTTTTCTATTAAATCATTTTATTTATAAATAAATTCAAGATTACAATGTATAAATTAGGGTTGCTGTCGATAATACTAGTAATTGTTTGGGTTTAGTCCCATATTATATTTTACTTTTTTCGGAACACAATTTGGAAGCATAATATCCCATCCATGGTTCATAGTACCTCATTCTCAGAGTTTCTACACCTTATTGCCTTGGAATCTAAATTCCACATGAAGATAGAAAATTGTTAATTCAAAGTTTTGAGTCTTGTGACCACTATATGTCATATTCTTGCTTTTAGTGGATCTTCTCTAAAAACTTACATTGTTAGTGTGCAAGTCTTGTAGCCAATAATATTTTCAGGTTATTTTTCAGTTATATTTTAACTATAAATATAGGTTACTAATCACCCTATTTATGCATATTTGTATTTAGTGTTTTCACCTTTTCCCATCCCTAAATTGTGAGAGTCTTTTGAAAGTTATTATTTTACCTTTAAAATATTTATGATGTAATATAATTCGTTTGAGATCTCTCTTGTAATATTCTCTCTTACATTAGTGGATTATTGCTCTGTTATCGTCTATAATTTTTTTTCCACTTTGAATTTCTATGTAAATTTGGTGTCTTGTACTCTTTTAAGACCAATACTAATTTTATCTTCTTATTTTTCAATTTATGCATCCTCGCAATTTTAATACAAAACTCCAATATTTATTCCTAACGCTATAAATAAAAGAGTGGGACGTTGGGTATGAAGGGACAAGGGCCAGCAAAACAAGTAGATTCTGTTGGTCCACAATTTATGACTTAAGTTGCAGTTTAATTAAATTTTAAGCTAATTACATGGTTAAGGATTTGACAGGTGCTTTGGCGACAAGTAATATTGCATATGATAAAAAGAAAAGGGTGATGATTAATCATGATTAGTGGTTGACGATGCAGAACTCATTTAAGAGGGTTAGCTATATGACACAAACATAAACCTGATCACGATTAATTAGCATTAATTAATTAGCATTAATTAGTACCGGTAATTTGTGATTTCAGTCCTTTGACTATTACATTAATCGAAACTAACTTATTTGACTATTTGCATTAACGAAAATTATTTACTCCTAAAATTTATGCTCTTTCCCATCTTTACACACTTTATTATCTTGTTATTTTCTCTCTATCTTCTCTATTATAAAATACAAAATGATAAATATATTGATGTAAGATGGTTAATAATTGTCCTAAATTATTCACAAATTTAAATGTAAGTGTGGATGTTGCAAACGCCCCCTTCACCATGTGGAACCATCTAAATCAAAAGCTTAAACTGATGGTTGTAGACCCAGTGATGATTTTATACCTTATGCAAGTGAATATGAGAGGGGTGCTGAGATTCGAACCTGAGATCTCTTGCTCAAGTCTCACTCTGATACTATGTGAAACCATATCAACCAAAAGCTTAAGCTGATGGTTGAAGCCCCAAGAATGGTTTTATAGTCTAAAACAAATAATATAAAAATATTTATTTATTTATATTTATTCATAAATATAAACCATGCATAAAATGTGCATTTTCTATTATGATTGATAAAATTAGGCTATTATTTATATTTTTTTGACTTAACTAAGAAGTATTATACTCTTATAATTGATAAATATATATAATTATTAGAGAAAATTTTATTAAAAGTTACAAAAATGTGAAATATGGACAATGCAAGATGATTATTAATCATCTTAAATTAAGATGTGTATCATTGTCCTTATAAAATACTATATTTTTTTTCACTTTCTTATTTTATCTCATCTTATTTTTGTCCCAGTTTATCCCACATTTTCACCCCCTACTTTCACCTTGCACACTTTATTTCATACTTTCGTCTTTCTCACTTTATCTCATCCACTCTCTTTCCTGTACCATATATAAAAGAACAATGACTACCATCTTTTTATGTCATTTTAAAGAATTGAGGATGGAGAGCTCATTGCTAATTATACATGTCAGGAAAGTGTCCTAAAATCACTCAGTTTCTTGATCCCACAATTATTTGTTTCCTAATTGTATTAGGATATTATTTAGGTTTCCTTATTATGTTGGGTTTCCTAATTGTATTAGATTCTAAATCTAATTGGAGTGGGAGTCAAGTTAGGGTTAGGGTTTTAGGTGTGTCCTCCTTATAAAAGGGAGTCTTCTCCATCTTTTGTAATCATCCCAAAAATTCAGTAGTTTTTGTATTCCCATTGGTAAGAGTAATTGTGAGAGTTTGTGTGGGTTGTTCTACTCTCTTGGTGTTGATCTCGGGGTGAGATCGTTCGTTGTACTCTCTACCATAGTGGATTCGTTTGTGCTTGTGCCGCCCGTGGTTTTTCCCCGATTTGGGTTTCCACGTTAAATTCTTGTCCTCTTTAATCTTGCACTTAATTTTTTCTCGATATCCAGAAGTCATCCTCTTATTTTTCCGCTTCCGCAAATTAATTTTCTTGATATAACTATAACAAGTGGTATCAGAGCCATGGTTGTTCGAATTTCGTGGAGTTGGGGTTCATGTAAGGGTTTCGGTTATGAGAAGACTACATTCAGAAAATTCGCTTGGGGATATCGAGAATTCGTTGGCAAGATCAGATGTGGGGGTTGTGAAGATTTCTGAAGAATCCAGTTTGTGACCGTTTCAGCGGTTTGTCTACCCATCGCAGTTCTACCTTTTAGAGGTTTATTGGCGATGAAGAAATTTTGGATCCTTCGTTGATTTTAGTCCAAGGTGGAGATTGTTAGGAAAGTGTCCTAAAATCACTCAGTTTCTTGATCCCACAATTATTTGTTTCCTAATTGTATTAGGATATTATTTAAATTTCCTTATTATGTTGGGTTTCCTAATTGTATTAGATTCTAAATCTAATTGGAGTGGGAGTCAAGTTAGGGTTAGGGTTTTAGGTGTGTCCTCCCTATAAAAGGAAGTCTTCTCCATCTTTTGTAATCATCCCAAAAATTCAGTAGTTTTCGTATTCCCATTGGTAAGAGTAATTGTGAGAGTTTGTGTGGGTTGTTCTACTCTCTTGGTGTTGATCTCGGGGTGAGATCGTTCGTTGTACTCTCTACCATGGTGGATTCGTTTGTGCTTGTGCCGCCCGTGGTTTTCCCCGATTTGGGTTTCCACGTTAAATTCTTGTCCTCTTTAATCTTGCACTTATTTTTTTCTCGATATCCTCTTATTTTTCCGCTTCCGCAAATTAATTTTCTCAATATAACTCTAACAATACATATTTCAAAGGATTATTGGATGATAATACACTGAACTTTAAGGGTATTGGACAATAATGCACTGAACTTTTTTCTTGGACTCTAATACACTGAACTTTGAGTGGTTGACGCAGTGATGCATTCTACTTGAGGTATCGTTTTTCTATTTTTTTCCAAAAAAATATGTTAGTCATCCTGCTTATGTGTACTTTCTTACACAGCAAAAATTTTTCTAAAAAAAAATAGAAAAATGACACCTCTAAGTAGGACAGCCACCGCGTCAACCACCAGCTGAATTAGTCTGAGTGCGTTATTGTCCAATACCCTCAAAGTTCAGTGTATTAAAGTTCAAGAAAAAAGTTCACTGCATTATTATCCAATACCCCTAAAAATCAGTGTATTATCATCCAATAATCCTATTTCAAAATCCACAATTAAAATATGATATTACATACATGAAATACTTGTAAAAACCTTACATGGAAATCTAAAATTATATATACATGAGACCTAAACTCTAGCTCATAAAATAACAAAACTACATTGTCACTTTCAACATATATATATATATATATTTTGTTGGGGGAGTTGGGGGGGGGGGGGGTCATCTTAATTTCGTAATAGCCCAACATTTGTATCAGATAGTACACATTGGGGAAAAGAGAGCACTACTTGATGCCATGTTTCCAATGCCAAAAGACAAAATAAGTAAAAAAAAGATAAAAGTCATCAACTTAATTGGTATAAATGTTATTCTAAAAATTTATATTAAATCATATCACAATAATACTCCATTTTGAATTTATAATTATTTTGAACAATTAAAAAACTACTTATTAATCCGGCCTATAAGCTTACTTTGATACTCCATTTTGACTATTATTTTATATTAACATACTTTAAAAAATTAAAATTTTATAGAAGTAATTTTTACAAAAAATTGAATTTATAATTATTTATCATATATATTATGTATATGGAAAAATTAATATTTACAGTAAGATTTAAAATTGATTGTACATAATTCACAACAAATTAACAGACGCATTCCGAAAAAGAGGAAGAATGAAAATTTTATATATATATATATATATATATATATATATATATATATATATATATATATATATATATATATAGGGGAACAGATAATATGAGCATGACATTTTAGTAAGTAGGTGAGTAGGAATGAACATCAAGTATCGCAGAGATGGACAACATATATCATAGAGTTAGACATCAATTTTGTATGGTGAACATCAGGGAGACATTAACTATCCATGTCCATCTCTGCGATACATGATGCTTATCTCTGCAATACTTGATGTCCATCCCTGCTCACCAAAATGTTATGTTCATATTATCTGTTCAATATATATATATATATATATATATATATATATATATATAGAAACCATCTTATTCAAAATCTTTAATGAATATTACTGATAATTTATTATTTCTAAATTAATATATATATATATATATATATATATATATATATATATTGAAACCATCTTATTCAAAATCTTTAATGAATATTACTGATAATTTATTATTTCTAAATTAAACATACAACATATTCACATTTATGTGTAGATGATGGAATCTCCGACACTTGAAGATGGGAAAGTGAGAGATGTACACATGATTTCTGCAAAAAGCCTTCTCATATGGGATACTAATTAAATTACAACATACATTAGTTAACCTTTTCCAAACTCCCATGAGGATACACACATGATAACATGGGGTTCAGGACTCTATCAACACACCACATCACAATTTTGAGAATCTATCTTCTTTCTTCAAACTCAATATAATAATAATAATAATAATAATAATAATAATAATAATAATAATAATAATAATAATAATCAAATTAGACTCCCATTTTCTACTTATTCTTTGGTTTATTGGTGCGATAAATTAACTTAGCATAAATCTGTTCACACAATAATTAACATGAACAAATAGGAATTGAACACATAAATGTGAATTTACTATAGGACATACACTTTGATGAGTTAGAGATTGTGATAATTTAGGGCTTGTTCTTTTCGAAATATGATAATACTTATTGTTGATCAACATTGATTGGTATTGACTTGACAAATGTTAATCAGTTCTCATCAGTATTGGATGCTGATAAAATTAAACAATACTTATTATATATTAAAAACATAAATACTTAGAATATTAGATATGTGCTCATGTATGTTATCCACAAACTATCCAATAAATCATCCAATTAAAGGGTAAAAAGAATACTATACGAAAAATTCATAAAAAGTTAAGATTACTTAGAAAAGTACAGAAAACAAAATCTCATTAATTACTTTAAGATTTAAGATTATTGAGGAGATAAAATAAGCTTTTTCAAGTGTAAGTAAATCCTCTTGGTGTTTATTTACATAAGGAACCCACAAAATATATAAATAAAAAATGAATATCCTATTTATCAAAAAGTGGAGAGTAAAATGGGGAAGGAATATACAAATACAAACAGAAGGAATTAATGAATTTTGGTATATAATGTAGCACATTAAAACATGGAGGACCACATGTTTTTGTATCTCTTGTATCTTCTTTTATATAAATAAATTAATTAATTAATCAAGTAATATTAATTATATTTAATTGAAAGTTTAAGCAATATCATATCAAGGTTTCATATTCATACTGACAAGATCCGTCCATATCGCTAGGTCATTAGTCATCAGACCATCTACCCAATTAAGCCACCTATTTGCATCTTAAATCCAACTTTTATTTTCCCATTTTTATTGTTTTTTGAGAAAAGAAAATTATACTTTGTAATATATAGTTAGAATTGTGTTAGGAGGCATAATGATCGCCATATTTGATAATATTTATAGCGTGTTTGGTAATTATCTGAGAAAGAGATTTTTTGGAAAGTTTTTTCTATAAGCCCTCAGAAAATTATTTACTGACCTTGTGAGAGAAATAATGGGTCTCATATTAAAACCTTCTTATCTATTTAGGAAAATTAAACATGAAAAAGTGTGTGAACTTGGAAAGTTGACTAACTTTTCTGAGAAAGTTTTCCAACCAAATGCTCCATTAATGTAAAATTTGCAATGAATTAATTAATTAATCAACTAGATTTCTCTTCCAAAAAGGGAGGAGTGCTAACTGATTTTTTTTGTTTTTGAAGAATCTAATTTATTATGTTGAAACAAATTAATTACCTGATTTGCAAGATAAGAGCTATCTAAGCTACTTAGTACAAACATTATCTGAATCTTCAAGTTAGGGATATCCATGAAAAGATTGTAAGTGTATCTTTTATGATTATTCAATTATCACTAAGCAAAGAGCTATGGTTGTGCCATAGATTTTTTGAGTGAAAGAATCTCTTTAAATTTAATTTAAAAAATATTTGTAATTAGCCATGTTTTTACTTACCTTTTGTCCAAATACATGACTAATAATTTTAGTACTACTTTTTCTAAAAAATTTGTATTGATTGTATCTTTTGTGACAATTTTCTCTAAACTTATTTTAAATTTACCAGTTAAATTTATTCTTCTATGCTTATTATTCTGCACTTATTTTAATAGCAATAATGATGAAGAGAACAAACCTAAAAACTAAAAAGTATAAAGAAGAGGAAGAAGATAAAGGAAATAACCTCTATATATCCATCTGAACCAAATCAAATTACATTGTATTATATCTAATTACTAACTTTATTACTTTTCATTTCTTCTAACGATAAGAGCAAGTACAAAGTTAAATCCTAAAATAACATTAAATATATATATAACGGGTAATTTAATCAGTTTAAGAGAGATTAAACCCCATAAAAAATTACATCAACTTGTCCATTCCTTACAAAAATACAATATTTAATTCACCACCCCTAATTGTAATCACCAAAGTCAGTTTTGGGCAATCTAGCTTAGCATAATCATACCCTACATGCCCAAATTAAAAATCCCCACTTTTTTTTTTAACCTTGTATTTTTCAAAATTATTATTTCCAACAAAAAAAAAAAAAAAAAAAAACTCTCACAGAGTTGATCGATGTACAACCTCATCACTACGTATATATATATATCCACTAAAAATCCATGGAGGAAAAACAAAATCATATCATGATATTAATCATCATCATCATCTAATCTATTCATCTACAGGTGGTATTGGGGAGAGAATACAGTGTGGTCAACATACATGGCGTGATCATACACCTCAGCAGCCATCAACCGTTGATTGAATTCCTCGAGCATCTGACCGCGTAGAAACGGCGTCCTACAGAGCGGGCAAGTCCGTTGATCAAGGTCGATCCAACGGTCGAGACAGTCCCTGTGGAAAGCGTGTCTGCAGTTGGCGAGCCACCGGATCTCCTCCCCCTTGGGGAGATCGCAGAGGCAGACGGCGCAGCAGGCGGGCTCCTCTGCGGCGGCGAGGGGGAGGAGCTCGCGGAGGAGGACGGCGGAGATGGGCGGGCGGCCGGCGGAGTGGGGCGGCGGAGGGTCGACCGGGACCGGAATGTCGAGGAAGACGTCGGCGAGGGGGAGGCGGAGGAAGTGGAAGAGGGCGAAGAGGAGGTTTTTGAGGAGGGTGAGGAGGGTTAGGGTGTGGATTAGGAGGGTGGGGATGAATACTTCTGTGTATCCTACTGGAAATCCCATTTTTCTTTTATTTATTTTTTTTTTGGAGGTTGGTGTTGTTTTGTGGGGGGTGTTTGGGAGAGTGATGGAAGAAGGTTGAATGAAGAAGAGAATTGGGAGGTGGGGTGGGTGTATATATATGGTGTGTGAATGAAGGAGGGGGTGTGTGTATCACATGATAGGGATTAATGCCTTGCTTTTATTTCAAGGTAAAGTTTTGCTGAATTTGATGGTTATGTATTAATTTGTCAATAGTCAACATATTATTCACAATGCCAATTGAACAAGTAATTAGTAGATGCAAGTGGGGAGGGGTTGTTAGTGTGGTCAAACACAAGGCTAGTCATGTTGTTTTTTGCGGTAGGTAAAGTATGGAAATACTCCTTCCGTCTCAAATTAATTGACATTTTGACTAAATTTTGATCGTTAATTATTTACAAGTTGTGATGAGTTGTAATATGAAATTACCTTTATTGTAATTTTTAGTAAAATATCTTTTTAATAACTTAATTTCATATCAGAACTATCAGACTCATTGTAATTAATTGAGTAATTAATTGTCAGCCAATCAATTAATTACGGAAGGAGTAGTATAATATGATAAGTGGAAAGTGTGATATGTTGTTGTGTGTTGTGGTAAAATTTGTGGTAAGAATGATTGGTGTAGTAAATAAGGACAGAGAAAAGTGAAAAGTAAGGAAAAAGTGAAGATAGAGAAAATTATGGTTGTTGTGGTATGGTATGGTAAGATGCAGTAATTTGTAGATATATAGTGTGGTAAATTTCGGTAATACGGTACGGTACCATAGAAAAGAATAGGGTCTTAATAGTTTATGAAATAATAGTAGTTAATATGAGTACTTATCGTTCATCTTTGCAAATTTTAACCGGTTTTTGAATGTTAATAGATTGTATTTTAAGGCGTTGGATACTAATGTATTAAATTTTGTGTTGGATAATAACATATTGTACTTTGGAGGTATTGGACAATAATGCATCCGAAAATATTGCGACAGTGGCATTCCTACGTAACAGGTAGAGGAGATTTGTTGGGGAAAAAAATTAAATCTTTACTAAAATTAATGTATGTTAGTAAGTCAGGCCCTATTCTTTTCTGCGGTATTTCGCGGTATGGTGTGCTGATGTGTGGTGGAATTGTGGTAGGTTATTGATATGTGGGGTAGGTGAGGAGAGAGAATGTAAAAAGTAGAGGAGAAAAGTGAGGAGAAAGAAAAGTAATGATTTGTGGTAAAGTGTGGTGAGTTGTGGCAAACTGCGGTATGCTGTGGTACCGCAGTTTGGCAACAACCGCAGAAAAGAACAGGGTTTAAATAAACAAAATGACTTTAAGTTTATGCATATTTGATTGTTTAGATTTATTAGTATGACCTTAGTTTAGTTAAGATTGTAACTTTTTTCATCAACTCATCTCCTTAATTTATTATGTTGTCCAGAAAAAGTTTGGTGCATATTATCCAATACCTTTAAAATATAATACATTGACGCCAAAAATCTATTTTAACTATTAATTGTGGAATAATATACAAATATATGATTCAAAATATAAAAATTATATTATTAGATTTATTGTAAAAATACATTGATTTGATTTTTTGTAAACACACAATGTTAAAAATAATTAAGCATTAAGGTGGAGAATTAAAGATTGTAAAAAGTTAGAGTATTATTGCGTAGAATAGAAATTGAAGAAGTAAATGAGCGAGGGATGATGATAGTGTGGTCAAACGGTCAAACAATTCATTGATTGGGATTTACACCAATGAAAATAGATATCATTTAAATCTTTATGGATCGGAATCCAAAATAATAATATAGGCCATTATTAAGATTTAATAGTTTATGAAATGGTAAATAATAAAGTTTCGGTCAAATGGTCAAGGATGAGAATCAATTGAGGTTGGATGTATGATACAAGAATAAATTTAATGAGAATCCATTTGGACTTGAATTTGAATCATATTCTTTCATTTTCATTTTGTTAGAGAAAAGTGAGTAGCAAGGTAACAGCGGAAGCGAATAATAAAATCGAAAA
Organism: Portulaca oleracea; assembly: GCA_029582165.1. Taxonomy (NCBI): domain Eukaryota; kingdom Viridiplantae; phylum Streptophyta; class Magnoliopsida; order Caryophyllales; family Portulacaceae; genus Portulaca; species Portulaca oleracea. The sequence goes on from CM055886.1 coordinate 31,903,048, forward strand.
CGAGATGACGGATATTACGACAAAATTTAGGAACGAAAAATAAGCGATAAAATTAAACACCAGAATTACGTGGGAAACCGAAGAACTCGGAGAAAAACCCACGGACGGCGACAGCCAGAAAATAATCCACTATGAGAAAGGAGGAGTACCTCGATCACTATCACAGGGTGTGATACGATCCACAAAGGAGATTACAATAACAATCTCTCAACACTCAACTCACAATCTCTCAGGATACACTGGGGAAAATATTGGTGAGACCCCTTTCTCTCTCAATATTTTCTCTCTCTCTAGCTCTCTGTGTTTGCCGATGTCTTTGGTGGAAAAACATGCACCCTATTTATAGGGAGAACTCCCTATAACCTAACTTGATTCCCACTCCAAATAGATTTAGAATCTAATACAATTAGGAAACCTAACACAATAAGGAAACCTAAATAATATCCTAATATAATTAGGAAACAAATAATTGTGAGATCAAGAGATTTGGTGATTTTAGGACACTTTCCTAACAAATTCCACCTTGGACTAAAATCAACGAATCATCGATCCAGATAAACATCTTGACTGTCGCCATCAGCACGCCCCTCCGCAGGGCGTGGCCCCGCAGGGCTCTCACATGCTTAGAACACCAACTAAGTCCAAACAATGTTCGAACTTAGCTATAGATAGAGGCTTGGTTAACATGTCTGCAGGATTATCAGAAGTATGAACCTTCTTCACCATGATCTCTCCTGCAGCAACTATATCTCTGATAAAGTGATACCTGACGCTTATATGCTTGGTCTTCGAATGATAAATGTCATTCTTTGTCAGATGTATAGCACTCGTATGCGAATAAACCACGGTCTGCCTGTGGTACTCAAGCTCCATGACCAATCCCTCAACGGATGGCCTCCTTCACTCTTCCTTAGTTGCGTGATATATTCAGCCTCTGTAGTAGACAAGGCTGCTATAGATTGAAGTGAAGCTTTCCAAGATATTGCTCCTCCACACATGACGAACACATACCCTGAAATTGAGTGTCTCCTATCCAGATCTCCACCATAATCAGCATCAACATAACCTGCAACATCAGACGTTGCAGCACTACCTCTATCATATAGGATGCCCTTCTCCAAAGTACCTTTCACATAGCGAAGGATCCACTTCACTCCTTCCCAATGCTCCTTCCCTGGATTCTGCATATATCTACTCACCACACTAACTGCGTGGGACAGGTCAGGTCTAGTACACACCATAGCATACATCAAACTACCAATTGCACTAGCATAGGGAATATTAGACATCCTCCTTACCTCCAAATCAGATTTAGGACAGTTCTCACCAGACAACTTGAAGTGTGTAGCTAAAGGAGTTGAAACTGCTTTACAGTTTCTCATGTTGAATCTGTTCAACACCTTCTCCAGATATTTCTTCTGAGACAGGAACAACTTCCCTGCCTTTCTATCCCTTTGGATCTCCATACCCAAAATCTTCTTCGCCGCTCCGAGGTCTTTCATCTCAAACTCCTGGTTGAGTTGAGATTTCAGCTTCTTTATTAGTGACATGTCCCTGGAGGCAATCAACATATCATCCACATACAATAATAAATAAATGAAAGACCTTTCTTCAAATTTCCTGTAGTACACACAATTATCATAGTGACTTCTTGTGTACCCTTGCCCTACCATAAAGGTATCAAACCTTTTGTACCACTGCCTGGGTGCCTGTTTAAGTCCATACAAGGACTTCCTTAATCTGCATACCTGTTCCTGTTTACCAGGAACGATGAAACCCTCTGGCTGCCTCATATATATTTCCTCCTCCAACTCGCCATGGAGGAAAGCTGTCTTGACATCAAGTTGCTCCAACTCCAAATCAAATAGAGCAACAAAGGCAAGCAAGGTGCGGATCGACGTATGCCTCACGACTGGCGAGAATACTTCGTTGTAGTCGATTCCTTCTTTCTGGTTGCAACCCCTTACCACTAATCTGGCCTTCCACCTTGCACTTTCTACACCAGGGATACCTTCCTTTCTCTTGTACACCCACTTCGCAGTAAGAGCTCGTCGCCCTTTAGGCAACTCACATAGCTCCCATGTATGATTTTTGCGGACTCTCCATCTCCTCTTGCATAGCTCCTATCCATTTGAGGCATTCGGACAAGAGATGGCCTCGATAGGTAGAAGGTTCAACACCTTCGAGTCTCCTCTGCAACACTCAGGCATAAGCAATCATAGCATCATCTTCTTCAAGATATCGCTGGTCTCCCGATCTCCCTCTGGGGCGATCTCTAGCAATGCATGGTTGTTCCTCCACCGAGGAACATTCGTCTCAATCTCGGGCTCATCAACTGAGTTGGTTCAGAGCATCGATGGTTGCTCACGATTGCGAGTTCAGCGACTCCACCTTGAGCTGCTCCACTCGAACACCATTCTTTTCTGCATCCTTCTCCGATTTCTGCATCATCGAAATGCGGTAGATTCCATTCCGGATAACATAGCGGTTTCATTAAAGGTTACATCTCTAGATGAATAACTTTCATCAAATCAGACACCACATTCTATATCCCTTAGACTCGGACGTAACCTAGAAACATACATTTAACGACCTGGACAGACTTCCCATCATTCACACGGACATATCGGGACATCCAAAAATTCTCAAATTAGAATAATTAAGCTGGATTACTGTCCATACTTCCTCTGGAATCGGTATTCGATAGAGGCGTGAGGTGATCTGTTCACAGTAGCGGCGATGAGATATCACCTGCCCGAGCGATTTGTTCTTCCAAAGACCTGCATTCGAGAGCATGCAGCGGGCCTTCTCTCAGAGTGTCCTGTTGATTCTCTCGGTTACCGTTTCTTGAGGCTTACCCACTGAGTTAGATGCCTCGCAATCCGTACTCCTCGCGAATTGATAAATTAATCAACAAACTCCAACCCATTGTCATCTGAGTTTCTTGATTTTCCTACCGTCAGTTCTCCACCAAAGCTTTGAACTTCTTGAAATATGAGAATGCCTCATTCTTGTGCATGAGAAATAAACCCAAGTCTTCCTCGAGAAGTCATCCACGAATGTCAACATGTAGCGCTTGCCACCCAGTGATGGCACTTTAGTAGGACCCCACAAATCTGAATGAATATAATCAAGGATCCCTGCTATTGTATGTTTAGCCCTTGAAAAGCTAACCCTCTTACATTTCCGTAGACACGGTGATCGCAAAACTCGACTTGCCGATCTTTGCGCCTTCAAGGTATCCTTTGCTCAACATTGACATTCTCTTCTCGCCCATGGCCTAGTCTCATGTGCCACGGTTTTGTCTTTGTCGGACTCATCAAGATTTAGGATGCCACTGCAGATCCACATCAGTAGACCCTGCGGGATGTATAGACTGCCCTTCCTGATTCCCTTCATAAGAATCATGGAACGCCTGCACACTTTCAAAACACCATCTTCTCCTTTGTACCTGCAGCCGTTAGCTTCAAGAGTACCCAAAGAAATTAAATTTCGAGTCATGTTAGGGATATGACGAACCTCCTTGAGAGTTCTAACGATGCCATCATGAGTCTTGATTTTGATCTTTGCCGATTCTATGACCTTGCGGTGTGTGGTTACCCATGACTACAACCCGGTGTCAACACTCTCATAAGACTCGAACCAGTCCTTATGAGGACACATATGATAGGTGCACCGTGTCAAGAACCCACTCATCTCTAGCTATCCTACTCGATGTAGGAGCGAGGCATCATCCGTAACTACAAACCCATCACCATCGACTCGGACTCTACGCAGTACGAGGTTTGGTGTGATTATCCTTACTCTCACCTTGGTCTCTCTGTTTTGCCCACAGTCTCTCTATATGCCCCATCTTACTACAAGAGTTACACTTCTTATTCTTGTGAGGATTCCTAGACTTTGAATGGTGTTTAGACCTCCTCTGACGTTTCCCTTACGTTCGATTTCTACCCCTTACAACCATAGCATCACCACCTCGGTCATCACCATCGGTATCAAGTTTCTCCTTAGACAAGAAACTAGCCTTTACTTCACTAAGGTTAAGGTCACCACGATTCCCATACAACATGATTTCCTTAAATTGTTTATGTGATGCAGTAGGACCAATTAAATGAAAAACCTTATCCTCATCAGTGTGTTTTATATCCATTGATTCCAATTCAGTAATAATAGAATCAAATTCACTAAGATGTGCCTGAATAGAAGTACCTTGGGGCATCTTCAGCCTGTAGAATTTCTCCTTCATTCGGTACTTATTTGCACGACTCTTCGACATGTATAGCTCTTCCAGTTTGGTCCAGAGCACCCGAGGGTTCTCGATATGCATCACCTCTCTCTGAATGTGCTCTGCCAAGCACAGCTGAATCCCTGCCAGAGTCTTATCTTCAAGCTTCTTCCACTCCCTTGGAGTCAGATTCCCCTTGATATCCTTCTGGAGTTTTTGGAATTCATCATCGCTCATTGTCGCATCAGTGTTCGTGTCGGGATACTCAATTACATCCCACAACCCGTGCTGAATTAGGACCGCCTTCATCTGCAGTCTCCACATAGTAAAACTTCTCGTTCCATCAAATTTTGGAATATCGCACTTCATGATTGAAGCCATCTCCACCTTGCTCTGATACCACTTGTTAGAGAAAAGTGAGTAGCAAGGTAACAGCGGAAGCGAATAATAGAATCGAAAACGAGATGACGGATATTACGAAAAAATTTAGGAACGAAAAATAAGCGATAAAATCAAACACCAGAATTACGTGGGAAACCGAAGAACTCGGAGAAAAACCCACGGACGGCGACAGCCAGAAAATAATCCACTATGAGAAAGGAGGAGTACAACCTGATCACTATCACAGGGTGTGATACGATCCACAAAGGAGATTACAATAACAATCTCTCAACACTCAACTCACAATCTCTCAGGATACACTGGGAAAATATTGGTGAGACCCCTTTCTCTCTCAATATTTTCTCTCTCTCTAGCTCTCTGTGTTTGCCGATGTCTTTGGTGGAAAAACATGCACCCTATTTATAGGGAGAACTCCCTATAACCTAACTTGACTCCCACTCCAAATAGATTTAGAATCTAATACAATTAGGAAACCTAACACAATAAAGAAACCTAAATAATATCCTAATACAATTAGGAAACAAATAATTGTGAGATCAAGAGATTTGGTGATTTTAGGACACTTTCCTAACACATTTTATATGTCATTTAGATTTATGGGTCATTCAATATTGACAATTTTGATGATTGATTTTTATATACGATATTTCATTATGCAACAATATTATATATCATTAGATTAGTAACAAAAATTATTATTATAAAATCATAATGTTATAATTCTTGGATCCTAGTTATCTCTTACCTAGTCCAAAATCACAAAACCGAAATTGAAACCAGAAATAGCAGTTGCACCCCTAAATTTTGCAATTTAGAGAAACTAATTCCAATTAATCTAAAATTTCAAAATAATTTGCTATCTTTTATTCCATTTGTAGTAAAGAAGGTTTAATGAGACATTTAATTTAATTTATTACAATCTAATTTCGAAAAAATAGTCTATTTCAATATTCTGATTATGCACATAATATTATAATCACAATGATGATAAATAATACTAGTAATTATAATACAATGATGAAATCAATGAAATTAAGAAAAGAAATCAATAATTCTCACTAATCCTTTTTTGTTGTTTTTCAAGCAATTGATGGATAAAATTATATACAGAAACTTTAATTTGCCTAACAACTAATCAATTGATGTGATTATTTTCTCCAATCAATTTGTTATATTTCCCCTTTGGCCCAATTATGATCACTTATTGTTATCCTTTTGAATCAAGAAGCTTTGATAAGAAATGCAACTAATAATAAGATCACCTAATTAATTAGTGGAATGCTTAATCATCCTCTTTGTCCTTAACAATTGTCATGTATTCTACTAAGAAAGTATTACTTAAATTACATCAATACTAAATATTTTTCTTTCAATTTTTTGGAATATTTTCATCTTATTTTTATGCATATACTACAAAAGAGGTGATGATGTAGATGGTTATCAAATCTTCTAAGTTTTCTCACTAATATTAAGAACTTATGAAAGTAAAATACTTTTCACGAGTAAATATTATAAGCTATGTTCTTTAGATTGGTAACTCTTTCCAATCAAATCCAATCAAACCAATCCAAACTTTACACAATTCCCTAAAAAAACATCCTCTCTAACAATACAATTTCCCAAAAAAGTATTATAACTTATCCAATCCAATCCAATCAAATTCATCCAAACCTCATTTTGTCCAATCCAAACAAAATTCCCCAAAAAAGATTTATTGATTTATCACATTAAAAGTTTTTCTAGTTTAATTGCATGTGAAGGAGATAGGTAAGTCCTACACAACATAGAGTATAATCCGCGGAAATTGGTATGTAACCATGTTATTCTGCTTCACCTTTATTTGTTCGAAATTTTAGAAAATTTTAAATTGTGGAAACCGGAGTTTGGTGCAGACTAAATGCACCCCTAAGGCATTGTACTTGCCTCTATTATTGAGATTCTTCTTTTTAGAGAGCGAGATGACAGTTGCCACGTTGGAAATTCTATTTAACCAAAAGATTATTGTGGTAAACCAAATTAAATTAAACTAATATAATACGGATTTGTACTATGTATAGTGTCTATAATAAAATACATAGTTATTCAACAATAAAGAAAAGAGCTTATTAGAAATTAGAAAGCATCAAACAAGTTGTTTAAATATGACACTGTATTATATACATGTATATAGTCAATACATGTTGGCTTAAGTGGTTTGATACTTGTTTCCCGCATGCAAAGTCTCGAGTTTGAGTATTGTGAACGGAGAAAATGTGTGGTGGGAGAGCACTACCCCTCTAAAAATCAACAGTAAGTTCAACCTTTGATAATAGAAGTAAAGGATGAAAAAATTACTTAATTGCTTAAAAAAAAAAGAAGAAAAATATAGAATTATATTGGAAATAGAGATCATGAATATGGAATTAATATGAAAGAGCATGTGAACAACATTGCAAAGAACCAACAAATGAAGATTTTGTGGCATAAACAAGAAGAAGCCGTGTCCAATGACATGTTTCAGCAAGCACAACCGCAATAAGCCTCCATATCATGTACAATGTGCGAAAAGCTATTTTATCTACGGTTTACGTGTTTTTCCATAAGTTATGCTGCGAGCGTCCTTATTAAGAATCAAGTTGTTGAGAATTAAGAGTGTGTTGAGACTAGTCGATGTGGGGCTAAGATGATATCCTCTAGTGACCTCCCTCCGGAGAAGGTGTGAGTGACGAACAAATTATGTATGTTGGCATTCGTGAGATCCTAAAGGGTCAATATATTCACTATTAACAGTGAGGTTGAGAATTGTATTAGTTAGATTTTGAGAGATGGAGTCTTCTCATGTAATTTGATATCCAGGAGTGTAAGATCTATCATCTTCTATTGATCTCATATGAAGTTGAGATCATTCGTTGAACTCTCACTTATATAGTGGATTTTGTTGTGCTCATTTCGTCCTTTTCCTCTATTTGAGTTTCCCATGCTAAAGTTCCCTTCTTTATTATTATTATTGCATTATTATTCTTGCATTCGATATTCTGAAACATCTTATATTTTTACATCCTCTGCAAATATGCTATAACAAATTCTCCTAAGAATTGGTATCAGAGCATGTTCAATCAACTTCAGATTAAGCATGAGTTAGGTTGTTAGATCCTAAGCTTTTGTAACGGGATGGCTACTGTTCGTTTTATGTTGGAAAGCGTGTGCAAGATCAAACTAGAGATAATGCATGGAGACTGAATCTTCATAATGCAGATTGTGGCAGTTGAAGAGGTTTAAGTGGAAGCTTCTAAGAATTTGTTGCGTTTATTCCAATGGAGAGTTTGTTAGAATTGCATCCTAAATCACCATATTGAGTCAAGGCTCGTTTTAGGACCTACAATTAGCATGGAAGGGCATTGGGTGTTGTGGAGAAGAACCAGTGAAGCGAGATTTTGTGGTATAAACGCGAGAATGTATTGTATAGTGTCATGCCCATGTCAAGTGGCATGAGCTTTTCCTGTCAGTTGGTCACGTCTGGCCTCCAAATCTTGCATAGAATGAGCAACTGGTTCTTTTATCTAGGGTCTACGCATTTTTCTCTAGGTTATGCTATGGGCCTCCTTATTTATTAAATCGAGAGAGAGAGAGAGAGAGAGAGAGAGAGAGAGAGAGAGAGAGAGAGAGAGTTCACCATGCGGTTTACGATTGGGGTGAAATCCTCTAATTGCCTCTATCTAGACGGAGGTGTCAATGACGAGTAGATTATGCCTGTTGGCAATTTGGCATGTGTGAGCTAGACCCTAAGGCGTTAATCTAAATGCTATTAATTAAGAGTGGGGTTGAGAGTTCAATTGGTTAAAATTTTGAGAGATGGATTCATATCAGGTAATTGGAACTCCTGGAGTGTGAGATCTGTCCTCTCTTACTGATCTCATATGGAGTTGCGATCGTTTGTTATACTCTCCCTTGTATGGTGGATTTCTTTGTACTTGTATCGCCCATGATTTTTTCAATAATAGGTTTTCAGGATAGATATTATCTCTCCTTCATTATTGCTCTTATTATTTTAAACATTTTGACGCATCCTATATTTTGGCTTGCTTTGCAAATTTGGTATAACTTTTTTTTTATTTTTACAATAGTAAGCAGTTTCATTCATTGGACCCTATCTCAATACAACCCAATGAATCTGTTGTAAGGGATACTCCATCAAAATGTAGAGCACCTATGTAAAGAAGGTGAGATGTGGAGTACCTAGACATACTTGTTCGCAGCTATAACTAATTTTATCCCATCAAGGGAGTATATAGAAAACATAATTAGTACTACCTCCGTCCTAAAATGTGTGTTATTTGACTAAATTTTGACCATTAATTATTCACAAATTACAATGAATTACGATATGAAACTACCGCCATTAGAAATATACATTAGTAAGAATTACAATGGTGGTACGTAATTGTAACGCCCCAACTCTTCCCGGACCGCGAACATTACCGATAACTGCTTCATGGATAGCTGACTGGCCTCACAAATCACCACGAGTCTTTTCAACTTGTTTCGTCCTCGCTCACACACTGCTTGGGAAAACTTCCAAGGAGGTCACTCATCATAAGACTACTCCCAGCCAAGCACGCTTAACTGAGAAATTCCCAACAGATGAACTACCATGAAAGAAGGTGCACTTAAATTTGGTGATATAAGTAGTCATTTCAAACCCTTTAAACCACACTTTACCCATATATTCGGGGTGTTACAATCACCCCCACTTAAGCACACAACATCCTCGTTGTGCCTCAATACACTTCAAAATCTTTGCCCCGCTAGGTGACTGCTTATAACTCTCACGTCCATTGGCGCAGCTCACGGTCGCGGATCGGCTTTGATACCATCTGTAAATGCCCCGACCCCTCCCGGGTTGCGGACATTACTGATAACTGCTTCAAGGATCGCTAATTGGCCCCAAAAATCATCACGAGTCTTTCCAGCGTACTTCGTCCTCACTCACACGCTAATTGGGAAAACATCCCATGAGGTCACCCATCCTTAAACTACTCACAGCCAAACACGTTTAACTGAGGAGTTTCCAACAGATGAGCTACCATAAAAGAAGGTGCACCTTAGTGATATAAGTAGTCATTTCAATCATTTTAAGCAACACTTTAACCATATAACCGGGGTATTATATTCACCCCCACTTAAGCGCACAACGTCCTCGTTGTGCCTCAATCCACTCCAAAATCTTTACCCCGCTAGGTGACTGCCCATGGATCCCCTGTCCAGTAGTGCAACTCACGGTCGCAGATCGGCTCTGATACCATTTTGTAACGCCGCGACTCCTCCCGAACCGCGGACATTACCGATAACTGCTTTATGGATTGCCGACTGGCCCCACAAATCACCACGAGTCTTTTCAGCGTGCTTCGTCCGTGTTCACACGCTGCATGGGAAAACTTTCCAGGAGGCCACCCATTCTAAGACTACTGCCAGCCAAGCACGCTTAGCTGAGAAGTTTCCAACGGATGAGCTACTATAAAAGAAGATGCACCTTGGTGATAAGTAGTCATTTCAAACCCTTTAAGCCACACTTTACTCATATTCGGGGTGTTACAGTAATTTCATATCGTAACTCATTGTAATTTGAGAATAATTAACGGTCAAAATTTAGAAATGACAAACATTTTGGGATGGAGGTACTGAGGTAGTATGTTGACATTAACTAATATTTTTTTTGTTTGTTTGTGTGCGCACGTTTGTAATTCTTTTGATTTGTTTGGAATATATATATTTTTTAATCGCTGTGGAAGATCTTTTTTTGGTGCCAAAAAAAAAAATTAAGGCTTTTGGGGGGTGTTAGAGCTAATGTTATGAGCTAATTCTCGTGCTTTTATGAGATAAGATTGTTATTCAATTCTCGTATTTTATAGTCATATTCTCATCAATTCATGCACAAATTATTAGTCTACTTTTATTTGTGTGAGATGTAGAAACTATTTTCTCTCATTTTTTTATTATGATGTAAACAACTATTTTCATCACAAATAGCCTAAAATATTTTACAAGAAATTATTTATGTGTTGAGAAAAAAAAATCATAGATATATATTAGTACTCATTTTTTTAAAAAAATGAAAACATTATTATGTATGGAAAATGGTTATAAATTTTTCTTCAAACGTGAAAACATGTCACGATGTCTTTTTATTTATGTTATATTCCTTCAATTTTTTTCTTGATTTTAGATTTGATTCATTACTAGCCTACAATATAGCACCTGTGAATAATCATGGGTTATCAAACCTTGTAACATAATCAGCCTATAATATATACCTAGAAAGTGATAATTGTTGATACAAAATTCAAAATTGTCCATATTTGTTAGAGTATAAAAACCATTGTTACGGCGTCTTCAACTATCAATTTAAGCTTTTAGTTAATATACTTCCAGATAATATTAGAGTCAGACTAAGCAAGAAACCTTAGGTTCGACTTTCAACACCCCATGTTTATTTGCGCAAGGTGAATTGACTGGAGGGAGGGTTGCAACATCCATTCTTCTCGCCTAAAAGACTTTTATGTGAGGAAGCGTGGCAAAGTATAAAATCATCATTGAACTTTTATCCTCAGCTTAAGCTTTGAATTGAGATAATTTTACAATATTTAAATCTCCTTAAACCGTGTGTAAACATAGTATCTATATATAGGGTGCGTTTGGTTGGACAATAACCTCGGAGAAATAGTCAATTTTCTCGGGTTGACTTATTTTCTCCATGTTTGGATGCGGGTTGACTTAGGGAAAGTTTTCACGATCACTCACCATTTCCTCCATTTTCCTAGAAAAAAATTTCCCTTAGGGGGGCTAAGAGAAATTTTTTCAGGAAAATTTTGCCCAGAAAAAATTTCTCTGGAGTTCCTACCAAATACTCCCGTAGTTAAATTGTTGTGTAAACATAGGATCTATAGTTAAATTGGTGTCTGACCATGAATTATGAAAGCTAAAGAGTGATTCAAATATTAGAGTTAGAGCATTTGAAAGGCTAAAACAATAGTGGGGGGTCCCTAGCTAGTTCCCTTACATTTCACTCATTCCATAATTCCCTATCATAAAAATCATAGATACCTAAAGAAAACAAGATTAGAACAGGATGCGTAAAACAAGGAGGACCATACAAATCCACCACCACCAATACCATACCATCTTACCAACATATTATGCAAACTAAAGAAAATTAGGCCAATTCAATTCCATATATATTGATAGTGAAATAATTATTAGAGGAGGAATGATCACAAAAGCAAGCAAACAAAGGTGAGAAACATGCCAGGGTAATGTGGGAGACAAGATAAGCTTCCTGAAAATGGCTTCTACATAGATACAACACCATATATGTATGTATGTGAAAGAGATTTATCTGGTTTGTGAAATCTAAATTTAATTTAACTACAATTCGAATATATATAGATTTTGTAGCATGCAATTTAGAAAGTAAATAATCTTTTTTTTCATGATTTGTATATATATTTTAACTAGAAACTTTTACGAAAAATAACTTTTCATTTTTTTATATGGGTAAGTCGGACCACCTACCGAGTCCTTCCTATCTTAGGGAAAATCCAATAGACTTACCAGCCCAAAGGGGAGGAAGTACATCACTATGAGGTCTACAAGGAGTCTCGCAGGGGCACCAATAATTTCCACCAAGAAAATTGTGGACAGTAGGGTTCGAACCTTAGTTAGGAGGATAAACTCTCCACACTCTTATCACTTGAGCTACAAACTCATTGACAACTTTTCAACTACTTAAATAATGGAAAGATTTATTGGATTGTCAAATATCATAAGCTGAATGATTCTTTTTCTGAAAACTCGATGATATTTTTTGTGACATTTAAATCTACGTCTCATATCTTTAAGCTACTCTATCAATCTAATCTTCTCTCTTGAAGGAAATGGGTACCTAGATAAGTAAACTTATTTGGGGATTTCCAACTTACTCGAACACAACAACATACTCTCAGGGTTAACACACTTGCGTGTGGTCTAAGGGATCCAAATGTAGACAGTCTTCTCCCAAGAACTAACGTTAGCTCATGGAGAGACCGATTCCTACCCCATGGACCCCATGACAACCACCATAAGTTTTTCCGAATTTACATTTCGATACCATATTTAACTTTACCCATCTAAAATATGTTGCTAAGCAACTACTTATCTAACCAAAGAGCTTTTGTTGTTAGAATTTGGAAGGAAGATATATTGCTAGATAGGGTGGGGGGGGGGTCAATGAGGACATGCCATATATGAACATTTAATTGGAATTGATGAAGTGGGCTATCAATTAACATGAAAGAATAGAAGAGGGAGAGGGGGGCCTCAATGTTAAATGTGTCCCTCTTACAAGTGCCTAGCCAAGCCAAGACATGGATGGCCCTATTTGCTCCCCTCCATCCTCTTTACAACATGTGGCTCCAATGCATATCCCATACCCTTTGTTATGGACTCTTCTCCCTCTTTCATTAATTATCTACCCATCTAACCATCTATGTCTATCTACATAATGTGTATACATGATGCATTTAATTTGTTCTTGCTTGTGAGCTTATGTCTTGTGCACTTGTGCATGGTTGTAGATTGGAACATGTGGATGGATACATCTCAACTATCTAGTAGCTAGTTTTGTTCTAAATTACTCTATGGTCAATTAGCATCAACAACCTTCATGGTGTGAGTTTCAATTTTGTATTTATTAGGATTGGTCTATTTTGAATTGAAAATATAAAGAAAACAAGTTGTGATATTGGTATCAATATTGGGTGCGATGATACGTGTCTTGTCTCAAAACACTTCTTAGGTATTTTATCCTTCATCAAATTTGTATTTTTTATCATTTTCACAGTAACTTTTTAATTGTAACAATTAATTATCAATTATAAGAAACTTTGGATACATTGGCTACGCAAATGAGCACAAATGATGCCCTACTCGAATCAGCCCCATTCGTAGACATACTTAGGTATTTTTTTGAAATATAAAAAATAATGGATAGAAGTATAGCTTTGTGCAATTTATTTGTGATATATTATAGTTATAGAATTGCATCATATCATTTTATTTCAATTTAATATATCAATAGCTTCTACTCATATCATTTTCAATTCAATAATTTGTACAGCCATATTCATATCTCAAAAAACATATATAAGACTTTGTGTCATAAGTTTCTAAATCAGTAGGAAAGATCTATGTACTTAGGTCGGACATATAAAGAAAAGATATTATAAAATAGGTTCTAACATAGTACTCTTAATAGTTATATTCATAGTCTCAAATATCATATAAGTCCCTTGTATTATTTTCTTTCCAACAATTGTTCTAATTAACCTCACATTTTTTTTAATGCGTAAAAAGTTAAAAGGAAGTAGCTAAGCAATTATAAAAAATGAATCCGCTTCATAGCAAGTTCGCTTGCTTCTCTAAATTCGATCAAATCGATTGAGAATCTCATCATCTATTAAGTGCGCTAACCGACTAACCGACGATCTAATACACTAGAGCTAGTATAGAGTATGATCATTAATCAATTTTCATGTGGTTGCATTTTTCTTTTACTAGCTAGTAGCTAGGAATCTTATCAAATCAAATTTAAAGTATGTGTTACATTATGTGACAATTTGAATAGTATGTATTTCTTATGGACCAAAAAGAAGTCAAGAATAAATTTGGAATATATATATCATATGGTGGTTGATAAATCGAAATCAAAGGAGCTAAAAATGTTGGGAGAATGGCAAGCACATATTATCCAAGGACAAGTGCATATATAAGACATGGGAGTAAAGCATTATTTGGGAGTACCAAAATGCAAAGTATTTTATTTAAAAATAGTGAAACATGACACTTTATAATGTTGACCATGGATTTGGATCTTCCTCCTCACTCTAATAATATAATGCAATATATTTATAGTACTCCCTCCGTTCTATATTAATTGTCATTTTTGAAAATCGTGTAGTCAAATTTTAGAAATGCTGACCATAAATTTCTCAATATATATACAATGAATTGCTATATAAAATTACCATCATTAGACTTATAATGAAGAATTTATCATAAAAGTATAATATTGTAATTGTTAATAACATATTATATAAGAAATTATCAATCAAATAGTGACATTGGAGACCGTAAAAATCAAAATTATGATAATTAATATGGAACTGAGGAGAAATATATTATTAAGTTAGTATAATGGAAAAATATTGATGGTCCTTTTCCAATCACAAACTAGCTAATCTAAGGTAAGATGCATGCTTGGGTGTGTATGTGTGTGCACTTGAAGTTGATGTGAACTTAATTGTCACCATGCATATATGAATCCCACTTCTACTAAAAAGACCCACTACTTCTCAACTCCTAAAGTCTTAATTATTCTCCTCCTACACTTCATGTGATTCTACTGTTGCATAGATAGTTACTTCTTTGTGTTTTTTTCCTTTTTTTTTCTTATTTTCATTTATTTTCTTTTAATTAGCTCAGAATATCTCAAATATAGGGGCGTCTTTTGTTGTAATTGCACGTCCAATTTAATTTTCATTGGTATAAATCAATCTCTCATATTGAAAATTTGATAGTAAAGACATATATATAGTGTTAGGAAATTATTTAGAAAGTGAGACAAATATAGTACTGTGTTATACTTACGATGTGGAATATTTATTTTCGCATAAACAGTCTTGTGCTATAATGATACGAGGATTAGAGGTGTATCTTTTTTGAGAGGGTTTAATTCGATGACGATGATTTAGTTTTGAAAATGATGTAATTAAATTCTTTGACAATAATTGCATATATAAATTGTACAAACCAAATCAATACAAGGGATATCGAAGGGATAGATGTACAAGTCTTATTTTAAAATTTTGCAATTCAGAGAGAATGGTTACAATTGACCTGACTAAGATTTAGAAATTATTTACTAACTACCTACTCCTTGATGGAAAAAAAAAAGCAGAGGAAGTTTAAAGAGATATTCAATCTACAGTGTTTACTTTAGTCCATTAATATAGACGAGGCATATATACATTGTATAAAGTTATATTTTTATGCATAATTTTTTGAATTTACAAAAGGGTCTAAATTATATCTAATGGATGAGATTGATTTGGTTAGGATTCGATGTCATTTACATTCATTGGCGTAGCCAACAAATGCCAAGTTTCTTATAATTGATAATTAGTCATAACTATAAAAAAAAATAGAGTAAAAGATTATAATAAATATTAATTTAATGAAAAGCAAGATACTTAGAAAATATCTTGGGGAAAGAAACTATCATTGCCAATTTAGTAATTTTATAGGTAAATACTTTTAAAAATGATAAGCGTTTTGAATCAAGATTATTATTAACCACCTTGAATTTTACTTAAATCACTTTAATACACACACATATAAGCAAATCTAAATCATTATAAATGTATGTTTCATCATTACTTTAACGATCATTACCAGTCCCATAAAGTACGTAAAAATAATTATTTATTTCTATTTTTTCATAAACATAAAACCATGGATAATTGTGCATTGTCTATTATGGTTGATATGATTAAGCCATCATTCATATATGTTTGTTAACATAACCAATAAATATTATAATCTTACAGTTGATAAATGCATGTAATGACAAGAAAACTTGTTATATAAATCATAAAAAGATGAATTTTTGATAATTCAAGATGATTATTAACATATTAATTCGAGACCCATATCATTGTCCCATTTTTTAGGCTTCTTACGCAGGCCTGCTGTGGGTGATGAAAATGATGCTCTAGAAAAACAAGTTGGGCTTTTCTTTTTTTGTTTTTTAAAGATATTTTTAAGTGTCAATTTTAATTGCATAGTTGATTATTATAATTGTGTGGTGTCGTCGTATAACTTTAATCCAAATAATCATTGGGGAAAAAATAATGATGATCTATTAAATATTTAATAACCTAATTACAGAATAAACAAATAGGTCGGTTTGAATAATTTGGCACTTGTTTTTCTTAAAAATGCAAAGTTTTAGGTTTAACTCGTGTATGAAGGAAAATATTGTAACGAAAGAGCTCTATCCTTTTATAGATCACACCAAATTCAGGAAAGGGGCCAAGGAAAAAAAAAGTTAATGAAATTGAGCAAGCATGGACGGTGGGCTATTTTGTGTAGCCCATAATAAGCCCATTACCCTATGCATAACTTCAGGCCCAACTTACTGCTCCAAGGCTCCAAAGACCAAAATGTGGTCAATTAAACCCCTCATCATAGTTACTTCTTTGATCTTCTTCTATTCATTATCCTAATCACTCTCTATTTATGGCATACAGATTCTTAAGGTGAGATTACTTATTCATGTAATTAGAATTCACAATAAAGGCTGTTATTTTTTTTTTACTCGGGTAAATTTGGCCCATTATTAGGCCCCTATATGAGGGTAAACTTTATAGGTATGACAAACATAATTCATTAATCCACGAATTAATTTCGACATTTATTATTGGGTGATGATAAGTGTCTTGCCCCAAGACACTGTTTAAATGTCTTATCCCTTATGAAATTAATACTTATTATCGTTTTTAACCTCAATTTTTTTGACAAATACTATTAATTATCAATTATAAGAAGCTTGGAATGTGTTGGCTACGCCAACAATTAAAAATGACACCCTAACGAATGAACCCCATCCGTTGGGCATATTTTAGACGTTTTTTTGTAAATTTTAAAAAATATCGATAAATGTGTGATTTTATACAATTTATATATATTATTATAGTTATAGAAGTCAATCATGTAACTTTTTTTCAATTTAATTTACAAATATATAGATTTTCTATAGTGACAAGACACATAATATGTGTCTTGCACAAGACTTTTATCATTTTCCTTATTATGAAATTTCGAGTGAGAAAAGATTGATCAAGGATTGCAAACCAAAGACAAACAAGCTTTGGTAGTCCATAGTATATTAACTTTCAGTCACCAAACTAAGATTCAAATTCAAATATACAAAATTACGAAGTGCATGCAGAACCTTTCCTTCCATTTCTACTTTCACACGTACACACAATGAGGCACGTACGTACGTAGGTAGCCTGATCAGGGGCTAACTGTGTACTGGTTTATGTAAATCTGTAAATGTAAGTTTCACTCCAAAATCATAAAAACAGCACACAAAAGGTTAAAACAACAGATCATCATGCCTTTTTACCCTGGCTTCTGGATCAATTAAAACAACCTAAATCATGCACCATATACAATGTAGTGTAACCTTGATGAAAATCTTCATGTATATAATTTCACCAGCTGAAACTGATGGATTCGAAATGTAAGTTGTCGGCTAGACCGGATGCGCAGATGGCTGCAACCTCGCGTCTCATCCCATGAGGGCCGCAAACTAGCACCCCTACGTTCGATCCCTTGCAGTCGAACAATAGCCCTGAAAAATTCGCCACCAACATCGATGGAGGTTAGGTTTACAACGCTGCTTTTGCTTCTTAGAAACAGTTTTTATAAAAGTTATTTTTGGAGAAATCTAAAAGTGTTTGACATAATTTTTGACATAAATGATTTTACCAAATTAGACTGTTTGGCCTAAATTTAATGGTTTTAGCCTAACTTTTCAAAATTATATATGTTTTTAAGGGTAAAATTACTTAACTATAAAATTTTTTAAATTAAATATTTATATATCAATATTTTACTAAATGTCATCTTCATAGGAATTAGATAATCGAAAATATTTTCAACACAATATTAAAATGTCCAATATAATATTAAAGGTTCTAACATAATATTAAAATATTTAAACACCATCTTTATAGGAATCATAATATCTATTTGAGAATATGGAAATTTATTAACAAAATTGAGCAGTCATTAGTTTTAAAGAAGCAGAAGTAGCAATTTATTGCTTCTGCTTTAGAGTTGTTTTTTAGCTTCTAAGAAAAATCATCGTTTGGCCCAGTTTATATTTTTTTAACCTCAAAAGTACTCTTAAAAGCTAGGTCAAACAAACAAGAAACATTAGAAATGATGTAGTTCTTAAAATGTAAAAGTTCTTACTCTTTAGATCAGGTCTTTCACCATAGAAAACTTCAGTCGATTCCCTAAGAGATTGATGAGGAAGGCTCTCAAGCTCTCTATCAGCATTATAGAACCCTGAATCCGGCGTCGCTTTAGGTGTAATCCCTTCCATGTTCATAATCTGCTTGGTTTCCATGGCATTTCTTTTCTTGTTCCAAAGCACGGCCGCACTGGCCGCCATAGCTATGCAAACACACAAGATCAAAACCTGCAAAACCACCCTTTGGGACGTAGAAAATATGTCGTTTGTGTTTTTGTCAATGGGGTAAATGTAGTATCGTGTCAGGATCCCCATGAAGATGAGGAAGGCCACGAAAGATGAGGCTATTATGGCACCGAGCCAGAGCCACCCGTTCTCGCCTAGGGTAGCCGAGATGGGTGCATCGCTCGCGTTCGGCTTGAACCATATGGTTCGTGGGTTCTTGTCTTGTGAGTCCCCACCTTGTGAGCCTTTCTCTCTTGTGACATAGGCCTTGATTTGTAAGTCTAGGTTGGATAGGTCAAAAGGGGTCCCTGAAAGTAAGAGGAGTGATTAGTAGATAGTCTTAGGTTTGTTTTTTGAAACAGATAGATAAATAGATAGTTAGATAGTTTAAGAGAAAAATAACGGAATTTTTTAACCGCTATTGGGTCTATCTAGATACATAGACGAAGGGAGTGTTTGGCCTCCCAGGTTTTTGGGTAGCTTTTAGCTTTTTGATCAAGGTTAAAAAGCTATATGAGTTGTTTGGTAAGTAGCTTTCTATATTAGCTTCTTGGAGACAATAAGCTAGTTTTTGAAAAGCTATTTGATGATGCTTTTCAAAAAAAGTTACTTTACCAAACATTTTTTTTTTCTGTAATCAGCTTAACTCAAACAGCTATCAGCTATCAGCTAACAGGTAACAACTACCAGCTGGTTGTCAAATAGGACTAGTTTGCATTGTGGTTTTACCTGAAAGAGGGAGGATGGTTTCCAACATGGAAAGATCAGTGGATTTCTTGAAGGAAGATATGAGGAGAAGCTTTGGTGTTTGGCATTTGAGGACTGTGCTTGCAAAGATAAGCTCACGGATGATGGAGATGAATGGAGTTATGCCGCTACCTCCACTCACCATGATTAGGGTATCATGCCTGTTAATTAATTCGAAAATGGTAAAGAATTAATTGATCAAGAGTAACAAGTAAGACTATCTTCATCTAAATTTCCCATGCAAGATTGAATCAATTAATCAAGAGTAACAAACAACAAACACAATCGAAATGCAACCGATCGAGTGAAGCCACAAAAACCCACCTAAGGAAGTTGCTCGAGTGAGGTCCATAAGGTCCTTCAACCGACACCTCAAGCCTCTCAATCGACGAAGACGAAACCACATCATACAACTTCCTAGTCCAACTCCCTTCCACCTTGATCACAACACTGATCTTGTCTTGTTCCAACCTACCACTAGAACTAATTGTAAAAGGGTGCCATTGTAACTTAGAGATGCTTGGGACATTGACAAACATTATGCTTGTAGGGTTGTAAATGAGCCTAGGGTTCTTCGCGAATGTGAGCTCTAGGGCTTCACAAGGCAGGGCGCGCGCAGAAAGCAAGCGCACGCGCTGCCTGGATTGGAGGAATCGGATGTAGCGGTCAATCATGAAGAGGAAGAAGCCGGGAAGCATGTAAGAGGCGTAGGACATGCCAACGTGGAGGACGAAGAAGAAGACGAAGAGGATGTAGAGGTAGTGAGTGTAGAAGAAGACCTCGAACATCTTTCGTCTAATTTTGGGGTATGTTGCTACCCATAGGATTAGCCCTGCTAGTAACGAGAGCTCTCCTGCTACGTTGGATATTCCAACTTTGTCCCATTTCAATGCCTGCGGAGAGTATATTGAATGCAAAACTCAGTGTGCTAACAGACAGGGAGGGGAGTAACACATGGATAAATTTATGAAAGTATATGTAATAAGAAGCCTCCTAAAATACCATAATATCCATCTACTAACAAAATATGGTCATTAGAATTCAAATTCAAAGTTTGCTTCTTTTTTTTTCTATTTTTCTTTTTTTGTTAAAGGTGACCAGAATTCATATGCCCCATTATATGACTAAAT
Source organism: Portulaca oleracea (assembly GCA_029582165.1). Lineage (NCBI taxonomy): Eukaryota > Viridiplantae > Streptophyta > Magnoliopsida > Caryophyllales > Portulacaceae > Portulaca > Portulaca oleracea. The sequence continues at coordinate 31,923,836 of CM055886.1, forward strand.
TTAGCGGACCAACAGGCAGAGGACAAGGTAAGAGAACAGGCTCGGTCCTAACAATTTCGGGGCCCAGAGCGACATAGTCGACGAATTAGTAAATTAGGGCCCTTTAAAAAAATGCGTCAAAGTTTATACTAAATAGTGATATTAAGAAATTAGTTAAAATTTGAAAAAAGCATCAATGTCGTAATGTAATTAGTAAAAAACTAAAGTCAAATAAATAAAAGATGTTCTTTGCTGAATTAAAAATTCAAGCACCCGAAAACCTTCTAAAAATCACATATATCAGCAACACTCGTATTAACCAACTTATACCCAAAATACTTAGCTGCAAATATATGTTTTAAGGGTCCAAGGGGTTCAGTGTGCAGTGTCCACAGACCTCATATGTATATATATTCCACACTAGACTCCTGCCAAGAAACCATACCCCAAGCTCTTAATTCTGAGCTGAGCAACAGTGAGCAATCATATTTGCATTTCTTATTCTTGTTAATTTGTTATATATGACCTTAAAGCTTAATCCTTGAAACAAAAGTATATTCTACTCCGAACCTACTCTACACATTGGGCCTTCTCAATTCTTGAAATATTTATGGGCCAATATTAACAAGTGGCATAATTTTTTATAATCAAAATAACTACTTTATAATTGCATACTTTTATTTAGTTATAATCTAGCGATAGTAAATATAGCAAATTTTAGCAATCGATTAAAGTTTCTTAGAATATTTGAATGATAAAGTCAAATTTTACTTCTAAACATAGGGAGCATTATGTGTATTTTGTTAAACAAGAGTAATATACATATGTATAGTAATTTTTCAAAAGCCAAACGAAATATTATGGTAATGAAGCTCAAGTTGAACCCACGTAGAAGGCAAAAATTCAAGCAATGTGCATTATCTCAAGCAATACTCAGAAGGTCCATTGACCTCCTCCCTCCTCTACCTATCCATAGTTTCAAGTAATTTGAATGCCCTCATCTAGGCAACCCCATTGACCCCGATTGAACCCCACAAAAAATCAAGCCATCTCCATTAAAATCAAGCAATGTCCAGAAGGCAAAATGGCAAATTTTGAGACTAGTAGCAATGTCCTGAAGCAATTGGTACAAAATCAAATAGCCCACAAAAAAAATCAAGCAAAACCCATTAAAATAAATCAATACTTAGAAGTTGAGAGTTGAGACTGTTACCAATTTGGAGAAAAAGATTGAGCCTTGAGCTATTAGGGTTTAGGGATTAATAACTAAATGATGATTATTATTCAATAGAACTGAAATTGTATTATATAACAAAAGGTTTATTGTTGCCAATTGGTTTTAGACGCCATTGTAGTCTGTTGAGGTGAGGTTGAGATGAGACCGTTGGATTCGGAATTTCGGGCTAAGGCTGACGACGATGACCAAGGGTGAGGGAGATGAAGACCAAAGCGAAGGGGCTTGGAGACTGGAGACTGGGAGAGGAATGGACGTGTGAGTCAGTGAGGGAGACTGGGAGAGGAAGAAGTTGGCGTTGGCGCTGGCGTTGGGTTGGTTGGAGTTTGAGAAGTCAGTAATTGTGGGATTTGAGGTCCTTATTAAGCTTCCGCATGTTTTTTTATTGGTCCTTACAAGTTGCTGCTCTGGGCCTATTATATTACTACTAAGTCTGCCAGCTTTGAGATGGGGCCCTAAATTTTTAACGAAATCTCTTTTAAAGCCGTGAACCCTGGGCGGTCGCCCCTTGAGCCTACCCTTAGGGCCGGGCCAGTAAGAGAAGTATCGGCTAGGTCCAACTTTTAAAAGCATGCCTAGTTAGAAGCCTCTTATTAGGACCACAACAATATCTGTTCAAAAAAATTAAAACCATCAACATTAGAATTCTGGTGAAGATGATAAGCTTTCAATTTTTATATCAATAGACTACCCATCTTTTAGAGCAAATTTGGTTAAGTCATTTTTTTAAAGAAGTTGGCCAATTTTTTTAACTCGTCAACATTTGACTTTTGGTGAAATTTTTTTTATTTAACTCACATAATTTATTTACAAATAAAAAATAGAGGATGTGACATTTACCTGTCTTCACTACTTTATTTATATTATTTTGCGTAAGTTTATATAATATTACTTTACATTACCTACGTCTTCTTTACCCTGAAAAAGAACGGGACCTAAATAAAATAAACTAGTAATATGAATTTTCTTTTACTAATTAGACTAACCGACACGGTGACACCTGTCCAAGTGAAAGTTGGATTTTACAGTTGACACGATTGGTTTCCTTTACTGGGAGCTTGTCATTGGAATAGGATGGTTCAATCCATGACCTCAGCTAGTCACTTTACTTATCTAATTGTTAGAGCACTATCTCCCACTATTTTAGAGAGACCACCGGCCCATGTGATACTATGCAACACGGATCACCATAATTAGAGTTGGCAAAATTTTATCCAATTTGAAATATTTGAATTGTTCGATTCAGAAAAAGTTGATTTTGAACATAGATTTTTCATCCGAGTTTTGATATTGATTGAATATTCAGACAAAATTTCTCTTTTTCCTATTATTCGAATCCAATTTTGACATGAATTTGACTTTATCTGAATTATCCAACCCGAAAGACAATCGGGTTTAAACATAAATATTTCATCCGAATTTTGAGAATGTCTGATTTGTCGGATCTAAATTTACCCAAACCTAAACTTTTGGCAGGCCAACGATAACGAATGGGACCCCAATACCACCCACCTTAGAAATGGTGAATCTTTAAAAGCCCACCGTTGAGAATGCTTTATGGAACTACTAATGCCTGGAGTATTATTTTTGGGCCAACACATGTTTCTATTTCTGGCCCATTCATTCCATTGTGATTTTACCCATTCCATACACGTCACAACAGATTTTGTTAGTGTAATGTTCATCAACCCCACCACTTCTTATATTAAAATTTCTTGGTAAATTTATTATTGAATGTACAAAACTTATGGTTAGCAAGTCAAGTTATGAGGTGGAATGGTAGATGCACCATCGTCTTCATGAATCTGATGATTTTTAACCTTTTTTGAATTAAGAGTTTTACGGCTAATTTCATATTCAAATACATTAAATGTAAAGTTGGTTTACGGCTAATTTCATATTCAGATAAATCGGACATCGAACGAATATTTATGTTCGATACCAAACTTTTTCGCATATTTTTTGGGTCAGATAAAATAAACAAACGTAAATTTGGGTCTAGATCAGGTTCAAAAAATAGAAATTTGAAAAAAATTGTGCTTGTTAGTTAAAAATCAAAGTACGAACAAAAATTGTATGACTGTACTTGGTTTCTTCCAGGTCAGACAAATTTGTATAATCAGGTCCGACAGATTTTCGCCGGTTCATAATTTTTTTATGAGGTAAATAAGACTCTTGCTAGTTGCCTCGATAAATAGAAATTCTCAATTTAAAATTTATCGATTGAATGATGCATTATCTATTTATTTTTAAGGAGTAAATTAACTAAAGTAATTAAATTTTCCAATGATAAAAAGCAAAATTTACCTCGGATAATTGACCATTGACAGCCCAAAGGAGGAGATAGCCAATGCCATGACCCGTAAAGAGGGCCATAACGATGTGGCCGACCCAAATGTGGTACTTGATGCACCCTTCTGATGTTAACCCGAATAGCGGCAAAATGGATGATCCACGGGTCACTGGGAAGAAGAGCATTGTCAAGCCTATGTTCCCTGTTAACCCTAGCCTGAACACCGTTATATCCCACTTTGCCTTCCACCTACAATTAATTTCACCCCCATTATTATTAGTGTAACGTAAACTTTGGCCCTGTTCTTTTATGCGGTATTTTGCGGAATAGTGTCATGAGGTATAGTGGAATTGTGGTGGGGTGTGGTGGAATTGTGGTAGGTTATTGGTATGTGGGGTAGGTGAGGAGAGAATGTAAAAAGTAGATGAGAAAAGTGATGAGAGAGAAAAGTGAGGAGAGAGAAAAGTAATGATTTGCGGTAAAATGTGGTGGGTTGTGGCAAATTACGATGAAATGTGTATGATTTCTACCATGAGAAAGAACAAGGCCATTATTGTATAAATCCAAATAATCAAATTAGAATTTTATTTTATTAATTTCAATTTTCTTAAAAATATATTTTAAGGTAATTATACATTTCAACTACCATAATTGAAAAAAAAATTTCAACTATGTAGTCATGTAGAATCTCCCAGAAATGAAAATTCTACAAATTATTAATTAGCTAACTATACTATATGATGTTTATGTTGATCATTTCGTTAAATTTTACCCAAAAAAAGGTTATAAAAGAGTAAAATTTTACCTTTGTCCTCCATCCTCTTCGATTTGAGCAGGGGTAAGACGAGAGAAGGCTATATGTAGGAAGTTAGAGAAGGACCAAACGACAAGTGCAATGAACATGACGAAAAATGACAATTCTACCCCTGATACTATTCCCAGTGGCCCTCTCACCAGCACTGGCCTCCTCCATGCAGATAGTAAGCTCTTCTCTTCCTTCTCCTTCCTGTACAAATTCATCACAAATTAATATATTTATTTATTTGACAAAATTTACAAATTAATTTTCTTTAAAAACAATAACACTTAAAATTAACATGTATGACGAAATCTTGTTCGCAAAGTTACCTTTTTTGTGCTTGAGAAAGTTCAAATAATTAACATCTCAATGAAGAAAAGTTGAAGATGTAACGTATTGTTTAATTGTAATTTACAAAGTTTTAGTATTTTTAATATATAAAAATGAATATAATGTAACAAGTTGATTTTATAATCAACAAAGGAATATTACAGGAAGATAATACTGTAATAACTGGATTTTTAAGCTAAGCAATCCCCCTCGATTGTGAAGTATCAGTCATGAAAAGAATACATAATGTGTAATTAGCAAGATATTGACTTGCCTTTTTAATCCATAATTTATTGATTTCTTGCCTAAATGAAGGTAAATGCATCCCAATACAGCCACAAAGAGTACTGGAAATGTGTAAATCAGGAGCTGTGGACCTGCAATAATTCCCAAAACAAATTAATATAATTACCACCTCAATCAAGCTAAGCTACATACTAAACTCCTTCTAATGAAATACTCATAGTATAATTTACAAGGACGACAACAACAACAACAAACCTCAGAACAGGCTTGCTAACACGAGGTTTGAAGGACTCCAAATGTAGTCAGTCTTCCCCCATGCATAAAAATGTATGAAGAGACTGATTCTGACGGACCCACGAAATCAACCCTTTTCGAAAGCGTGAAAATACGCTTTGTTCAATTCAATTCACAGACGAACTCAAATACTCCTAAGAAATACAGTATTTACCTTGAGTACCAAAATAAGTGGAATTGAGCTTAGTCTTGATATTAGGACTCCAAGTGTAACGATAAGTAGCAGTCGGCATCATAATCCACATAAACGTGTAGCCTAACATAACCGCGACAAGAACCACCATTATCACTTTCCTCACTTCTTTAACTTCTCCTTCTCCATGGCTACTTGTATTTCTATCCATTTCTCTCTCTACTTTTCTCTCTCTAGAGTATCCTCCTTTGTGTGTTATTATTTGTTCCTAGAACGCTGGACAAGGAGAATGTGGCTATGTAGGTCCATATATATAGGGGGAATTTTAAGATACTATTGTTTATTATTATTATTATTATTGGTATTTATTAGAATATATTATGGTACATATAATTATTCTGAATTGGGGATGAATGGGTGATGAACAAAGGGCATGCTTCACGTAATGTTACCATATAAGTATATTTGCATAGGTGGCAAAATCCAAGTGGATATTAGTTGACATTCCATTTGTAAGTCAAACCCTAGTTTTGCAATAAAAATTTTGTTTGAAGTAAGTACTCTCTCATTACCTGTCAATCAAACTTTAAAAAACTTTAATCATTTTTTATCTGTCGTTTAAGGCTGTGTTCGGCAGTAGCGTTTGAGGTAGCATTTAGCGTATTGACCAAGTCAAAACTCTAATTACATAAATATTAGCGTTCGGCAAGCTAGAGTTTTGAGGAGCGTTTAGCGTTTTGAGGAGCGTTTTGTGAAACGTTAATAAAGTTAACGTTTAGCGTTTGGAGTAGCGTTTCATATTTTTCGGTCACAAAATACCTTTTGAAAATTTTATCTTTGGAAATTATTGATATCCTTTTATGTCAATTCACATTAATATGTTAATTCAACCGCTAAATTTACCGAACACAATTCTTATTTGAACAGTCATCCGCTATCCGCTACTTAAACTGTTATCCGCTACATAAACCTCTATCCGCTATCTAAAACGCTAATTTTGCCGAACAGGGCATAAATCTACGTATTAATCAAACTTTGAAAATTTTGATAATTTTATCTGTCGACTATTGTCTAAAATCTACGTATGAGTCAAACCTTAGTTTCACTTAATATTACAATATAAATATTGTTGTAAAACAATAAAAGTTTAATATTGTAAGTTTTTCAGAAAATATTATGAAAAAACTATCAATTAAAAGATAAATATTAAAGATCTAAAATGATTAATAAGTGACAGATAAAATGAAAAATATGGTGCATGGTTTTGAGCTTCGCAGGTTGTAGCCTTCCTAGAATAGTTTCTGCCTTTCTTTCTTCTTTTTTTGTTTTTTGTTTATTTTAAAGTTCCATTTTAGTAGCTTTCTGTATTAGTTCATCACTTTAGCTTGTAAATTCGATCCTCAAAATAAATCCAAAATGCAAGAACCATGCAACCACTTTTTAAGTGACGATATGTCACCATTTGCGGCACATTTTATATATTGATGGTTATGTTCTGTAGTGAATGGTGATGTATTTGTTTTTCAGCTAAGAGAGATAGTTTGCTCTTATTATTATATTATTATTATTATTATTATTATTATTATTATTATTATTTTATATATATATATATATTCTTTTTTCTTTTTATTTTACGGACTATGCATAAAGTTTTTGTAGTAAGTTGTAACGAAACATTTACAAAATAATGTGTTGGTATTTTAATTGTATAATTTCAACAGTAATTGTAGATGCTTTTAATTGGATTGTAATCAATATCTATATTAAATCCATGTAGTCAAGGAAAACCCTATGATAAAAGAAAGAATTTGAAAAGTTTTGTTAATCCTAAACTGATTTTAAACCTACAAAGTTTATTAATGTAAATCATAACTACTAGTTTGAAAAGAAAACGTTACATTTCAATTATAATCATTAATTAATGGATATATATATATATATGACATTTCCCCTTTAATGTATTCTACATGATTGTAAAAATAAATAAAAAATTTGTTTCAAAAAAAATTAATATATAGTATGTAAAAAAAATTGTAGAATAAACTAATTAAATACAATTCTTACGCTATGTATCTAAGGAAAACTTATAGTGGTTGTCATAGTGATGAAAACAAATTTCATCCATACATGTATCAACTTTTATCTTCACCGTTAATTTTTTTATTAGTATAACATTATAAAATATATTTTCTTAATTAAAATTTTTTTTATGAAAGTTTTTCAAAAATTAAATATATTAACTCTAAGTTTTAGCCTAGTAAACAAACATATTTTGAAACATATTTATTTTAATTTTTTTTAAAAAACCTAAAATTAAAATTATATATTTTAATTTATAATTTTATGTTAAATAAAAAAATTATTGGTCAAGATAAAACTTGACACATGTGTGAGTAAGATTTATTTTACTTAATGTTGATTGTCATGGTTAACAATCACTAATTCACTGTAAATATATCCATATATTTAATCATAAAATCTGATAAAGTTAGCTAAATACTTAACGACACTTTCGGTCCGACTAATTGATTTTCTAAGATCACAAAATTTTCGCATTTAAGTTTGAATCAATTTGGACCAATCATGGATTTCATTATGCAATAACCCAAATCTTTATTATCTTTATTTTGTTGAGTGGTCACCTAGTAAAGCTGGTTAAATTGCAAGTCATTGGTGCGTTACCAACCTCATGGTGTAGAACTTTACTAGTTTTATGGCTATTTATTTAGAATCCTCTTTAACATAAATATTATAGTAGAATATGTAATTATATATTTTTGTATGGCTAGTTTACGACTATTAGTTGTTGTATGTAATATTTATTTTTGATATGATTCTATATGAACTAAATTTGTATTTTTGACACACTTAAATGTGGTAAAATATATCATGTTTACTTTGAACCCTTTTTAAAATATACAACATTTAAATGTGGTAAAAATGAACATCTTCAGTCAAGATCAATTTCACCTAAATCAATCAAAAAAATTAAATATAAGAATATGTAAATTATTACAAAGATATATTTCATTACTTTAAGGCTCTACTTGGAAGGAGAGTAAAAAATGGGGAATGAGAGTTCATAAGAGTAAAAGAGGGTGAGAGTATGGGAGAGTTCATAAGGATAACAACTTACCCCTGCTTGGGAGAACATTTTGGAGAGTTTATAAGAGTAAAGTGTTAAATGATATTTACCATTTTATATTATATGTAATTCAATATAATACAATTAGGGTTAGGGGTATAATGGTCAATTTCTATGTTATGAAAGATATAATTATATGGAACACTTGTTTACACCCCAAATTGGGGTGTTAAAAAAATATGGGTAAAGAGGTGTAAAGGAGAGTAAACCCTACTCTCCCTTACCCCCCCCCCCTACCCTCCCTCACTCTCTTCCCAAGCAGGAATAAGGAGCAGTAGGTACCCTCCTTAACCCCTGCTTACTCCCCTCTACCCCTCTTCCAAGCAGACCCTAAGGGTTATTATGGCTTATAAGCTATATGAATGTCCGCAGATGTAGGAATTTCAGCCTCTCGAACAATTTATTTATTTATATTTTTTCATAAACATAAAACTATGCATAAGGTATGCATTATCTAATATAGTTAATAAAATAAGGCTATTATTTATATTTGTTAACCTATCTAATAAGTGTTATATTCTTATAATTGATAAATTTATGTAATTACTAAGAAAAATATTATAAAAATTACAAAAATATATATAAATTATTGGCAATTCAAGATCGTCATTAACCATTTTGATACAAGATGCGTATCATTATTCTATACAATATTTAATTTGAATCATAGAGGCAAAATTAAATAAAGGGTCACTATCCACGGGAGTGAGAATGAGAAAAATGAAGGGGGTTAGGCATGAGGCATATCAAAAATAGGATGACCATCAAACGTGATTGACTTTTGTAGACAATGAGATAAATCACTAACTATAATAGTGGCAATATTTGTGGTACACAACATAAGTAAATCAAAGTGGCATATGAAATTATACTATCACTTTATAATTCATACTTTTTTTTTCTCTCTTTAGGAATTTTCATATGTTTGTGACAATATGAAGTACAAAATTTGATATTGTGTACTTAGATTTTCGTGTGGAGGCTCGTGTCAAAGTGTGGGGTACCTTGTGTTAGTTGTGTGGCTTTGTGTGGCATTTCATATTCTCTGGAATATTTTGATGTTGCCATAAATACTTTTTTTAATTCCCATTTGCGCAATAAATAATAACTTTCCCTAAAAACAATTGTTATTATACTTATTTCCATACCAAAATATTTGTCCATTGACTAAATTTTGATTGTTGATAACTCATAAATTACAATGCGTTACAATATGTCTGTCATTCTGATTTCTAGTAAATTATCTTTATAATGACAATAATTTTATATTGTAACTCATTATAATTTGTAAGTAATTAATAGTTAAAATTTAGTTAAATGATAAACATTTTGGGACGGAAGTAATATCATTTTTTCTAAGGCATTCATATTCTCTTCTATCCATTCTACCCATCATCTAGAATTTGCGGTATATCTATGTGTTAGTTAAATTTTGTGAAGTTTTTTTACGGTAAAATTTTTGTGAATTTAAAATGTCAATTTCTTAACATATATAACATTTTTACATACAAAATTATTATCATTAAATTTATAATAAAAAATATTATCACATGAATATAATGTTGTAGTTATTTAATAAGATATTATATGTAAAAATATTATTTAGAAAAGGTCATTAGAGAGAGTAAAAAATGTAATACATAACGGATAAAATGGAAAAGTGAAACTACTATTTATTTATGCTCCCTGAGTTCCTCCATTCAAACCCAATATCTGTAAGATTTTCACGATTTCAAAAAATGAAAAAAAATATGATGGGGTCTGTTGTAAGATATCTTTATAGGCCCTGTTCTTTTATGCGGTATTTTGTGGAATGGTGTGGTGAGGTGTGGTGGAATTGTGGTGGAGTGTGGTAGGTTATTGGAATTTTGTGAGAGAAAAGTAATGATTTGCGGTAAAATGTGGTGGGTTGTGGCAAACTGCGGTAAGTTATGGCACCGCAGTTTGCCAATCGCAGAAAAAAATAGGGCCTAAGTATCTTGTTCTACTATTGAAATCATAATATATATATTAGATTGAAATAAAATAATATGATTATATAACTATAATATCGCATAACTCCAACGTATGGAGTTATTTCGATTAGGGTATCATATGTATTTATTGGAGTAAAAAATACTTCCAAAGCTTCTTCTAACTGATAATTAATACTAATTACCTAAGTATTAAAAAACTTTGTATCAGAAATTATAACAAGTACTAATTTGATAATAGAAGGAGTGCCTTGTGATAAGACACCTATCATCACTTTGAATTGAAATTATGAGATATAATAATTTTATGAAAAATAGTTTAAAATTATGCAGGTTGTTCTTAGGTGGTTGCCCTTTCATATATTGGATGGATTATTCGCCCTTAAGATGGTTTTCAAGATCTTCATATCAACTTCATGTATCGTTCTCTATTGCCCTTTTGAATGAAGCTTATTATTAATGCATGATTTAAAAATGAGAATTGAGGAACGAAATTAATTACATCATTTATTTGAAAATGATTTTTCAACATTTAGAACTATATGATTTGAGCCTGAATATTCAAGTTGGATGTAACATACTACACATAATTAGGCATAGAATAAGTGCCAAAACACTACTTCCTCCTTCCCATATTATTTGTCACATTAGACATAATTTCAAAAACCAAAAAAACAACCATTCTACATTAATTTAGCCCATTGAAAATGTGAAAATGTTGAAAAAAATGGTGAATAAAAAAAGAAAAAGGTGAATAAAAAAGCAAAATGGAAGAAAATGATGTAATTAGGCACTGTTCTTTTGTGCGTTAACCAACTAACCGCAACCTACCGCAACATACCGCAAATTACCGTTACCTTTTTACTATTTCCACCGCAACTTACCGCAATCTATCGCAACGCAACGCAAACGCAACACACAAAAGAACGGTGCCTTAATAAGGTTAATTTGATAAATTTGTAATTAATGTGTTATTGAAATTATAAAGTGACAGATATTATGAGAAAAAATAAAGTTAGTTAAAGTGACAGATAATATTAGAAGGAGGGAGTATAAGCTAATTAACCATCATTTAAAGATCATATTATCTTTTATATCTTTTAGTTATATAAACTTGAAAGTAAAGCTAGAGAGTTTTCATACGTACGAAATATAGTGGTGGATTCATTGTTAATCACCCCTATCCATAACAATATCTATCTCAAATGCAAAGAATTTGTGGTTGTGTATTATGAAAGTAAATCAAATGTCAATATACTAATAACTAAATTAAAATTTAGGGTGTGTCTGGTGTAAAAAATATATATATATATATATTTTTCATGAAAATAGTTTTTGTGAAATGATTTTCCTAAAAAATGAATTTTCAATTGGTATTTTGAAGAAAGATAATTAGAAGGAAAAGATATTTGAGAAAATAAATTATTCTTTGATTTTTTGTCATTGAAAAGATGTGAAAGAGATCTTATTTATACATTGGCGGTGAGCGTTAATACGCTAAAAAGGTAGACTCTTAGTAAAACACATTCAAAATCTTATATTCTTATTACAATTAGAAAAGGATTCCTAGCATAAACACAAAAAGACTCTAATACTCCTCCTCAAGTTTGAAGCATGAAGGTTGAAAATACCCAACTTGGACACCAAATATTGGAACTGGTCTCTGCCAAGAACTTTTGTAAAAATGTCTGCAGGTTGGTGCTTAGTGTTTATCTTGAATAGAAGAAGTTGTTCGTTTCAACTTTCTCCCATACAAAATGATAATCAATCTCAATATGTTTAGTTCGCTTGTGATAGACTGGATTAGTAGCAATATGAAGGGTTGTTTGATTGTTACAAAATAATTTCATGGGTTGTGTGGGCGAAAAAACTAAGGCAGCCAAGAAAATTTTTAACCAAATAAGCTCATAAGTAGCAACTGCCATTAACCGTTATTCTGCTTCTGCGGACGAGCGAGATATAGTGGTTTGCTTTTTGGTCTTCCATGACACAGGGGCTCCTCCTAAAGTAATGAAATACCCTGTGAGAGATCTTCTTGTAGTTGGGAAGGCTCCTCAATCCGAGTCACAATAGGCGACTAGCTGCATGTTTGATTCATTTGGTAAAAGTATTATTTCTTGTCCAAGTGAACCTTCAATGTAAGGAACCACCCTCTTTGTTGCTTCTATATGTTCTTCCTTTGGATTCTACATGAATTGAGAAAGATATGAACTGAATATGTGAGGTCTGGCCTGAAAACAGTCAAATAGATCAATCTTCCTATAAGTCTCGTATGGGGTTCGATCTTGTAGAGTCTTTCCTTGAGCAAGGGCAAGCTTATGATTCTGTTCCATAGGAAAGGTTATAGGTTTGACACCTAGGAGGCTACATTCATCAACTACCTCCAAAGCATACTTACACTGACAAAGGAAGAGACCATGTTGTCCTCGGGCTACCTCAATACCCAAGAAATACTTTAGAGGGCCAAGGTCCTTAATGCTAAAGCACTCATCCAAATAAGTCTTGAACCTTTGACATTCTTGAACATTATTAGTAGCAAGAATAATGTCATCAACATAAGCAAGAAGTGCCATAAAAACCCCTTCCTTTTGATATGTGAATAAGGAATAGTACGTCGACATAGGATTTCACTAATCCGTACTCACAGAACTCAGAGGACAACTTCGCAAACCATTGTCTAGGCGCTTGCTTTGATCCATAAAGTGACTTTCTTAGTTTGCAGACTTTATTTTGTATAGAGGCTTTATAACCTGACAGCAATTTCATGTACACCTCTTCATCAAGATCACCATGTAAAAAGGAGTTGTTCAATCTAGCTGGTGTAGATCCTACCTAGCCTTTAGCGATAGCAACAAAAAGAAAACATCGAACACTTGTCATCTTAGCAACTGGTGCAAAAGTTTCATTGTAATTGATACCTTCTTCCTGATGATCTCTGCGAATGACCAGTCTAGCCTTATATCTTTGAATGGATCAATTTGCATTGTATTTGACTCGATAGGCCCATTTACATCCAATCAGTTTCTTTCCAGTAGGGGGATCAATAATATCCCAAATACTAATTTTATGTAAAGCTTATACTTCTTCGATCATAGCATCTTGCCACCTACTATCTTTGAGGGCTTCATGAGAAAAACTAGGCTCATCGACCTTCATAATTCTCATCAAATAATTTGTATGTGAAGGAGAAAAATTAACTCAGCTCATATAATGATGTAAAGGATAGGGCGTACCTAGGGATACCTTTTGGTGAGGCGAAGCAGTCGTGATGGGGTCTATAATATTGGCGTTGTAGCAAATGTAATCATTCAACTTGGTCGTCGGACGTTTGATCCATTTAGATCGCCTAGTATCTAGGGCAATGAGCTTATGCTGTTGAGTTTGGTTAAGAGTATTTTGTGCTGAACCCGGTAGATGGTGTGAGGAAGAGGGTTGCATGTTGTCAACAGTCTGGTCCACTCCTTGATTTTCTTCTTGTTTGGGCCTAGATTCGAGTACAAATACAAGACTACCTCCATCAAGTTGTTCATAACTTTCTGAAACTCCTAGTGTAAGCCCATGTGGTGCGTCTCCCTCTAAGCACAACACTGGATCAACAATATTTTTTCCATCCTGGTCCATTTTGTTGATTAGATTTTCTAATTGGGTCGAATCATTTTTGCTTGCCGGTGGATTACCTACATCATCTTCAAAAACTTTGTTTTCACTCCAAATAGGTACCCTTGGATTTTTTTCCTTGGTCTTGAGTGAGTGTCCCATTAAAAGGAAAAGTCTCTTCAAAGAATTTCACATCCCTACTTATAAAGGATTCATGATTCTCAAGATCATATGAAGTCCAACCTTTTCTTTTAAGAGGGTATCCGACAAAAATACACTTGCAGCTACGAGGAACAAATTTATCGGTTGTTCTAGTTTGAGCATAACACAGGCACCCAAACATCTTAATGTGATCATAATTGAGTTTTACGCCAAATATCAACTCATACAAGGATTTCCCTTTTAATAAGTTGCTTAGTGTTCGGTTTATTAAGTAGGCCGATGTTTTAACACATTCACCCCAAAAATCTATTGGTAGGTTGGCTTGAAAACGCTGGGCTTGAGCAACATTTAAGATATGTCTATGTTTTCTCTCAACTTTACCATTTTGTTGAGGTGTCTTTACACAACTAGTTTGGTACCAAATCTCATTCTCGACGTAAAATTCTTTCATGATTCGTGACTTAAACTCTAAACCATTATCACTTCTTATTAGCTTAATGCTTCTCCCAAATTGATTCTGCACCATTTACTATAAAATTGTTCAAGTGGTTTGCAGTTTAACTATTTCCTGTCATCAAACAGACCCAAACATCTCTACTAAAATCATCCACAATAGTAAGAAATAATGTGCAACACACGAGGCAGAAACTCTATATGGACTCCCTATGTCAATGTGAATGACATCAAACAGGCAATTAGCTTTTACTTTCACTAACAACAAACGGATTCCTACTCTGTTTTTCTCTAAAATAAATTTCACAAGCATCATCATTATTCATAGCTAAAGTGGCACCTTGTAAGGATTTATTAAGAAGATACAGTATTTCCTTTGAAGGATGCCACAATCTTTGATGACATAGTCTGTCAGTGCGCACAACATTAACTTTGGTACCTCCCTGATAGTCCTTGTAGAAGTAGACCCCGTCACACTATTTGTATGTACCAATTAGAATCACCGAGGTGCGGTCCTGCGAAATACAATAATTTTCATCAAATGTGATTGTTCGGTACACCACCTCCTTAGTGAGAAAAAGGAAGGGGTTAACGAGATTACTGGGTCGGGACCGGTTTTTTCCCCTCCTTCTACCATGTCAGTACGGAGACCGGTTTACCACCTCCTTAGTTGATGTTGGCATAATAATTTCATCTAGTTATAAAGGTCAGGGATATTGTTGTCCAATAGCAAAAGTCGGTATATCACAATCCAATACTCCCAAAGATGGGTATGTTACCATCCAAAAATCCTTTGAATAACTAATTTGGAAACTATATGAGTATTGCAATAAGACATCTCTTACTTGTCCTATCTTGATAATAAATTTATATATTCACACATTAAATTGAAAACAAAATATGATTGATTTCCGCAACTGTAAACCACACTTGAATTGCATAAAATTAAGTTGGAAAAATTTATAGTGGTTGTCAACCATGACAACCACCACAATGAAAACAATATTTATCCATACATGTATCAACTTTTATCTTTGTTATTTATTTTTTTATTTAGTACAACATTATAAAATATATTTTCTTAATTAAAATAAATTTTTCGAATTTTTTTAAATTTTAAATATCTTAAATCTAAATTTTTGCCTAGTAAATAAGCATATTTTGAAAAATATTTATTTTAAAATTGTTTAAAATAAAATAAAATTTGGAAAAATATATTTCACAATTTATATTAAATCAGAAAGCTAACAATCAAGATAAAACTTGACACATATATGAATAAGATTTATTTTACTTACGGTGGTTGTCATGGTTGACAACCACTATAAGCGTATCCAAATTAAGTTTGTATCCACAATTTTTTAAATTTACTAAAAAAAATGCTTAAAATATGTAACGGATGGTGTTAATTCGATTTAGGGTGTCAGAATCATCATAAGTATCAATATCACAAAAACAAAATACCTAAAGGAGCGTTACTTTTATCCCAAGACACATATGATTGCTCTAAAGAACTTGCGTGATGTTGGCTGATAATTATTCATGGTTACTCTCAGTTTTAAAACAACAATTTGATCAATAAGTTCGGAATGTCAATTTCAACTAGACATACAACAAAATAAAGCCATTTTGTATGTTAAATAAAGTACTAACTAATTTAAATTACATCCCCTCAAAAAAAAAAAAAAAACTAACTTATTTAAGTTACATAGTCTCTCAGTCATGACTACATTGATTGATATTTGATAATGATGATTGATGCATGGCTATTGGCTAGTTATTCTCAATATTCGTATTTAATTTTAAATAAATTAAGGTTGTGTTATTTGCAATTTTTTTGACTGAACTTGTTTTTAATCTTTTGTCAGGGCTTTTTGTTTAATTTAATCTAATTTTTCTTTTTTGAAACGAGTAAAAGGAGATACAACAAATACTTACATTACCATTTACCAAAAACAAAAATGAAAATATGATATATAGGAGTCTTGTCAGAAATGTAAAAATATATCCATTCATGTACATTAAATTTGAAAACAATTAATTTGGTACCTATAAAACAAAGCATAAATAAATTACATAAAATTATAATTTTACCCATAATTTTTTAAATTTATAAAACATCTATGTAGAATATATAATCATTAGTGGATGATGTTGATTTGATAGAGATAGTATTTACATTTGATGTAGCCAATAATTAATGAATTATCTATAATTAATAATTAATTCTAACAATAAAAACTTATGGATTAAATGTTAAGACACAATCATATAATAGGACCCGAAAAAGATAATCATAATGGTACTATCTTCGTCGTCCCAATTATGTTTATCCATTTGACTAATTTTTTTAGTATTGATTACTTACAAATTATAATAAATTATTGCAATATGAAAGTACATGCATTAGAAAGATATCTTATTAAAAATTATAATTGTATTAATTTTATATTATAATTCACTATAATTAATGAGTAAACAACGATGAAACTGTAATTAGTCAAATAGATAAATATTTTAGGACGAAACTAGTAATAACTAATAAATATTCACTACTTTTTCCTACTCGTGGGATGCACCAAATTATTAATGATCAAGTTTTTTTTTTTTTTTTGAGAATTCGTTGAGTTCAATTATAATTGAGAGTTAAGAAAGTGAAAATAACTTATATTGAGTTATTTATTTACTAATTATATTAAAATATATTCGATTAAATGATTTATTTGGAAACCAAGATCTGGTAGCTAACGATACCACGCATGATATGATGTTGGTACTAATAAATCATACAAGTTGATAGTTTTATACTCTCTCCTTCCCATATTATATGTCACTTTAACTAACTTTCTTCTTTTCCATAATATCTGTCACTTTATATTTCCAATAGCACATTAATTACTAATTTATCAAATTAACCTTATTAATTATATCTTTTTCATTCATTTTTCTTTTTTATTCATATTTTTCCTTTTTTGTTCATCAATTTATTCAACATTTCCACATTTCCAATACACTAAATTAATGTAGATGGGAAGTTTTTTTGGTCTTTTAAATTGTGTCCTAAGTGACACTTAATTTGGGAAGGAGGGAGTATATTTAATAATTTGTATACAAATGAAAAGGATTATAACTTCGGATTATGTTATATATTTATCATTCATGTATAAAGTAGCAGTAGTACATAATCCGAAGTTATATGGATTCAACCTGGTAGGATTAGAGTACTAAAATTGTAGATTTATGGTGCAATGATTTCTCCTTCTCCACATTCGACTACGTCAACGATCATCGTGCCCTCTTTATCCGTTGGTAGCACCCTGCAACAATCCCTCCTTGGAGCCTGTTATGGCAAAAGTGCGAACAAATTATAAGTAGCTTGTTTTATAATTGATTGATTAAAATTTTCATTCTTCATTTAATTTTATAATTGTCTTTCTTAATATATAAAAAAATGTTTAGTGCATTTTTGTTTGCTTATTTAAAGTTTTATTTTTTATGGAAGTTTTCTTGGAATCCTACTTTTGTCTTAAGCATTATATACTCCTTCCATTCTTCACGTGTTAAATTTTTCACAATTTTTCATGTCTTTTTTTACTCGTAATTTCTAACTTAACATTAGTTTGTAAAGTTAGAATTGTATAGTTTATGATAGTATTTTTCATTATAAATCCAATGATAGTATTTTAATTTCAATAGTTTCTTATAATAAATTATTGCATTTGTTGATATATTAATGACAAATGTTTTCAAAATCTAACTTATGATGAACATATAAAATGGGAAGGAGATTACTTAATTTCACTTAGCTTTCGACAAGAACAAATTAAATTAATGAATGCCTGTGAGGGGAACTTTGTTTTGATATATTTTTCCTTCTTATTATCTATCACTTGTTAAGTATTTCACGATCTCCAATGTCCTTTTTAGGGCCTGTAAATTTCATAGGTATCTTGAGGTAAGGTAAATGATGAATTTTGGTAATATTTGATAACTTTTGGTAACTTCGGGTAAATTTATATGGGTAAATTTGTGTTTATGAAATAAAAGGAAAGAATTAAATTAATGAATGACGTGTAAAAAACCTACTTTACACGTGTCATGTGATTTTCGATAATTTTGGTAACTTTCGGTAAATTTTGGTAACTTTTGGTAATTTTCGGTAACTTTCGGTAATTTATGGTAATTATTTACTTACCTCAATCAACCCATGAAATTTACAGGGCCTTAATCGACTATTTCAATAAAAAAAATGGCAGTCCGGTGCACAAAATGTCCCCACAAGCTAAATTCAGAGAAGGATCCCACTATAAAGATGTAATGTAAGCAAATCTTATCTTGCATTTCTACAAGAAGCAGCTTCCAACACTCAAACTCACCAAAGGTGTAATCTATTGTTTCAATAATTATTAGAAATTGCAACACTATACATGTTTCTAACGCGTCTAATAAGAATAGTTTCATCATATATATAGATATGGTGAGGATAAAATGTGAAGAAGAGAGTGTTATTACCTTGTCCTTGTCCCACTTACGAGGATTAAGAATCTTGTAAACCTCCACTCGTAAAACCCTATCAGGACTCTCCATCTTCCACAAACATTGGGTTCGATTCTTGGGATGAACCAAATACTCACTCATACTCCAATTCATATTATCATTATTCACCCCCACATTACTCAAGAAATACACGTAGGGTTCCTCACAGGGTTCCTTGCTGATGGGCCTGGTGTTGATGGAGTACCCGGCCGGGTCATCGCTCGCTTTCCTCCTCAGCCTGTGGTGGAAGGTCCGGACGGGTCGCTTCATTTCGTGGGCTGGGACCCACCCGCGAATGATCTGGACCGCGTAGCCCCATGAGACCGACACGGTCCAGTTCTTGACCGAGTCGTAGCAGATGGACTGCTGGAGCAGCCCAGCCGAATCCACATGGGCGGCTAACCTGAGTCGGGCAAAGGCTCGGAACTGGTTCATGAAGGGGAATATGGGCTCGAACTTCTCGAGATGGTGTATGCTGACTAAGGGGGCTATTGGGTGGGCTGTCAAGAGCCCGAACAAGTTCCCACTCACGTCCATCTGCATGCATGATATTGCATTTGTAACGGTGAGTTTCAATTCTACTCACTGCTGACATGGCATGAAATGAGAATGGAACGTAGTCGTGTAGGACATTTCAGTGGAAAGAATGAGACTTGTCTCGCAAGAATCTCGACGTGAGTCTCGCGAGACGAGTTTGAAAGCGAGTTTAACATACTAATATTTTAATCATAATTTTTTCTCTCTCCTCCTCCACCTTATCTTTTATCAATATAACCAAATTAATTATATTATTAAGTAGGACCTATTTACTTTTTTTAATTAATTATATGAGACAAACTCATGTTCACCATTGGAAAACAAGCTAAATAAAGGGTCAAATTTTGACTCTTTTGATAGGATTCCATAGATTTCACGTCATCCAATTAGCCAAACTTAAACTCGCCGTTGCGGGTGCTCTAATCTATCTTAAGTTGCATTGCTTTGAAAGTTATTATCATTTATCACACATAAAGTATATAAAATTTATTAGTTTTTTTACATTTTTTCATAAACAAAGAATTATTTATAAATGTGCATTCTCTATTATGATTATTATAATTAGGTTATAAAATCATAATGCAAAATGATAAATGTGTTGATTCAAGATTGTTAATAATCATCTTAAATTCCATTTAAATTGCTAAGAAAATTAAAGATAAACATATTTAAATTATTGTAAATGCATGTTTGATTACTTTGAGGATTATTACGACTTATAAACTATCTAAAAATAATTATTTATTTATATTTTTCATAAACATAAAAAAAGATTGCACAAAATGTGCAATTTCTAGTATGATTGATAAAATTAGGTTATATTTATATTTGTTTACCTAGTTAATAAGTGTTAGATTCTTATAATCTTATAATTGAAAAATACATATATTACTAAAGAAAATATCATTAAAAGATACTAAAAATATGAATTATCGACAATTCAAGATGATTATTATTCATCTGCCACCTTGATTCAAAACATGTATATTTGTCCAATAATAAATTACATGCAATTCAGATTAGTTATTAACCATGTTGAGTCAAGATAAGGTATGCATTAGTATGGAATGGATAACTGGATATGATAAACCTGATGGAAGCCAGGTTCTTTGGTGAGAGGAACACCGAGCTCCGACACACAAGCACGAATCCGATCATCCGAGCCGATCGTTTTCGGGTACCTCTGAATACAACCATCCAGTATCTTCTCCATCGCCTTTGCCAGCGGATAACTCAGGGCAATCCCTCCGCCCCCATACGCCATCTCTTTGGTAAATAGCATGATGTTGGATTTACTGTCCTCTGAGTTGCTCCCAATGTAGTACTTTTGAGTGTGATCATACTTCCTCAAAACCCGGACCAGATTGTCCGGGTAAAACAAAGTGTCGTCGTCTCCCAGTACGAACCACCGAGGCGACGGGCCATCCGGCTCGGTGATCCGGACCAGATCCGATACGATCCGGGTCACCCGGAGGGAGATCCGGGGCCAACCCTTAAAGGAGCGTAGGAGGGATTTTGGCGGGCTGGATGAGACCCGGATCTCTGGGAGCCAGGTCGAGTCCGTGAGGTTGACGGGCCGATCCAGGAAGAGGAACCCACGGGTCGAGTTGGGCCGCCACCATAGCCGGAGAAAGAGTTTCCGCTTCTGGAGCTTGTGGACGCTTGACCCGATCCCGAAGACCACGTGGCGGAGGGTCGTTTCCTCCGGGGTTGGGTCGAGTCTAGGTTGGGGTTCAGGGGTGGGTTTGGGCTTGAGCTGGGAGAGGCGGGTCAGGAGGGGGTTGGTGCAAGGAGGAGGAGGAGGAGTAGGAGGTGAGGTGGTGAAGAAGTGGAAGAAGAATAGGTTGAGGATGAAGAAGAAGAGGAGAAGGAGAAGAAAGCTAAGTTTGAAGATGAGGTTTTGAAGGGAGTCTGAGGGGTCTTTTTTGGGGTTTGGCTTCTTCATTATGGCTAGGATTGGTGGAGTTTCTCATTTTGTTTAGGGTGATGTAGAGTATATAAATTACCTAGATCTGAAAACTGGGTCATGTCATGTTAATTTCAGGTCATCATTGTTGTTCTAATTAATTTTGGGTTATGTTGTATTAATTTCTCGATGTTTCCTTTTCTGATAGTAATTCCATTTGATTTTTTTAGCAATCAACTACTTAATGTTAGCCGACACCTGTTAATTTGGATTAGCTATTTGACTTTGGGGGTTGGACTAGTTTTTAGCTTTTTGTGTATTGTTAGTTTTTTTTTTTTATCAAAGTCAAAATGTTACTTGGGGTAGTTTGTAAACAACCTTTCGGACTAATTAGGTTTTTGCTCTTGTGGTTTTGTAAAAGTAGGATTTTAGCTACCAGGTTTGGGAAATTAGGTTTACCCTACCTCAACTTTAAACAAAGTAATTAATAATTCACCTAATCTTTGCATTAATGATTAAATACATCCTTTTCAGATGATGTTAGTGATTAAATTAATATGAAATGTCAAAATTACCCTCAACTCAATATGAATATTATGGTTTGGTTTAGGGGAAGATTGGCGATAATGCATAGGTGACAAGTAGCGCAACGTAAAGGTAAAGGGTGATATATGGAGGCAAATTGGTAGCCCCATGTCCTAGGCACATTCTGTTCAAGCTATAGATCTCGAAACTCAGATATGTTCACCGGTGATTTTGGTCTTGTCTCCTTTTGCCCAACCTGCTTGATAAAAGTGCAGGTTGGCTTCTCTCTTTTTGTGTTTTTGTTTCTTCTTTTCATCTCTCTCTCTCTCTCTCTCTCTCTCTCTCTCTCTCTCTCTCTTATTATTATTTTTTTAAACTTTTAACCTTGGATATGTGGGATGGCAAATGTGATACATGGAAGGGTATAGAAGCGACAAATGGATGTGTCAGACTTGGATTTCAAGGCTAATGAATGGGTGAAGGAGTTTTCCAGCTGGAATTAAGAGTGCAAGCACGAGATTCTCTTTTTGTTTGGCAGTTAAGGAATGCAAGAATCAAAATGTAGTAAACTCATCTTATTGAATTTCAAAAGACACGTAAATCAAGGACTGACTCAACCATATTTGACTCGGGAAGTAAAAAAGCTTTAGGTAAATGCTCAAGAGATGACGACCCTAACTACTCCAATGCTTGCATGTTGTTGGTTCTCCTCTAGTGCTCAAGGACGGACTTTCCAAAAGGAAGGAATGCTTCCTTAATGTGTTGCTCCGACCCTGCCTCCATGATGAGTACCGAGGGATCGAAGGGTTCTTCCCCGAAGTATATAACATGAATTGGAGGATTTTCTTTATTGTTAGATTTCTAGGCCACCTTAGGTAAGGGCAGCGTTCCAGCTCGGATCATGTCTTCGATCCTATTCTTAAGGGTAAACAATTCTCAGTGTCGTTCCCTCTACATCGATGATAATTGCAAAACAGGGAAGCCTTTGGTTTGTCTTCTGAGTCCCCTCTCGGTGGGGCAACTCGATGATCACCTTCTTGATGAGCCTTTCAAGAGCCCGGGGATATGGGACATCGAGTGGGGTGTACAAGGTGTAAGTGTTATACTTATTGATGCCATGAGTTTCAACGTCTGTAGGTGGGTTGTTGGGTGAACCAGTGGTCATCCTGTTGTAGCTAGACCCTTTCCAACCTTGGTTGGAAGCCTTTCTTTTCTTTATACCCTCAAGTTGAGTACATATTTCATTCAAGTACTCGAAGTTAGGCATAATAGAATTAGGTATTTCGGATAGGGTTTTGTGCCATTTGGCGAACGTGACTATTTTTAAGACTCTTTTTGAAAGTGATGAGTTGCATCTTAGGGTCAACAGAATTAGGTATTTCGGATAGGGGTTTGTGCCATTTGGCATAATAACCCAGGAATGGTTCATCATCCCCTTGTTTCATAGAGGTCTAGTCTTCTAGAGTTGCTTTTTTTTTTTTTGGAATGGATTGTAATGTTGAAGGAAGGCTTTCAACAACTAGTTCCAATCTTCTTTAACTTCGGATGGAAGTCCGCGGTACTATTTCTTAGCTTCTCCCTCGAGAATGGAGGGGAAAGTAATGGTATATAGCTTCACACCAATGTGGTCTAGAGCAGCTAGGCGGTTGAACTCCTTTACATGATAAGCGTGGTTTTCAGAAGGTCTGAACTTGATATTTGGGGTTTCCAATTGTTTGGCATGCTGGTGGGTAGTTTGGTAGGAATTGGGACGTCGATAATCTTGGATGCTAACTTAGGCATTGAGCGGATATACTATCCACTTGGGCCTCTAACGCCTTGAATCGTGGGTCATTGGTGATGTTTGAGCTGGTGGAGATGACATTAGAAATTGGCGGACCCTGTTCAAGCTTGAAGCTGGTGCTAAACAGTCTTCCGCCGAAGGTTGTTTCGTTGTTATTTGGGTTCCCTTCACCCACTTCTCCTTCAACATCCAGCCATATTCTTTTGCTAATTTTTCCAAGAGCTTCGAGTATTCCATCCATCACCATTTGGTTTTAATGAACCTAGTATCGATGGTATCCTTAATTTTCTTTTCCTGCTCTGCGAGCCTTCGTTCGAGATTCTGGTCCTGGTTATGGTTTTCCATGAACATGATGCCTTGCAACTTCAAAAGCTCTTCTTGAAGTTTTTGGGCCAACGCATAATGGATCGGGATGTCCTCTAACTGAGGAGGGTTGGTCACCTGATGTTGTCGACATGGTTGGCTTGCGAACTTTGGTTTGGACTGGCAGTGGAACATAGTATGGATTTGGGATGAGCCGGCTTGATTGTGGATTGCCAATGCGGGCTCGACGGGGATTTGCTATCCTGCCTTTATGGAAATAAGTTAAAGTTTAAAAGATGACTCTGACACTAACTATCCAATGCATGCATGTCCTATTAGACCTACATGGGACCTACTATATATGGACTCGGTGCCTACATGCCGACACAAGGATCACTCACCCACTTATTTGGGATTGTATGATCTAATTCTATATGGACCTAGAATGATGACTGATAACATGAACACCTATTGGGTCCTTACTTGGATCGAGTTTTGAACTATGATACATGTTACTTTTCTTTTCGGGCTCAGATCTGAGTAAAAGATATAATAAGTGATCGATTCAAGGGATATCATACAAGACCGAATAGGAACAACAACAAGCAGCATGGGCCAAAAATAAAGCGAAGAAAACCGAGCCAAAGTGAAAGGACTAGGATACCCCAAGCTCAAAAGTCGGACGTCCTTAGTCTTCCAAGTGGATCGACTGCATCCGTTATATATTGGAGGAAAATTAGCATAGGCCAGCAACAAAGCCGAACATCTTTTAGGGCCTCTACGCCGACATTCGGGTCACTCGCATGTTCCTACGCGGGCTAAAACAATACCGACCATGATGGGTCACTCCTACTAACTCAACACATATTATTATTATTATTATTATTATTATTATTATTATTATTATTTAATTTTATTATTATTATTATTATTATTATTATTTTATAACATGTACATGGAGACGCATACATACAAATGAAGATTTAACCTAGCCATGGCTCGAAGTACGGGATTACTAAGCTTGAGAAAGATAGGATACCACATGTTCTCGCTCCGGTGCACTTTCCCTGTATGAAATTTATAAAAAAAAGTGTACAGAATGTTGCTCTTTGGACTTCAAGGAAGCATTAGAGTATAACATGGGTGAACCATATTGCAATATGCCAAATTCAAGAAGGCCTATGGTCTCAAATTTCCGAAGGCCTCCCTCTTACCTCAACTCGAGAAGATCGGGTGCGGGGTTCATTTTAAGGTGAGCCCCGGACCCTGAAGGCATGATGTGATTGGTGTTGGGTATAGGTCCTCTACAAGTGGGACCCTGGACCATGGGAGTGAAGGTACGAATCCTCATCGAGACTTACTTCGTGCCTTTGAAGAGGCTCAGAATCTTTCAGCATGAATAAGCAAGAAAGGTCAACCTGGAAAGCTGAAAAGGCCACGCTTTCACTCTTTAGATCATTACTCCTTCAATACAACTCTGATGGACTTTAAATTTTGGGAGCATAAAATATATACCAAGAGATTTCCATAGATATATTATGCCCAAAACGAAGTCCGGACGAAGAAGTTATGCGCGTCGGAAGTTCGGCAGAAAATCTACCTAGAAGGAAGTCACGACCGCGACGACAAGGGTCACGACCGCAACATCATCCCCTGGCCCAATTTTTGTCAGGTGTTTGTGTCATGCTCGTGACATCCTTCGGGTCCAATTTCCCCTTGCGCAAGAATTAATGGACGTCGCAGCCGCGACGCCCTTGTTTTGGACTTAATTTTTTGTTATTTTCCCTCTTTCTATATGTACCCCAAGGTTATCTTTTGTGAGGGAATTTTGTTATTGATGAATATGAGTGTATTGGAAAGGCTTGAAGCTTTCTCCTCTCTCTAAAATCTTGTTTACTTTACCCGTTTATTAATGTGGTGTTACAAGTCTTACTTATTGAATTTGTGGTGGATTTCATGTAGCAAATTCATGGTGGATTGCTAGTTCTTGGTGGTGGCCTAGCCTTTATCCTAGTCCATATCCGGTTCCTTTGATGATTCAAATTCTTGTTATCTTTCTTTTGGATTGTGGTTATTATTTATCAAGATTATTATCTTCAATCAAGAACATTATCATCATCCATCCTTATCACCTCCATACTCAAGAGGATTATCTATTTCTCATTCTCCCATCGCCCCACGTTCCATTTGGTATCAGAGCATCCAGGTTATCTCTTGCTTGAGCTTTGTTGTTCTTGATTGATTTCGGTGATTATTGGTGTTCTTGATCATGTTGAAACCATTGAAATTGTTGGGTGTTGAAATTTGTTGGGGTTAAATGTTCTTGAGAGTCTTGATTCTTATCAGTGGATTTTGATCATCATCCATTGATTTGCCATCTTTGAAGTGATATTTGGTTGTTGACTATTGTTGTGATCATATTGGTGACCCCCATTCTCGATATAAATTATTAGATTGGATTGCATTTTGGTTGATTAAGTGTGTTGCGGTGATCGAGTTGTGGTGATTATATTGTGGTGATCGTGTTGTGATGATTGGATTTCGGTATGGTTTCTTGCTCCTTCTACTTGGGTATCTCCCTATTGTCTCTCTTGTGCAAAAAACTACAAAGAACCCTAAACCAAACACAAAGCCAACTACAAAATAACCTAGCCCCACAAAATATCCCCAAACACAATCCTTCCTTCACCCTTCTTCTTGATATGGCCCCTAATTCGAGTTTTGAGAGTCGATTCTCAAACATTAAAAATACTCTTGATACCATTATGAATAAGCTTGAGAAAATATCCGCCCGTCTGCAAGGCCAACATCATCATGGAGGAAGAAGAAGAGATAATTCATCCTAGAAGAAATCATTTCAATATTCCCCACTAAGGGCCTTTTCATCCCAAAAGTGTATCAATTGTAGGCGTGTGGGACATGATTCTTTCTAATGCTCACAAATGACCATGGTTAGAGCTTGGATAGAGGAATCTTTTGGTGTGGAAGAACCTATGGGTGACGTGCTAGAAGAAGTTGATGAGAAAAACCTCACTTCCATACTTGGGTGATTTGAGAAGGTTGAGAAGGAAGAAGGTTCAAGAGATGAGGTTGTTGTCCTCATGGCCAATGAAGGAGAACCTATTGAACTTTATGAGACCATTGAAGAAATTGTTGGAGTTTCATGCCAAGAGGAGGATGAGAAGATTGACCATGATCTTCTACCCATCCATGTTGAAGAAACTCAAGAAGAAGCACCTTTATTCATCTCAAATCCATCAATTGAGGAGCCTAGCAACAATGGAGTTGGCTCCATCATCTCTAATGACTTGGCTACTTTTGATCTTCTCAATAAGAAAGATGAGGTAATCCAAGACTCTTAGACTAAAATCAATGATGGGTGTCCTTTGGAGTCTTTGATTAAATCGCATATGTTATTTGAAAGATATTGGTTGTTTGAGAGTGTTTGTTGGCATGATAAGTGGTATGATGAGTTGTGATATCCATGATTGAGAATTCTCTATATTTGGAGTGGTATGCTAAGAATCTTGGTGTTTTCTTGGTGCTTGGTGAGAAGTATAAGTTTCTTGAAACCTTGAATCTATTTAGCAAGTTGGACTCATCATGTTTATAATTGACCCTTCATAAGTATTATCAAAATGATGATTGTAGCGTCATGAACACATTGGATGTGTCATACATGCTCTTTGGTAGACATTGGTTGTTCGAGGAGTCTATTGGGATATTGATTGGGTCATTGTCTATCACACCATTGCTACTTTTACTACCCTGGGACTATATTGATATCCTCATGCCCCTTATGTGGTGTTTCCTACACGACGTCCTCCCCATGCCTTTGAAACCACCATTAAACCACAAAAGCAAAACCTGGGTGAGAAGCGAGTTGAGGAACCTCCTATCGAGAGAAACACGAGATGAGTGTGCTCTTGGTGAGGACAAGCGATCCTTAGCTTTGTCTTTACCTTGTAGCGAGCTTTTTGAGGTTGAGCGTTCCCAAACGCTCAAAATTTTCCTACTTCCATCCATTGTCCTTCACCCCCAAATCTCTTCCAGAATTCCTATTTATTTAAGAAGGGTGGAGTTCATAGCGTGATCATGATCGGGTTGTTGTAGGGTTCATGTAACGGGTGGCTAAGCCATGGAATGTGCCTTCATTTTAACTACCAAAAGTTGAGGGCAACTCTTTTTCAATAAAGGAAGTATAAATCGCATTGGATATGCCAAATTTAAGTAGGCCTATGGTCTCAAGTTTCCCTAGGGCCTCTTTCTTTCCTCAACTCGAGAAGATCGTGTGCATTGTCCATTTTAAGGTGGGCCTAGGACCTTGAAGGCATGATGTGATCGGGGTTGGGTGCGGTGTCCACTACAAGTGGGACCTCGGACCGTGGGGGTGGAGCTACGAGTTCTCATTGGGACCTACTTCGGGCCTTTGAAGGGGCTCGAAATCTTTCGGTAAAGGTCAACCTAAAAAGCTGAAAAGGACATGCCTTCACTCTTTTGACTGTAACTCATTCAATACAAATCTTATGCACTTCAAATTTTGGAAGCATAAATTAGACACCGAGAGCTTTCCATCGATATATTATGGGACCAAAACAGAATTCGGAGAAAAAGTTATGCTCGTTGGAAATTTGGTAGAAAATATGCCCAAAAGGCAATTGCGACCGCGACGACAAGGGTCACGATCGCGACATCATCCCCTGTCCCAGTTTTTGACAGGTGCATGTGTCACAACCACGCCCGTGGCATCCTCTCCAGTTACCCTTTGTGCAAGAAAAGGACGTTGCGGTCGCGATGCCATATGTCGCGCCCGCGGATGCCCTATGTCGCGCCCGCGACGCCCCTGTTCTGAACTTAATTTTTTGTTATTTCTCCTCTTTCTATATGTACCCCAATGTTTTCTTTTGTCAGGGACTTTTGACATTGATGAATATGATCTTATTGAAAAGGATTGAATCTTTCTCTCCTCTCTAAAATCTTATTTACTTTATCCATTTGTTAATAGTGGTGTTAAAAATATCTCCTTTATTGAATATGTGGTGGATTTTCTTTAGCAAGTTCCTGGTGGATTGCTAGTTCTTGGTGGTTGCTTAACCTTTATCCAAATCCATATCTGATTCCTTTGATGATTAAGTTCTTGTTATCTTTCTTTTGGATTGTGGTTATTATTTCTCAAGATTATTATCTTCAATCAAGAGCATTATCATCATCGATCCTTATCATCTCCATACTCAAGCAAGAGGATTATCTATTTCTCATTCTCCTATCGCGCCACGCTCCAATAGGTGAGAGGAGATATCAAATACTTGACGATGTAAGTGCATCACACAAGAAGTGACCGTACGCTCTCGGGAAAAGATTTTTGAGAGGAGAGAAATTATTTTTATAATTTTTCTACTAAATATTAATTTGTGAGTATTAGTTATTTATTACTAAATGTAAATGTTAATGCTTTACAATTTTTCTAACATTTTCCATTTTAATTATTTTTATGAAAAAATTTCATATTCATTTGGTAAAAACACATTCCCAACAACATAATATTTATAATGTAAACACATAGTTTCAATTATCCTAATCATTTATTGTGATATTTAAGGTTAAGTGTTTTTTGAGACGTTATTGAGAAAGATTTGAAAAGAATTATAAAATTGCTTGCATTTATTCAAATTGACTAATAGAAAAATTTACTATTACTCTTTTTTATGTGTGTTTATGACAAAACTATAACAAGTCTTTCTTGATTTCATTTTCATATTCATAATAATATTTAATTGTTGAAAAATAAATTATTTTATTATTATTTTCTAATATATCATCCATACGCGTGTATAAAAAATATATATTTATATTTTAATAAATTTAAAACATAAACTCTATCAAAAAAAATTGACACACATAATTTTCGATAATTTAATAATTGAAAATCTTCTCCTACATACATAGGATATATATCACTAGTTCGATTAATCGATTTATTAAAATTCAATTTTCCATATATAAAATGACACGACAGGCCCTTAATCATCACAAGGCCCAAAGTGGAACGGGCTGTAGAGCCCAGATGTTGGAGCTTCGGTTCGGTTGTTGCAAGAGCTCTCTCATATTCTCATCCCAATCGAAAATTTATGAGCCTTTTTTTTTTTTTTTGACTTGATGACCAACAAAAAGAAAATGTCCGTCTTCCTTTCTTCTTCTACGGGTTGAACTTGAAATTCCATGTCCTGCTCTCTTCTCTCGCAAGTCATGCTCGCAGCAACCAAAAAATGGGTCAGCTATTTTAATTTCTGCTCAATTCTGTTATCTCTTATCGTAATTTAATCTGACAGTTCGAAGTTTTAATCACATTACTATCGCCATTGTCGTTGTTTACCTGCTGAAATTGAGCTCAAATTTCTGCTAATTATGTCTTAGATTCTAACTTTCGAGATGTATTTTTCTGGGTTTCGCCTCATTAAACTGCCCATATCTTAATTTTTCCATTTTGCAGCTCTGAGTTGAAGAATTTCTGGTTGGTTTCTGCTGGGTTTTGACCTTTGATTTGGAATTAAGAGTTGGGTGTTTGTTGGGTTGATATTAATGGCTGGGCTTAGGTTTTCAATGTTGAAATCACTTGCTGGTTCGGTTATACCCTCTTCGAGGCCACTGTTTTCTGGGTTTTATAACTCTGCTGGTTATGTGAATTCTGTGAGAGCTGGTGAACATTTTAATGTCAGACCAATATTTGCCTTTCTGGGTCACAATTTCCACACTGATACTTGTACTAGAAACTTGAGCTTGAACCCTAGAGCTAGTACCCAGATGTACAAATCTAGTTATACATCTACATTTTCGCCCATTTTGTCGAATCCCCGGGTTGTTAGTAGCTTCCCTTTGCTTAAAATGACACCCATGTTGAGTTACCATGCCTATTCCTCATTTAGTGGTAGTGGTAGAGGCAGTGATAAGGGTGTTGATGTTCCAGAAGCTTCTGGAAGTGGGGAAGTTGATGTTAGTAGTGGTGGGGGTGGTGGTATTGATGTGAATGAGTGGGTGGATAAACTCAAGGATGGCTGGAAATCTGCTGTGGATGGAGTTACTATCGCTTTGCAAAAGGTCAAAGAAACATCTGATGAATTGACTCCGCAAGTCCAACAAGTTTTGGACTCTAACCCGTATCTTAAGGACGTTGTAGTGCCAGTTGGTGGCACACTTACTGCTACTTTGTTGGCTTGGTTGGTGATGCCGAGGATTTTGAAGAGATTGCATGGTTATTCAGCACGAGGGTACGCTGTTTTGCTGTCTAAGAGTATATTTGCGGGTGAAGTGCCTTATGAGAAGAGTGTTTGGGCTGCATTGGAAGATCCCGTGCGCTATTTGGTGACTTTCATGGCATTTTCACAAATGTACGTGGCTACTGTAAATGTTTTGTCTTTCTGGGTCTGGTTTTATTTGTATCTCCATAATCGGGATTGCTGAAAAAGATTATCTTTTTCAACTTAGATTATAATGGACTAAAGTAAAATACGTTATTAAACATCCTGTGTTTCTTTTCCATGGAGTAGTAGGTAGCGAACGATTTCTAAATGTTGGGTCAATGGAACCAGTCTCTCCAAATTGCAAAATTTAGGGGTAAAACTGTCATATACGACCCCTCCATACCTCGACTTTGGAGTATTGATTTTGGGTCTAGTTTTATTTGGTGGTCAGTTGTGCCAATTGTAATTTTATCCTTGTGGGACTGCACGCAGATGTTATTTGGTAGCTCCAAATGCTTTTGCATCACAGTTCATTGCGCAGGCTTGGAAAGGTGCGGTTGTGCTGTCATTTGTGTGGTTTCTGCATCGGTGGAAGACAAATTTGTTTGCCCGTGCTTTGGCTGCCCCAAATGTACTTATGGTTGATCGTGAAAAGTTGCTTACTTTAGACAAAGTTTCCTCTGTTGGTCTTTTTGCTGTTGGGGTGATGGCATTAGCTGAAGCATGTGGTGTGGCTGTTCAGTCTATCCTCACTGTTGGTGGAATTGGAGGTGAGCTTGGCATCTGAGTACAATATCATTGAGCATAAAGTGTTTTCTGTTTGTGACTACATATGATGTTATGATCTAAGTCAATGAACCCATAAATGCACGCAAGTAAACGACATTAATATCTATTCAGTGTCATTTTTGTCATCCTTGCATTGATGATTCGTTTGTCATTTGTAATGATGGATGTATTATGTACATGTCCATTCTTATAAAGGACCAAATGGCTGATATATCTATACCAAACCTATTTTATTTATTTTTTGGTTATTCCGAGAAGGCGAGAAGAAGAGAACCTTGTGTTTCTTGCTTTATTTTTTTTCTTCTTTTTCGTTGCATATGCATAGTTAGGACAGTTTTAATATGAAAGCTACGAAATTCTGCTTCTATTTGATATTTGCTTGTCTTTGCTACCCTCTCAACCTTAGCTCCAACCCTCACCCAAATTTGCATGCTCCATGGTTATGGTCTATTGAATATATGTATTGTAGCACTTTTAATTATGTCCATTGTTTCTTCCATGCAGGGGTGGCAACTGCTTTTGCTGCAAGAGACATCCTTGGTAATGTGCTTAGTGGAATGTCTATGCAGTTATCAAAGCCATTTTCACTCGGAGACACCATCAAAGTATGTTAACTAATATTAGCCTTTAAAATTTTTGAAAGGTAGATCTTGTTATACTTATTTTCATATTTATCATTTGCTTTAGGAAAATTGGATCGTTGTGCACTTTACTTTAGGGGTTTGGATTGTGGTGCATTGTACTTTAGAATTGTATTCTGGTATACCAAACTGAAAAAGTGTTGTATTCTGGTGTACCCCCGCCGAGTTTTCGGCGTGCCACGTAGACTTTCCACCAAACCAACGGTGGTGGTACACTAGAATACAAGACTTTCATTTTGGTGTACCAGAACTTAAATACAATTCTAAAGTACAGTGCACCATAATCCAAACCGCTAAAGTACAGTGCAGTACGATCCAATTTTCCAAAAATGGTGATTGCTGAGGTAGATGTTATGAAACCTTTGTCATTTTGATCTCGTTTTGTGCTCACATACTTGAGGCACGTATCTTTGTTGACCTCTTCCTCATCTTATACTGTATACATGCACAAAACTTCCTTCAGGTGGATTATATTTGTATCTAGCAATTAGTCTTCTTTTGAATAGATGTTGAGGGTTCATAGTTATCTTCATTTTTAGATATAACAAATAAAAGTGGCAAGTGTACCAGGTTATTGAGTTCTGTTGTTTCTTTGGAAGTTAGTAGTTTGTGTAATGGTTTCTTTACCCGTTTCTTTGAGCGGAACCACCTTTACTTACTTATTTGCTGCTAAGGTTATGCGCGATATATTTGATTATCAACGTAATTAGTTTATTAACACTATGTACTCAACATGTTTGGCTTCTAATCATTGCAGGCTGGATCCATAGAAGGTCAAGTGGTAGATATGGGTTTAACCACAACATCATTGTTGAACGCTGAAAAGTTTCCCGTGATAGTCCCAAATTCTTTGTTTTCGAGCCAGGTGCACACTCTTTCAGTCTTTCTGCTATCTTCACGCCTTCCTTTTTGAAGATCCCAAAGCCAATTTTCATGATTCTTCAATACCCATCATCGAACATGATTGATTTTTTTTGAAATAGGAAAAAATATAGATTAATAATGGGATTGAAAGAAAAGATGCTCAACTAGCCTCCTTCGAAGTTATGTACGACCCGAAAATAAACTGTCCTCAAAATATACCACATCCAAAGGGAAAGAGCGAAACTTCCCTTCACCCAAAAGAAAGAGACTTCACAAAATTGTCTTTCAATCACTGAAGATGATTGATTAATAGTTCCATAATGTGATTCACTAACTCATTTAAATAGAACCGAACCGATTGATTCTGAATATTCTGAATATTCACCAACTCATCTAGTGTGTGATTGATGTTATTCTGATCTTGGTGGTGGTGAAAAATAGGACGTTGTGTCAATTATGATGACCATATAGTGTATGCATGAATGGCATTTCTTGTTCTGCTCGTTTCTTTATTGATCGCAGTAGAATATTCAGGTAATTGTGAACAAGTCTCGAGCAGAATGGCGTGCGTTTGTGAGCAAAATCCCGCTGCAATTGGACAGTGTGGAGAATATTCCTCAAATTTCAGATAAGATAAAGTCAATGCTCCGGTCATATCCAACGGTTTTCCTTGGAAGGGAAGCTCCTTACTGTTATCTCTCTCGGATAGAGACTTCATATGCTGAGCTGACTCTTGGATGCAATCTTAAACACATGGTACTCTCTTGACCTCCTTTGGTTCATTATTAATCCACTTTACTTCCAACATTCTTGAACCATTCTATCAATCAAGCAACTATTATTGCAGTTTGAAATATAGTCTGTAAACCATAATTGACTAAAGCAAAGTGCCTCTCTAAATCCCCTCTACTTCCACGGAGTAGTAGGTAGTAAACAATTTAGAATCTTGGGTCAATCAGAACTAGTCTCTTTGAATTTGACTTAGGGGTAGTACTGCTACATCAACTCCCGTCCCCCCGCCCCCCCCCCCCAAAACACACACCAAACAACTTCATTTCATATTCCGGATTTTTGGGGTATTGGGTTTGGAATTGGAAACATTTAGTTGCTGAAACTGTTTGCTGACCAAATGCTAGGTTAACATGATACTTTTGTATGCTCAAGTGAAGTAAAAATAGTGAGACAACTCGATTTAGGATGTATCTAAACGTTAAAAGTTAATGCAAGTCATAAGGAGCAAAGAGCTGGCAAAATTTCGTCCGACCTGAAAAACCCGAATTGTCCGACCTGGAAAAACCGGGCCCGGACTTAGATTTTTCGTCCGAATTGACCGAATATTCGGACATAATATTTCTCTTTTTTCTATTGTCCGAACCTGATTTAGCTCTGTCCGGATTGTCCAACCTGGTTTGACCCGAATAAAAACCGGGTCTGGACATAAATTTCTCGTCCAAGTTTTGACATTGATCGAATTTGTCCCACCCGAATTTACCCAAACTCGAATTTTTGCCAGCACTTCAGCAAACCACCAATGAACATTAATAGAGAATTAGCAGTGTTTTTGAAAAAAAATACGTTTACAAAATACTCTTTGTAGTATTGCAGTCTCATTCTAGTTGTAGATTAAAATTACATTATCCTATTGTCCTTCTAAAATTTTACTAAGATCTTAAAATTCTGATAACATAAAGAATCTAGTCTTGATTGGGATTGATGGATAGTTTCCAAATTATAACATCGTAGGATCGTAACATCCGAATATGTAGTTCAACCAGCATCATGCATAAGCTAACATGACTTGGAATTATGATTAACATTTGCAAGACTGCAAGTTTGATGTTTATGACTTCATGTTTTCTTGAATTCGAATTTTATTTTTGGGATTGATAATTCTGCAATGTTTACTGGGGATCGTAGAGCAAAGAGGAGCGTTATTCCACAGAGCAAGATATCATTCTGCAGTCCGTCCAGATAATTAAGCAGCATGGTGCTTCGTTGGGCGGTTCACAGCAAGATCTGATCACCCAGTGATATTCTCCACCGAGTTGTATATCCAGTCATTTAGAGGTTTGCCTAGTTGCCTTTTTTGCTTTAATAACATGCACCCAACTTTCTGTTGACCTTTTATAGGAAAAATGTTGAACAATGTTGAACAAAAAAGAAAACAGAAATCAAAAGGTTATCATCTATGGTTTTAGCCATTTAAAAAAAAATTGAAAAAGCGAAAATTGAAGGCTATTATTTACAGGTTTGGCCATTTTGTGAGTTGTGACTTGTGAATTGTTGCATGTCCCCCCCCCCCCCCCCCACCCCCAACAAAAGGAAAGAAAGAAAAATATGAGTTACAGTTTTTGTTTCATGGTGGACCGAGTACCCATAACGGCATCCTTGTTACTAGTCACCTTCTTCTCAGGTTTGCGACATGGAGTACTTTATAGCAACCTCTACCCTGAAGCCATTGTGCTGCGTGCAACCCCTTTCTCAATGTAATTAATGATGTTGATTCTACAATTCAGAACATCACATGAAGCCCTCCCTATGTCACTAGGACTCTTCATTTTGCACCTGGTACCCTTGTTGGAACTTGACACTGGCCATAATTGTGAACCACCTGACAATCTCTTCAGACCCAAAATGCACAAAATTTTTCAAAACGCTCCTTTACGACGTTCGTGTCAGACTCTTGAATGTAGAATGTCTACTTAAAAATTACGAGGTTGTAGACTGAAGTAGTGGTGAGTCTTATTGGTGTTAAAGGATACATCCTTTCCAGTATCCTGTTCTGAATCATTTGATGAATCAATATTCACCTGCATCTTGTTGTTTCTTCTAAGTTGTTTCTTTTGGAAACGGCACAAGTGCAAGCATATTGTTCTTAGTTGAACTCATGATTCCAAGTACATATTGTGTTCTGAGTTTTTCCTTTTGGAAATGGCATATGTGTGCAAGGACATTGTTCTTTGTTGATTTCATGATTCGAACTTCCATCTATCCTTTGATGCGAAGTCTCATTCTGAGTGGGTTTTCATTCGTTTTTTGCTATAGTCTAACTCGATCCATGTTTTGGATGTCTCATTTAATTACAGTCTCCGTGTGGTATCAAATGGTTGAACTTAAATTCCCTACATGTATCCCTCGAGAAAAAGGAATGAAATGGGATAACTCATGCATTTAGAGTTGATAGTTCAGCTAATAGTACATGATTAACTGAATATCCACGGTAAGTCCATGATACTAAACATCGACAATAATCGATTAAATCTTGGTTGTTGGATCTGATAAAATTTTCCTCAAGCTCGACATTAAGTTTATCGGTCACTGACAGCATTATTTTCCCGGTATGCAGTGACACTTAGCTGCTGCAGGAGTGCAGAGCCAAGGAGGAAAAAGCGGAAACCACAACAAAAAGAAAAAGAACAGAAAAAAGTCACAGTATTGTAGATGGGCAACGCCAGTAGTCTGATATCAAGAAACTCATGAAGAAAGATGAAAATATTTTTTGGAAAACATATTCGATTACAGTTTTTGGTCCATGTATGTTTCTTTCTTTTGGTTTTAGAGTGTTTGGTGTTTTTTGAAACTCTGATACTGACCCACTGTAAATATTCGGAACTGATGATCCTGTGATTACTGCATGGTTTTTCTCAGAGTTGTTTTGGAAATGAAAGTTTGATTCTTACTCTACAGACAACAATTATCACCATGATCCTTTACAAGTTTCTCTCAGAGTCATTGGGAAGTATTGAATCTATTTTTTCTGTTTGGTTTCCTTTCTTTTGTTTTTCTCTTTACGGTTGCAATTTATGTTCTTTGAAGTTTGCTTTTTGGGTGTTAATAATAAACAAAAAGGTATTACCTACAGAGTCAGACAGTTGAATATACCGATCAATGATGGAAAGAAAATTGTCCTACTTGAATATCCAACTCATTTCAATTTTGAACCCAAAAAAGACATGGGTGCTATCGAAAATTTTCACCGATCTAAACCTGCCGGAAAGTTTATGGTTTAGAACACAATTTTCGAACTTGAAAGTAACATGTATTAAACCTGGTCTGAAAACTACCTGTCCGCCTGAATTGATTGGCCACCTAAATTTAAATTTGTCCGAATAGTCTCATCAAAGAAAACCAAAAAGGAAAACTGAATTTAGAACATCAATCTTTCATCCAGTGTGCAATGTGTCCCCTATTCTCCTTTTGACAGCCCAAGTACAAAGTATTGCTGCCGATATCTGCTTATTATCACAAAGCAAAAAATCAACAAAACAGAATGTCTGAGCACGGGTTCGAACCGGGGACCTCTAGTGTGTGAGACTAGCGTGATAACCAACTACACCACCCAGACAACCATGCCAGTTTATACGAAACAAAAAATAAAAAACAGAA
Organism: Portulaca oleracea; assembly: GCA_029582165.1. Lineage (NCBI taxonomy): Eukaryota > Viridiplantae > Streptophyta > Magnoliopsida > Caryophyllales > Portulacaceae > Portulaca > Portulaca oleracea. Next base: position 31,961,982 of record CM055886.1, read on the forward strand.
TCATCATTCATCTGGTAAGAATACAACAGCCTAATATGGGAAATAGGCAATACAATCACAAACAATATACACACGAGTAAAAAAAAATTCACCAACTAGAATATGGCTCTGTACAAAGTACAAAACATGCCTACTGCCTCAAAGCACTTCGTAATTGGCATTGTCAGCTCGTACATCAATCTACTAAGAAAGGAGGATATTCAGTAATACGCATTATCGGGCCCTTTTTCTGAGGATGAAAAAGGGCATTGATGATTTCCCGAGGCGGAGTTAAGCGACGGGAGGATCGGGGTTGTATCTCACGGACTCCCTCCAAATGAGCTCTTTGATGTCCTGCTCTGTGAATGATGGCTGCTCGAAATCAAAGCTGAAAGGATGTGGACAGATCGGTTCTTCGTTTATGTCGTGCAGTGGGGCCAAGTATGGATGGCAAAGAGCCTCGTTAACTGCACCATGGTGACAATCAAAAACCACATGCACACATTATTATAGGGCCGTCAATAATCCAGGTTTGGGTCAGAGGGTCTCTAGCAGGCGAAAAATTGAAGTCTTGGTAACCATTTTTTACAGTTTTTTCCCTAGTTGGACAATTGGACAAAAGCCTAAATTCTGGTCATAATCGGGTTCACACAAAAGAAGTAAGAAAAATAATGAGGTCAGATTTTCAGTGAAACCGGTTAATGTCAAAGTATGGAGGAAACTTTGGTTTTTCCCTAGTTGGACAATTCGTGGAGGCCTAAGTTCAAATCAAAATCAGGTTCACAAAACATAAATAAGAAAAATAATGTGGTCAGACGACAGATTTTCGATGAAACCGGTCAACGTCAAAATTCGTTAGTTTGGTATCCATATGACTATCAGACAGTTCTTTAGATAGCCCTACACACAGGCTTCAATTTCAGTACACACTCTGAATTCAAGAGCCATGAGCTCTGATTCATAACAGGCCATCGTCTGTTAAAATGCATAGAAAAAGAAATGGTCTGTATAAAGGACAAAGGACAAACCACGATACCTGTTATCCGCCTGTTAGGATCAAAGACCAACATTCTCTCCAGCAAATCAAGAGCTAGCGGAGATGCATTTGGAAATCTCACCGAGAATTGTTGCTTTGAACTTTGGGGAAACTGCTTAACGTATCTACGTGCATTGTCACTTCGTAGGAAGGCTAGGCTGGCTTCATCGGGTGACCCTATGAGCTTTCAAAACCCAATCAAGCAAAGTGTACAATGTTAGAACATTATTAAGTTCACACAAAAATCTCGAAAGCAAAACAAGGCAACATAGCCCTAATAGAGTTCTGGTTCCCAGAAAACAGAAAATTCAGCTTCATCAAGTTCACATGAAAATAGATACATGTGTTGGAACACTATTAACTGCAGGCTAGCAGAATAATGCACACATAGAACAAGTTGGAAGCTAAGTTCCCAGCGTTTTTATGACAATAAAAATAAGTCTTGCATATATAGGAAACTGGCACCTTGACAACAGTGAGGCATGGGAGAAAGAAAAACAGAAGTGTGAACATTTCATAGCGACTGAATTATATGACTAATATTTAAAAAACTGATCGTATGACTATGGGATGCCAGGAATAAATATAGGATCGTATATGATAAGACTACCTAATACTGGATGGCATTTATGTCAACTAATGTTCTATAAACTACAGCAAATGACCAAGCATGGAACACCCGGTACAAGTCTTCTAAATTCTAAACCATGGATGCTAGGTTATTTATGACTGCTTAAAAATTATAACATAAACTAATTCCCGGATTTTAACTAATAAAACTTTTCATGTAAGAACCTACCTCAGTGATCAGTCTCAGCTGATGCACATAATCCTTCCCAGGAAAAAGGGGTTCCCTAGTCATGATTTCTCCGAGTATGCATCCAACGGACCATATATCGATTGCAGCGGTGTACTCTGAGCAATTTAGAAGCAATTCGGGTGCCCGGTACCATCTGGTGACAACATATTCTGTCATGAAATCTGCTTCAGAAGTTGTCCGAGCAAGCCCAAAATCTCCAATCTTAAGGTCACAGTTTGCATTCAGTAATAAATTGCTGGGCTTCAGATCACGATGAAGCACATTGGCAGAGTGAATGTACTTCAAACCTCTTAATATTTGATAAAGAAAATACTGCAAAAGATGTATGTAATCAGTTACTGTTGGGCATAAATACTACCTGATTGAATAACCGACAGGTAGCTGAATGCATGCAAATGAAGCACAACTGCCAAAAATCTAAATAGAGAAATCAGGTAGTATGTCTTGAGCCAGTCTCTTTATCAGTAGCTAAGAAAAAAAAAATCTTGCACATTCCATCTTTCAACAGATAAACCATGAGTCATTACAACAAGTCTCCAATAGTACTCTCGATCCTCAGTATGTATATAATTTTTTTTTGAGCTGCAGTTAAACTGAATTTTCTTCAGTAAAAGGGGGAAGAAACATCCTAGACGACTACCAGAATGCTTCGTTGAGACTATTTTGCAATGTCTTCACAATGAATCCCAGTTCTCAAACCCTTTGCAGGTTAAAAGGTCGGTACTTCAGTATTCTATACAAGATGCCCCAGACCAAGGAAAATCAGGTTTGCCTACCATATCAATGGATTTTAAAACACAATTGGAAAGATCTCTACTGGATTGAGCTTTACTGCTGAACTGGCACAGCATTTCTTAATCCAAAAATTAAAATTAGTGGAAAGAAACCATATTCAGTGACCCCATCTAAGAAGCAAAAACTAGATTCATATGGTAATAGAAGAAAAGAATAACAGACGGTGTCAACAAAGGGTAAAGTGCTTAAGCCAGTTACACTTATTGCATTAAATATCCGAACATAAAAAAGATCACAGCATTCATACCCGACAATGATCATCGGTTAAAGGCTGGTTGGATTTTATTATCTGGTGAAGATCAGTATCCATCAATTCATACACCATATATACATCAGTGAAGTTCTCTTTCTGTGGAGGCCGTATTACATCTCGGAGTGCCAAAACCTGCATGAACATAATAGACAACTTATTTCAACAGGAAATTTCCTTAAAACACTAAGGTAAAGAAGGAACAGGGTGCCTTCAACATGCACCAATATACTTCGATCATAAACTGCTGGTTACATGCGAGACTAATTCTTCAGGTAATGCCTAGTTTTAAAAGGTACAAACAGCCTCAAAAGCTGAGGCAAAACGTCAGTGATGTGAGATCCATATTTCTTGGTTAGAATGTTCAATAAAATCAATAGGAATCAGAATTTTTTTTTGAAGCCATCACGAATTCGGAACTTACATTGTCATGATTCATGTGTTGAAGAAGCTTGATTTCACGCAGTGTTCTTTTGGCATCTATTCTGTTATCAAATGCTTTGCCGACCTTCTTGATTGCAACTTCTTCTCGTGTCTCGGCATTGACAGCAGCACTGAGATTTAAAATGAGAGAATAATATTCACCACTGTCAGTGAACCATAAATGCTACAACAAATCATGATAATTGTATATGGTTTAGTTGACTTTTCAAGGTCTCCAACGTCATTCTTTGGTCACAATTTCTTATATAATACTTACCAACAATTGCAACATACACATGTATGATAATATTTTTAACTATGAATCTAATGTTACTAATTTTATTTATATAACAAATTATTGCATATGTTAGACAAGTCAATGGACAAAATTTTAAAAGTTTGACTGGACACAATTTTCAAAGCGAAAATTATCTCGGAATGGAGGGAGTACAAATGAACCCAACTAACGGTCAGCCGCCGCCAGCTATAATTTAAGCAACAAATCATGCAAACAGATCTACAAACAATGAGGAATTATGAATTATCATAATAATGATTATGAAACAAGTTGTTGAAAGCTATAGACTAATCAAAGACAAATCATTAAGAACTATCATTCTGCATCCCTGTCATTCATCATCCCTCAACTGATAGCTATAGAGACCCTTATGGATGTATGAAACTTTGAGTACAATGCAAAGCCGATAGACATATGTTTAAGCCAAATGAACAACAACGTACTCCTACCATTCCTAAAACGACCTAAATGTGCAATTTATTACATACTCTTAGAGCATGCACTCCAAATATGGTTATTGTTCACTTTCAATAACATAATTGTTCACTCTTATCTAACCCGATGTTCACTCTCAATAGCATATTTGTTCGTAATACATAATGAAGTAAATGACACTCTAAAAGCAAGAGTTTTTTTTTTTTTTTTTTGCTTTTTCTACCATATAAATCGCAGCAAAAAAGTTCATAACAACTTTTTAAAAGCCGGTAGATTTCAATAACCGTAAAATCAACAAATAAAAAACCGGTAGTAACAATCTCTGCCGTCAAAGCGGAGTCCAAATTTAACACAGGATAAGAAACAGACAAAAAAAATATCTGCAGACTGATAATTCGCACTGCAATCTTCAAGAACAATTTTCGTGACAGGCAAAGCATCCACAAACATAGCTCAATGATTGCTAAAGCAAAACAAAGAGAGTTCTCAATGTTGCGATCCCAAATTCCACAGTTTCGTACTCACGACAAAGAAAACAACTACTAAAGACGCAATTTCCACACCGATTCAACAAATTCCAGACTAGAAATCACTACGAATTTCCATACATATTCAACAAATACATCGTGATCAACAGTAATCAGCAAGAAGAACGATGATATTTCCGATCGAGCGTAAAAGCAAGAACATCAACAACTAAAGACGCAAATTGAAGCAGAAATTGAGCAGAAAAGGAAGAATTGAGAGAGAGGAACTGACCAGACGATGCCATAAGCGCCGCGACCGACGGGGCGGATAGGAGGAACATACTTTCTAGAAACTTCGAAGAGATTGCCGTAGAGATTGTACTGAATGTAGCGTCCGCCATGGGTGGGGATGCCTTGGAACTTCTGATCACCGCTCATCTTGCCAGACGCAGCTCAAGTACCAAACTAGAGAGAGACAGAGAGCGAGAAAGATAGTTAGAGAGAGAGAGTGAGATTGAGATTGAGAGCAAAATGGAGGAGGAAATTAGGGTTTAAAATGGAAGTTGGTAATGGAGATGAGACTCAAGACATTTCAACTCGTTTTCCTTGTTTGTTTCGTTGGTTTCAGAAATTGTTTCAATTTCTCCGGTGACTTCTCTGGTTTGCTGGTCTACGGCAAAAAAAGGGGGAATCTTCCTCCCTCGTTTATCGTTGGATCAAAATGAACACTAAACAACGAAATATAATATAAGAAAAATCAATCTGGACGCGTAAAATTGACTTCTCCCACTTCCCTCATTGACTTCCTTTCTTTCTTTTTATATATTCTTACATCCTTTATCTCATAATATAAATCTAAAGTTATAGTTGATTTTTCTTAAGCTATGGTAATTGAAAGTTTCTTATCATTAATTTAATTAAGATAATTTATATGGGTTAAAAAGAGTTATGTATTAATAGATACCATTGACTATTGCAATGAGTTATTTTGATTAAAATGTATTAATTTCAATAGCATAATCAACTATTGTTACACTTTAACTATGATAATTAAAACAAAACCAATTATAGTAGAATATCCTTAAAATATTAATTAAATTGTATCTTAATGAGTATTACTACTAAATTGTATCTTAAATAAAAAATTGTATCTTAATGAGTATCACTACTTGTTGCAACAATTCACTTTGATCAATACAATATTAATTTTAGTTTTTTAAAGGTAAATTATACTTTTAAATTACCATAGTTGAAAAAAAAATAACTATGATAAAATCTCCCAATATAAATTGATTTAGTTTTTACTATCTCTAATATAGCAACGATAAACTCCAATACAATTCTACTAACATAACATCTTAGGGAATTTAAATTTATGCAACATGACCTCTTAATTCATGATGATGATGGTTCAGATTAATTAAAAAAAGAAGGATCTTTTGAAAATTGGAAAAATTAAGTCCGTTTTGATATTAGAAGGATATATAAGTTTTAATTTAATGTCATAATAAACACACCACTCTATTCATTTAAATATATTTTTATAACAAATACTTCATAAAGTATAATTTTATAATATTTCAAAATATTCTAATAAACAAATAATAATTAAAGTAAGTAGATAACTAAAAATTAAAAAAAAATTAAAACTAAGATGTCGAACAATAATTGAGGGAGTGCTTGGTTGGGCTGGTTTTAAATTTTAATTAATCTCATTTTTTAATAAAAGGTTTTTGGATGCTAATATACTAAACTTTTGGAGTATTAGATAATAATGCTGAACTTTGACACTGGACAACAATACACTGTACTTTGGGGGTGTTGAACAATAATGCACTCAGTATGATTTTGACAATGGCTAACTTGGTGGCAATCATATGTAGCGGGTGGAGGAGATGAATTGGTTCAAAAATATTTGTCTTCTCGCTCTGTTACGTAAGATTATCACCAAGTTCGCCACCGTCGAAATTGTCTCAAGTGCATTATAGTCCAACACCCCCCAAAGTTCAGTGCATTATTGTCCAAGGTCAAAGTTCAGTACACTATTATCCAATACCCAAAAATTCAGTATATTAGCGTCCAAAATTCCTTTAATAAATAGGAATATATAGTACTAATTTAAGGGAACCCACGAGTTATTACACAAAATTGTTATTTTTTTTTCCTTTTTTATTTTTTCAACGAAAATATATTTTCATAAATAGGGATATGGTGCATATAATATCACTATTTCTTTTAATTCTCAAATTCAATTCGATTGATGCAAATGCAACTATATAAATGAAATAAGATTTTCGGGGTAACTACTACAATCTTATTATTGGAAATGTTAAAATATGAAAATGATTGTCACTCCATTACAATCTCTTTTAATTCTGGTAAATTCTTTAATATTAGGTGAAGATTAATGGTAAAATAACTGAATATAGTAATAGTCATGTGGCTGATGTAAATCACAAAAGTAAACATAAAAACCAAATGGAGTATAACAATTTTGCATTCCCATCCCCCCCCCCCCCCCCCCCCCCAAAAAAATAAAAATAAATAAAATTTTCCTATAAAAAAATTCTTGTTGAAATGTCTTTACATTGAAAATTAGGTTGAACAACACGCAAAGGAATCAACAATATCAGTATTTCATATTGTTCCAATGTACTTGCTAGTCCTGGTTGACTATCCTTTGGTCCATTTGAACAATTCTTTTTCTTGTTTTTTGGGGGGAATAAATGTCCCTAATTAAAGCACCAACATTGACAAATTAAATTTTTGGTGACAATAATAAAGTTCATTCAAGTTGATAGAAGCTTTGCAAATTGCAATAGTGAGAACTGAGAAAGATAGAAGGGAGGAGAGACAAAGAGCGAGAACGTCGCAAATTATTGGATAAAAGCATCTTACGAAATGCTCAGACATGGACTCACGTGTTTAATTTCTTGTTCAATTTTTATATGTATCTTTGTTTACCTTTTAGGGGCAGAGCTAGATAATCAAAACTCAAGATCATCCGAACCAAAAAACTGGTGGTTAAGTGAACCGAGAACCAAATGAACTGACTCAAGAACCAAAAAAAAGGTTAATCGAACTGACGAACCAGCATGATATGTTGCTCACAAATTTCGAATCGATGGTTAATCGGACCGAACTGATAATTTTTTCACATTTTATTTAAAGTTAGAAATTCATCGAATCGAACCAATAGGCCAGTGGTAGTTGATGGCGTTGGCTGTTGCTGGTGCGAGCAGTTGTTGCTGCTAGCAGTTGCAGATTTTGGAAGGTATTGGCGATGGCTGCTGCTAGGCAGTGGCTGGTGCTAGTCCAGTATGGCTTGCGATGAAAAGAGGTCCTCAAAGAAAAAGGCAATCGTTTTTCACAAAATTGACTTAATAGTCTCAAATTCTCAATCTAACGACCCAAATTTGGCATGATTTGATTTTATTGTTGAGAAAAACAATGAGATGGAATAGAGTAACCACGGAAGATGGGGGATCACTTGGGTGGCTAGGAGTCGACGGATAAACCGACTTCCCTTAAGACTTATTCACTAGACTGTGAAAGACTCAAGGGTAAAACCTAACTTCTTGTAAGTAAAGTTACAAGATTTCTCAAAGTACTCTTAAAGAGTTGCTGCAGTCAACACTTTAGGAGTGTGTTGAAAGCTTTCTAGAGAGGAAGAAGAAGAGATTGAGGGTGTGTGGATGAATGTGAGATTCATCCTCCTTATATAGAGAGCCTTTGGAGTCATAAGGTGGTCAAACTTGCCAAATGCATTGGGCACAATCCAAGGGATTTAGTTTGAATGATATTAATGAGAAATCATGAATGATTTCTTAGTTAATATCATCTCAAAACATGACCAAATTCATTTTAACACGAAACATAAATCAAGGGATTTCAAAATCAATCCCGACTGTGATCAACACGGTCCGTGTTGTAGCCAACACGACCCGCATTGGATCAACACAGTCCGTGTTGATCCCATGCACATTTTCTGTGCTCTCCGGATGTCAACACGGGTCGTGTCATACTGAACACGATCTGTGTTGAGTCCTGTTTCCTTGTTAAGCTTGTTTTCGTCCTTTCCGGATGATCTTATGTTTATAACTTATATTCTATGCCTCTTAACTCTTGAAATACTCCAACAATCCCCCGCCATTTCAAGAGTACCACTTAAAATAGTCCGGGATCCCTCACTTGGCTAACTCCCATCTCTTTTGATGTTTTTAACACCAATTCCTTAGTCAATCCTTTGGTAAAAGGATCGGCCAAATTCTCACTTGTCTTAACATAACTTACCGCTATAATCCCATCCTTAATGAGTTGATGGACATAAGCGTGTCGTAACCCAATGTGCCTTGACTTGCCATTGTAGACACGATTATATATACTTGCAATTGTGGCACTGTTGTCACAATAAAGTGTTGTTGGAGGCATGGGTTTTCTCCATAGATGAATCTCCAACAACAAGTTTCGTAGCCATTCCACCTCTTTACAAGCGGCGGCCAATGCTACGAACTCGGAAGCCATGGTGGAATCCGAAAGGCATGCTTGTTTCTTAGAACCCCATGAAATATCCACCAAGTAGAAACACCCAGCCGGAAGTTGAGGTGTAATCCTCCTTATCACTTATCCAACTTGCATCGGAGTATCCTTCTAAGACCGAAGGTTCTCCCTTAAACCACAAGCTGTAATTTTGGGTAAGTTTTTAATATCCCAAAATTCTCTAAACAGCCCGCCAATGTTCTTTGCTTGGGTTGCTAGTAAATCTACTAAGCTTCCCTACCCCAAAGGCTATATCCGACCTTGTACAAGTCATAGCGCACATTAGACTACCTATGACTTTGGCGTATTCCAATTGAGCACCTTGGTCTACCACTATTCTTACTTAGTTTGATGTTTGGATCAAATGGAGTAGTTGCCACATAGGAACTCTTGTGGAACTTTCCTAACACCTTTTCCACATAATGTGATTGTGTTAGACTTATTTCATCATTATCTCTAATGATCTTGATACCAAGTATCACATCCGCTTCTCCCAAGTCCTTCATAGAGAGCTTAGCGGATAGAAAACTCTTAGATTTCTCAACTTGTTCCATGTCGGTACCAAATATCAACATGTCATCAACATATAGGCATATAATCACCCCATTTCCATTCTCAAACTTAGAATAGACACACTTATCCGACTCATTGATCTTAAAACCAAATCCAAGCACTACTTCATCAAATTTATGATGCCATTGCTTAGGTGTTTGCTTTAGACCATACAAAGATTTTATGAGTTTACATACTTTATTTTCATGACCCTTTTCAACAAACCCCTTGGGTTGTTCCATATACATCTCCTCTTCTAGTTCTCCATTTAGGAATATCGTCTTGACATCCATTTGATGGATTACTAGCTTATGGATAGTGGCTAAAGCTATAAGTACTCTTATAGTTGCAATTCTAGCCACGGGTGCATAAGTATCAAAGTAATCGATACCATACCTTTGAGTAAAGCCCCTTACTACTAACCGGGCTTTAAACCTTTCTATGGTACCATCTACTTTCTTTTTGCGCTTAAAGATCCATTTTGATGTAATAGGTTTACATCCTAGTGGTAAGTCTACTAAAATCCAAACATTATTTTCATTAATGGAGTCTATCTCATCTTGTACCGCTTCCTTCCAAAAGGAAGCATCTTGTGACTCCATGGCCTCTTTGAAAGTTTTAGAATCCTCATCTACATTGTAGATGTAGGGAGTCTTGTGTTCAATGGAGCTCCTATCTCCCTCTACTAGGTAGACAACGAAATCCGATCCATAATTTTTGGATTTCCTTATTCTCTTACTCCTTCTTATTTCCTCAACATCTTGTTGAGTTTCTTGAATAACATCCTTTGAAAACATGTCATAAGTGACATCCTTGGGTCTAGGAATTGAAGAGAATCGAGTCTCATCAAAGATTGCATCTATTGACTCTATTACAGTGTTCACCGTTATGTAGTCATTTGGTTCGATAACCATAAACCTATAGGCTTTGCTTTCAAAGGCATAGCCTATAAAGATGCATTCAATTCCCCTTTCACCCAATTTTCTTTTCTTTGGTTCCGGGACCCTTACAATGGCCCGATACCCCCATACTCTAAAATGCTTTAGAGTTGGCTTTCTTTTATTCCAAAGTTCATATGGGGTCTTAAGGTTCCCTTTGATAGGAACTCTATTTAAAACATAGCAAGCCGTTAATAAGGCTTCAACCCAAAAACCTTCACTTAAACCGGAGTAAGATAGCATGGAATTAACCATTTCTTTTAATGTCTTATTTTTCCTTTCGGCCACACCATTTTGTTGAAGTGTATAATGTGTCGTTGTCTCATGCACCACACCATAACCTTGAAAATAAATTGGATCATAATATTCACCACCCCTATCGAATCTTAGTCTTTTTATTTGGGCCTCACATTGTAACTCACTTTCAATCTTGTATATTTTAAACTTGTCTAAAGTTTCATCTTTTGAATGCAAAAGAAATACTTGGCAATATCTTGAATAATCATCAATGAAAGTCACATAGTATCTCTTACCTCCTATAGAAGGAGTGCTATGGAAATCTCCTAAATCACTATGAATCAATTCAAACAATTTAGAATTTCTCATAATATTTGGAAAGGAACTTTTAGTGATTTTTGTCAACATGCATGTTCTACACTTCTCTATCTTATCATCCAAAGATGGAATTAAATCAAGATTAGACATGAATTAATTAAGTTTCTTATAATTAACATGTCCAAGTCTTGAATGCCATAAAGAAGAACAAGAACCAAGCAAGTAAACGAAAACATCATTCTTATTGCCACTTGTAGCGTTAAGCTTAAACATATCACCACATGCATAGCCTTTGCCTACAAAGACCCCTCCCTTAGACAAAACATAGTTGTCACCTTCATACACTGGCTTAAACCCAAATTTACTTAAGAGAAAACCCGAAACAAGATTCTTACATATTTCCGGAACTAAATACACATCGTTTAAAAGCAATGTCTTTCCGGAAGAAAATACAAGTTCAACTTGTCCTATTCCTTCCACCTTAACCGGGGAGTTGTTGCCCATAAAGAGTTTCCTCCCCTCTTCGGCGGGTTGGATAGTCTTGAAGAGATAACGATCAATGCACACGTGCCGAGCCGCACCCGAATCAACCCACCAAATATCGTCGCTCGAAACGACATTAATTTGGTCTTTAATCATGGCTACGAAGGGTCCATTGGACTCCTTCTTACCACCATGATTCTTAGTGTTGTTGTTCGAAAGCCCGTGCTTCTTTCTCCAAATCGGACATTCCCTCTTGGGGTGACCCGACTTGCTGCATTCCCAACAAACCATTTTTGGTTTCTTGTTGCTCTTGTTCTCAAACTTATTATTGTTCTTTGTTCCTCTTGTGTTCTCTTGAACCACATGCACCTTGGAGGGATTATCCTTGGTAACATCCTGCATTCTCAATTCCTCCTCAATACGGAGATGGTTAGCCAAACCCTCAAGTGATATGGGTTCTTTAGAATGCATTAAGGTTCTCTTAGTTTCTTTCCATGAAGGGGGGAGCTTGCCAATTATTGAAGATACAATATAGGCCTCATCTATGTGGATTTTATGTTGAACAAAATTGCTTAATATATGTTGAATTTCATGCAATTGGTCAAGAACTTTTCTACCTTCAACCATTTTAAAATTATTAAATTGGCTAACGAGAAAGTTCTTACTTGTAGAATCTTCCGACATGTATTTAGCTTCAAGCATCTCCCAAAACTCCTTGGCGGACACGACGTTTTGATAGACGTCGAATAGAGCATTCGTCATCCCGTTGAAAATATGGCCTACACATATGTAGTTGTCGTTCTCCATCTTGAGCCGACGCCTCGTTTGCTTCGGTGTCTCGTCATCGCCCTCCACCGGAACGTCTTGGGTGAGCATATACACCACTTTGAGAGTGGTGAGCATGAAATGCATCTTCTTTTGCCATCTACGGAAATTGATCCCCTCAAACTTATCCAACTTTTGAAAGTTGTTGGTCATGTCTTTCAAGGAGTGAGACATCGTGGATAAGTCTTAAGATTGTTGAGAAAAACAATGAGATGGAATAGAGTAACCATGGAAGATGGGGGATCACTTGGGTAGCTAGGAGTCGACGGATAAACCGGCTTCCCTTAAGACTTATTCACTAGACCGTGAAAAGACTCAAGGGTAAAACCTAACTTCTTGTAAGCAAAGTTACAAAATTTCTCAAAGTACTCTTAAAGAGTTATTGTAGTCAACACCTTAGGAGTGTGTTGAAAGCTTTCTAGAGAGGAAGAAGAAGAGATTGAGGGTGTGTGGATGAATGTGAGATTCATCCTCCTTATATAGAGAGCCTTTGGAGTCATAAGGTGGTCAAACTTACCAAATGCATTGGGCACAATCCAAGGGATTTAGTTTGAATGATATTAATGAGAAATCATGACTGATTTCTCAGTCAATATCATCCCAAAACATGACCAAATTCATTTCAACACAAGGCATAAATCAAGAGATTTCAAAATCAATCCCGACTATGATCAACACGGTCCGTGTTGATCCCATGCACATTTTCTGTGCTCTCTGGACGTTACACGGGTCGTGTCATACTGAACACGATCCGTGTTGAGTCGTATTTCCTTGTTAAGCTTGTTTTCGTCCTTTCCGGATGATCTTATGCTTATAACTTATATTCTATGCCTCTTAACTCTTGAAATACTCCAACATCTATTGCATCAAAACTATTCATTTTCATGTAGATGGGTTGTATAGAGTTTGATTCACGATTGTTCTACTCTATATGGTGGTTTGCTGGCGGGGAGATCCTGATATTTATCATCTTGATGAGTTTTTGATATGTTGGCAGAATTCAGTTGTCTGATTTACTTTAGTGTTATATCATTTTTAGCTGTGTTACTCATTCTATTAAAATTTGTCCAAATTACTACTATCTTCACAGTGAAAAATATTTTCATCAAGCTATAATATCACTTTTTGGTAAAATGTTATGTTCAAAACTTATAACCAAAGCACTACATTAAAATATTAATACCATAAAGTGGACAAAAGGGTATAAGAAACCATTTTTGCCATTCAACCAAACGCATTTCACAAGCCACTATCACAGGTCTGTATAGTACATTAAGAACCACACCTGCGCAGTTTGAACACACATTAAAGTTTACTTGTATTTCACATATTACAATATAGCTTACCAAGATTTCTCCCACACTACCTACAGTACAAACAAAGCATAATAAGCACCATATAATAAACCTATACCCCTTTGTATGTACACTTGAACTTGCCATTTCCATAACTATTAACCTGTACCTCCATTTTCTTGTTCTTCGGAGAATCAAGTTTACTCCCTGTAGAGCCTCTAAGATTACCCAGCAACGCATCTCGCCCGTTCATCAACACTTGGAAAAACCCGTCAACCTCCTTAGCCAAAACATCCAGCCCCGAGGAGAGTTTCTCAACACTGTTTCCCAAATCAGTTTCAGACTTCTGTAGTGTGTTTATTGGCTCTACTGTACCGGTCTGCAAAACAGGATACAACGATCTCAGACTCAAATCCACACCCTCGAGCTCCTTAAGGACAATTACCGGGGGCGTTGATGAGATTAGTCTCCTAATCTCACCACTAACAACCCTTTGAAGGTCATTAAAGGCTTCTGCCCATAAATGCGTGCTCGGGACCTGCAAATCCACCAGCTTGTCTGACCCTGTGAAGGCCGAAAGAAAAACGCTACATATGTACAATGTCATAACCCTAACTCCATACAAAGCCTGCATGAGAACCTTCCCCTTGGCTGAGTTCTTCACCCTAGGCGACCCTAGGGACTCCTTTAGGGTTTCTAACATAGGGGAGCAGTTTTCGGTTCTTGGGTTCTTTTTGGCAATGTGTTGCCTCCAGCTATCGAGCGAGGATTTGGCCTTCAGGAGTTCGGTTGGTGTGTTTTTGCGCACGTGAAGGAGGACGCATTGGAGGAGGAGGTTTCCTTGGGTTATTTGGGAGATCTCGGAGCTGAGGGCGATGCATATGTCTAGAAACTTGACACTATTGTCCAAATATGTGTCAATCCATTTGCTGTCCCACTCGTTCACGGGTAGCTCAAGCTCGGCTATGAGGGTTTTTATGTCCCTATAGGTGTCGGAAAGGATGGTCATTGCCGATGCCATCCATTGCAAGCTACACACGTCGTGGGGGTGGGTTGGGGTGAGTTTTCGCATTCTTTGGGCTAAGGAATCCTCGTATTTGGTGAGGAGGGTTGTGAGTTTTGGAGGCAAGGATGAGCCCTTGGGAAGCATCCTCTTGAAGGGGTTCCCAAAGGGAAACAACGACTTTTGGGGATCCTGGGAGCGACTCATTTCTTTTCGATTAACTGCAAATGAAGACGTTGAACGAATCAGGATTCGGACAATTATTGGTCAGCAAAGTATTGGAAAAACGTAAAACTTTGAAAATTTTACAATACATATAACAAATACTCATGTTACACATCATCTAAATTACCCAACTTTTCCAAATTTTCACACCCTTCCCCCATTGCTTTGCCAATCAATATTTACCAAAAACTACTAACCTAAATCTACCCTTAACAAGATGAGAATGCTTGTACGTTTAACGGGACATATTTGTCATGGACAGTTTGATAATCCAGATAATTACAAGAATAAAGAACTCCAAAATTTTACTACCACCATCTTCCTCAATTAGAACCCTCTTAAATAAAGTGTTACTTCCATCCATGATGGTTTCTAAAATCTTTAATCCCAATATGCTTTTGCAAGTAAATCAAGAAGTTCCACCAAGAGATCTGAGATCATATGAATTCAATCTCTACTTAGGTTTTTGGTAAACTATAAGAATAAACAACCCCAAACTTCTAGCACCATCTCAACCATAAGTCACAACCCTCTTAAAAGTCAATTCCATAACCTTTTTTTCTTTTCCTTTTCCCAATACAGTTTTCCAATTGAATCAACATCCAAACACATCCCAAGAAATTATCCAAATCATCTCAACTCAAACTACCCACCTACCACATAGACTTACCAAAAATCCAACAAAATGAATCTATGAACACAAAATCATATAAGTTTCATCAAAATCACTAAGAAAAAAGCAAAATCAACAACTCCAAGCAAAATCAACAACTCTTAATTCCCCAGAAAATCCAAAACCTTCGAATTAAACTCCAATTTTCCAAAAATTTCCCAGAGATAAACCCAAGTTTCCCAGAGATAAACCCAGATCAAACAATCAAATCAAAACAACCCAGAACAAAACTCGGACAAACATCCCAACTTCCCCAACAAAATCAAAAACTCCCATGAATCAATTACCATAAAACCCAGATCATCAAATCAAACAACCAACCCAGAACAAAAATCAACACAAAGATCAAACCCAGATCAATCAATCAACAATCACAACAAAAAAAAAAACAACCCAGAACAAAAATCAACCCAAAGATCGAACCCAGATCAATCAATCAAACAATCATAACCTAAAAAAACAACCCAGAACAAAAATCAAGATAAAGATCAACTTTACCTGTAAAGAAATCTGATTGGAGAGAGAGAGAGAGAGAAGGGTAGTTGAAAGTTCAAATGGAAGAAGATGAGGAGAGAGAAAATAGTGGGTGTAAAAAAGGGGTGGTTAAAGATGACCGTTGACGAAGTAAGTGTCGTGACAAACTTGGGGCAGCCAACCGGAATTTAATATCTCTATGGCTACTAATACTACGACGTCGACGGGAATAGCGTGTTTACGCGCTGATTAGATCGACGGCTCAGATTTCGTTTTGTGGGGGAGGGAGTAGGATCTTTAGTGTGGACCTGTGCACAGAGGATTCTAGGTCCTACTGGAATGAAGCAAGCCTCCGGAAATTTCTGTGGCGGCGAGTAACGAGTGGTATATGCCGGACGAAAATTGCTGACCAGATAATAAAAAAATATCTATCACGTTTTTTGTTTTTTGGTTTTTAGAAGGTGGAGTGACCTCGCAGCAAATTTTTACTAACGTATATGATTAAAATAAAAACAAATTCGTTCTTAAAACTTTATCCAAATTTTAAATATAAATATAATATTTTATTTGTATATAGTCAATGATAGTGGTTAAATTTTAAAATATTCAAATTCAAATCAAAAATCAAATAAATTTTTAGATATTTATTGAGGCCATGCTGTTTTCTGCGATATAGCGCGGTATGGTATGGTGAAATTGTGGCGGGTTGTGGTGTAATTGTGGCGGGTTATTGGTATGTAGGGTAGGTGAGGAGGGAGAATGTAAAAAGTAGAGGAGAAAAGTAAGGAGAGAGAAAAGTAATGATTTGTGGTAAAGTGTGGTGGGTTGTAGTGTATCGAGTATCTTTGTGTGGCATGATTTGTCAATCATGAGAAAAGAGCAGTATTTAACTAGAAAATAACCTTTTTTTAAACTTTTTTTTGATAGATTTTTTTAAACTTAACTAGGCTAGATATTTATTGAACTTAATTAGAAAATAGCATTTTTTTTAAAAAAAATATTTATTGAGCTTGTAGCTCACAACATTTTTTTTCTAATAAGAATATAATCAAGCAAAGTTTAAACTTTAATGGTTCATATTTACGGAGCGTAACAATAAAACTAAAGAACAAAGAACAAATTTGGGTCAAAACTGAGCTCGAGCTTTGGCCAATTCAAACCCGAGCGATTTGTAAGCTAGTTCGGTTTCAGTTACAACACTAATTTTAAGTATAGATAATATAGATGCTATATTCTTTTGTTATTAACTAAAAGATAACTCAAAAGTGCTAAGAATAAAATACCAATGCAATAGAACTATTACTACAATCGATTAATACTAGACTGCAAAAAAATCATGCCATAGTAACAGATCATAAATGTTGAAAACAAAAAGAAACAATTCATGTTGACAACATAAAAGGTGTGATACCTCAATTCAGATCATAGTTGTTAAAATCGAGATTCTAACTCAGATCCATATATGTAAAATCGTGGATTGGAACGTGAATAGTAGAATCGTACCAAAACTTTTGAATCATAAAATCGTAGGATCATAAATTAGGATCGAGATTTTAATAACTATGATTCAGATCGACTACTACATTGAGGGTTCTTTTCTGATTTTGAGTTGATGGAGCCTTTTGAGTGCATCACATTCATGTCTTTGTGAAGAATGGAATTGAACCAAAGATAACTAATGGAGTTATCCTTTAATTTATAACACATAAACAATGAAAATATGAATGGGTTTGGCTTATGATGATCAAACAGTTTGGTATCTTACGTTGTGATTGCCTAACATTGATCCCTTTTAATTATCTGCACGTTGTGCTTTTTTCCATTTTGGAACCAAAAAATGCAAGGTACTTTTAAGGCTAGCAACGGTTCTTTTTCCATATGTGTGTATGATCATGAGAATCGGTGATCAAAAAAAGATTATGAGAATTGGACTAGAGTTAAGCAACTGATTTAATTGAACACGTTTAAATTATTTAGCAATCGAGATGGTAGTAACTTAAATTTTCACCATGTTTTCCTCGCAGACCTTCGGGAAAGGCGCACCAAAAGTTTAGAGGGTTTCGGGGTGCTCGAGAGAGGGAAAGGGGTGGAATCGGTCACCGGTACTTGGAATGATCAAAGGTGATTTCCGAGCGCCGCCGCACCGGGGTGGTGGATAGACCTTTGGTGGTGCTGGGTAATTAAAACAAAAAAAAAATCTTTCATTTTTTATTACAAATTAGACCGTGATCCTTCACATTTTTAATTGTCAAATGTATTGTTAGTCATTCTTCTTGGTCAATTATCCTTTACACTTGGAGGCCAACAAGCTGAATTTGGGCCTAAAATAAGGGCTTCATGAGGTATAATTCGAATGGGCCAACGCAACCCCATTAAGGCATTTATCAACCCATCCTCTGCATCTTGTTTTTTTTTTTCTTTTATTCTTTTTCTTTTATTAAATGCTTTCTAAACTACAAGCTCGAACCAAACATGTCAGGCTCGGAGTTGGTTCAAAGCTCGTTGATGTAATACCCCGCCCTAAATCATACGTATTACAGTAGTTAATCTATTTTAATTAGTTATAATTTGTTAATTAAATACTTTGTACCTTGTGGTTAGCTAATGGTGACAGGTCTCGGAGGAATGGCGAAGCGGCAAATTTTACCGATCAAAATTCTTAATCGAATTTTGTTACAGTATATTTTGGACCTTATAATATAATTATTTTAGGTTCTATGACTTTATTTTAAAGTCGGGTTAATTACTGTTTCGATTTTTACGGCCAAACGGTTTAAATTTAATTTACCGATCTTACCGTCTTTTTAACCCGCATAAATTAAATACATTTTATAGCTATCATCTACTACCAATTTTATGTCTCTTTTATTAAAGTATTAGTATTATAATTAGAGTAATGATATTATTATTATTATTATTATTAGTTTAAGTAAATAGGGAGGAGTTTATAACCTTAAGTGGGAGGCAAAGGGCCATTCTTTTCATCCAAATTTGGGACAACACTCTCACTTTCCTCTCTCTCTCTCTCTCTCTCTCTCTCTCCGAGCAGCAGCACCAGCCCCTGCCCCTGTGTTTTTCGCCGGTTTCAGCGACTTTCCGCCAAGTTTCCGGCGGTCACTTGCTCCCCTTCCAATTCCACACCTCCTTGTTCACTTTTATCTCACTTTTCAAGTTGTATTCATCTTATTCCTTAATCTCCATTGAAATACAATCTGAGTTTTGATGTTTTACATGTACTAATTTATTATTCATCCTTCTAATCACCTCTCTTTTTCATAAGTTTCAAAGTATATGTTAGTAGAGTTGATTTTAGTGACAAACTACATGTGTTTAGTGAGGTTTGGTGAATCTTTTGAGAGAGTTGTGTTTCTTGATGAAGGGATTGATATTTATGGTTTTTGCATGTAGTATTTGATGACAATTTGAAGGTTAGTTTCTGTTTTGAAAGGGGTAATTAGGTTAATCATGTTTAATTGGGTTTTTATGTGTAATTAGTGAAGAAAATTGTGAAAGCTATGGTGTGATCTAAGTGCATGTAACTTGGTGTTGTTGCATGTGTAATGTACAAATATGGATGGTGATTTTTGGAGGTCTAAATGCTGGAAATTAGTGAGGTTATGCATAGGTTACAATGGGTGTATTATTAGTACAAAACTTGAATGAAAATGGGGCATGCATGTGAGCTCAAACACCCAGTACATTCTGCCCAAAATGTGATTTTTATGGGAGATGTTAAAATTAGTTTTGAGCCCAGAATATGGTGTAAAAATGTAGCCAAGAATGTTAGTAAACACCGGGCTTTGGAATTTCGGGTTTTCGATTTGTATAGCTCAAGTTAGAGCCAAAACCGTAAAGGTATGTTTTTATATACGAATTTGGAGTCAGTGTTTTGTTGGGCATTTTTCGTCCATATGGAGTTGGAGTTTGAGAAAGTGTTCAACATAAGAGTTGTAGGAGACGTTTCAAGATTTCCAAAAATGTATGGTATGAGTGAAATCGATATCGGGAGAGTGAGTTATAGCACCCGGAAGCGGGGCTGCGAAACTGGAATTTTCTGGGTAATTGATAAATGCATTAATTGGGTTAAAGGTTATTATATTGAGTTTATAATTGGTTTTATGGGTGTGTAACTTAAGTCATATGACCTTTATGATATATTCCATAAGTAGGAACCATGGAACTCGGTTTTAAAGGTTTTAAGGAACCCCGAGATCTTTTAAACTATTCTACGTTTTCCGTTTTAATTTACCGAAAACTCATAAATTTAAGGAAATGAGTTCATTTTACTTTAGAGTTTTAAAGTCTCTTTGAGAAATTTAAGGTCTATATTTTACAAGTATTCTTTAAGTCATAGAGCTCCTTTGAGTTTAAAGGAAATTACAAAGTTCTTTTGATTTGGTCTAAACGACAAAACCGCACATAAGAGTATATTTCCGTGTTTCACTGTTGCTGTCCGGAGCTTTTTCCGAGCTCTTCTCATCCTTTTTAGCCTCTGGCCCGGCCAACAAACTTGTAGAGTGTATTTTTTCCCTTTCCGAAAAGTACTCGCATAGAAATCCGAATTTTATAGCCAATTACGACCAAAATACTATTGTCATAAAAACCTGAAATTTTTATACAATTTATTTCCAAAACTCTATTGTGAGGCCCTATGCCCTCACCTTTTCATAGCTTCTATTCTAATACCGAACTCTATCGTTTTAAGCTCAAAGTTCAGCCTCGACCCGAGCCATTCCCCGGCCGAGATCACCCCCGAGCAGTCCACACGTTCAAGGTACGCGAATTGTCCAACTCTTCGCTCCTCTATGTTTACGATTTATGTTTTATATTTACGATTTATGCTTTATGTTCACGATTTATGTTTTATGGCTACGGTTTATGCAAAGGTTTACGGTTTATGTTTTATGTTTACAATTTATGTTTTATGTTTACGATTTATGTCTATATTTATGGTTTATGCTAAAGGTTTACGGTTTATGCTAAAGGTTTACGATTTATGATTATGTTTACAGTTCATGTTTATGTTTACGGTTTATGATAAATGTTTACGATTTATGCTAGATGTTTACAGTTTATGCTAATTTATGCTTTTATGATTATTCATGGTTTTAAGTGGTCCCATTTTATGGATTCTATGTTTTATGTTCTAGTTACGAGAAGTGCTAGCCTTTTTATTTAGATGCTCTGATCGAGTGTCCTAGACTGCACGATGTCGGTATCTATGATCACCCATCCAAACTCCAGATCGGTTTGGGCGTGCGCGCGCGAGATGCTTTGCATCGATCTAAAGGGGACCCAACAAAAGCTCTTAAGTTTATGTATTTACTTCTAAGCCCATGTGACATGTTCTTTCTTTATGAACTCGAGTTACTATTACTTATATATAAGTTTTATGTTCATGTCATTTCAAGTTAATGTTTTATTTCCCCTTCCCCGTTTTCAAAATGAATTTAAATGTCGGCACTAAAACCGTTTTCGAACGGTTTGACGTGTTGGAGGTTTACGTGCTGAGTGTTTCCCCACTCACTTTTCGCAATGTTTTTAATGTTTTGTTTTAGGGGGTCCGAGCACCCAAGGTAAAGGCAAAGGCAAGCAGGGGTAATCGCGTGTTGCAAGCAAGGTAGTCATGGTTGAAGTATCTGGGTCGGCTTGAGAGTCGCATGTTTTTGAAGTAACCATGTTTATGGAAGAAGTGTTGTATTTTGTCCTCTTTAATGGTTGTTTAAAGTTTGATGGTTATGTTTTGGAGATTCATCTTTAAGTATGAAGTTATGTTTTGGGAGTATAGTATGTAATGTTTATATGTTTTAATGATGTTCTTTTGGGTTGTTGCCTTGTCTCTTTTGGGAGACGGCGGTAATGCCTCGACCTAGGTGTTCATTGCGCTAATCACGGTTTGGGATTCTAAGTATAGTCTTAATCTTGTGATTAAGGTTGGGCGTCTGATTGTGGTATCAGAGCGGAGTTATAAGAAGTATTTGGGAAGATTAGGAGTTTATAGGAAGTATGATTTGAATATGGTAATTTTGGGATTTTTATGTGTGATTTATGCGTCCTTTATGGACTGATATGGGAGATATGTGCATTAGTTGGTTTGGATGATGAGCTTGAGCTTGAAGCTTTAAGTGGATGTATATATATGGTGTATATGTTTTCTTGCAGGGTTGAAGATATGTAAAAATTTGGGATAGTCCAGTTTATAGGGGAAGTGCTGCCGAATTTTTCCAGGGAATCAGGGAGTTTAGTGGCAATTTAAGCAAATTAAAGGGCAAGTTAAGGGCAACGTAAGAGATTGGACCTAGAAAAGTATGTCATGAGCATGAGTGTAGTGTAGATGTGAAGCATGTTGAGTTAGTCTTAAAAGAGACTTTATCAATTCAAATAAGGATTCATATAAAATCCAATTCCAAGTGGGATTGGTGCGAAGCTCAAAATAAGGGCAAGGTACCTTATCAAAATGTTTGGTGAAAGGGTTGAAAGGTATTATATGACACAAAGGTTTAATGTGATTCTAGGATGGTTTATGAGAAGGGTCAAGAGTGCCTTTTGTAATAGCTAAGGTTCAAGATAGTTGAGATTCATACCCTGTCTAATTTTCTTTATTCATTTATGTTAACAAGTTTTTAAGTTGCTAAAGTTTATTGAAATTTCGTGTTTATGTTACATATAGAGGGACGCGAATGGAAACCCTCTTCCGAGTCCGTTCGCCATGTTTATGGAACCCCTATGTTTTTGGTAAAGGCAGGTGATGTATGTATGTTGAACGATTAATTTTGTTTACTTGTTGGGACATACTTTGAAAAAAAAAAAAAAGAAGATGTATGCATGACTCAAAGTTGTAATTACGTGGGATACGTTGCCAATGGGTGATGAATGAGAACCATGTCGTTTGTTGAACTATTCTTTACATACTGTGTAGCATGTCTCAAGCATCGGGGAATTCACCACAAGAAGACCCACACATGAAGTCGCTGGGAATCAATTAGATTTACTGGGACCCCAACGTGCCCCGAGTCGTACCCAACCGAGTTATCCTTAGGATCAACTCCTTCCAATCCTTCTTACACCCGACCATTTTGGGTTTTTAGTTCAGAGTCTGTGAGACGTATACCCGCTCCATCTATGACCCAACCAGTAACCCTAAGGAAGTAGACTATCCGATAGGGTGGCAAAGCGAAACCCTACCACCTATGCGGGGGGATATGACCCTGTAGTCCTGGAAGATTGGATTAGGAATCTAGAGAAGATCTTTGAGGTAGTAGGGGTACCTGAAGAAAGAACATTGACGATAGGGACCTTCTATTTAAAGGAGAAGGCGATATATGGTGGAGAACTATCAAGGAAAAATACCACGGGATGACCAAGACATGGAATGATTTTCTTAGCGACCTTAGGGCGCAATTCTACCCCTATCTCTCAAAGTGCAAAAGAAAAGGAATTTCTAGAATGGAGCATGGTGAACAAGGATATTTCGGTGCTGCAGTACACCTCTAAGTTCAATGAATTGTCCCGATTCGCCCCGGAGTATGTGGAGTCGGAGAATATGAAGATATTGAGATATGAGGGAGGCTTGGCACCATATATACGCAGTCAACTATCTTCGCATCACTTCTCGACGATGCAGGAAATGTATGAAAGGGCTGCAGAAGTAGAAAGAGTTAAGAAAGAGTTGAAAGTTTTAAGTCAAGGGAGTCAGGGAAGAAACAAGAGAAAATGGAATGATAAAGGGGCGTCTCCCTCGCCTGCTATGGAGACTAACCAACCCCAGAGGCCGAACCCCTCGAACCTTAGGGAACCATGCAAAAAATGCGGGAGAACGAACCATTCAACCGCGCAATGCCGGGTGGGCACAAACAATTGTTTATGGTGCGGAGGAAATGATCATAGGGCGGTTGAGTGCCCCAAAAGGATTAGGCGTCCAGAGCCTGGAACAACACGGCCAGTACCACCCTCAAGGACGGCTCAGCAGCAAGAAAGAAGAAAGAGTGCCTACGTTATGGGCAAGAAAGAGGCAATAAATCGTATGGTAGTAACCTGAATTGTTTTTATATATGCTAAACCTTTAGCGCATTGGGGACTTAGGAGTAGATCCGTGTCCCGCTATAACATATGCTAATGCTCTAAGTCGTTAGATCACATCTTTTCTAAGGTTTTTCGCTCACGATTAGTACAATGACAAGTTTCGGGACGAAACTTCTTTTAAGGGGGAGGATGTAATACCGCCTAAATCATACGTATTACAGTAGTTAATCTATTTTAATTAGTTATAATTTGTTAATTAAATACTTTGTACCTTGTGGTTAGCTAATGGTGATGTGTCTCGAGGAATGGCGAAGCAAATTTACCGATCAAAATTCTTAATCGAATTTTGTTACAGTATATTTTGGACCTTATAATATAATTATTTTAGGTTCTATGACTTTATTTTAAAGTCGGGTTAATTACTGTTTCGATTTTTACGGCCAAACGGTTTAAATTTAATTTACCGATCTTACCGTCTTTTTAACCCGCATAAATTAAATACATTTTATAGCTATCATCTACTACCAATTTTATGTCTCTTTTATTAAAGTATTAGTATTATAATTAGAGTAATGATATTATTATTATTATTATTATTAGTTTAAGTAAATAGGGAGGAGTTTATAACCTTAAGTGGGAGGCAAAGGGCCATTCTTTTCATCCAAATTTGGGACAACACTCTCACTTTCCTCTCTCTCTCTCTCTCTCTCTCTCTCTCCGAGCAGCAGCACCAGCCCCTGCCCCTGTGTTTTTCGCCGGTTTCCGGCGACTTTCCGGCCAAGTTTCCGGCGGTCACTTGCTCCCCTTCCATTTCCACACCTCCTTGTTCACTTTTATCTCACTTTTCAAGTGGTATTCATCTTATTCCTTCATCTCCATTGATATACAATCTGAGTTTTTGATGTTTTACATGTACTAATTTATTATTCATCCTTCTAATCACCTCTCTTTTTCATAAGTTTCAAAGTATATGTTAGTAGAGTTGATTTTAGTGACAAACTACATGTGTTTAGTGAGGTTTGGTGAATCTTTTGAGAGAGTTGTGTTTCTTGATGAAGGGATTGATATTTATGGTTTTTGCATGTAGTATTTGATGACAATTTGAAGGTTAGTTTCTGTTTTGAAAGGGGTAATTAGGTTAATCATGTTTAATTGGGTTTTTATGTGTAATTAGTGAAGAAAATTGTGAAAGCTATGGTGTGATCTAAGTGCATGTAACTTGGTGTTGTTGCATGTGTAATGTACAAATATGGATGGTGATTTTTGGAGGTCTAAATGCTGGAAATTAGTGAGGTTATGCATAGGTTACAATGGGTGTATTATTAGTACAAAACTTGAATGAAAATGGGGCATGCATGTGAGCTCAAACACCCAGTACATTCTGCCCAAAATGTGATTTTTATGGGAGATGTTAAAATTAGTTTTGAGCCCAGAATATGGTGTAAAAATGTAGCCAAGAATGTTAGTAAACACCGGGCTTTGGAATTTCGGTTTTCGATTTGTATAGCTCAAGTTAGAGCCAAAACCGTAAAGGTATGTTTTTATATACGAATTTGGAGTCAGTGTTTTGTTGGGCATTTTTCGTCCATATGGAGTTGGAGTTTGAGAAAGTGTTCAACATAAGAGTTGTAGGAGACGTTTCAAGATTTCCAAAAATGTATGGTATGAGTGAAATCGATATCGGGAGAGTGAGTTATAGCACCCGGAAGCGGGGCTGCGAAACTGGAATTTTCTGGGTAATTGATAAATGCATTAATTGGGTTAAAGGTTATTATATTGAGTTTATAATTGGTTTTATGGGTGTGTAACTTAAGTCATATGACCTTTATGATATATTCCATAAGTAGGAACCATGGAACTCGGTTTTAAAGGTTTTAAGGAACCCCGAGATCTTTTAAACTATTCTACGTTTCCGTTTAATTTACCTAAACATCATAAATTTAAGGAAATGAGTTCATTTTACTTTAGAGTTTTAAAGTCTCTTTGAGAAATTTAAGGTCTATATTTTACAAGTATTCTTTAAGTCATAGAGCTCCTTTGAGTTTAAAGGAAATTACAAAGTTCTTTTGATTTGGTCTAAACGACAAAACCGCACATAAGAGTATATTTCCGTGTTTCACTGTTGCTGTCCGGAGCTTTTTCCGAGCTCTTCTCATCCTTTTTAGCCTCTGGCCCGGCCAACAAACTTGTAGAGTGTATTTTTCCCTTTCCGAAAAGTACTCGCATAGCGAAATCCGAATTTTATAGCCCGAGTTATGACCAAAATACTATTGTCATAAAAACCTGAAATTTTTATACAATTTATTTCCAAAACTCTATTGTGAGGCCCTATGCCCTCACCTTTTCATAGCTTCTATTCTAATACCGAACTCTATCGTTTTAAGCTCAAAGTTCAGCCTCGACCCGAGCCATTCCCCGGCCGAGATCACCCCCGAGCAGTCCACACGTTCAAGGTACGCGAATTGTCCAACTCTTCGCTCCTCTATGTTTACGATTTATGTTTTATATTTACGATTTATGCTTTATGTTCACGATTTATGTTTTATGGCTACGGTTTATGCAAAGGTTTACGGTTTATGTTTTATGTTTACAATTTATGTTTTATGTTTACGATTTATGTCTATATTTATGGTTTATGCTAAAGGTTTACGGTTTATGCTAAAGGTTTACGATTTATGATTATGTTTACAGTTCATGTTTATGTTTACGGTTTATGATAAATGTTTACGATTTATGCTAGATGTTTACAGTTTATGCTAATTTATGCTTTTATGATTATTCATGGTTTTAAGTGGTCCCATTTTATGGATTCTATGTTCTATGTTCTAGCTAGTTACGAGAAGTGCTAGCCTTTTATGTTTTAGATGCTCCTGATCAGAGTGTCCTAGACCTGGCCAGTGTCTGACTGTCTAACAGTCACCCATCCAAACTCCAGATCGGTTTGGGCGTGCGCGCGCGAGATGCTTTGCATCGATCTAAAGGGGACCCAACAAAAGCTCTTAAGTTTATGTATTTACTTCTAAGCCCATGTGACATGTTCTTTCTTTATGAACTCGAGTTACTATTACTTATATATAAGTTTTATGTTCATGTCATTTCAAGTTAATGTTTTATTTCCCCTTCCCCGTTTTCAAAATGAATTTAAATGCCGGCACTAAAACCGTTTTCGAACGGTTTGACGTGTTGGAGGTTTACGTACTGAGTGTTTCCCCACTCACTTTTCGCAATGTTTTTAATGTTTTGTTTTAGGGGGTCCGAGCACCCAAGGTAAAGGCAAAGGCAAGCAGGGGTAATCGCGTGTTGCAAGCAAGGTAGTCATGGTTGAAGTATCTGGGTCGGCTTGAGAGTCGCATGTTTTTGAAGTAACCATGTTTATGGAAGAAGTGTTGTATTTTGTCCTCTTTAATGGTTGTTTAAAGTTTGATGGTTATGTTTTGGAGATTCATCTTTAAGTATGAAGTTATGTTTTGGGAGTATAGTATGTAATGTTTATATGTTTTAATGATGTTCTTTTGGGTTGTTGCTTTGTCTCTTTTGGGAGACGGCGGTAATGCCTCGACCTAAGGTGTTCCGCTGCGCTAATCACAGGTTTGGGATTCTAAGTATAGTCTTAATCTTGTGATTAAGGTTGGGGCGTTACAGTTGAGCTTGGAATGTTTAGGCTCGGACTTGGGTTTACAT
Organism: Portulaca oleracea; assembly: GCA_029582165.1. Classification (NCBI taxonomy): domain Eukaryota; kingdom Viridiplantae; phylum Streptophyta; class Magnoliopsida; order Caryophyllales; family Portulacaceae; genus Portulaca; species Portulaca oleracea. The sequence continues at coordinate 31,989,750 of CM055886.1, forward strand.
TGTTAGGTTTGACTTGCCATATCCTTTGTTCAAACTTACTTTTAAATTTAAAATTAAAGTATGAGTTAATTTCTAGATTTATTAATTGGGTTCATGAAATAATCCAAAATAATGTTTTGGCCATATTCTGTAGAGTGGTAAGTTATGAGTTAATTTCTAGATTTATTTATTGGGTATTAACAGAAAAAAGTCCTTAATTTGTGCCAGGAATTATAAGCAGCAATGTTTGGCGTGGTATCTCATCGTCCACTCAAGCAAGGTACCAACATGACGTTAGGACCATCAACCGAACCTGGTCTTGCAGAAGATAGCAATAATGGAGGTGGCCGAGGAGGGTGTCTATGGAACCATCTCAACCAAAAGTTTAAGCTGATGGTTGTAGGCTCAATGATGATTTTATACTCTAACACGCCCCCTCACGCGAATGCCCTCTTCACCTTGAGCAAATGAATATGGGGTGATGAGATTCGAACCTGAGACCTTTTGCTCAGGTCTGGCTCTGATAACAATGTGGAACCATCTCAACCAAAAACTTAAGCTAATGGTTGTAGGCCCAATGATAACTTTATACTCTAACAGTGTCAGTGATAACCTCGTCTGCTCTGAAACTAGCACCGGTGACTTCTCCATTGCCAAGACACTCATCATTACCCGAGGACTTGAGGTGATGAACAATCAATTGAGTGGCTAAGTATTTGGAGGCTAATAATCTGGCTGATGGTCTAGCGAAATTAGCTCTAGCATTCCAAAAAACTCTAGATGAACCCCAGGGGAGGTTCAACACTTTCTTCATGCGGAGTATATAACTGCTAGGGGCATCCATTGAATGAAATTTTCATTTGTGTTTTGAATAAAAGGGCTTGACCCACCTTTACTGCCAAAAAAAAAAAAAGAAAAGAAACTAATAACAAGACAAGTTTGGACAAATTTTCTAACAATTACATATGTACAACTTCATGCATACATAAATGTACACCATATATCTTACAACTCGCTTCAACACTACGTAGTCATTTCTACACCTACACTTTTCTCATTCTATTGATCGTGCAAAGATCCCATATCAAAACCTGCCTTCAAGACTAAAATCGAAACTAACAATCTTACCTCTAAATATTGCAATTTAGAGAAACTGATTCCAACTAATCCTGTCCAAAACTCCATCACGGAAAAATATTAAACCCATCAAACTCCGACTTTCGATATATTTTTAGGGCAAATTAACACCGAGTCAAGGGATAGTCCTCCCTTGGTGTGGGTGCAATCAATCTGTGTCATAGAAAACTTGACCGTTGTCAATTTATTTGAATCCTTGACGATAAAATCCCCAGCATGGTACATCACCCATGACCCTGGATTATGCAGATGACATTGTGAGAGAGCATTCTGGCCGTCGGATGTCGAGAGCTCGAATTTGACGGGCTTGATTTCCCAGCCGTGGATGTGTTCTTGGTTGCAGATCCGACAGCCGAATTTCTTCGATGATTTGCCGAGATGAAGCTTGAAGAAGAGGCTGTATGTGCCTTTTGGAAACTTGAACTCCATGCTCCCTCTTACTTCTAACCACCATATTTGTAGCAAATACGCCACCGTTTCGAATCTGAACAAAAGGGGAGAAATATTGATCAGTAATTGAAGGTAGGAATTTTATGCTCAAAATATGAATTTGGGGCTCCGAATATTCATGTTTGATTACAGTCGGTAAAGTTTAGTATATTACCACGAAAGGTTCCTATTACTATAATCGGTAGTAGAGTGACATGGTGACAAAGTTTGATTTTAACGGAACACGTAGGACTACTCCATTGTCAAATCACTCTTTCATAGAGTTAACACAGTTGGAATTTAATAGAAGTCTATTGAAATCCAGACCTAAACCCCAAATCCAAAAACGCAAAAGCATAATATGTTTAATAATTTCTAAATCTAATTAAGGGTGCGTTGGGTTGGTCAAAAATTCGAGGAAATGGTCAATTTTCTCGGATTTACTTATTTTCCTCATGTTTGGATATATGTTGACATTGGAAAAAATTTACAGTGTGTTTGGATTCAATTTAGGAGGGGGAAGGGAGGGGAAAGGAGGGCAAGGTAATGGAGGGGAGGGGAGGGGAGGGGAAGGGAGGTGATTAGGGTTAACCTTGTTTGGATTTATTAATAAGGGGAAGGGAGGGCAAATGTTAAAATTCTTCCCTTCCCCCTCATTCCCCTTCATTTTGAGGGTTAAGAAAAGGGAGGGGAAGGGAGGGGAATAGGGGTTAAATGTTCCCTTCCCTTCCTCTCCTCTCACCCTCTAATTGTTTTCCCAAACATGAAAAATTAGACGATTCCCCTCCCTTCCCTTCCCCTTCCCTCCTTTATCCCCCAATACAAACAGATTGTTAATGACGGGTTCACCATTTTCTACATTTTCTTAGGAAGGGAAATTTTTCTTAGAAAAATCTTTCAATTTCCATGAAAAATTTTGTTGGAGTTCCTCCCCAACGGTCCCTTAAGACACCAAAAATCCATCAAGAAAAGAGACAACTCAAGCATTCTAGGTCACATCTAAAGTAATGAAAACGATAAAAAGAATAAGAATATAGACCACAGGATGGAAAAGGGGAAAATTAAAGGGTGATGGTTACCTAGATTCTTCAGTTGGAATACGATTCCAATATCGTCTGTCGTCGATTCCTGTTATTGATAGTGCTTTGGATGAGATTGACATGCACACACCTCCTGTGCTTTTGTCCAACCATATTTCCTACACCAAACAATCAATCCAACATAACTCTTATGCACTACACCAACATAAATATAGTGCCCTTTTTAAGCACCGTAGTCAAGTTTGCTTATTATATCCTGTTTTATGGATGATTACTGAAAAAAATTATAAATATTAACATATTTATAAAATTATAATAGATATGATTTATCAACCTTGCACTTTTTATACTTGAAAAGTTTTTACTTTCTGTTAGAGTATTATCATTGGATCTACAACCATAAGTTTAAGTTTTTGGTTGAGATGGTTTCACATGATATCAGAGCCAGACTTGAGTAAGAGGTCTCAGGTTCAAATCTCAATATCCCCTATATTCATTGGCAGTTTGGCACAAGGTAAATGATGCATTGGTGCTTTTATACCATCCATACTTCAAACCCAAAGGACATTCGCGTAAGGGGGTGTATTAAAGTAAAAAATCATCATTGGGCCTACAGCCATCAGCTTAAGCTTTTGGTTGAAATGGTTCCACACTTTTACTTAAGTTTAATCTTTAATCTGGTAGTAACTTGAAAAATAACCAGCTTGACAAGTATACAAATTTAAGGCATCTATCCATGCAACAACTAAGAGTTAAGAAATAAAATTATATATGTGTGTGTATGTATATATATTATATGTTATATGTATGATATATGATATCAAACAAAATTGTTAAAATAGGTTTACTGTGAGGAGTTATGCAACAAATTAATTGAAAAAATGCATGTGACAATTAAACAAGTTGATATCATAGTAATGTAATATTTTTTTTTATCACAAGAGATAAGAATACAAAGTTTAGGACACCCTTCTCGTAAGGGCATAACTTAGAATATCATAATTTTAGATTTTTGACAAAGTTTGTTATTTTGTGACAAACTAAAGAGGGTTGAAGGGTTGTTTTAGTAGCGATAATTTTGCTGGTAATATTGAAACTTCCAGAAAGTGTTAAGTAAACCTAATGATCAATTTATATACGCTTTTTATGTTTTATGAAAATATTTATATGCTACTACATTATTGCATGAAATGTAGGATCGATTTGGTGGATGCTTTCCTACTCGTACTCATACTCATTAAGTGATCTGTTTGATTCAATTCAGACATCAACATCAATATACTTGTTACTACCTCTGTCCCAATAATCATTGACTAAACTTCACTGATCGATTCTACAAATTATAATGAGCTGATATAAAATTAATATTATTGTAATTTTTAGTACTATATCTTTCTAATGGTGATAATTTCATATTATAATTCATCGATTTGTAGTGAATCAAGTTTAGTCAGAAAACTGACAATTATTAGCGATGAAGCAGTTTTCAAAGAAATCACAAAAATTAATGCTAACATTTTTTAAACTAAAATATTGATAGTGACTTTGATATTTAGCCTCGTTTTTTTTCCTTTAAATATTGCAATCATTCGTGCAACTTGACTAACTTGAATCCTATCTCTATTCATCCACGACACCCAAAACGCACTCATGATCACATAACCATTCTACCATCCCCACACAAAAAAAATAATAATAATAGGCAAAACCAAATATCAACACCACCATCTCACCCAAAAAGGAAAAAGGAAAAACGAAATATACTTGTTTCGGTGGCATCCCATCATAATACAATTTTTTTTTTTTTGAACTATGAATATACAAAATCAAAATAGGGATTATTGGTATACAAAAAGTAAAAGTATGGATTATTAAAATTCAATTTTCCTTTACGTACTACACCCTGAAGGGAAAAAAAAGGTTTATAGGAAGAGTACATGAACAAAAAAACAAAAAAAAAATCAAGTGGATGATGTTGTTGGATTTTAAGTCTCAAAGTTAAGTTTTGTTGGGAACAAGTTGGTGTCCCACATTGGTAGAAAAGTGAGAATTGTTCTACTTTAAATAGTAGAGTTCTCCAAAGCTATTTGAACTAAGTGAGATAAGGGTGGACTTGGTGGTCCACACGCGCGCGCGCCGCCGCCGTCGTCCGGTCGGGCCGGGCCGGGCCGGGCCGGGCCGGGCTCGATTTGGTCACTTCTTAAACAGTTTTAATTTTCTGTCTCGATTTTTGACGGGTTAATTTATTGCGTGTTTTCGAGAGCTTTGGAGCTTGGGACTGATTGTTGGGGTCTCAGTGCTTGATTTTGCAATCTTCAACAATGCAATTTCCAAGGCTTGCTATCTTGTTTTCCTCCTTCTTCTATTTAAACCTTCTCTTCCTTTCTTGTTCAACACAGAAAACTCTATCTGATTTTATTTATCTCTTCTCTGTTTCTCTTAAAAATTTTGGGCAATTACTCGTTCACTCCAACTGGTTAATGGAGAATGCACAAAATTAACCAGACCGTGTAATCCTGGGGAGTGGCCGCCATTGGAGAGTTTGCATCCGTGTTTGAAATCACTTTCAGGACAGTGGGTTTACCACGCCACGGTGTCTTTTTCTCTCGTTCATCCTTTTCAAGTAAGATCTTTCCTGCTGTGATTATTGCTAGTTTACAACAATCTGAAAGTTATTATGGCTTTAGTCATGGCAACCAACAAGTTTACTGTTCCTGACATGTCTAAATTGGAACCTTTGGATGGAAAGAATTACAAGCGTTGGTCTGTTAGGATTAAGTTTTATCTCGAACAAATTGATGTTGCCCATACCCTAGAAGAGAAGAAAAAATTGCCTCCTGCTACTAATACTCAAGTTGTGTCTGATTATGATGACAAGTATGCTAGAGATGATCGAACTTGTAAAGGAATGTTGCTTCATTACATGAATAATGCTTTGCTTGATATTTACATGAAGTTTGATTCTGCTTATGAGATTTGGTCTGCACTCAAAAAGAAATCTGGGAATGATGACGCTGGGTCTAAGAGATATGCTGTGAGTAAATGGTTAAATTTCCAAGTTGGTGATGATAAGCATATTATAGATCAGATTCATGAGTATGAAAATTTATGTTCTGCAATTGCTTCTGAAGGTCTGAAAATCTGTGATGTTACCCTTGCTATTGTTCTGATTGAAAAGTTGCCTTCCTCCTGGAAAGAGTACCGAAACCAGTTAATGCACAAGGAAACTGATCTGACCCTAGAAGACCTGGTTGGGCATTTGAAAATTGAGGAAGAAAATCGTATCAAGGACAAGGGGCTACAAATTTATTCTAACTCTACTGGTGCTAATCTGGTTGAACCAAAATCTTATAATGACAGGTTCAAAAATAAAGGGAAGAGTCCTCAAGCAAGCAACTTCAAGTCTCCGGGCAAAAAGTATAAATTTCAAGGGAAATGTCACGAGTGCGGCAAACCGGGACACAAGGCCAAGGATCAGAGAAGCAAAACAAAAGAATCAAGCCAACCTTCTTGAGACACTTGAGACTATCATTGCCATGGTCTCGAAGTGAACCACGACAACAATGTCGAGTGGGTGGTAGACACTGGAGCCACCAAACACATATGCACAGACAGAAGCCTCTTCCAAACCTTTGAGAAAGCAGATGGCGAAACCGTCTACATGGGAAATGCACATGCCTCCGCTCAAGGAAAGGGAAGATTTCTTTAAAACTAACTTCTGGCAAAGTTTTATCTCTCACTGATGTGTTGTGCGTACCTGAAATGCGTAGAAACCTCATTTCTGGAAACTTGCTTCTTAGGGCTGGTCTCAAATTGACCCTTGAGGGAAATCGCATTATCCTTACCAAGAATGGGGAGTTTGTGGGGAAGGGCTTTTGTAACCAAACTGGACTTGTGATTCTAGATGCTATATGTGTGAAAATGAATGAGAATGTTAGAACTTCTTCTGCTTATATTGTTGAGTCTCTTGATTTATGGCATGCTAGATTAGGACATGTGAATGTTGCCTCCATTAAAAGGCTAAAACACCTGGCCTTAATTCCTAATCTGGTTAACAATGAGTTCTCTAAATGTGAAGTATGTGTTGAGGCTAAGTTTCATAGCAAACCTCATAAATCAATAGAGCATAACTGAGCTCCTTGAACTAGTTCATAGTGACTTAGGGGACTTCAAAAACCATATGTCTAGAGGTGGCAAAAGATACTACATTACTTTTGTGGATGACTACTCTAGATTCACTATGGTTTATCTCCTAAATTCTAAGGATGAGGCAGAAGAGATGTTCTTAAAGTATAAAGCTGAAGTTGAGAATCAGCTCAATAGAAAGATTAAGAGACTAAGGAGTGATAGAGGAGGAGAGTATGACTCCACCTCACTTAAAAAGTTCTGTGAGGAAAATGGGATAATCCATGAACGAACTGCTCCTTATGAACCCCAAAGAAATGGCATAGTGAAAGAAAGAACAGTCCTTAAAGAACATGATGAATGCCATGTTGATTAGTTCTGGTCTGCCTGATAATATGTGGGGGGAAGCTATTCTTTCTGCTTGTCATGTGCTTAACCGTGTACCTCATAAGAAGTTAGATAAGACTCCTTATGAGCTCTGGAAGGGTTACCCACCCAACCTGAAATTCTTGAAAGTGTGGGGGTGTCTTGCTAAAGTTGGGTTACCTGATTTCAAAAGAAATAAGATAGGACAAAAAACTGTTGATGCTGTATTTATTGGATATGCCTATCAAAGTGCTGCTTATAGATTTATTACTAAAGGTGTGAATAGCTCTTACATGCATGGCAACATTATAGAAGCCAGAGATGCTGAATTCTTTGAGCATATTTTTCCAATGAAATGTGCACAACATGTTCAATCTGTTTCTTCTACTTGTACTGCATCTCAACCTGTTGAGCATGAGACTGAACCTAGAAGGAGTAAAAGACCTAGAAAGGAACTATCCTTTGGACCTGACTTCATTACCTCTTTCTTGACCGAGCATGACTTCTTATGTGATGAAATTATTTCTGTGTATATCATTGAGGAAGACCCCAAAACTTATGACGAAGCAATGAAATCCATCGATTCGTCTTTGGAAAGAAGCCATCAGTAGTGAACTTGAGTCTATTTTGAGTAATAGAACATGGATTCTGACTGACCTTCCTAGAGGTTGTAAACCACTAGGGTGTAAATGGGTGTTTAAAAGGAAATTGAAAGCTGATGGATCAATCGATAAATACAAAGCTCGACTTGTGGTAAAAGGGTACAATCAGAGGAAGGAGATTGATTATTTCGATACTTATTCTCCTGTTACTAAATTTGCCACTATTAGAGCCTTGCTATTGCTTCTATTCATGACTTATATGTGCATCAAATGGATGTGAAAACTGCTTTTCTGAATGGGGACTTAGATGAAGAGATATACATGGAGCAACCTGAAGGGTTGATTGTGCCTGGACAAGAAAACAAGGTATGCAGGCTTGTTAAATCTCTGTATGGGTTAAAGCAGGCTCCCAAACAATGGTATGAGAAATTTGACAGCACTATCACTGGTTTTGGATTTATTGCAAATGAAGCTGATGCATGTGTTTATTCTAAGCATGACTCCAATGGATGCGTTATTATATGCTTATATGTGGATGACATGCTTATTTTTGGCACAAACATGAATGTTATAAATGAGGTGAAAACTTTCTTGAGTTCTAAATTTGAAATGAAAGATATGGGTGAGGCTGATGTGATTTTAGGAGTTAAGATTAAGAGAACTCCTAAAGGAATGTCCTTGAACCAATCTCACTATATCGAAAAGATTCTCAGAAAGTTCAACTCCTTTGATGTGGAACCTGTAAGAACTCCTTATGATGCTAGCATTCATTTGAGGAAGCATAAAGGAGATCACGTGTCAATCAATATGCAAGGTTATTGGTAGCGTTATGTTTCTCATGAACTATACTAGACTGATATTGCATATCTTTGTAAGTAGACTTAGCAGGTATACCCACAATCCTAATAATGATCATTGGAATGCTTTAAGAAGATTGCTTAGATATTTGAGAGGTACCATGGATTTATGTTTACAATTCGGTAGAAACCCTGCTGTACTAGAGGGATATCTTGATCTGGCCGGTATCTGATAATGACGAAATTAATTCAACTAGTGGATATGTGTTTACATTAGCTGGTTGTGCTATATCCTGGAAATCTTCTAAAAAATCTTGTACTGCCATGTCTACTATGGAATCTGAGTTTATTGCTCTTGAATTGGCAGGCCGTGAGGCCGATTGGCTCAGAAATCTATTGGCAGACATTCCACTGTGGGGGAAGCCAGCTCCTTCCATTGCTCTGCATTGTGACAACCAAGCAGCCATTGCAGTGGCTCGGAATAAAGCCTTCAATGGGAAGAGAAGGCATATTCGCATAAGACATAAGGTTGTCAAGGAGCTTCTAGAAACTGGAGTGATATCACTGGACTATGTGAAGTCCGAGAAAAATCTCGCGGATCCGTTAACAAAAGGCCTTTGTAGGAAAATGATCATGGACACATCGAGGGGGATGGGATTGAGATCCATTACGTGAATTGTGGTGATTGATCCTCACTTGGCTGTAAAAGGCAAGTTCCAGGGGTACTAACGAAGTCATCAACAATTCAGGAGCCCCATTTAGTTTCCTCCCTATGGTGTGTATACGGTGCTTACTACTATTTGATTGAGGTTGAGCTTTAGCTCTTAATGAGTTCATATCCATTAAATTGGAGGTGTGAAGTAGTACACACTTGATGAACTCACCTACGTGAGATGTGGAAGTTTAGCCGCTTCCTTTGGAGATTTGTGGGTCTATCTCCTAAAAGCATCCATGAGAACCAGGCTGGACGTATGGCTAGTATAAGGCGTCAATCGCGGAGTACAAAACGAGTGTGAGATTACTATGTACTCAAGTGACAGATTTACAACTCCCTATCAAGTTCCAGACTTTGTTCACTAGATAGGATGTTTATCTTAAGCTTGATGTTACTAAGTGTTAATTCAAATCGCAAGATATTAACTCTTATACAGTGATCTCTTTTATTGCCCAAAATTTCTTCTCTTTTTCTTGTTTGATTGGAAAACTTTGATCCTTGTGGGGGATTGTTGGATTTTAAGTCTCAAAGTTAAGTTTTGTTGGGAACAAGTTGGTGTCCCACATTGGTAGAAAAGTGAGAATTGTTCTACTTTAAATAGTAGAGTTCACCAAAGCTATTTGAACTAAGTGAGATAAGGGTGGACTTGGTGGTCCACACGCTGCCTTGTATCGCCGCCACGTCCGGTCATTGGCCGTCGGCGTCTTTCGGGTAGGTTTGGTCACTTTTTAAACAGTTTTAATTTTCTGTCTCGGTTTTTGACGGGTTAATTTATTGCGCGTGTTTTCGAGAGCTTTGGAGCTTGGGACTGATTGTTGGGGTCTCAATGCTTGATTTTGCAGTCTTCAACAATGCAATTTCCAATGCTTGCTCTCTTGTTTTCCTCCTTCTTCTATTTAAACCTTCTCTTCCTTTCTTGTTCAACACAGAAAACTCTATCTGATTTTATTCATCTCTTCTCTGTTTCTCTTAAAAATTTTGGGCAATTACTCGTTCACTCCAACTGGTTAATGGAGAATGCACAAAATTAACTGCACTGTAATCTTTGGGAGTGGCCGCCATTGGAGAGTTTGCATCTGTGCTCAGGCAAAATCACTTTTAGGACAGTGGGTTTACCACGCCACGGTGTCCTTTTCTCTCGTTCATCCTTTTCAAGTAAGATCTTTCCTGCTGTGATTATTGCTAGTTTACAACAGATGTTTGTGTAAAAAAAAGGTTTTTAGTCTCTTCTTTTGTAAGAGGTTTTTTGTACCTTTATTTAGGGTTTTTAGTCTCTTTCTAGAGTTTTTATTCAGTTGGTGTGGTCCAATACGTTGGATGAAGATTGCCTTTCAAATCGCTATAGCACGGGTTGTGAGGTTTTCCATCAATGGTAAAGATGTCGAGTCATCGAAGAAAGATGCAGAGTCATCAAAAAAATCGGAGCCGAACGTCAGTAAGATTAGTATTAATTATTTGGAAGTTGAATTTCATATCTATGTTTTAGATCTAACAATTGTTCAATCACGATTTTCATTGTAAGTGTCGTATGACTTGCTATTAATGAAATTGTTATGTTTGGTTTCAAAAAAAACACATAAAACAAATGGCTTTATTTCTTTTTGTTTAATTTTGGGTGTACAATGGTTTTATTTTTTACATAATTTATTTTGTGGGATTGCGTGAGTTTTCCAAATGAAAATTTTCTATTTGGTTACGTACTAAAGTGAAAATGAACTCTATATGTTTTTAACCAAAATGCAAGGGCGGTACGTAAGATGTACATTCTCAATGTTTTACTTCATGAAACTGAATCGAAAATTAACTAAAATAATTCAAAGATGGAGTATAAAATGTATATTAAAAAAATCTATCCATAATTCCAAAATTATGAATGAATTATTATATAAAAAAATTACATAATTATAATGTTATCATATCAAATACACCAACATAAAACGAGGCAACACATTTTATAATTCCCATACAAAAAAGTATGAAATATTAGTTAGCTTAACCGATAAAATCTCTATAATATCCCTATATGATACTCCTTAAACTGAGGTACCTACCCAGGTCTTTCAAGGAATTAAATTATATAAAAAAAATCATCAATATTTATTTAATATAAAATCTATTTTAAATATATTGATATTCTTGTAAAATTTATCTATGTAATTTTTTATTAATTTATTATAAAAGTTAATAAATATATATCATAAACTTTATCGTAAATTTATAATGATATTGTAAATTAATCTATATAATTATTGAAAAATTCATCACAAGAAAAACTGACATATTTCAATTGAAAAAAATGAGAAGGGGCAAGTTAGTGTATAGATGAATACGAGGGAATTATTTATTATAAATTAATTAATATTTATTAAAAATTGTATCCTAAATTTATCATAAACTTATCAATATTATTATAAAATTATCTATATAATTATTTTGAAAATTGATCACAAGAAAAAATGACATATATTTCAATTAAAAAAATGAATAGGGGCAACTAAAGTCTATAGATGAAGATGAGGGAATACCTTAGTGCCATCATCAAAGAGGTTATGAGCAGAGAGGCAAGCATAAATATCCTTCTTAGTAAACCCCATGAAAGCAGGAGGAAGAACATCTCCATCATCATCATCTTCCTCATCATCTCTATGATCATCATGATCATGATCATGATTATGATTATCATGGTTGAGGTTGAAGAGTTTTCGGATAAGGAAGGAGTAGTTGGGGGGCAACTTGGTGTCCCAAATGAAGTCCGCCGTAGAAGCTCCCCGGAAAGCCCGGTTAAGGCGGGCCAGACGGCAGATCTCCGGCGGGTCGAGGTGGCCCAGCACCACCGCTATGCAGTTCTCCGGCATCTCCCCCAGCCCTGACTCTGGGCCCCCTGCCGACGACATGTGGGCCCCCATTTGGCCTACTTGTGTTTGTGTTGGTGTTTGTGGTGGTTGGTCTGTTCAAGTGGAGGTGTCACAGATTCACATTTATTTACCTATATAAAGAGGAACTTGATGTAATGTAAAGTGTTGAGAGAGAGAGAGAGAGAGAGAGAGAGAGAGAGAGAGAGAGAGAGAGAGAGAGAGAGAGGAATTATGTGGGAAGAAGTTGTGTTAACCTAAATGGCAATCTTAATAAATAGAGTAGATCCATGTTCACTTAACTATATTTGTTTTTGGATGATAGCATAACATGAGTCCTTATAATATAAGATACTCTTTTTTTTTTTTATGAAAATTCTACCATAGTTGAATTTATTTTCAACTATGGTGGTTGAAAATTTTATACCATTTATTTATCAAAAATAAATCATATTTGTTAAAGAGATTTATATTCTCCTAAATATGGTTAACTATTTTAACAAATTACTTTTATCAACCTACATTGATTTTGAATTTTTATGGTAAAATTGATGGTGTTTTCACTTTTCAACTACGATAGTCGAAAAAAAGTCAATTATGGTTGAATTTCCTTCAAAATATCCAATTTTGTAAAAAAATTGTAACTTAACATATAGATTTACTAATTGTAACAAGTCCTATGGTGAATATATATATTAATTTTAATTTTTAATACTAAATTAAGGGTAATTATATATTTCAACTACCACAGTTGAAAATAAATTCAACTATAATAGAATTTCTCTTTTTTTTATGAGCTCTTGCCATCAGACAAGGGCTTCTCATCTCAAATCTCTCCTTCGAAGTCAATTTTAGAGTAAATATTCATTTTTATCGGTTGAGAAATATTGTGTTAGATGTGAGACTGAAAGCTTTTCTTTACGCTACTTATCTAAATAAAAAAAATTAATCAGTATCCTCTTAAATTAATAATTTTTATAATATTTAACGTTTTTTTCTATAGTTATGATTATCAATCATAAAGGGGTTAGTGCATGTCTTAGTATTTGTTGACTAAGCTAATGAGTAAATTAAAATGATGTCTTAATTGAGTCAATCATGTCCGTCCATTAAAAAATTTATATTTGCACACTTTTTCTGCAACTTTCAAAAGTTATGGATAAAATTATAATTTTATACATTTTATATATGGTATTATATTTATAATATTTAGTTATATTTTTTCAATTTGATGTGTAACATTATAATGTTTATTCTAATTTGAGTGTCTTGTCGCAAGATTCATATAATTTATTTTCTTAATTGAGGATTAAAATTAATAAGTTTTAAAAAAAATTAAGTAGAGAGTGTACATATAAATATTATTACTCCTTAATATTATTTAAAAACCTATATTTAAGTCATGTCTTCATTTCATCAAAAATTTATTTATTGTTACTACTCTTAAAATTATATAAAAGGTACTATTAAAAATAAATTTTTATTTTGAAAAGTAGCTAATATAAATAGTATGAAAATGATATGAGTCCAAGAGACCTCTTAAGTGTCTTACCCTATTATAAAATATGTATATTTGCATAATAAATTGAAAAAAATAATGGTATGATCGACTTCTCTACAACTATATACCGCAAGTAAATTATATAAAATTATATTTTTATTCATAATTTTTTTATTTAGAAAAATTTGATTGACAAATAGGATCTATTCAATCAGATCGTCATTTATAATCGTTGGTGTACTCAATACATTTCTAAAGTTCTTATTATTTATAATTCATAATTAGTAATACCTATATAAAAATGATGTCAAAAATCATAATAAATAATATTCCATAAAAAAAAGTAAGACCCTTAAATAGGGCAAGACACATATCCTCACTCTAAATAATAATACAAGACATTAATAGACAAAAAATAACACGAATAAACTAATTAACGGTTGTCTGTGAAAATATGGATGATACATCTAATATCCTAAGTTTATTAATAAAAAGATGCAGTGAATTTTATAAATATGATGAGTGTCAATATTATTAATTTAAAGGAAATTGGTATTTCACTTATTTAAAGGGAGTCAGTCAAGTTAGGTTTGTTGTAGTTTAATTAATTAATTTATTTTAATACAGTAAATAAATAATGTAATGGATGTAAAAGCCTAGTATACTATTCTATCCAAAAAAAAAAGCCTAGTATACTAGGTTGTATACGTACTATACGATCACATAAGTTCCTCTAACTCAAAAATCAAATATTGTTAAAAAAAACAGTTTCATTAAAATACTTCACCAACCGAATTCAAGCTATATTCTCCACATCCTTGAGCATAGGATCCAACCCTCAAAAGAACTTTTTGTGTTTATGAAATATGTACTTTCCTTCTAAAAAAAAAAAGAAATATGTACTTTATATCATATATATATATATATATTTCTGGGTACAAAGGGCGAAGGTGGAATTTGTGTGATTTCATAAGGGTAATTTTGGTATTTTAAATATTATTTTTTTAATTTAACTCACAACCAAATAATCCATATTCATCATAATAGTTATTCATAAAAACTAAAATACAAAAATCAGAAGCCATAAAACATATGAAGTGGTATAGAATATTACTTGACAATTCATTCAACGGCCATAATTACTCATTCAAATACATAAAACAGTTACAATTACTTTATTTCACAATGACTACTAATCAAAACGATTACAATGGCAATTACTTTACAGTATTTCACAATGACTACTAATCAAAACGTACGGTTGCAATGACAATTACTGTATTTCATTGCCAAGTTTGACTACTAATAAAAGTGGTTTCAAATACATAATTAATTTTTAATTAATTACAATTTTCTTCTAAAATCCAAAATGTGCCTATAAAAGTCTTGGTGAGGTTATGTATTTAACATCCACTTTACAGTATAAATAGCGATAGTGGTTACGATAATTCTAAAACATATCAATCACTCTAATACAATCAAAATGCCTTACTCATTTCTACATCAACTTACACTTAAAAAGAATTGGAAAATCAAGGTAAGGGTCTCAAAATTATGGAATTCTTACAATATGAAGGATGATACATTTTTAAGTAAAGATATGGTGTTCATCGATGAAAAGGTATGTTCACATACTTTATTCAATTCGAATTAATAAAAGGTTTTAGGGTTCACTTCTTCACTACTAATCTGCCTCTTATTGTGTTTTTTTTTAGGGTTCATACATTCAGCATGCATCAGAGCTACTTTTACCACCCGTTTTAATAATCGTCTTAAGGAAGGTAGCATCTACACCATGGAAAAGTTTGTTGTCAAGCCTAATAGACATGATTTCCGAGTTTTTCGCGATAGCATAATAATTATGATACAGTTTTTTGGAAATACAATATTCAAGGAAATTAGTGGAGACTTGATCCAAATACGTAGACACGGATTTGATTTAATTGAGTTTTATAAGAACGAGGAATGGGTACAAAATAACACTATTTTTTCAGGTAATCATCCATTTTCTATAAAAGATTACATGTAACCAACAAATTTTTGCAATAATTAACAAACTTATCATGTCTTCTAAACTATACAGATGTCATTGGTTCTATCATCCATTATTTAAAAAATATTATATGTAACCAACAAATTTTTGCAATAATTAACTAACTTATTATGTTTTCTAAACTATACAGATGTCATTGGTGTATCGTGAGTGTGGGGGATATTCAAACCAAGCCATCAAAAGAAAATTCAGACAAAATTATCCGATTTTTAATCCTTGAATTTGAGGATATTTGGTAAGGCAATTAATGAGTAATACACCATATATACATACCTAACACTATTTATGCACCTTAATTATTTTTTTAATTTACTATATATTCAGTTTGTATTAATTATAATATATACATACTTACAATTATTAAAATAATCACATAGTCTAAATATTGTGTTCATATAAGAAGAGGAATAAAAATTATTTTTGAAAAATCTAAAAATAGAATCATACAGTAAGGGACTCATTAAATTGATGACAACTATAGGCATAAGTTGATTTCAAAAAAAAAAAAACTATAGACATAAGTTTGTATTATTAAAAAGTTGGAATTTCATTAACCAAAAAACAATAAAAAATGATTAAGGTAGTGATAGAAATTTTGAATACTAAGTGAGCATGACACAATGTAATTCTCAACCGTTATGTTATTTATTATCTTTATTTTTCATTTTAAATTGGCTTTGTTTGCAATTTGTTTTGCATATATATACAAATTTTTAGTTATAATTTTGCATAATTTTCTTACTCGATTATTCTTAGTTTTTTTTCCGTATAATTAGTTTGATTTTGATGTTGTGCAGGTCCAAATACTATGTTGACATCTTCAAATTATCAAGAATTGTTGGATAATATAAGATGTGTATGATTATCAATAATATTTTACTAGAAAAATTCTTTCTAAATATCATTTTTTCATTATGAGAATTATTGAATCGTGTAAAATTTTGTGAGTTGTTGTGGTCTAGCGCAAATGCGTGAAAATTCAACTCCCACATTCTATGTTCTCTTTAATACTTTTCTATTGTTTTTTATTAATTAGTTAGTCATGTATATCATTCTTTAAATATTTTGCAAGTTAATTTAAATACAAAAACTAAGAACCATATTATTCTAAATTTTAAAATTTATATCTCTAAAATATGGTGTGGATGTTAATAGTTTTCTTCGTTTTATAGAATTAGGATTATAAGTATAACGGTTGCTCCATATTAAAAGTTTACGAACACATATAGATGAAGGTTGGGGAATTCATGATGAGCTTGACATAATTATATAATGTTGTAAGTACCCCACGAAATTATTTGCATTTTAGGTATATTATACTATTGATAAGAGATAATATTAGTCTAAATTCTATACGATATTTGATATGCTTTTTTATACAAAAATTCTATGCAATATGATAATTTATGTATATTATGTAGGTACCAATATATGGTGAGGAACATGACAAGCGTTAGCTTAGGTGATATTATAATTTAAGTTGGCTTTTTCATGTGTCGGTCATTTTTAAAATTCATTTTTATAATTAAGTACGGTAAGATTTCTTTGAATAAAATTCATTTTTAAAATACGTTTATTCATTAGTCCGTAATATAAAGAAGACAAGAAGGTTACTTGAATGTTTACAATCATAAGTTACCTATTGAATCATTTATTGTATTATTTAATAATATTATTTATCAATTGATCATTATTTTAAATATTTTCATTTAGCAATTATTGATAACTATTTGCAATGGTTGATTTTTTTATTATTTCATTCATGCAAAAATGGAAATGAATAAATTTTTAAATACCTCTAATTTTTTTAAATATAGTTATTGTATCTCTTATATTCCTTTAGCTTCTCATATAAAATGATGAGACAATAACAAATGAACAATAAAATGAAGGAATGATGTGTTCATCCTAATTATATTTTCACTACTATGAAGGGATAACATATGAAATTAAAATTCTTATTCTATAATCTTTTTAAAGGTAAGTTCTCATTTTCTTTCAATTGGTCTATATGGTTGTGAAATTGTTAGCTTTTCATTTGTGATTAAAAACATCATACATTTCATATCCTTTCATCATATATGAATGAAAATAAACATGATTCAAGTTCAACTATAAATAGAGGGAAAATACGTACAAAGGCAACTCTTCCTCTATTTTTTCCCTTTCTTTCTTTATTTATTTATTTTAATTTTATGTACTATTTCTCTTATTTTTAATCATTAGTTGTTCACTTATTTATTTTCATTAATTCTTCTCCATATCATTTAATATATAAATTAAACAATATTTTAATATATATGATTTATTATTTCATAACGCACTTGAAATATAAGACTAAGTATATATATATATATATATATATATATATATATATATATATAAGACCAAAATTAACTAAAATCAATATTTTAATTAAAGTTCAACCCAAGTAAAATTATATATACACACACATATATATATATATTGAATAAATTAAGTTGATCTTATCCAAATTCTAAAATGGATATGTAGACCAATAATTACAAGATCCAAGTCTCAAGCCATTTTTATGTTGTTCATGTTGAGTGCCATGAAAGTGATATATAGCCAATCCCAACAATTATATGAAGTTAATACATATTATTCTTCTTTAATTAAGAAAAAAGTATTGTTTAATTATTTTCTCAAACCCAAATTCCCTATCCATCTCTTCCAAAATCTACAAGAGGTTGTCTTTTCCTCTATGTGTAAAGCCAAAGTCTCCCCTTTCTTGGATTTTATAATTCAAAAGTAAACTTTACTTATTCGCCAACTCAGCCAAAAAGTGCATTATGTGCATATTTTTAAGGGGAAAAAAAAGTAACTTTTCTTTATTCTTTATTCACCATCATTCATTGGAGAATAGGTCAATTAGAGTAGCTAGATTAAAAAGTTAATTAGAAAAGAATACTTTAAGCATCAAATTTCTCCAATAGATACAGTCATGTGGGGTTCACTAATTCAGACTATTAATTAGTGACCAAAAAGACAACTAATAATGCTAATTAAGTTCTCTCAAAATAAAGTAAATATTTTTCCATTAAAAAAAGTAAATATTTAAATAAGCTCTATCAGGTTACAAATCCAAATAATTTTCACTTTTATATGTATTTTATGGTATAATAATTTTTTATGAGAAAGAAAATCCAAACACAATGAATTTAAAGATAATGGGATCAACATCTAATATCAACACATTTTGGTTCAATAATTAGTTTAACAATTATTTGTATTAAGTATATGAGTATATAATTTACTGTTAATGAATAAAAATACATAGTAGACACACACATA
Source organism: Portulaca oleracea (assembly GCA_029582165.1). Classification (NCBI taxonomy): domain Eukaryota; kingdom Viridiplantae; phylum Streptophyta; class Magnoliopsida; order Caryophyllales; family Portulacaceae; genus Portulaca; species Portulaca oleracea. Next base: position 32,008,661 of record CM055886.1, read on the forward strand.
TGCGTGTGGATACAGTAAGAAGAGTGTTGGGGTAGAAAATGTGAGAAGAAAAAATCGCAGTCCTTAATTTTACATGTAACGGAGTGTGGACATGGATTGCGAGCACAAACTCTATAATATCCATGACCACACTCCATGAGAGGTTGTTGTTGATATATATGTATGTATGTATATATGCGTCATGGCGTGTTATTCTCTTAATAAGACTTTTCTTTTTCAACATATTAGAAGTACTTAATTATGATAAGCAATTAGTACTACTTAATTGTCAATACTTATAGATCAACATTCATAAATATTTATAAGTACTAATCTACACTTAGTTATATTTTAAGTTATGTTTCAGCTCCATTCAACAAAGTCACCTCTCAATACTAATCAACAATATTATTATTAATCATAAATTTAAAAAGCAAGCAATTAATCAGCAATAATTCAATTGTGACATAAGGATTGAAACCAAAAAATTAATAAGCATATTACATTTTTCTTTCGCTTACAACAAAAGTGATTGTTAGGAAAGTGTCCTAAAATCATCAAATCTCTTGATTTCACAATTATTTGTTTCCTAATTGTATTAGGATATTATTTAGGTTTCCTTATTGTGTTGGGTTTCCTAATTGTATTAGATTCTAAATCTATTTGGAGTGGGAGTCAAGTTAGGTTATAGGGAGTTCTCCCTATAAATAGGGTGCATGTTTCTCCACCAAAAACACATCGGTAAACACAGAGAGCTAGAGAAAGAGAGAGAGAGAAAATATTGAGAGAGAAAGGGGTCTCACCAATATTTTCCCCAGTGTATCCTGAGAGATTGTGAGTTGAGTGTTGAGAGATTGTTATTGTAATCTCCTTTGTGGATTGTATCACACCCTGTGATATTGATCAGGTTGCACTCCTCCTTTCTCATAGTGGATTATTTTCTGGCTGTCGCCGTCCGTGGGTTTTTCTCCGAGTTCTTCGGTTTCCCACGTAATTCTGGTGTTTGATTTTATCGCTTATTTTTCGTTCCTAAATTTTGTCGTAATATCCGTCATCTCGTTTTCGATTCTATTATTCGCTTCTGCTGTTACCTTGCTACTCACTTTTCTCTAACAAGTGGTATCAGAGCAAGGTGGAGATGGCTTCAATCATGAAGTGCGATATTCCAAAATTTGATGGAACGAGGAGTTTTACTATGTGGAGACTGCAGATGAAGGCGGTCCTGATTCAGCACGGGTTATGGGATGTGATTGAGTATCCCGACACGAAGACTGATGCGACAATGAGCGATGATGAATTCCAAAAACTCCAGAAGGATATCAAGGGGAATCTGACTCCAAGGGAGTGGAAGAAGCTTGAAGATAAGACTCTGGCAAGGATTCAGCTGTGCTTGGCGGAGCACATTCAAAGAGAGGTGATGCATATCGAGAAACCTCGGGAGCTCTGCACCAAATTGGAAGAGTTGTACATGTCGAAGAGTCGTGCAAACAAGTACCGAATAAAGGAGAAATTCTACAGGCTGAAGATGCCCCAAGGTACTTCTATTCAGGCACATCTTAGTGAATTTGATTCTATTATTACTGAATTGGAATCAATGGATATAAAAACACACTGATGAGGATAAGGTTTTTCATTTAATTCTGTTCCTACCTGCATCACATAAACAATTTAAGGAAATCATGTTGTATGGGAATCGTGGTAACCTTAACCTTAGTGAAGTAAAGGCTAGTTTACTGTCTAAGGAGAAACTTGATACCGATGGTGATGACCAGGGTGGTGATGCTATGGTTGTAAGGGGTAGAAATACTGAACGTAAGGGAAACGGATCTAGAGGGAGGTCTAAGCACCGTTCAAAGTCTAGGAATCCTCACAAGAATAAGAAGTGTAACTACTGTAGTAAGATGGGGCATATAGAGAGAGATTGTTGGGCAAAACAGAGACCGTAGCGGGAGAGTAAGGATAATCACACCAAACCTGGTACCTCAAACTGCGTAGAGTCCGAGTCAGATGGTGATGGGTTTGTAGTTACGGATGATGCCTTGGCTACCACATCGAGTAGGATAGCTAGAGATGAGTGGGTTCTTGACACGGGGTGCACCTATCATATGTGTCCTCATAAGGACTGGTTCGAGTATTATGAGAGTGTTGACACCGGGGTCGTAGTCATGGGTAACGACACAGCCTGCAAGGTTGCAGGAATCGATAGCATCAAAATCAAGACTCATGATGACATCGTTAGAACTCTCAAGGAGGTTCGTCATATCCCTAACATGACTCGAAATTTAATTTCTTTGGGTACTCAGGAAGCTAACGGCTGCAGGTACAAACGAGAAGATGGTGTTTTGAAAGTGTGCAGGGGTTCCATGGTTCTTATGAAAGGAATCAGGAAGGGCAATCTATACATCCTGCAGGGGTCTACAGTGACAGGATCTGTAGCGGTAGTCCTAAATCTTGATGAGTCCGACAGCACAAAACTGTGGCACATGAGACTAGGCCACATAGGCAAGAAGAGAATGTCAATGTTGAGCAAGAAGGGATACCTTGAAGGCACAAAGATCGGCAAGTTGGAGTTTTGCGATCACTATGTCTACGGGAAACAGAAGAGGGTTAGCTTTTCAAGGGCTAAACATACAACAACAGGGATCCTTGATTATATTCATTCAGATTTGTGGGGTCCTGCTAGAGTGCCATCACTGGGTGGCAAGCGCTACATGTTGACATTCGTGGATGACTTCTCGAGGAAGACTTGGGTTTATTTCCTGCGGCACAAGAATGAGACATTCTCATATTTCAAGAAGTTCAAAGCTTTGGTGGAGAACCAGACAAGCAGGAAAATCAAGAAACTCAGGACTGACAATGGGTTGGAGTTTGTTGATTCTGAATTTACTGAATTCTGCGAGGAGCATGGGATTGCGAGGCATCGAACCTTGGTGGGTAAGCCTCCGCAAAACGGGGTAGCCGAGAGAATCAACAGGACACTCCTGGAGAAAGCCCGCTGCATGCTCTCGAATATAGGGCTTTGGAAGAACAAATCGTTCTGGGCAGAGGTGATATCTACTGCCTGCTACCTGCTGAACAGATCACCTCATGCCTCTATCGAATACCAGATTCCAGAGGAAGTATGGACAGGTAATCCAGTTAATTATTCTAATTTGAGAATTTTTGGATGTCCTGTATATGTCCATGTGAATGATGGGAAGCTGTCTCCCAGGGCTGTTAAATGTATGTTTCTAGGTAACGGGTCTGAGTCTAAGGGATATAGAATGTGGTGTCCTGATTTGATGAAAGTTATTCAGTCTAGAGATGTAACCTTTAATGAAACTGCTATGTTATCTGGAATGGAATCTACCGGTACTTCTGATGATGCAGGAAATCAGGAGAAGGATGCAGGAAGAATAGTGTTCGAGGTGGAGCAGGCTCAAGGTGGAGCTGCTAGAACCTGCAATCAGGAGCAAACTACTAATGCTCCTGAACCAACTCAGGTTAATGAGCCTGAGATTGAGACTAATGTTCCTCAGGGGGAGGAACAACCACGCATTGCTAGAGATCGTCCCAGGAGGGAGATCAGGAGACCAGCGCGATATACTGAAGAAGATGATGCTATGATTGCTTATGCGCTGAGTGTTGCAGAGGAGACTCCTGAAGGTGCTGAACCTTCTACCTATCAGGAGGCCATCTCTTGTCCGAATGCCTCAAATTGGATAGGAGCTATGCAAGAGGAGATGGAGAGTCTGCAGAAAAATCATACATGGGAGCTATGTGAGTTTCCTAAAGGGCGACGAGCTCTTACTGCGAAGTGGGTGTACAAGAGAAAGGAAGGTATCCCTGGTGTAGAAAGTGCAAGGTGGAAGGCCAGATTAGTGGTAAGTGGGTTGCAACCAGAAAGAAGGAATCGACTACAACGAAGTATTCTCGCCAGTCGTGAGGCATACGTCGATCCGCACCTTGCTTGCCTTTGTTGCTCTATTTGATTTGGAGTTGGAGCAACCTGATGTCAAGACAGCTTTCCTCCATGGCGAGTTGGAGGAGGAAATATATATGAGGCAGCCAGAGGGTTTCATCATTCCTGGTAAACAAGAACAGGTATGCAGATTAAGGAAGTCCTTGTATGGACTTAAACAGGCACCCAGGCAGTGGTACAAAAGGTTTGATACCTTTATGGTAGGGCAAGGGTACACAAGAAGTCACTATGATAATTGTGTACTACTGCAATTTGAAGAAAGGTTTTTCATTTATTTATTATTGTATGTGGATGACATGTTGATTGCCTCCAGGGACATGTCACTAATAAAGAAGCTGAAATCTCAACTCAACCAGGAGTTTGAGATGAAAGACCTCGGAGCGGCAAAGAAGATTTTGGGTATGGAGATCCAAAGGGATAGAAAGGCAGGGAAGTTGTTCCTGTCTCAGGAGAAATATCTGGAGAAGGTGTTGGACAGATTTAACATGAGAAACTGTAAAGCAGTTTCAACTCCTTTAGCTGCACACTTCAAGTTGTCTGGTGAGAACTGTCCTAAATCTGATTTGGAGGTAAGGAGGATGTCTAATATTCCCTATGCTAGTGCAGTTGGTAGTTTGATGTATGCTATGGTGTGTACTAGACCTGACCTATCCCACGCAGTTAGTGTGGTGAGTAGATATATGCAGAATCTAGGGAAGGAGCATTGGGAAGGAGTGAAGTGGATCCTTCGCTATGTGAAGGGTACTTTGGAGAAGGGCATCCTGTATGATAGAGGTAGTGCTGCAACGTCTGATGTTGCAGGTTATGTTGATGCTGTTTTTGGTGGAGATCTGGATAGGAGACGCTCAATTTCAGGGTATGTGTTCATCATGTGTGGAGGAGCAATATCTTGGAAAGCTTCACTTCAATCTATAGCAGCCCTGTCTACTACAGAGGCTGAATATATTGCTGCAACAGAAGGAGTGAAGGAGGCCATCTGGTTGAGGGGATTGGTCATGGAGCTTGGAGTACCACAGGGTGAGACTGTGGTTTATTCAGACAGTCGAAGTGCTACACATCTGACAAAGAATGACACTTATCATTCGAAGACCAAGCATATAAGCGTCAGGTATCACTTCATAAGATATACAGTTGTTGCGGGAGAGATCGTGGTGAAGAAGGTTCATACTTCTGATAATCCGGCAGAATGTTAACCAAGCCTCTATCTATAGCTAAGTTCGAACATTGTTTGGACTTAGTTGGTGTTCTAAGCATGTGAGAGCCTTGCGGGCCCACGCCCTGCGAAGGGGCGTGTTGATGGCGACAGTCAAGATGTTTATCTGGACCGATGATTCGTTGATTTTAGTCCAAGGTGGAGTTTGTTAGGAAAGTGTCCTAAAATCACCAAATCTCTTGATCTCACAATTATTTGTTTCCTAATTGTATTAGGATATTATTTAGGTTTTCTTATTGTGTTGGGTTTCCTAATTGTATTAGATTCTAAATCTATTTGGAGTGGGAGTCAAGTTAGGTTATAGGGAGTTCTCCCTATAAATAGGGTGCATGTTTCTCCACCAAAAACACATCGGTAAACACAGAGAGAGAGAGAAAATATTGAGAGAGAAAGGGGTCTCACCAATATTTTTCCCCAATGTATCCTGAGAGATTGTGAGTTGAGTGTTGAGAGATTGTTATTGTAATCTCCTTTGTGGATCGTATCACACCCTGTGATAGTGATCAAGTTGTACTCCTCCTTTCTCATAGTGGATTATTTTCTGGCTGTCGCCGTCCGTGGTTTTTTCTCCGAGTTCTTCGGTTTCCCACGTAATTCTGGTGTTTGATTTTATCGCTTATTTTTTCGTTCCTAAATTTTGTCGTAATATCCATCATCTCGTTTTCGATTTTATTATTCGCTTCCGCTGTTACTTTACTACTCACTTTTCTCTAACAGTGATTCAAATGAAAACTTAGTTGTTGTCTCTAAAAAAAGTGAAAGTTTAATTTAGTCTAATCATATCATAACAAGAAAAATCAAAGCTATAATGTCACAAAAACTAAATTAAGCTAAAGAAAGTTAATTAACCAATAATGCCTCCAGTACTCGATGTGGAGATGAGTCAGCATCACATTTGAGCCACATAATTATTTATTAATTTTGCTTAATATTAACATGGCAGCGGCATTAGCAATTGATCTACAGTTCTATAACCACGAGTTCATAAAGAAGAGAGAAATAATGTGTATTTTTTGATATTATTATTGATTGATTAGTTGAGCTAACCATGCCATTTTAAATTAAATCAGCTGTTAATTTATGTACTAGTGCAAGTTTTTTTTGTTATAAAAATCAACGACTGAAATCCAATCCAAAAACTGAGGGAAATTACACACAAAATATATGGTACTAAGATACTTGTATATTTCATTGATTCCCTGCAAATGGATAAGCATGCACATCTACATATATTATTAACTTCGTTTACATACATACATACATATATATATATATGGGGGTTGATTACATTAGCATGGAACTTTAGTGAGCATACATACATACATATATATGTATATATATATATATATATATATATATATATATATATATATATATATATATATATATATATATATATATATATATATAGGAGTTAATTACATTAGCATGGAACTTTAGTGAGCATATAAGTGTGGACGAACATCAAGTATTGGTTTTTAGGAGATCAAGTGTTGTTTTAGGATGCATCAAGTTTGCATGGTGAATATGAAGGGGATATCAATTCACCATGCAAACTTGATATCTCTTATAATTAAAACAATTCTTGATATCTTCTTCAAAAAACTTGATATCTATCCATACTTGATTACATGCTCACCAAAATCTTCAAACCCCCCCCCTCCCCCTCTTTTATATATATATATATATATATATATATATATATATATATATATATATATATATATATATATATATATAGAAACAGATAATATGAACATGACATTTTGATGGACATTAAATATTGTAGAGATGGACATAAGTTTGCATGGATAGTTGATGTCTACCTAATGTTCACTCGGTAAATTTGATATCCATCTCTGTAATACTTGCCCATGTTTATTGTGGTAGCTAAGGGACCACTAACCCATGTTTATTGTGGACAATTTGGTACTTACCCATTTTCCATAAACCTATAAAATTTAATGATGGTTACTCGTGAAATAGGGACCTGATGAACGAGTTAAATTTACCCGAACTAAAAACTATCCGCATAATTAAATAGCACTATTTTTCAAGGTATTTTTTTGGATATCAAGGTATAGGCAGTGAGAGAATGTGAGTATAAGTAATTTTTATTGATTGATAAAGTAAAAAGTTAACATAATTATTACAAAAATAATTAAATTAGGTATTGCCATATTGGGAAATGAAAAGTGACAATTATTTTGAAACAAAAAAGTTAGTTTAAGTGTCAATTAATATAGAACGGAGCGAGTAAAGTAAAGAATTTGTTCTTTTGACGTATTAAAAAAAGAAAATATTATAATTTATTGAAATTTATTTAAACTCATCTATACTCATTCAAACTATTTTTATTTGTGTTCCTGACATAGAAAAGAAAATCATAAAACTAGAACAAAGAAAAAAAATGGATTATTGGATGATAATACACTGAACTTTAGGGGTATTGGACAATAATGCACTGAACTTTTTTCTTGGACTCTAATGCACTGAACTTTTTTCTTGGACTCTAATACATTGAACTTTGAGTGTATTGAACAATAGCACACTCAGACCTATTCAACGGGTAGTTGACGCGGTGGATGTCCTACTTTGAGGTGTCGTTTTTCTATTTTTTCAGAAAAAACTTTTGTCTTGTAAGAAAGTACACATAACCAGCTGAATAATTCAAGAAAAAGTTTAGTGCATTATTATCTAATACCCCTAAAATTTAGTGTATTATTATCCAATAATTCAAAAAAAAACTCAATCTTATTTGTGAAAATAATATGGCAAAAGCATGTTATTATGTCACTGATGGACTTTGCGGACAATTGAAATGGCCCAAGTAAGGGTAGCCAAACTTGGGCTCATGGGTTGAAATTGAATGTTGGGCCTATACTTGAGAATTCCCAAACTTCACGAAAGTAGAAAGTTGAAATTACCATCACGTCCTTGAGCTTACTTACATAACTTGCTTCTTGTAGTCGCCTTTTGAAGGATGTCCACCCGAGAAGGACAACCAAAAGGTAAAAATATATATATTTGATGTCTTATATTTAACTATTCATTTATTATTAGAGACGTAATTGTCAATTTGATTATCAAACCAACACCATAAATTCTATATTACGTGAAAATTATGAAGTTGATGAACAACACTTGTTATAAACGGACCAATACTTATCCTGACCTACATAATTTGCTAGTGATTATTTTAAATTGTAACCTAATAAACTACCCGATTAACCTTCCTAAAAGTCATCTAGTTATCCTATTAGTTTTAGGATCAGAAAACACCTATTAGATAGCCTAAACCTTACATCATGTGCAACCCCAATTTAAGCAATCATTGTCTATATTTTAAACATAGTTTTCAATCAATCACATTGAAGTATAGACTTCAATGTCATCAACTTTGGAAGTATCTAATTGTCCCATGCCAGAGTAATTCACAACGTTATATTATAAAGAAGTATTTTAGGACCTTAATAATATTTACTTTGGAGGTATTGGATACTAATAATACAAATTATTTTCTCGGACGTCAACCTATTTTCCCCACTTACACCACCAAATTGTTATGGTTTTAATTCATCGAAACGATGACGTAGCACCATAATGTGTAACGTGGAAGGCATATTAGTGTCCACGTCGACATTTTTTACACAAGTTTCACATTCCACGTCACACATTATAGAGTCACATCATCTTTTTATGAGTCAAAATTATACCAAATCAGTGATATACTGTTGGTAGAAAATAGGTCAATAATTGATACCGTCAATTATTAAGAAAATAATCTATGTTATTAGTGTCCAATACCCCAAATTTGATATTATTATTGTATAAAAATCCTATAATAAGTAAGACTTGTTGATAATATTAACAATTCCAAACTGAGGCAATCTATTCCACATGATGAGATACTCCTATGATCTCTCGTGAAACCATCAAATTTCAACCAATACTATTGGATTATTCATTCATCATCGAAAAAAAATAAAATAAAATAACTTAAATATCTTTTTGTAATTGAAAAAAGTCGACGGATTTAGTAAGATCAAAGCAACCACTCTACATGGTGGTTTAATTAGGACTTTTTTCAATTCTATATAAAGAATTTGATCATTTAAATTATTACTTTATTAGTAGTGGCATTATATTAATGAAACAGAAGTATTGCAAATTAAATTTAAAGAATATACATACATAATAGGATTTTTAGATTCTGAAATTCCTGACTTTGGGAATTTCACATTTGATTCTTAAGTGCCCGCTTTTTGGCTTGGTATTTGCTAGTATTTCAACACTTTATTATTATAGGTAATAGTCCAACCCATCGGGCCCCTATCTCAAGGGTATAACCAAACAGGCCTTTGTAAGGGACCTAGATGAATGGATCCTACTCCAACCCACAACACTCTCCGAAATGGTAAGAGAGATGTCGTCCCTAAGATTTGAACCCTGGACACTCAACACCAAGTTAACATCAATTAAACTAGTGTTTTTTTTTGTGATTTGACAGTTGGTTTTTTTTTGTTTAGCACCCTAAAAAATTTATATCACAAAAAAAAAACTTTGAGTTTAATTGATGTTAACTTCATGTTGGACTATTGACAAATACCATCCCATAAAAGTCGGGTTGCTACAACTCAAATATCAAATTTAGGATCTTGTGATTGACAGCCTCCAAAACATGGGATTTTAAAACCTAGCAGTCTCATACAATAAGAAGCCAAACTTTATTATATCACAAGTTCACAACCATAAGTATTATGATAATATTGAGTATTGCTTGAACAAGAGAGTTCATAGATATAAGTACATAGTATCTTTTAATAATAATGATAATGATAGTAATAACAAAAACAACATTAATAATAACAAACTCAACATAATTCCCCTAATATAGATTGTCTTCTCTCATTTAGTGAAGTGTGTAAATATTTGTCAATCACCTATTATCTGAATAGCAAGAGTTCCACCTCCTATCTTTGTCGTCTAGGGTTCAGAGTCTAGATGGATCGTTTACTTTTATAACAAAAAAATGAAGTGCATAAATAACTTAGTAAATAAATATAGAAATAAGGAATACCACTCAACTTCTACACAAATCAAGTTAGTTTTGCCACACAACTAAATTATATTTATGCCACACAACTCTTAATTTTTGTCAGTTTTGCCACTAAACTTTTAAATTTGTCAAATATACCACTCAACTTCTAAAATTTGTTATATATGCCACTTAACTTCTAAAATTTGTCAAAAATGTCACATGAAGTAGCAAGTCAATATTAAGTTTGGTGGCATTTTTGACAAATTTTAGAAGTTAAGTGGCATATATGACAAATTTTAGAAGTTGAGTGGTATATTTAACAAATTTAAAAGTTTAGTGGCAAAATTGACAAAAACTAAGAGTTATATGGCACAAACATCATTTAACTCTACAAATATCCAAAGTTTATGGGACCCATGGAAGTGGTAAACTACGACAACTCAGAAGTAACTACAAGTAATCTCCAAAACTTTGAAGCATGTTGCTTTTGTATGTTGTTCATAAATTACAAGATTCATAACCATGCCCCTAAGAAAAGTATTTTCCCTCTGCTCTTACTCTTGTTGGAAAGATTCGTAAAGATATGAAGAAAAAGGAGCTAACAATTTGGTATATTAACCAAAAAAAAAAAAATGAAGTATTTAAGTTTTGAACTAACACCTTTGTCAACATTATTTGTACAATTCTACACAAATCAAGTTAAATAGTACTCTTATTTTATTTTTTATGCATAGGTTTTCAAATGAAAATGACCATCTTTTTAATTTATTTATGAGAAAGATTTTACACCATATAAATTTATCTTATCATACTATTTTGATCTAAACCTATAGGTACAAGTGGCAATATGTTTTAGTTGTGTCCTGATAAGTCACTAGTAGTGATCATGACTTTGTGGAGATTGAAAAATAAAGGAGGTAAATTTATAAAATTATACACTAACAAGTGTTAGGAAAAATGTATCCTATTAAATATTTGAATTTGTCCGACTTGAATTAAATCGGGTTTGGACATAATTTTTAACCTCATTTTAAATTCGGACAATTCGGTCATGTTCGAATTTTAAATCATGTCAAGTTGAGGTTTGGAGTCAGAAACTTGGTTGTCCGAATTTTGTTTCAAATTTAAGTTTGGACATATTCAGACAATGTCTGAATTCTAACCGACATTAAAATTTCGACAAAATATTAAAATTGTGTGTAAATTTAATATAAATTTGGGTTTGACGTATTCAGACAAATTCGAGTCGGACAAATTCGGACAATTCGAAGCCGGGTTCAGACATTACAAATTATCAGAAGTTGAAATTCAGGCAGGGTTCGGGTTTGAGAATTTTGTCAAAATATCTTAATTATCCGAGCCCAAAATGATCTGAACGGCTGAACCCAAATAAAATCATACTTTTATGTAAATATAAATTAACAATTAAAAATATGGTGAAGTTTTTTTTTAGCAATAACTAATACAGTACTCCCTAAGAATAAAGATGGAAGGGAGAAGAAAAAGAGAGCAACCTATCCAATAAGATCCAAGACAAAGTTCTAACTTTAATTGTTTGATGACTGATGAGTACTAGTGTACTACCTTCTTCATTTCTTTTTATTTGTTTTTGAAGGGGATGGTCAATGGTGGAAAACTAGAAATCAATGGTCAAAATTTTTTTGTAGTATTTAGGGTGAAAATTAATTAAATATTCTTAAGTGGAGTATTAACTTTTAGAGTTTATTTAATAATATTAAAAATATTCAATAAAAAAATGAATATTGAGAATAAAATAAACATAAAAATAAAATATATTATTGAAACTATAAATTATTACTTTCATCCCAAAATATTTGTTCATTTGACTAAGATTTAATTGTTAATTATTCATAAATTACAATGACTTGCAATATAAAGTTAACGTAATTTTAGTAACTATATTACCAATGACAGTAATTTCATATTGTAACTCTTCGTAACTTGTAATTAATCAACGATTAAATCTTAGTTAAATGGATAAATATTTTAGAATTGAAATAGTAATATATACGGAATAAAATAAAAAGTTAAGAAGTCGAATAAAGATCAAAACAATGTAGAGTAACACAAAAGTGACGGTGTTAATCCCAATCAAGAATGAAATTTTAATTTGTCAACGCAAGTAAGGTATTGAGTTCCAACTTTTCAGATTTTTCATTATTTATTTTTAGTTTTATTCTATTTATAAAGGATATCCTTAGGCCATGTTCTTTGGATCGGATAAAATGAGGTTTGGTTAGATTGGCGTACGTTTTTTCGAGGTTGTGAATCATGATCACAAGATACCGCAGTTTGCCACAACTCACCACACTTTACCACAAATCATTATTTTTCGCTCTCTTCACTTTTCTCTCTCCTTAGTTTTCTCATCTACTTTTTAATTTTTTCTCCTCATCTACCCCACATACCAATAACCTACCACAATTCCACCACACCCACTGCAATTCCACCACACTACACCGCACCATATCGCAAAATACCGCAGAAAAGAACAGGGCCTGACCTGGATTGGATTAGATTGGATAAGTTATGATGTTTTTTGGGGAATTGTGTTTTAAAGATAATTTTTTTCTGAGAATTGTATAAGGTTTGAATTGGATTTGATTGAATTGGAAAGAGTTACAAATCCAAATAACAGAGCCTTGATTAAAATAGATGGTAATTAAGTCATAACTATCTTATATTTCATTTTTTTCTGCCAAGATTCAATTTTTAATGGAAGTAAATTATTTTTCATATGTGAAAATTAAAGGGCTAATGCATGAGTTATACGCTATTCTTATCATTAATAGTTTGGTACTAACTCCTTTTAGTCCGTTTCCATTATCCAACAGCTATACCTATTAATTTCGCTGATCGTTATCCCAAAGATAAAGATCTAGCTAGTTGGTAAGTTAACTTTACTTTGTCTAAAAAAAACATAGAATATCTAATAAGTACATATTCATTCATAAATGACTTTCCTCCTAGACTCCAGGATTATGTACATGAGGGTGCTAAATCTCACGCCATGTTAAAAAAAAAAAAAAAAAGAAAGAAGAAAGTAATGATGAAAACTAAATGTTCTTTGGTTAGTAAGGCAACACATATGGATAGCATTTGCGGAACACGAAATATAAAGAAGGTAAGAAAAAGAGAGGGCGAGCATCACAAGTCCATTCATGATGATGTCGGGTTGACTTCTAGCGATGGTCTACCAGGAACTGACATGAGCCCTCATGATAAACCGTAGCGAAAAGGTCGATGAATCATAAATATTAAAAATGATATAATCGTGAAGATCATCAGTGATCATGAGACATTAGTTGAGCATTTTTTAAAAAAATGACAGAATTGGAGGACATCAAGGTAGGAGCATAATTTAGATTGCAACATCCCCCACCCCCCTAATTGAACGAGTAGCTAATCTTTCAAAAGGCCTTTTTTAGGGCATTATATAGATGTACTTTAAGTTATTGCTACCACGAGCTGATAAATGTTGTTTATTTTAAAATCTCCATTCCCTTCATCAAAAGAAGAAAAAAAAAAAATCTCCAACCCCAACTTAGAACAACAATTTATTTTTTTTGAGCAGAAAAGTTATATTAGATAATCTGTTCCCAACTTAGAACAACAATTAATGCTTTATTTAGAGAGTAAAACTTCTGTCATCATACTCCAATCTTCGATACCTAATTATAATTCTATAATGCTTATTTTACTATAGTATTTACATTTGTATAAAAATTTACATCCTTCTTACATTACTACTATATCTCGTGTTTAAAAATTTATTGTCATCAATTTTATTTGTAACAAGACTTTTTTATATTTCTCATGTATATGTATCTATATATTGATTAAATATAATATAAGCAGTCCCTTGCTTTTTTTATTGAAAATAAAATAAAATAAAATATTCAAAATTTTCTTTGCCATTTAAAAATTTTAAAATTGAAGCGATAGTGTTTTCAAGAATTTATTTTATTCATCAGAAAGACAAAGAATTTGCTATTTTTTATTTGATTTATTTAATATTTATTGGTAACACCAACGCGCGCTACTATAAATACAAACGAAAATCTTGCACCCCAAAAATTCTCCACCAATTACCAAACACGACCTAACAATAATTACCGTCACGAGAGAAACACCATCGAAATACAGTTCACGTACACCCACGTATTAACTGGACGAGATGTGAAAATTTGGAAGGGTTAAATATTTTTGATTGCTTTTTGTTTTTTAGGAAATAAATCTCAGATATTTTACCATTATCCTTTTCCTACTATGCAATAATGTTATACAGTATCAGTATATGATTAGCTGGCACTCTAAAATTAATTTTATTAACAATTTAACATAATGTGTTGTTTTCCTGGTTCATGTCATCAAGATTATAAAAAAAAAGAAGATTATCCAATTGAAATTCTAAATATTGAAAATTATTTATTATTGATCAATCATGTATCTATATTTTGGAATTTTCTTGTATAGAAAGCATACGTAACAAACAATAATTTCTTTTTCCAATTAATTTCTTTTATTCAAATTAGTCTATCATCGTTTAAATTTTATGCAAAATACTTCGTATATAATTAGCTCGTCACATTCTTATACAAATTGTCTGATTGCTCTTCTATCGTTATAACTAAAGCCTAGAAAGCAACAGGCAAAATGAATAAATGATGCAAGTATGCATCTCATAACAAACAATTGACTATTCATGAATACAATTCGTCATAATAGTATTTCAATTTTCTCTTTTGTCAAGGTAGCACCATTCAAGTCGGAATATCGATATGTACATTGCTAAATGCAATATCCATTTATTCATGATCATAAACTCAAACACTATTTCATAAAAAAAAAAGAAAAAACCTCAAACACCAGATATTTTATTAAAATGGGCATCACGAATAATAAATCCATGGTTAAAATCTCCTCAAATAAAATATCGATCACCCTTTTATTAATGAAATAATCGATCGATGGTCATAATCTCACATAAAATTTATTGCCGTACTTGATTATAAATGACCTGTTTTTTCTTGTATGATAACACGATCTCACGTAAAATTTACCGTCGTACTTGATTATAAATATCCTATTTTTTTATGTCAAACAAAATTCTCAAAATATATCAATATAAACCATTTCCTTGCATAGAATCCAAAAAACAAAAAAAAAAAAATCCACGACACATGCACATTTATAATACAAAAAAATAAAATAAAAATACGCATGAGTCAGTGAGTCTAATTAAGACCGAGAGACGAAGACAAACATACTCTTATATTACACCCTTCCAAAATCCAAGCTCATTCATTCCTTCATTCATTCATCCATTCAATTCTCCCTCTGTTTCTTCTTCTCCTCCGCCACCACCACCACCACCATCGCCGCCGTCGCCGCCGCCCCTTCCTCCCTCCTCCGCCGTCGTCTCCGATGGCGACATGGGGAGCCACCCACCGCAACCACTTCACCCAACGACTCCTCAACCAAAAAATAAACCTCTACTACCTCCTAACCTTAGTCTCCCTCTCCTCCCTCTCCTACCTCCTCGGCTCCTACCGCCACAGCTCCGCCGTCTCCTCCGCCGCGGCCTTCCCCAAACTCTCCATCTCCTGCTCCACCACCCCGCCCTCCCTCGACTTCCGCCCCCACCACCGCCTCTCCACGGCGGCGGCGCGTGCAACCCACTTCCCTCCCTGCGCCGCTGATTTGTCCGAATACACCCCCTGCCACGACGTCAACCGCTCCCTCCAGTTCCCCCGCGACCGGTTAATCTACCGGGAACGCCACTGTCCGGCGGAGAGGGAGGCGCTCAAGTGCAGGATTCCGGCGCCGGCGGGGTATACGACGCCGTTTAAGTGGCCAGAAAGTAGAGACATGGTGTGGTATGCGAATGTTCCGCATAAGTGGCTGACGGTGGAGAAAGCCGGACAGAATTGGGTCCGGTTCGAGGGGGACCGGTTCACGTTCCCCGGCGGCGGAACCATGTTTCCCGGCGGAGCTGATGCTTATATTGATATGATCGGCAAAATTATTAATCTCAGAGATGGGTCGATTCGGACCGCCATTGATACCGGTTGTGGGGTACGTACGTCCGTTTTTTTTGAAAAATTTTAATTAATTGTTCAGTTGTGGTTTATTGGTTGATTAGTGTTAATGTGGATTAATTCGGACATCTAATGAATTCATGAAGGTAGGTTGACGTTGCTAATGGAACAGTAATCGGACGTTATTATCTTTAATTATTTTTGTTTCTATGTTGGAGGAGTTTAGAGTGTTTTCTTTGGACTTTGTAATAAAGAATGGTCAAGGAAATAATTAAGATTAGAGTACGACTAATTTACTGAGTGATTGAGTGATATTAGCTTTGTGGTGGTATCATATGCTTCTTCTTCTACTAATGGGACGGGAACAATTTTTTTTTTTTTATCATACTTCAACAATTATTTTTTATGAATATATTTTAAAAATGGGTTTTAAATTTTATATACCTTTATAAACTAAAGTATCTATAAATGTTAACAAATTAAAAGTTAAAATTTTGAAAATTTATTGTTGAAAAAAAGAAGAAACTTGTTAGTTTATATTTTTTTTAATTTTTTTTTGTGATTATTGTGTAGTATTTGTGTTATGAAGTTGTACTTTTATTTACTGTTCTGTTTGACTTTATTGTGATTTGTGATATTTTGTGACATAATTTCGACATTTAACCATCGAAAAAAGTTAACGACAAATAGGGTTGAAATGTCCAATAAAATTCTATCAATTACCTAGGTAAATAAATGATTTTGATTTTTTACAAAATAATTTTATTTATTTATTCTTGTCTCAAAAAAAGAAAGAAAAGAAAAGATATTTATTATTACAATTATTATTATGGTGGCTTGGCTAAGGGAACACGAGGAGTTAGCACTTAGCACTTGATATGGTTGGTTCAAGTTTGGTTGACTTTAAGAGGAGGCAAGGCACGGGGACTGTAGGAGATTGCGTGCGGGTTTAAAAATCTGCACGGTTCAGTTAGACCGGGTTAATTGTATTTTTTCCCTCAAATATATTCTCCATGCCAATTTTTTTTTTTTTTGTTGGTAGTTTTTTTATTTTTTATTTTTTTTAGGTATGTCATGTATTACGTTACTTCTTCATAATACATGAGAGGGGTAGATTTTTGGTAGGTTAAGATTGGGTGTAATCGCTTTGATTTTATACCTAAAAATGATATCACTGAAATTAATAATTGAGGATTCATATAGTGTTGTTTCTGTTTAAGTACAAAATATGAATTATTATGTTTACTTAATCTAAGAACTTTAATTTAAGGTAGTGTTTGGTAGAGAAATTTTCTCAGAAAAATTAGTAAACTTTCTTAAGGCCTGTTCTTTTATGCGGTATTTTGCGGAATGGTGTGGTGAAGTGTGGTGGAATTGTGGAGGGGTGTGGTGGAATTGTGGTAGGTTATTGGTATGTGGGGTAGATGAGAAGAGAGAATGTAAAAAGTAGAGTAGAAAAGTGAGAAGAGAGAAAAATAATGATTTGTGGTAAAATGTGTTGGGTTGTGGCAAATTGCGGTAGGTTGTGGCACCGCAGTTTGCCAATTGCAGAAAAGAATAGGGCCTAAGTTGAAGAATTTTTCTATGTTTGGTTCTCCCTCCTCCCTAATCAATGTGAAGATTTTAATAACATATTATTTTTCTCACAAGCTCAGTAAACTGTTTTTCAAAGGGGTTAGAGAAAGTCTTTCCCAAAAAAACTACCAAACACACCATAAAATCTAAGCAATAATTAATCCAATTTGGGAGTGCGAATTACTGTCATGACTCATTGAAAATATTTCATAATGGTGGGGAGAAATATTAGTGAATGACGAACTAATTAATTAGGGAATTTTACTACTTGATTAGGCTATCCTTTGAGTTGATACATAATCTAGGAGAAGATATCACATATTCAATTCTATAAAAAAGAAAAGAAAAGAGAAGATATCACAATATTCTTTTGGTTTTGATTTTTCTTTAGGGAAACATGAGCTTTATTGATCTTCCAAAGCACATGGGTTATGAGCACTAGGTAAAACTTGAATTGTAATTTTCCTAAAATTATCCATTGGCTTAGAAAAACATGAAAAGATTCGTAGGCAATTTCCTTGGAAATATTTAGAGAATAAGATTGAAAAATTGAGTCCTTTTTGCTTTGCATTGAATGTGCTCGGTTCAATAATAAATTTTGATGGTCAAAATATATAATTAAAATATTAAGAAGTAGCGATAATGGTTTTTGATAATGGATTAAAAACATGTTACATTTTTTGGTAGGTTTTTTGAAATTAATCTCTCCATGGGCAAAAATATACTGCTAGAATAAGATTTTCCTTTTTGAATATTATAATATTGTCAGTTTATATATTAGGTTTTTTGAAATTAATCTTTCAATTGAGAAAATAATGGTTGTGTTTAAGTTTTATTGGTTACTAAGGCATCGTTCTTTTGTGCGTTGCGTTTACGTTGTGTTACGTTTAGTTGCGTTGGAAATGGTTAAAAAATTATGATAATTTGCGTTATGTTGCGTTGCGTTTGGTTGCGTTAACGCATAAAAGAACGATACCTAGAATTTTTTGTGGAAGATTTTTTAAGGTTTTGTCATTGTGTTCAACTTCAAGGCGTTATAAACGGAGATGATGGAGGTGGACCATGCTAACATAGAACTCCTTTCATAAAGCAAGGCTTCTTAATTAGTTCACATTTCATATATGACTTTTATAAAGCAAGGCGTTATAAATAAATAGCACTTTATATGTGTCTTTCACAATTTAAATTTAGATCCTTATAATGATACCTAAAATTATCTGTGGGATATATGACTTTTATATTCTATTTAAGAGTAATATATATATATTGATGATGATGATAATATGAATCAATATAACTGCATTGAACCATGCAAAATTCAAAGTGAGAGGAAGTATGCATGATCGTCTTCATTTACCACAATTAGTCAATAGGACAACTTATCTAAAATTGTATAAAGTTCGTTATATGTCACTATCATTTAGGCCATGTTGGTAAAGCTGCGGTCTTATGCAGTCATGCACTACAATTGCCACCACATTTTACCGCAAATCATTACTTTTCTCTCTCCTCACTTTTCTTTTCTACTTTTTACATTATCTCTCCTCACCTACCCCACATACTAGTAACCTACCACAATTCCACCACACCCTACCACAATTCCACCACACCTCACCACACCATTTCGCAAAATACCGCATAAAAGAATAGGGCCTTCATTTCTAATACTATATCAAATCAATGTGAACACAGAAAATCTTCATAGACTATTGATTTTGAGTTTTGACCACATACTTCTTTTTCTTTCTTAGGAATTGGACCCTATAGTTATTGCAATTCATTCATTCATTCATCTATATATCTTCACCTTGTATAGAGACAGAGTCATTTGATTCGAGTTTGGTGCGAAAATCATTAGCGTAAAGAGTTAATATGGAATTAAATAATTTGATGAGTAATGCATATATCATAATATGAATATCTAACAAAATTTTGTTTGTAGGTTGCAAGTTGGGGGGCTTACCTTTTGTCACGCAACATATTAACGATGTCATTTGCACCAAAAGACACCCATGAAGCACAAGTACAATTTGCATTGGAGAGGGGTGTCCCAGCATTGATAGACATCATGGCTTCCAATCGTCTCCCTTACCCTTCTAGGTCATTTGACATGGCCCATTGCTCTCGTTGCCTCATTCCTTGGGGTCAATACGGTAATCTCTCATCACTCTTGGTTATCCTCATTTTATTGTACGTATAAAATTTTGGGGTAAAACTGCTACATTTGACGACTTCATCATGCCGTATGACCCGATTTCAGAGTTATGGTGTGGTCTTTATCATACACTATTTTAGTCTAGTATTTGTCCTTTTTTTGTAAAGGAAGATGAAAAATCACATATCACATATATGTTTAAATGTGCAGATGGGTTATACTTGATCGAGGTGGATCGGATCCTCCGCCCTGGAGGCTATTGGGTCCTTTCCGGGCCGCCCATCAACTGGGAGGCTCACTGGAAAGGGTGGAATCGAACCAGGGAAGACTTGAACTCGGAGCAAACCACCATTGAAGGGGTTGCTAAAAGCCTTTGTTGGAAGAAACTTAAGCAAAGTGGAGACATTGCTGTGTGGCAGAAACCTACTAATCATGTTCATTGCAAAATGAACCGTAAGGTCTTCAAGAAACCGCAGTTTTGTGGTGTTCAAAACCCCGATCAAGCATGGTATAGTTATCCTAAGCTATAACCTCCTTTCTATATGTACAATTCATTTGTAATTTCGGGTTTTGTTTAGATTGTATTTGTTTATGTTTATTAATTGATCAAGTTATTGAGTATAATTTAGCTTTGTCATGAGTTTTTTTTATTTTATTTTTTTAACTAGGGTAAATGCATGTGACACGATAAACTTGTTGTAGATATATATTCACGACATTGTGGCTCATATTGTAGGTATACCAAAATGGAAACTTGTCTAACACCACTCCTCGAGGTAACCGACATAAAAGAAGTAGCCGGAGGGAGGCTAGCCAAGTGGCCGGAGAGGCTTACCACGGTCCCTCCTCGGGTGTCTAGCAGGAGCTTGGAGGGTGTCACACCGGAAGTCTTTGAGAATGACACCGAGATTTGGAAGAAGAGGTTGTCATACTATAAGGCGGTGAACGGTGAGCTTAATGTTGCGGGAAGGTATAGGAATGTTCTTGACATGAATGCTAATTTGGGAGGTTTTGCGGCTGCTCTAGTCAATGACCCTGTTTGGGTCATGAACGTTGTCCCGGTTGAGGCCAAGGTTAACACCCTTGGAGTTATCTACGAGCGTGGGTTGATCGGCATTTATCAAAGTTGGTAAGTTAGCATCTTATGAGAAGGGTCACCTTGAATTCTGAAAAAAAGAATACGTCCAAATTTTTATTCTTTGAGCCAAAAGGAGTTGAGTTTATGTTATGTTTTAATGCTTTTATGCGTTCTTTTTAGGTGTGAAGCAATGTCTACGTATCCAAGAACATATGATTTGATTCACGCAGATTCTGTATTCAGCCTCTATAATGGCAGGTAATAGCAGGTTTCTTCATCTAATTTTTAATCGAAACTCCAAGAAGATCATGTCCTTAGACAAAGGTGAACTAACAATCATACAAACCATGTTGCAGATGCAATATGGAGGACATATTACTAGAGATGGACAGGATTTTGAGGCCAGAAGGATGTGTAATATTTAGAGATGACATTGATGTTTTGGTGAAGGTGAAGAACAACATAGATGGTATGCAATGGAAGAGCTTCATTTATGATCATGAGGAAGGACCAATGAAAAAGGAAAAAGTTATGGTTGCTGTGAAGCAATATTGGACTGTCCCTGCCCTTCCTCAGACTTCTTAGCAATGGTTTTTGGGTCAAATATGAACCATAGTTTAAGGGTTTTTTTTCTCCTTTTTTTTTTTTGTTGTGGGGAGAGGCAATTCTTTTATAAGTTGTGTTTTGGGAGAAAGGCTTTGTTGTATTACAGCTTGGATCACAAAAGTGAGTAGATTTGTTGTGTAAGTTTGGAGGACCTGATTCTTTGGTCATTTTATGTAAAACCCTTGGCTCTTTGTGACCCTAATTGATATATGGAATAGTAAATGGAAGAACTGAAGACAGTGATTTTCAAGAGACTAATATTTGATAAATCACCATATCTATCTCCCTTTTGGCTCATAACAAGGTATATAATGCATGCTTAAATTATTTGTCATTTTAGACATAACTTATAAACCAATAAAACCTTCATTATATATTTAATTTACTTCTTTGAAAATGTAAAAATGTTTTATAAAACCAATAAAACCTTCATTCTATATTAATTTACTTCTTTGATAAAAGTAATATGTTATTGAAATCGTAAAGTAACATATATTATAGGAAAAAAAAAGTTAGTTAGAGTGACAGATGATATGAAAAGTACGTAGTATTTATTTTTTTTATGCGAGAAATGATTAAGGTATTGCTAACTGCTGTGGTCATGTTATTTTTTTATTATTGAAAGTCAAAAGAGACTAAAGAGATAGCACCGACGCTACGAAAACTGTAGAGAAAAACACATCGAATAGACAACTAACAAAAAAGAAGCAACACAGCTAAATAGCAAGACAAAAACAACAGATTTAAAAGACTAAAATTAACATTTTCTTTCTATTCGTCATTTCTCCTTAAGTCACTTTCCAACAGTTCTTGGATCCCCACGAACGAAGTTATAACCACAACCAAACGTAGCCATTCCGCGCAGCAAGTCCTAACGGACTAACCTAATATTATATAATTTTTATTCTATAAAAAAATTAGTATTATCTCTCAAAACTCAAAGTATTCATATTTCATACGACCGTAACTTTTGTTGGTGGGCCGTGCCTTTGAATTTGAATAGGCTGTTTAGAAAAGGTGCTCCTAAATGAAAAAAATAAAGGGTTAATGACCTTAAAGGACGGCCCAGGAGCAAAATTGACTGTTTGGTCTCATGAGGACGCTGGAGTCCTTTTTTAGAGGAAATGGTAGGGCCCATGGGTGCATAGGTGGCATGCCATTAGTTGTTGTTTTTTTGGTTCAAATGTAAAATTTGGTTCGGTTTTTTTGTAAGATAAACATGGGTTTTGTAAAAACCAGTGCCAAAAGAAGATGAAGCAGAAGAAGAACACTGATGAAGAAGAAGAAGAAAAAGAAGAACAACGATCGAATGCAAGTGACCATCAGATCACTACAAGCTTAAAACCAAACTCACCACGAAATTCAACAACGAAAAAAACGATCGAATGTCACCATTACATCAAAACAAGCTTAAAATTCACAATCAGATCGAAACAAGCTCAGAATCGAACTGACCACCAAATTCAACAAATCAAAAAAATGATGAAATGTCACCATCAGATCTAAACAAGCTTAAAATTCACCATTAGGGCGCCGAGATAACCTAGGGTTGTTTTGTTGTCGTCGTTGAGTGAGAGGGAGTAAATCAAGCCGGCGGCGTGCTCCTGATACTCCGACGACCGGCATTTCAAGAGATCGATCACCGTCGGAACAATCCCTGACCGTACGATCTTGACTTTGTTTTCGTTCTCCAGGGAGAGATTCACCAAAGCAGCGATGGCGTTCATCTAGACCTTCTCGAGCTCGAACTCAGCAGCGATCGAAGAGCGACAAGCAATCTGGGAGTACAGAGTGAAATCCGAGCATTTTCGTCCGTTTTGGTGAAATTCCGAAGCGAAATCGCAACTTTCTCTTGCTCGAACGGGTCGGAGCTTTCGAATTTGGCGATGAGTTTTTCTTCCTCCGTGCTAGGGTTAGGGTTAGGGTTAGGGTTAGGGTTAGGGCTTAGCGTTTCCGAAGTGAAAACAGAAGAAAACTCCGACCAGCACTCCGACTTCGTCTTGAACGGCAACGGAATCATCGAAATATCGCCGAAGTCCGTCGACGAGGAGTTCATCTCCGACAGGCTAGCTCGGCGAGTCAACTCGGTGACAAGGTGAGTCACATCCAAATTAATCCCATAAGGAACCCTATCAATCAGCTCCTTCTCCCTCTCCTTCTCAATCAACCCCTTCACAATCACCTCCACCTCGTCGTAATTGCTTGGGCAATCCGACGCCGTTTTGGGAGCACCAATTGGGGATCGCCTTTTGGAGCGACAAATTGGTGAGTCGCAGATACATGCCCTTGTGTTCTGAACATCTGATTCTGGTTACTGAAGAAGATGAAGGCGAAGGAGAAGGATGAGGACGAGGAGAGATCGAAACAAGGGCATGTATCTGCGTGAATTTGGAAGCCATACCCGGGTGTGGAACAAGAACAACCATAGCCATACATAATTAGTTTCCCCGTTTTTTCTTAAAAAAAACCGAACCAAATTTTACATTTGAACAAAAAAAACCAATTAATGGCATGCCACCTGTGCACCCATGGGTCCTACCATTTCCTCTAAAAAAGGACTCCAGCGTCCTCATGAGACCAAACAGTCAATTTTGCTCCTGCGCCGTCCTTTAAGGTCATTAACCCAAAAATAAAAGGCCCAGCCCATCATCAAAGCGACGTCGTATGACTACTTGCGTTCTTAGAACACTCCTCTGAATGCTGATTGTTGTTGATCAGACAGAGAGAGGAACAGAGAGTTCATTTCATTTCATTTCATTCAAATCAGAAAACCAAAAACTCAATTAGGGTTTTGCACCCCTTTCTTCTCCCCCCAATCTCAACCTCAATTCTTCACTCATCAATGGAGAACGACGACGAAACCTCAGGGCAAATGATGGACGAGATCTACGCCAACGACGGCAGCGGTGACGACAAGCAGCGTCACAGACCAATCATAAGCGGCGAGCAGCTTGACGTCGAGGCCTACGCTGCTCTGTATTCCGGGAGAACCAAGATCATGCGGCTCCTATTCATCGCTGATCGATGCGACAACCCTACGATGCAGCTCGAAGCTCTTCGAATGGCGTACGATGAGATCAAGAAGGGGGAGAATTCGCAGTTGTTTAGGGAAGCGGCGCAGAGAATTGATGGGAGGTTGGGGGCTTCGTACTCCGTGGATTTTGGTTGGATTGATGCTGTTGAGAGAAGGGCTGAGCAGAGGAAAGAGAAGCTTGAGAATGAACTTAATGCGTATAAGGTAGGTTTTCTACGTTCTCCAGGTTTTTTTGATGTGGTTTTTTTTGGGTTAGATTTGTTATTGGGTTGAATTTTGAGTATATGGAATGGTTTTAGATTATGGGTAGTTGTAGACTGAGGATTGTCATGGCAATTGTGGGTAGTTCTTGTGAATTTTAGTTTGTTTTGAGTTTAGGGTTGGATAGTTACGTGACTGAGATGGAAATTTAGCAGCTTTATGATCATAGTTACCAGGAACGCTTCCCAGTTTGTTAATACCGGAACGCGGGTCGCTAATTTAACACAAATTTAGTCTAGTTTTGACTGTGGAACGCTGGTCGCATGCGTATGTAGCGTTCTGGGAAACTATGTTTATGATCATTTGAGGTTTAGTTTGTTGTTAAATTATGGAGTTGTCTGGGAAAGTAAGCAGCTTGATGATCATTGATGAGGTTTAGTTTGTTCTTAATTTATGGAGTTGTCTGGGAAAGTAAGCGGCTTGATGATCATTTCTGAGGTTTAGTTTGTTGTTCTTAATTTATGGAGTTGTCTCTGAAAGTAAGCAGCTTGATGATCATTTCGGAGGTTTAGTTTATCCTCAGTTTTTGTGGAGTGGGACGTGTTGTGTGATTAATATGTAAAGTAAGCGAGTTGAGGCCTATTTATGAGGTTTTGGTGTTTCTCGATTTGTGGAGTTAGCTGGTTCTGTGATTAACAAGGAAAGTGAACGACTTGATGATCATATGAGGTTTAGTCCTTAGATTAAAAAAGCGCGTGGCGCAAAAAGCGCACAGGTCCCTGAGGCGCGAAGCGCAAAGAAAAGGCGCGCCCTTCACGCATGCGAGGCGCATCAAAGGCAGTTTTTTTCCAACTATATTTTAACGAAGTAAGCTCAAAAAGGCATCAAATGTTGGATTAGAACCAAGTAATACAAGGAAAAATCACGCAAATTATCTTTAACATAAGACATGACACCAAAATATTCTTCTAAAGAAGTAAAACAAGCATAGTCACAGGAGAAGAGAGGGAGAAGGGGAGGGAATCACGCACTTTAAAGTTTCCTCACAGCCTAGAAGTTTTTTTTATTTTTTTTATTTTTAATACACTAAGCATTTCTTACTTTTCATGAGCTGAACAATAAAAGCTCCATAAAGCGCACTATAAAGGGTAAAAGGCGCAAAGGGGACGAGGTGCAAGCTTTGTGGGCTATCATGCATGAGGCACACGCTTTTCAAAACTAAGGTTTAGTCTGTTCTCAATTTGTGTAATACGACAATCATTCCCGGTTTTTTTTTGGAAGGTAGCGTTGGAGGGTGAGATGCTGTGAACAGAGTGCTGAGCTTATGTTGCCTACTATGAGCTTGTGTATAACGGTTACACTGTAACAGTCATGGTCTTTTGAGTATGGTTTTTTGTTACATGGAGTTTTGGGTGTTTGTATTTCATTACTAGTTTGGGAATGGGGTCATAAACTATCTGTTTTATCCGGATGGTCTAGTTTCATTCTTCAGTTGACAGTGTGTCATTCTGCAGTTGGTAGACCCTTGCCAACTCTTTTGTCCTGTGGCTGCCTGCAATGTGCGTCAAAGGGATTTTCATTTCTGTAAGAGGACAGAAAAGTTTTACGTGGAGTTGAAAACGGGCGTTATTATACTCTTGAACTGAGTTGTAATGCTTTTCTTGTTGGTTGTATTTGTTCATTGCTTATGTTGAATTCTATGCCATACCTTTATAGAAAGCTCTACTTGTGTTTCCCCTGGGGGCATTAACTGCATCTGGGATGTTGTTGATGTTTCGGATTAATTAGTGGGCATTTATTGGCAGACGACAACAACCATGCAAGTGCTGATAAAGGAAGGGTGTTCTATGATATTTAAGAAATTCGGGATCCTTTGGAAGATATAATAAATGTAGACAAAAATGGAGAAACTTGAACTTGTAGGATCTAGATGCAAGAGGTGTTGGACTGTTGGCTATTAGGCTTGTCTGAGTATATGCTTGATTTTTTTTTCCCTTTTCTGGTGCAATTTTCCAAGTGGTCGTCACGTAATGCCAGCGTAATTTTGTTGTGATATCAAAAACTACACGAACAAGACATGAAATACCCCTTTTTTTAAATTCTGAAAGATATGTATTTGGGGTCCTTGGGGATGATTGGGAAGTTTGGATATTAGGAGAGAGAGCTATGGAGATAGTTTGTTGATGTGGTCATACCTTAGTTTTAAAAATTGCGCGTCTCGTGCGCGTTTGCCCGCGCTATTTTGCTGTGAAGCGAGGTGAGGTTCCTGAAGCGCGCGCTTTCTACGCCTTTCGGCGCTTTTTATCTTAGTGCGAGGCGCACACCTTTTGCGCCTTATAGAGTTTTTACTGTTGAGCTCATAAGAAAAAAAAGGAAATGTTTAGTGTGTTTTCAAAAACCCCTTTTGGCCTGTGAGGAAACCCTAGAATGCGTGACTCCCTCCCTTCTTCCTCTTTTCTAAATCTAAGGTCATATCTGCTTGAGTGCAATAGCTAGCTGTCGTATCATGGATAAATTCCCCGGTTCTGTAGAAAATGAGGTCAAGGGCATTCGTTTAGTACCATCTTTCTATTAGTTAGTGTGAATCAGTGTTTTTGAGCTCTCATTTTAACCATTAATATGGCCGTATGGGGTGTTTCTAGGATCTCAATTAACCATTTATATCGACTTTATTGACCTGATACTTTTTACTTCCTCCGTCCTTTTTTATTTGTACTTTGGGGGAGTGTGGAGAAATCAAGATAAGTAGATATAACTAATAAAGTTAGGGAGAAAAATTATAAAGTTACTTAAATTAGTAAAACTTAAATATGAGGGACGGAAAATCTAGATATAAAATTGGTAAAAGTTACATTGGGAATGTAAAATACAAATAATTAGTGACAAGAAAAGTCAGTCAAGCAAACTAATAAATAGGGACAGGGGGAGTATTACTTTGCTCAGTTTGTTTCCCCTTTTATGCTTTGCTAAATTTTTCATGTCCTTTTATATGCCACTCATGAGGGGCTGGGGGGATGATTATGAGATGTTTATAAAATATCAAATGGAGCTCAAAACATGCATTTTAGTTAAGCCTCTCTCCCTCTCGCCTCTCTCTCTGGCACACTGATTCACTACCCATTTTCCATGGTCTCATTTTCGTACATGGTGGTGAATGCCGTGTAAAAGTACAAAACAAACTGGTGACAAGGAATTTGCTCGTGTTCTCTACTCCTCTCCTTGTGTTAGTCTTCCTAGTGAAATTTGGGTCAATGGGAAGAAACTTACAATTTTGTGCCCTGCTTCTGTTTGGAGACTTTTTACAACAACAAACTCCTAGGGAACAAGTTTGGAGACGTTTTCTTTTGCTTTTTTTCGGTGGTGCTTGAAAAATGATTGTATGTGCTTTGTCCCTTATGGTGGGGATGATTATGCATGTTTGAAGACTCGACGATAGAAGAATTATTGCGTCTCAAATAAAACTTTTTACATTTATTCTTTTGAAATGGGATGAGGAAGGTATGATTTCGCGTTGTCTCCCGGCAAAGTTATCAGGTGCTCTGAAATGTGCATGTTTTCTTTTCCTTTTCTGAAAGGATGCAGACATTTGGTTAAGTAGAGGATGGGTGGAGCTAGATATTTTCCTATGTTCCGTAGTATGCTATTGATAGTGTTTAAGCATTTCTTTAACGTGTGTATCTTGTATTTCCTTTCCGTCAATATCTTTTGTTATTTCTCTTTCGCTAGGCAGAATGGCAGATTTAATGTGTGTCTTTTCTTTGTGCAGACAAATTTAATTAAAGAAAGCATTAGAATGGGATACAATGACTTTGGAGATTTCTATTATGCTCACGGGCAACTTGCAGATGCCTTCAAGAATTATATCCGTGCTCGTGATTATTGCACTACGGGAAAGCATATTGTTAACATGTGTTTAAATGCAATTCTTGTTAGTATAGAGATGGGTCAGTTTTCGCATGTGACAAGCTATGTAAGCAAAGCAGAGCAGACACCAGAAGCCCTAGATGCCACCATTGTTGCAAAACTGCGCTGTGCTGCTGGATTGGCGCATTTAGAGGCTAAAAAGTATAAACTTGCTGCTCGCAAGGTTGGTTTTCTAAAGTTACTTGTTGTCCTCTACACCAATTTGGTTTCTTCCCGTGAGTGGAGTGAGTTTTACTGTCTGAGTTGCTTATAATAGAAGGAGCATGGCTTCACGTTCTCTCATTCTGCTTTGTTTACTGATGTTAATGTAAAGTGAGTGGCGTGAGTTTTACTGTCAGCTGCATTTCTTTGTTAAAGTTAGTGTTCGTTAAGTTGCTTTCACTGAAGAGGCATAATAACCATGCTTAGGCCTCTTATACTCTAATACTGGTAGCTAATCCAAGCGATAGGATCATGAGAATGGGGATAACTCTTGTGTTGGGTGGTTCTAATGGTGGCTTGGTTTGTTTCATCCATGGGCTATTATTACCTTGTAATTCCTTATAAGCTTTGTGGACCCTGGCGACTGTTTTGCTTCTTAATATAGAAAGTAATCTGTCTCTGGATTAACGACTGTTCTAACTGTGTCCAACTCTTGGAAGTAGGGCTCATTGTTTTCATTGATGGAGATAAAATGCGTAGATCTGGGCATTTTTGGTGATCCGAATGACTAATGTGATTCAAAATCAGTTACTTTTGTGAAGTGTGGATCTTTAATAGTACTCCAGAGACCAATGAAGCAGGGCCATGGTCTCCATCTTTTAATACAACTTCTATCTTCCATTTATGTTGGCTGGTGGAAAGATCTTGTTAAAATTAGTTGAACTTGACTAATAAATTCTGACTGGGGATTTACTGAGTTGAAGCGCATAACCGACAAATTTAGGTTTCTTCCCTTAGAATCATGACCGCTGGGTAGAACATGACTAATAAAGTTGAGAAAAACTGCTTTGCTGGCTCTTTTTTAATATTTTGTTTGCTTATAGTTACGACAATGGATTCATTGTAATAATAGTGTGTCAGTTGTTGTGCTTGTGCACGCTTAAGTGCTCTTAGTATATACTTGTTTTTGGCCTTCTTACCATTTTGTTCTTTTCCGGATTCAATTCTACGTCACCATTAGAAATGGTCTCCTTCTAACTATGGGATAGTTATGGGGTATTTTGTTTTGTCTGCTGCACATGTTTCTCTTAAAATTAAGCCTCTGATGATCTCTTACAGTTCTTGGAAGTGGGTCCAGAGCTGGGTAACAATTATTCTGAAGTGATTGCTCCACAAGATGTTGCAACATATGGTGGACTTTGTGCACTCGCCACTTTTGATCGGACGGAGCTCAAGGTATGTTGTCGGTATTTGTCTGTCTGATAATCTGATTTTCTCTCAAGTTGTTGTCAAGGTGCCTTAATTTTGACGTTCTTAAATTCTACAGAACAAAGTTATCGACAATCTCAACTTTAGAAACTTTTTGGAGCTTGTGCCTGAAATAAGGGAACTTATCAACGATTTCTATTCTAGGTAATCCATATTTCTATTCTAGGTTATTAATCTACTGTTATTGCCATTGTATATGTTGCTTATTTGCTGGTGCTACATCGAACCTCTGCTTCCTTGCGCCTTGCTTGTAACTCTTATACCATTCCGTCCCACTTAACTATTGCAGTCATTATGCGTCTTGCCTCAACTATTTGGGAAATCTTAAAGCTAATTTATTGCTGGACATACATTTGCACGATCATGTTGAGACGTTGTACAATGAAATTCGTCACAAGGCCCTCATTCAGTATACCCTCCCTTTTGTTTCGGTGGATTTGAACATGATGGCAAATGCTTTCAAAACTAGTGTGGCTGGTCTACAGAAGGAGCTTGAGGCCTTGATTACAAACAACCAAATTCAGGTAAATCCTGTTCTACTGTCTTCCTCTCAGACAGCTTTTTAGTATTTTTTAAAAGTACAATCAATGCCAGAAATACTTGGCACAATTGTGTTTTCAACATTCGCTGTGTGCATTGTGAGATACTGAAGAAGGTTTGTAGAGAAATCTCAAAATGTTACCCAAGTTCCAACATTTTTATCAAAACTGTGGAACTAGAGAAACCCAAAGATTTTGCATTGGAGTTTGTCTTTTGTTTTTCCTGATAATACAAAGCTCCATACAGAGCCGAAAGAGTACCAAGTCTACCTTACAATACACCAAACATACCATCTAATCGTTCCTGTAATCCTGTCGACTGCACCTACTAAACACTGACTAGACCTAAACCTGAAGATCAGTCCAGGAGTCACCTAAATTGCCTATACAATAGGGGTGGTGATCCAAGAAGCATAAAACTCCAAACATAAAAGAAACTCCCTCCAAATCACCCCACACCTTACAAAATCTAAACACCTTAATAAGAGCTTCACCTTACATTTTGAATGCCCCAGCCAAAATCAACCAAAACCAGTTGTATAACAAGCCATTCCTATCCGTGACCGCACATCTTTATGCTTTCATTTGGTAGAGTTCTGAAGCTATATTTTTTCTCCTTTTTTTTTATTTTTATTTTAAGGGTAAGCATTACCACCACTGGGCCTCGTCTACAGGGGCAAATCACAGTGTGATTACAAGCAGGGGATGGGGGGTCACACTAGGACCAAACTAGGCCCAGCGAACGCCTATCCTGAAAGCAAACCCACAATGGGCCCCACAATATCTGCCAAGCAAATTGTGGCTGCCAAAATTCAAACCCTAGTGAGTAGGATAAACCTTCAACAGCAATACCACTAAAGCACTAAGCTTTTGGCGATGCCGCAGTTTTTGTGCTTCCATTATAAGTTTCCAGTATATATTATATATACATGGAGTTTATATTCCTAGATATCTTTAAGTGAACAATTACATTATTGAGAGTGAATAACCTGATATCTACAACAAATTGTAATAAGCTCCCTTCATTCCTTACACGAATGGGTACAATGTTTGTGCAATCTGCAGGCAAGGATAGACTCCCAGAACAAGATTTTGTACGCACGCCATGCAGACCAGAGAAACGCGACCTTCCAACGCGTGTTGCAGACAGGCAGTGAATTTGACCGGGATGTGAGGTCGATGCTCCTCAGAGCAAACATTATCAAGCATGATTTCAATCAGAGGCAAGTCAGGAAGATATGAACAAGAGTATGTATAATCCTTGAAAATTCTCAAACCCCAACTGGGCAATGTTTTGATGGAAAATGGTGAAACTCGGCTATCCATCAAGGTTGCCTGAAACATGTGTAAGAAGAAGCCGGTCATGCGGCCCCACCATTTAACGGGACAAAATCATCGGCTCTCTCTGGTTGCATAGTTTGTGATGCAGTGACCTTGTGTTGGCACATGCTTGAACAACACTTTGGTTGCAGTGTGCATGTGTTTTTCTGGATTGTTGTTCGTGGATTGACATTGTTATGGAAATAGAAAGGCAATTGACGGTTTCGTCATCAGGGTGCTTGGTTGATTGTTCTTTTGTTGATCATGAGTCGCGAATTTCGGCATTGCATCTGTCTTGGGGAGAACCCAAATGGAATGTAATCAATGAACCTACAAATCATAGCCCCAATTGTTAGATCCTAATTTCATTACTGAATCAAAATTCTGGCAATCCTGCAATTAAGCTATCCAGAAACTCAAGAAAATCTTACCGAGACTGTCTTGTACAAAACTTACTATTCCCTAGGACTCTAGTGGTGGGCCTGGCCAAAGTTGAATCGATCCGAGACCGACCCGGGTTTCAGACCTAAAATATAAAATATAACAAACCCGAAATATGGGGCATACCAAATCCGCCCTGCCCTACCCAACGGAATTGACATGTCTACCTAGGAGATTATTCGCTTCCTTAAGGTTGAAAAATGAAGTACAAGAAGTTGGAAAAATGAAGTACATAAAACATCAAAGCATCAAATGCAAATAGCATAACAGGCACAAATTGATTAAGCTTGGGTTCTAAATATATGTGTGAGATTGGTATTTGGGAGATTTGTTGCAATGTGATGTGACTCATAGAATGTAACTCGTTAGTTTGGACCATTTGGTCTAATGTTTGTCAAAGTTTGGTAAGTTGAGTGTGTCGGCAGTATCCCAGTATTGGTCAATTTAGTTGGAAAAATGTGTTGTCAAAGTTTTAGGTATCTAGTGATAAGGAAAAAGGTTTAGGTATATAGGTCTTGCTTTCACGAATGCTTTTGTGTTTTCAATGTGGCCCTCTAAAATCTGTTTAACA
The DNA here is from genome assembly GCA_029582165.1 of Portulaca oleracea. Taxonomy (NCBI): domain Eukaryota; kingdom Viridiplantae; phylum Streptophyta; class Magnoliopsida; order Caryophyllales; family Portulacaceae; genus Portulaca; species Portulaca oleracea. The sequence continues at coordinate 32,041,771 of CM055886.1, forward strand.
GGTACTTTCACACTCACTTCTATTACATGGCCTAACTTTCTACTACCATTGTCATTGTTGCATATTATTTATCATTTTATTGATCTTCACAGTTTTCAATGTCTCATTAATTAATAATTTCTTATACAGTATTTTATTGACAATTGCAATATTATACTTTTATGATACTCCCTCCGTCCCAAATTAGTTGACACTTTGACTAAAGTTTGCCCGTTAATTATTTACAAATTATAATGAGTTACAATATAAAATTTCCTCCATTGTAATTTTTAGTAAAATATCTTTCCAATGACGGTAATTTCATAGTGTAACTTATTATAATTTGTGAGTAATTAACGGTTAAAATTTTGTCAAAATGACAATTAATTTGGGCTGGAGGGAGTAGTATTTTTCGTTACGAATCTAATGACAGTAAATTTATTTAACAAATCATTACATATATTGAGATATTTGTGGTCAAAATTTCATAATTTTGACTGCACATCCAAAAACGACAAATAATATGGAAAGGAGGTAATAACATCACATATTTCTTTTTTATTTTTAAAAATAATTATGTGAGTTAAATAAATAGTAGAGATAGGTAAATGTTAGGTAAGAAACATAGTAGAGATAGATCCTCTTCTTTGATGGTTAGGATTAGGTTATCTAAGGTAAGGTTATACTAAATTAGAAAAGTTAGGTAAGAAAAATAGTATAGATAGGTAAATGTCACATCATATATTTCTTTTTTTATTTTTAAAAAAATTATGTGAGTTAAATAAAGAATTTTAAATATAAATTATTCAAAAAGTCAGGTTCTTTTGGATTGTTAGGCAAAGTAAGATTAAATTAAATTAGATAAAAATAATTCTACCAAGTTAGGAAACAATAACTTAAAATAAACTTAAAACAATATTCCCCAAGTAACAAATACTAACATGTATTGATTAATAGTGATTACTATTGAATATTATGAATTATGATGAACATTTATGGTTTCTTCCTTCTTTTATTTGGATAGATGTAAGCCAATTTACTTGACATATAGATGTAAGCCAATTTACTTGACATATATGTCTAGGTAGTCTTATTGGTCACAAATATCAAATTTGTTCATGATAATTATGACTTAGCAACTCAAAAAATGTCATACATTTTATCTAGTTTTGCTCCTTGAGTGAATAAGCTTGAAATATGAGGTTGGTAACCAACCAAACTATCATGTTTTGATACCATGAATACTTGTCATACTTTACAAAAAAAATTTGCTTCATTTACGAAAGGTTAGTATGCTTGTCTACTGAGTCTGTAATTACCAACAAACTCTACAAACGTGGAACAAAACTTTGGTGTGTTAGGGAGATTCAAAAACACCACGAAATTCAACTCAAAGATCATGGTAACAAGTTAAATGAAATTTCATCTTAGAATGAATTGTGAAGCCTTTTTTTTCCTTACCAAGGTGTCAAGTTATTATCAAGAGTCTACCATAGCCAGTCCATCGAAAAACTTTCAAGGGAAGTCACCTATCGTTAAATTGCTCACCATGGTAGATTCTTTGAGTTAATTGCGGATTTGCAGGGTTCGAGGAAAAGCCAAATCATGGGCCGAGGGTGCCTCACGTTCAGAAGCAAGAAGGAGTGGAATGTACACTTTAGTGATAGTTCTTTTAATCCTTTTAAACCACACTTTTCTAATCATATTTGGAGCATTACACATAACCTCCTAAAATCCTTCGTTCACTAACGCAACTCATACTTGGAGTGTTAATTTTTCTAATCATACTTGGGGCATACAGATGATACTAGAGTCGATCCGCAAGGCATTAGCTAGGTTAGTGGATGAAAGATCCATAGAAAGATTGAATGATGAGATTATAAACAACTTCTCTTATGGGGCATTTGGTATGATGGAGTTAGATAGCGGGAATGAGAAAATAAAAGCTAGTTATATAATTTTTACGTTTGTCCTTATGAAATGGTAAAAAAATGTGGGATCAAGAATGAGAATAAACACCCCTAATCCTCATTAATCTATTATCCTACGAGGGATGCTAATTTATATTGAAAATTCATTAGTCAACACTAAATACCAATATGATCATTGTACTTTATTATTATTATTATTATTATTATTATTATTACAATCGGCTTATTAAAACATTCATAAATTAATGAATAGTCTTTTGATAAATATATACTTATTTCTACTCTCACTCCAATTTCGTGGCAGAGTCTTACACAATATAAGAATTTTTAAAAAGGATTATTGAATGATAATACACTGAATTTTAAGAGTATTGGACAATAATGCACTAAACTTTTTTCTTGGACTATAATACACTGAACTTTGAGGGTATTGGACAATAACGCAGTCAGACCAATTCAGCTGGTGGTTGATGCGGTGGTTGTCCTACTTTGAGATGTCGTTCTTCTATTTTTTTCAGAAAAAACTTTTGTCGTGTAAGAAAGTACACATAAACAGGATGACTAATATATTTTTTGGAAAAAATAGAAAAACGATACCTAGAAGTAGGACAGCCACCACATCAACCACCAGCTGAATTGGTATGAGTGCATTATTGTCCAGTACCCTCAAAGTTCAGTGTATTAGAGTCCAAGAAAAAAGTTCAGTGCATTATTGTCCAATACCCCTAAAGTTCATTGTATTATCATCCAATAATCCTTTTAAAAAATCTCTTTCAACTCTGATACTCTCTCTATCACTAAATAAGTGTCAATTTGATTAAGTTTTAACCGTTGATTACTTGTGAATTACAATATAAAATTTACACCATTGCAATTTTTAATACAATATCTCTCTAACAATGATGATTTCATACTGTAATTTATTGTAACTTGTGAATTGTAAGTAATTAATAATCAAAATTTATTTAAATATATATTCAATCATGGATGGAGGGAGTATTACCAAAATCTGCTAAAATCATTGCTTAAATGAAAATCCAATTACGAATTTATTCAATCCCACCAAATCTTCTACTTTATAAAATACTCTCTCCATCCCAATTAATTTGTCCAATTTACTTTTTCACGGCATTCTATGTAACAATTTGACCATTAATTTTTCATGTTCTATCTTAACAAAATTAATAATATTATATTCAGATAAAAATAACTTTCATTTCAAATCATAATGATAGTATTATACAAAAACTCAACATATAAATTTAATAAATTAATGATCAAAAATTAAATATTTTGATCTAATTAATCAAAACTTAAACAATTTATTTGAGGAGGAGGGAATAAAAATAATTAAAAAAATCACCGGCATCTTCCTATCTGGATTGTATACTCTCTCTCTCTCTCTCTCTCTCTCTCTCTCTCTCTCTCTCTCTCAAATCTGACTACACACACTCACAAACAACACCGGGACTCGGACTGCAACAATTCCTCTTCAACTCAACTCTCTCTCTACTCATCATCATCAAATCCTCCATTAATCCCAAAACCCTAGACCGCAATTCAACCCTTTCCAATCCCTAAAATGCGCCAAATCTGATCCTTCCTCAAGATCCAATTCGATCGCACTATGGGCCACTTGAATCTGCCGGCGTCGAAGAAATCCTCTTTTCCGGCGAAGCAATGGAAGCTTCTCGATTTCGTCACTGCATTTCTCTTCGCCATTGTTATCCTCTTCTTCCTCCTCATCTTCACTCCCCTCGGCGACTCCATGGCTACCTCCGGTCGCCAGGCGCTTCTCCGGTCGGCGGTTTCCGATCCACGGCAGCGCGTCAAGCTCATTGAGGCCGTCGAGGAGGTTTCCGGCGGACAGAAGAAGATCGATGCTTGTCCGGCGGAGTATGTCGATTATATGCCTTGTGAGGATCCTAAGAGGAATAACAAGTTTAGTCGGGATATGAATTTCTACAGAGAACGGCATTGTCCCCCGCCGGAGGAGTCGTTGATGTGCTTGATCCCTCCTCCCAATGGGTACAAAGTGCCTGTGTCATGGCCTCAGAGCTTGCATAAGGTTCTATTTCTGATTCTCTATCTGATTTTGGTTGTTGATTGTTGGTTTGATTACTGGGGAAAGTTTGTGAATTGGGAAAATCTTGTGTTATTAATGACATGTAAGTATGTCGTACATGTAACGGATGGAAATCTGGAGCTTTTATGATGTGTGCATTTAAGCGTTTGATGTATTGTTGGTGTCGGTTGTTTATGAATGTGGAAACTACAAGCTGTGAAGGGGGTGTAAGAATGTAAGTCTATAGCATTAGAATGAGAAATCTATGGTAGGATTGAGAATGAATATCTGAATTGAATTGAAAGGGAATGTTGGTTGAACTTAGCTTCTCTGGGCAGTTATGATCCTTCCTGGATTTCGGCAGAAAAGGTCAAGATTGGAAATGCTGTGTTTGTATGTTGGCATTTTGAGGTAATATGGAGTGGGGAAAGTAGTTGTGGTTACTCCTTAGAAAATTGAAATTTGAGAATCAATCCAGAACATATGATCAGAGACTTGCAAAAACCCGGCAGTTCACCTAATGAATTTTTTTTGTTATGCCTGCTGCCTAGTTGGGTTATTTTTTTTTTTTTTGGGGGGGGGGGGGTGTTTGAAGGGTTAACTTGAGTCTTATGTTGGTGCGGATGGTATCCAATAGTGGCATTTTCTAGGTAGTATCCGAATGATGATAATCATCTTTATGTGAATTTGGTGGCATACGGTTGGAAAATCTACATGGTTACACTATGTTTTAGGTTCTTAGTTTTCATAAATATAAATTTCTCATTCTTGCTGTGCAGATATGGCATTCAAATGTACCATATGAGAAGATTGCTGATAGGAAGGGCGAACAAGGATGGATGAAAAAAGAAGGCGAATACTTCACCTTTCCTGGAGGAGGGACGATGTTTCCTGGTGGAGCAGCCAAGTATATAGAGAAACTTGGACAGTACATTCCAATTACTGGCGGAGTCCTTAGAACAGCTCTTGACATGGGATGTGGGGTAAGATTTTTTCTTTTTCCTATGTCTATTTCTTTTCTTTCTACAGTAAAAAATATTTGAAAAATGAGCAGTTTTCTCTTCTTGCAGGTTGCTAGTTTTGGGGGTTATCTTCTGTCAGAAAATATCTTGACCCTTTCCTTTGCTCCTAGAGATTCCCACAAGGCTCAGATCCAATTTGCTCTTGAACGAGGAATCCCGGCGTTTGTTGCTATGCTTGGAACACGGAGACTGCCATTCCCTGCCTTCTCATTTGACTTGGTGCATTGCTCTCGATGTTTGATACCATTTACTGCCCATAGTGAGTTCCACTGAGTTGCCATTTGCCTCTGCATGGCCCCTGGTTTCTTTTTTGTTTTCGTCTTTGGTTGATCATTGATGTAACAGGGTAAAATTCCTTTGCAGATGCTTCATATTTCATCGAAGTGGATCGCTTACTTCGCCCAGGTGGGTATGTGGTAATCTCTGGTCCTCCTGTGCAGTGGACAAACCAAGACAAGGAATGGGCTGATCTCCAGGCGGTAGCTAGGACATTGTGTTTTGAGTTAATTGCTGTTGATGAGAACACAGCTGTTTGGAAGAAACCCTCAGGAGACGAATGCCTCCCCAGTCAAAACGAATTTGGGCTTGGGATGTGTGCCGAGTCTGATGATCCAAGTTATGCATGGTATATTTTCATGACAGCCTGTCTTTGATGCAGTTAATCTAATACCGGAAACATAGATGCTTTTTTAAACATGGACACTTTTTTGTGCTAATACGATATTGTGAACTGATAATGGAAACTAAAACTGAAATATGATCATTTGAAAGTTTCCTTGTTCTTGCTGAATAAGCATACAATCTAATCTTCAAAGACAGGTTTGTTTGGAAACATTCAAAGACAGTTTTGTTCTAAGTAAAATAGTATCTTATTTTTCACATGTGTACTATTTTGTAGGTACTCAAAGTTGCAGACATGTGTCAGCAGAACATCATATGTTAAAGGCGACATTAGTCTTGCAACTATACCCAAATGGCCAAAGAGGCTAACAAAACCTCCTTCTAGAGTAGCTCAGATTAAGAATGGTTTAGATGTCTTTGGGGCTGACACTCGGAGGTGGACAAGGAGGGTTGCGCATTACAAGAATTCCTTAAAATTGAAGATGGGGACTAATGCTGTACGTAACATCATGGACATGAATGCATTCTTTGGAGGCTTTGCAGCGGCACTTGTATCTGATCCTGTGTGGGTTATGAATGTTGTTCGTCCGCATAAGCCTTCAACTCTGGACATAATTTATGACAGAGGTCTGATTGGAGTCTATCATGATTGGTGAGCCCTATTGGTTCTTATTTTATAGGTGTTTTGCTTTTATAGCAATTTTACAACTTTGCATGCATGGTTTTGTTGCTTTTGAATTGAGCTTATCACAAGGCACGTGAAGACAATATACCACAAATACAATTAAATTATATGTCTAGTTACCTTAGGAAATTCACATAGGCTTTCTCTGGAGGAGCAACGGAACATGTAACTGGTTGCTACTTATGAAGGGGAAAAACAAAGGACAATAGGATGAAAGGTGGTTCCTCAATTGTTATCGGATAAAATTATGAATAGATCTATCAAAAAAATGGCCAACTCAAAATTACAGTGGATTGTTGTCAATTTTGAGGTTATTTTATTCAGCCTGCCTAATCACAATCATGCACAAACCTCATTATTTTTGTGGAAGATTCTTTTTTTTTTTTTGGGGGGGGGGGGGGGGATATAGGAACTAGGAAGGGGGGTAACTAGTAGATGTGAAAATGTGAGTTTTGAAAAAGATGACATCGAGCTTATATGTACATACATCAAAGAGACTACTCATGAGACCAAAATGATTCCAGATTTCAGAATGGGTATAAAGAAAAGGAAGAGATGGACAGTCTAATCTTCATATCAACAAATGCTTTGGCCTTCATAGTCTATATAGATAGATAGATAGATAGATAGATAGATATATAGCTTATTCTGGTGTCTCGTGAATATCTGAAACCAGAAGTGTTTCAGATATATCTTGTAAAATGCTGTACCTGCACCTTGTTGTTTCTTATGGCAAAGATGGCAATTGTGGATTGTAACGAGTTCTAGGTTTCAGCATCCTTATCAAGTAAGATATGAAATTGTAGACAAGTAAATGCTTGGAGTTGGATTCATTCTAAGATATGAAACCGGTGATGCATTCCTATCCAAAAAAAAAAGAAGGAAGAAGCCGGTGATGCTAAAATCTTAATCCCTGTATGTGGCTTGTAAATGCAAATTTCTTCATAATTGGAAATTTTCTGACTAATGTACTCCCTTTGTCCTTGATTGACTGCTCGTTGCTGTTTTTCATTTGCCTTACTTTTGACTGTTGCACCTTCTACTTAGTCATTATACTTTTGACATGGTTGTACGCTGTTACATTAATTAAAATTAGATGCATAATTAGAATAACAAAAGGCAAGCTCAATTCCATATAAACCCAACAAAAAGCAACCTCATCAATCATTAATGAAGTAGGATTTCTTTGTGCATAATGACAAATGTCTTGTACCATTTTTGGCCTACAAAATATTTTCCAAACATTAAAAGAGGGCAGATATTCATATTCAAAAGTCAAGGGTAGAAGTCTTGGACCCTTATGCTTATGCAGGTGCCGGTTTCTGCATAAAGGGATACTAGCTTCTGATGTGGTTTTTGTTTGTGCTAGCTGCTAAGGGAAAGCTGTCTGATTATAGACTTTGATATGGTCTCTTTTGTGCTGAATTTAGGTGTGAGCCATTCTCAACATATCCTCGGACTTATGATTTCCTCCACGTCTCTAGTATTGAGTCACTTATAAAAGATCCGGTTTCAGGCAAGAACAGGTACGGCCTCTTGGTTTTTTCTCACTAAATTTCTTCACCCCCCCCCCCCCCCTTCCTTCCTTCCCTATTTTTCATTGCCTTCCCGTGAATTTGATGAATCTTGGATTACTTGCCAAGGAATGTTTTTTACCTTTCCGAAGCTTGTCCATGACTTCACATTGCGATCGTGGTGCCATATTCAGTAATGTTGCCAGATGCTTGTCTTGTGACACAGAAGCCTCACGTTCTTAAGCCAATTGCTCTGGATATTTCACAAAGTGGGTTACAGAATCATGTGTATCCATCATCAAGTGGGTTGATTCCGATGGGCCGAACCTGATGAGACCCAGGCCCACCTTAATGCCAAAGTTGTTCATTCGTTAACGATAATCTTATCAGACAAAAAATAAAGCGACCGAAATAAACCCGACCCAAAAATGGACCACCTAAACCAAACATTGTTGACCTGAACTGACCCTACCCAAATGGGCTCAACCCGAACCCCGCCCGAATGACCCAATTACTAGGTCTATCTAAGAGGGGATCTATTCTATCCTATTCCTAGTATATATGTATTATATGTTCAGAAACTATTCTTCTAGTTGATCCCAATGTTCTTGACGCAAGATAACAAATCCCTGAAGTTTGAAAGGTTCATGCGCTTAGCATCTCGTTTTCCATGATCAACACCACAATTCTGTTCCGGTTTGGACCATCACATGTATCCACCTTTGAAATCCGGGCGCCTTGGCCGGTTCTTGATTAGCTTAATTGCTGAATTCTGAGGGTTACTCTCGATTTAAGTCTGAATCCCACCTACATCACCTTGTAATACAGTTCCTCAAATGTCAAATCCTTCAAACTAACATGTAGCATTTGTATCTGATTCATAATCTTGCTGAGAAATTGAACTTGTCCATCACATTGCATTGCAGATGTCACCTGTTGGACCTGATGGTGGAAATGGACCGAATACTACGACCAGAGGGGACAGTCGTCGTGAGGGACCCACCAGAAGTGCTTGACAAAGTAAACCGGGTGGCACATGCGCTGAGGTGGACAACGAGCATCCATGAAAAAGAGCCTGATTCAACTGGAAGAGACAAGATTTTGGTGGCAACCAAACCCCTTTGGAGGCCAATCACTTAAACAATGAAGGATTCACACTCACTAGGTAGTCAGTCCTTTGTAATGTATAATTATTATTTTTTTGGGGAGTTTTCTGTTTGTTACATAATATGTTTATTTATTTAACATATAGAGCCAAACTTGTAATTCCATCCCCATGCACAAAGGTGCATTGCCAATTTGCCATTAGCCTGCTTTTCCTCCCCCTTTTCCTTTTTTTTTTTTTGCCCTCTTTTCTTCAACACTTGATTCTGCAATTTCTCTGCTCAATGTATCAAGGGATGGTGGAATTAGAACAGGAGATTTACAGAGAACTATATAGTTGATATGGATAGCTTTAGAATTGTGACATTAGTAATGTTGTCTTAATCAATAAATCTTAACTTCCAAGCAATTTTACCATGTGTAAATTGTTAGTCAATTCCATCCCATTGTTTAACTGTTATAGTTCTTGATTACTATTAGATGTCAGTATAAGATGGATCAACTGGTTTCACACAAGGTTTTTTAAGTAAAACAAGTTCGAGTTTTGTGAATGAAAACAATCAATGGTTGACTGGTGGAGGAGCTACCCCCCCCCCCCCCCAACTAGGGGTCGCCAAAAAATCCGTGATCCGATCCAAAAATCCGTAAAATCGGATATTTTACGGATAATATTTTGAAGTTTGTGGATCGGTTCGTCTATCCGAATAATTTTTCCGGATCAAGGATTGGATATGGATTGGGGGTTGAAAAATCCGTATAATGGGTCGGTTACCTTGAAAATAATTAATTTACAACTTTGAACCTATGAAACATTACTCTTTCATGGTAAATTAGTACATATTAGCTTAGAAACGTAATAAAATATATCATGTTTGCTACTTTGAACCCATGCGGTAGGAAGTACAATAATTGTGATTGTATAAGCGTTCTATAATCTGTAGATATACAATGTTCCGATCTGAAAGTTAGTTATTTGAAATTTTCCGACTGGATGTGAGTTGCAAATTTTATTATTCGACGATTCGGTTAATCGAAATTTCAGATCGGATGTGGATCATGATTTGATTATCCGAATATTCATGTAACCAAATATGAATTTATGATCAGATTCGTTAACCTGTCCATGAACACACTTAGTTGAGCACAAGTTTAAAAAAAAAATCTTGATTAGATGATATATGTTATCATGTCTCATTACTCTCGAGGTGAGCACAATTATAAGGCACATTCATTAGTAGGCTTTGAAAAACATTAGCATATAAAATAGGGATGACAATTGATAGAATCTCGGCTAGACATACCTAGACTCATATCCTTACTGGAACTTTTTAATTAGACCTAGATCCTTATTCAGATCCTCTGTGTCTTTTCTGTGAGGACTCAGATCTAGATCCTCTATGTCCAATAGGTCCATGGGTCCTTAGTGAGTCCAAGTCACTTGTATTTGAAATCGAATTTCACGATACATTGAACCTCGAAAACACGAAATTTTCTACTGAAACCCGCAATTTTCAAACATGTAATCTCAAAAGCAATGCAAACTCTAATAAACTCTTACAAAATAAAAGTTCTCGAGTGTGAAGTCTATGATTAGTGTTGGTCGCCAACAGAGTGTGGTTGCCAATTGGGCGATTGTTGAGCGAGAATAGTGGAGACGCAAAGAGTGATAGAACGACAGGGGCCGAATGGTGCGAGGGAGAGTGAGTCAACCCTTGGACCCAGACACAGATCCTTTGGTGACCCTTGGACTCAGATCTTTGTCCAAATTCGTTGGATCTTAAATCTTTAGACACAAATCCTTAAAAATGGATTTGGATCTGCAAATCTGACTCAAGTCCATGACCCGTTGTCATCCATGGGATCACGAAAAAGATAGGAAGTTATTTTTATATTTCATTTTTTAGAATAGTAAGTGGGCCTTAATGGGCCTTGGTATTTGATCTCATAGGGCCCAGAATCTGGAATATTTAGTCTATTGGACATTCTTGGATAGCAGCCTTGATTATAAAAAAAAATAAAAAATTGGGCCCTTATTTGATTGGCTGTTGTATGATAAATTAGTTATAGTTGCATTTTTTACCAGTGTCAAGTTATAACAAAAATTGATTGGGGGTGTCACACATTTTTGGAAACTGACTAGTGGGACACCACTTTTGTATAATGCATTTCAGGTGACATTATATTTAACTAAATGGCTTATGGGTGACATTCCGGCTATTTTAGCTGAAATCCAACGAAATATATTGAAAAAAATGTCCTTATTTTTAATCTCTAATTTAACTTAATTCACCCTTCATCTCTCCCAATATGTTGATTTCATTATCTTCTGTCAACATTCTCGATCCCCTGCCCTTCTTAATTAAGATGGGACAATTAATCTTATAATATAACTTAAATTTATTCATTTTTTCTGATTATTCAGAGCTCATATAAGAATGATATGCATAAAATTACAGTCATAGAATGGCCGAGCACGATAAGTAACAACATAACTGAAGTAGAAACAACCAAATACAGCACAAACAATGCAATGGTAGGGAGTACCCTATAAAACTCACTACAAACCAACTACCACACTCAAACGACCTTAGACCCGCTATGCCTTTGCGAAATGTGTCTTTCTTTCCTTCTTCAATTTTCTCATGAAACTTCTCCTTGTTTTCTCGAGGTCGTCAATTTCCAATAAACCAAATCAAAACTAAACTCCACAACTTTGCAAGATACTAATTCATTGCAAATGTATTTCCATGATATTAGCCAATGAAATTTAAGACCGATATGTATACAAGTATAGTCTTAAAACGGCCAAGCACAATGAATTAACAACATAACTTAAGAAGAAACAACTAAAAAAGATCAAAAAGAAGAAACAACTAAATATAGCACAAAAAACGCAATAGTAGGCAGTACCATATAAAACTCACTAAAAGCCAACCGCCTCACTCACACAACCTTAGACTTGCTATCCCTTTGCGAAATGTGTCTTTCTTTCCCATTACAAAATGTGTCTTTCTTTCCTTTTTCAACTTCTTCTTGAAATTTCTCTTTTTCTCAATATCGTCATTTCTCGGAAAACCAATTTCACAACTAAACCACCCAACTTTAAGACATGCCATTGATTGTAAATGCAATGTATTTCCATGATATTGTAGCATAATATGTAAACATCAATAAAAAGATGTGATATGATGAAGGGGTCAAGCCCTCTCTTTAACAAACCCCCAACCGTTACCCAAACAAAGAAAAGAAAAGAGCCTCAACATTCAACACAATGCATGGAATGAAATGCGGTGAATTGATCAGCCTTTTCATGGTTGACAATGGATTCAATAATCTTTACTTAGTCAATTCTATCATTAATTGTGTTTTTGTTGGCTTTAATTTTTGTATTAATTGTTTGAGACTTGTGAAACTTGCCTGTCCGATTGTCCCCCCAAAACTATCCATCATATTAATCCAAAATGATTGAAAAAAAAAACAAAGAGTTAATCTATCAAAAGGATATATAATGATACATGGCTTGAATGCAAGATGGTTAATAATAATCTTAGATTGTCCATAATTTATATTTTTATAAGTTTTTGTGATATTTTCCCTAGTAATTATATATATTTATCGACTATAAGAATATAAAAATTATTAATTAGGTCAACAAATATAAATGATGGTCTAATTTATCAACCAACCATGGTAGAGAATATACATTGTTGCGTAATTATATTCTATATTTATGAAAAAATATAGATAAATAAGTATTTTTACATGATCTATAAGTAATAAACTCTCAAAATAATAAAACATACATTTAGAATAACTTAAATATGCTAATATTTAATTTTTTTGAGCAATTTAGGTGAAATTTAAAATAGTTATTAGAATTCTTAAATCAAGATAGTTACAATTTTGTCGATCACAAAAGCGGAAAATAGTGGCCCACTAGTTAATTTTGACTTTTGAGATACTGAAAAAAAAAAAACCCAACTCAAAATTATCCAAATTTTGAAAAACAAACCAAAGAAAAATATGCTTTTGTTTTAATCAAAAAACTTCATTTCATTATTTAATGTCCATTATTGCAAGTTCAAAGAATACAACTAGCTAGGTACAAGGTATGAAACTATGAATAAACGTAGCTTGTGGAGGAACATTTTTCCCTACGCCATGCAACATCTTTCTTGAGATTATGTACAAGTATGAGCCCACGTATTATTGTTCTTCAATAATAATACAAAATTAATCCTTGGTTTTTTATGCTTTCGAACAAAGCCAACCAAGACTTTTTGAGCATTGGGATGCCAATACTTTTTGTTGTCATTATCACATCATGTTTTGGAAATCAGTGGCACTTTATATTTCATATTTACTCTCTCTGTCCTAAATTAACTGACATTTTAACTAAACTTTAACCGTTACTTATTCATCAATAATATGAAACTAACTCCATTGTAATTTTTAATAAAACATCTTTTTAATGACGATAATTTCATATTGGTACTCATTGTAATTTGTTAGTAATTAATACTTAGCCCAATGTCAATTAATTTGGGACGAAGGGAGTATATCTATGTACTCAAATAAAAATACCAAAGAATCTAGAATTATAATGGCATATATAGTGTTGGGGTTTCTATATTTGAAAATTCATAGGTTATGAAAATGAACATAGACATAATTTTAGAAAATACATAAGGAATGTACGTAGGTAGTATTGACAAAATTTTATGTCAATTCTAAATATATATAAGTTCGTCCAATTCAAAAAGAAAATTTGCATCAAAGAAAAATTCAAAAAGAAAATGTATGGGTTGTAATAAATTTTGTGCCTGAATTTAATTTTTACTCACTAGTTTAGTGGAAAATTTGGAATAAAATATTTTTCTTGTTTCTATATATACATTGTGCAAACTAGATTTTACTCCGAGTTTAGATTATATATACACAAATTGTCTGACCCGATATAAATATATATGAGTTTTCGACCTCATATAATCCCTACCCTTGGGGTCTTGACTGATTGAGAATAATCTAAATTGATTTTTTGATCATAAATGGTCCAAATTTTTACCATATTTTCTATCACTAAACTTGTTATAGCTAATTTTCAACAATCAAAAATTCAAAATTTAATGCCCAAAATAGATAAAAAAAAGTTTAGTTAAAGAAAAGACGTCAAAAGTTTGAACCATTGATGATCCAAAAATTAGTTTGAATTATTCTTAATCAATGACCCAAAAATAGATATTATTAGACATTAATTTTCTATAACTCAAACCCAAACTTTTAACAGCATTATCAATAGGTCAAGCTATTGGAACCCTAGCCTCCTCTTTTCTTTTTCTCTCTAGAAAACTCTAGCCTCCATTTCTTTGGAGGGGTTGCCATCGATTCTTTTGTCGATGGTAAGCCCCAATTTGATTGATTTATACCCCAATTATTACGCAAACAAAGTTAGTCTCTTCTTTTGTAAGAGTTTTTTTAGTCTCTTCTTTTGTAAGAGTTTTTTTGTACCCTTATTAGGGTTTTTAGTCTCTTTATAGAGTTTATGTTCAGTTGGTGTGGTCTAATACGTTGAATGAAGATTAATTTTCAAGTCGCTATATCAGGGGTTGTGAGGTTCTCCATCAATAGTAAAGATGCAGAGTAATCGAAGAAAGATGCAGAATCATCGAAAAAATCGGAGTCGAACGTCAGTAAGATCAGTATTATTATTTGGAAGTTGAATTTCATATCTATGTTTTAGATCTATAATTGTTTAATCACGATTTTCATTGTAAGTATCGTATAACTTGCCATTAATGAAATCGTTATGTTTTGTTTAAAAAAAAAGCTACTGGAACCTATCCGTGCCCATCTCTATGCAGCTGGAAATGTTGACATCAAACTTTAAAATTAGCTTAGGGTAAACAGTTCTCCGTTTATCCCAGATTAATTGACATTTTGATAAAATTTTGATTGTTAATTACTCACAAATTATAATGAGTTACTGTGTGAAATTACCGTTATTAGAAAGAAACTTTACTAATAATTACAATGGAAGTAATTTCATATTGTAACTCATTGTAATTTATGAATAATTAACGGTCAAATTTTAGTTAAAATGTCAATTAATTTGGGACGGAGGGTGTAGATAATTATCAGTAGGGATACCTAAAGAGAGTCTACTACAAATATTAACGGTTTTATCTGGAAAATCATAATTACCATACAACCTTTAGAAACTACAGTACTCTACTTCGAGAAGGGAGGAAAAATTACAGCCTAAGATTCCAAATGTTGGGTAAATTAAGATTCCAAGATAATTGAATATTCCTTGGACAGGGAACTACTAATTACCAATATATATCTAGTTGTCAAATACTAGGTATTAATGAGGCTCTAATCTGTCCCTGACTGATAATTGTGAAGGGATTAGAGTCAAGTACTGTATAAGTACTGCTACTACTGCTACTAATAATTACTAATAATGAATTATTTAATGCTCCAATCTTCTTGAATTATTTATCTTTATCAACCATTCTTTTCATTATATATTGTACTCTCTCCGTTTCCTATCAATTGTCGTCTTTGCAAACTCTGCAATCAAAATTTTAAGGGTCCATTTGGACCTAGGAAAACAAGATAGAAAAAAAAAATCTTGTGGAAAAAAAAAATTAGGAGGAAATTTTTTTGGGGTAAAGTAATTTTCTTTCTCTTGTTTGGTTTAAGTAAAATTGTGAAGGAAAAAAATTGATTTTCTATTCCTTGTTTGGTTTAAGAAAAAATACATGGAAAAATAAAATTTGCATGAAAACTTGTAAATGTCAAGCTTCATTTTTCTAGATTATATGATGTGACTTGGAGGAGGGAGAGAGAGAGAGAGAGTTGGACAGAGAGAAGAGAGTTAGAGAGAAAGAGAGAGAGAGAGAGAAAGAATCAAGGGAGTCACGAGAGATGATGGAGAGAAAGGTCGGCTTTTATCCAAAAATTTTCTCCAACTTTCCTATCATTTTTTAAGGGAATTTTTTACACTTTCTTATTTCAAATTTTCCATGTAGTTTTCCAAATATTTTTTTTCCATTCCTTTTTCTTCAATCCAAACAAAGGAAACATTCTTATTTTCCAATTTTTTTTTATGTTGTTTTCTCAGGTCCAAACGGACCCTAAATTTTTTACCATAAATTTCTAATTATATATAGTGAGTTAACGTTGTTGTATAAAATTATCATCATTAAATTCGTAACGAAACATACAATCATAAAAGTAAAATATTACAATTGTTAATAAAATATTATATAATAAATTATCAATCAAAGAGTGACATCAACAATCAACTAAGTTACAATTAATATGGAATAGAGGAATTGAATATATATGTGTGTGTGTAGAGTTTAGAGACTTCAACTATTAATTTCTCAATGTATCTAATGATTTATTATATGTGACATATTGTTATTATATTCGTACTAAAAAACACTTTTATAAATGGAAGAATTGTATTCTAATAATCTCTATTTTTACCAATTGTATAGCAATAATCCCTAGCTACTTTCATTTTGGATTCTAGTGGTCCGAAAAAAAAATGGATTCTTGTGGGATAACACCGAAAGTATACCCTAAATATCATAAATTTTGAGCTGCATTCGATTCAAAACTTAATATAATGCTTTACCATGATTTTAATGAATGAATGGCGTTTCTCCCAAATTTTTTCTTTTTTTTTACGATTTTTTAATGATTTTGTCACTTTTATTTCTTTTAAAAAAAATCATAATAATTGCTCGGAGTCTCAAAAAATAAAAGTTTTTTTTACTAATTATACTTCATTACCTTCCTGGGGGCAGGAATGAAAAAACAAAAACAACATGGGGTAGGAATGAAAAAAATAAAAAGAATGTGAATGTGGATTTGGTTCCACTACAATCCAAACTCTTTTTTTTACCAGCAGAATCTAAAATGAAAATGGGTAGTATTGATATACAATTGTGAAAGTAGGGATTATTATAATCCAATTTTTCTTTATAAAAGTATAATTTTGTAATATTTTGATAAAATATTATGTTTAAGTTTATGATTGAAGAAGTGTATTGGAGATGGTGAAAATGCAAGTCAAGGTGACAAATATTGTAAAAGGTTGGGAGTATATTTATGTAATATAATCAAGTTTTAAAAACTTTAATTAATAATTTATCAACATATAATAAACCATATATGAATTATAAGTCTTGTGATATCTGTAAATATATACTAATAACAAATGATAGTATGTGAAATTAAGTGTTTGTTTGACAGCTACTTTTAGCATTAATAATGAGGATTATCAAGATCCAAATGCATTACTTATATTATTCCAGAGATTTTAATGTGTCATGAGAGGGTTTAATGACTACTCCATGGAGCTTTGAATTGAGTTGAAGATGAAAATTCCATTGAGTTAAATTCCTGTACATTGAAATTGATGCTGCTGAGTTGCAAAGCATGTGATGATCATTTAGATCATCTGCTTCTTCTGCTCTTCATTTTAAAGTCTCATTTGCAGTGCATTTGTAGTTCTTACAGGAGACCCCTCCATCCACTCTCCTTAAATGACTTTAATTTCATCCATATATACTTCACATATATATATACAGTTTAGTCTATACTTAAAAGTGGGAAATTGTTCAAACCAGACCCGAATGATTAAATTTATTCTTTAAGAAAATATTAGATTTATGGTCGGATGAATGAATCTAATCGAAAATTGTTAAAATTACCAGTATATCAAAATTTCGGGTCCTGTCGGAAAAGAGAAAGAACGTGAATTTTATCAGAATTATGATGGGTAACCAAACCCTAGTATCAGAATTTATCTGAATTTACATAAATTCGCTCGTAACCAAATTTAAAATTTGGTGAAAAAAACCTTGACCCGGAGCCAAACGAACGGAATGCAATTATTTGAGTAGACCACATTTTTGTCAGCACTACTAAGTGAATCTCTCTTTGAAAATATATCATTGGCTATTTTTAGGGATGGCAATGGGTTGGAGACGAATCGGAGGTAGGTACCTCCACCTTCGCTCCAATTAATAATCGGAGGTGGAGGTCCACCTCCAAATCCGATTAATCGGAGGTCGGAGGACCTCCAAATCCAAACTCAATCGGAGGTAATCGGAGTCGGAGGTAATCGGATTACCTTCGACTACGATTAGCTGTTATACGTTTCCATAAAATGATTTTCTCCGACTCCGATTACTTCTAACTCCGATTACCTCTGATTATATACCATACTTGTTAAAATAAAACACCAACAATAATTCTTAAAAATGTTTGCGTGTGGTGGTCCTCACGTCACGATCGGGTGTCGTGAGGGGGTGCGGCGGTTGGTTGCCGTGAGGCAGTGCAGCGATCGGCTGAGACAGAGAGAGGAGACGGGCCAGACGGCAGGCGCAGACAGAGAGAGGCAGAGAGGATAGAGCTCAGAGGAGACTGAACTAGAGATGATGGTGGTAACGACATTGAACTCAGATCTCGAAACTCAGAAGAAGAACTTAAAGGCGGTGAAGTAAAGGTAGTGGATGATGGTGGTAACACGCTGGGATGAGAGCCTGGGGGCTGGGATGCGCAGGTGAAGAGCAGAAGAGGGCGGTGAAGTGAAAGGGACGATAGGAGCCTGGGGAGCGAGAGCGGGGGCTGGGATGCGCAGGGCAGGTGAAGTAAAATTGATGAAATGAAACACTAATGGCTAATAGTAATATACGATTTCCCTTAAAAAAAAATAAAAAAATAAACTTTTATAATCTACTATAAAAAAATCGGTCATTTTAATTTTATGTTTTTTTTTAATTTTATGTTTTTTTTTAATTTTTTATATTAATTATTATAATCGAACTTAATCGAACTTAATCGGATCGACTATAATCGGACTTAATTGGACTTGATCGGAGGTGGTCACCTCCATACCCGCCCCAATTATAATCGGAGTCGGATTTTTTTAATCGGATTCGGCCTCGGAGTTTTTTTTTACTCGAATTCGAATTCGGATTTTTTAGTCAGAGCTAATCCGATTCGCTTCGGATTCGGACTTGACTGCCATCCCTAGCTATTTTGTATACTTAGGCAAGATTTTCACAATAAGATAAATTACTTTGGACTATAAAAAAATTTGTTGTCTTAGTCTAATTTTTTTTACCCTTTAATATGCTGTTACAAAAATAAATTTTCACAATTTGATAGTTTTATCCTCGAAACACAAAGTATAGGCTAAAAATTTTTACGAAAAAAACAGTTGTATGAGAAACCAACTTAACCCTAATAAAGATATGAATAGTTTATGAATTTTGAATTGCAATTAATCAATATCATATATGGATTAGTTTTACCAACTTCTTCTTTAATAAAGGAGTAATGAATATGCCAAAAGAAAGAAAGTGTTAGTAATAATTAGATGAATGAATGATTCCTAGGTTGTAGTTTTATTGTTCATCTTATTATCAATTAATGGATATATATGGCAAAAGTGAATAGGGGTGGATGAACGAGTGTTAGTTGGGAGCATGAGCATCTTCCTTAGAACCCACCTAATTCATTAAAACCCTATCATCATGAGAAGGTTTTCGTGTGAATTTTAGGTGCCCATCAGAAATTGAATCTAGTGGGGCCTTGTTGTTTTCCATGGTATCATATCGTATTTACTGCAATTTACCATAATATCTACAAACTACCGTATCTTATCATATCATATCTTATCACACTTTGTCACAACAACGTATGTAATTTTCTCTCTCATTACTTTCTCTCCACTTTTTCACTTTTCTCTCTTCTCATCTATCACACCAATTATTGTTACCACAACCTATCACATTGTACCGTAACATATCATACTTTTCACAATTTTACCATAATATACAATTTCCGCACTTTACCCACAAAAAAAAGAAAAACAGGGCCTAAGGAATAATGAAACCTTTGTGATACAAATGATATTCAAAATATCGGGTATATCCTACAAGATCAATTTATGGAGGTCGGTTGAAATAAAGGCTACATACATAGAATTTTCTCACCATTATTTAATAATAATAATAATAATAATAATAGTATAATTGTGGAATCATCCAACCAAAAGCTTAAGTTGTTAATTGAAGGTCTGACACCTAGTTGTAGTAGCAGTAGGAGTAGCAGTAATAGTAATAATAATAATAATAATAATAATAATAATAATAATAATAATAATAATATAGGGTTGATTAAGATTAGGTCATATAGGGCACCTCAAACATAACTGTTTTGGGGCAAAACTTATGGGAGAAGCTTATCATCAAGTGAGTATGTGAAATCTAGGGATTTGGAATTTTGGTTACTTGTTTATGGAGGTTTTAATTAATGAAGTTTCTATACCATGTTTGATGGGTTTTCTTTCTGGTGTAGCTTTGAACAATTTTGTATGGGGATCTGGAAAAACCTAGTTGTCATCTCTAACCCACAATTATGAATTCCTGGTCCTACAAATTAATACCACTGGTACTTTCTAATCACCGTTAAAAATTTATTTATAAATTAGTATGAGATAATAAGATTTGTTTATTAATTTTCTAATAAGTGTAGTAAATGAAGAACTCATAAAATGAATAACTAAATTGATGAGAGTGTGTATCAGTGTATGTTTAGTGATTATTATATTATCTCCATGGTCAAATGAAAACTAGCAGTCAAGGTAAATGTTTTATATTCATGAAAATCATGTGATGATTAATAAAGTAAACAAGAAACTTGCTCTTTTTATTTTTTGGTCAAGTGGAAGGCTATATAAATAATTTTGCATAATTGCAACAGTGCAATTTATTACATATTTCTGGAGTATGTGTTCTGAATATATTTACTTTCTTATAATGAATTATTCACTATTAATAACATAATTGTTCAATCATTATTAGCAACATAATATATTGTCCACTTGCATTTTGCTTACAATTACTGTAATTCTAATTATTGAAGTTTTATGAATGTATGATATATAGTATAAGATAATTCATATTGAAACAAAGGGAACTTTCAATTGCCCTCTTTTTTATGCATGTATGTGTGTAACGTGAATATTTTGATAGTTATAAGGGGAAATATTTTTAGCATTCAATCTCTCTTTAAGTTTAGAAGATATTTGCGTAAAGAATATCCGTTGGAATTAAACTATAACACATAATTTAAGGAATTGATATTGTAAGCTTATACTTTTCAAAACTGATCACAAATCAAGTGCCCTTAATTATGAAAGATTAGACATTTGTCTTAAAGACATAATAATAATTAAAGCAAATTAATTGTTTGATTCATTCATTAATTCATGTAACAATTGATTAGGGAAACCCTACAACCCTACTTACGCCTGTAAATTTCATGGGTATCTTGATGTAAGGTAAATGATGAATTTTGGTAATATTTGGTAACTTTTGGTAATTTTTGGTAACTTTTGGTAAATTTATATGGTAAATTTGTGTTTTTGAAATAAAAGGAAAAAAATAAAAAAAAAACCTACTTTACACGTGTTATGTGATTTTCGATAATTTTGGTAACTTTCGGTAAATTTTGGTAACTTTTGGTAATTTTCGGTAATTTTCGGTAGTTATTTACTTACCTCAATCTACCCATGAAATTTACAGGGTTATTGTATTATGGATCCATCATGCATATGACACATTAATGATGGAGTTTCGTATATCAATACAAATTCACAAATTAATGCATTGAATCAATATAATTAAGAGTGGATCAATGTCTATATCGATTAAAAGTAGAACGTACACTTGAATCATCGTGACATTTCTCAACTTGTTGCACATTTAATTCGAGTAATTACTAACAAAGATACATCATCTTAATTTGGTCAACAAAACAAATGAGTTAGTCCTTTTAAAAAACAAAAAATTAAGTACAAAGATATTAGAAGATCAGCCGCGCCTCACTCTCGATGAGTTGAATCGATGGTCCTAGAACTTAACAAAGTTACACTAAACAAATATACTCCCTCATTAAGTACCTAAATTATTTGTCACTTAATATACAATTTTCAAAACTAGGAAAACTTTCATTTTATATTAATTTATATTCTTGAAAATAAGAAAAAGGTGAATAAATACTAAAATTGGTGAATAAGAAAGAAAAAGTGAAGAAAATATGTACTTAATAAGGTTAATTTAATAAATTAGTAATTAATGAATTATTGAAATTATAAGATGATAGATACTATAAAAAAAAATAAATTAAAGTGACGGATAATATGAAAAAAAGGGAGTAATAGCAGTATATATTATATATTTCATGAGTTATTACTTGACGAAGTAATAAATTAAGTGATGTTGTATACAAGTATATTGAAGTTTTAGGCCTCAAATGATGGATACATGTACGGGGTAAGGATAAGGATTCCAATAACAACAATTAGGATAATTGACCCGTTAAAGAGGGTTTAGATTCACGGCAAGCATATGATTTTGATATAAAAATAACAAATTTTGATTAGAAAAAACATATAAAAATAAAATATTAATATACTATATTTTGTGAGTGTTAAATATATAATAATAAACCTTATATTTAATATTGCATGGTTAATTTATACTATGGACAGTATGATATAAAAATAACAAATTTCCAAAATATAGTGCACACACATCAAATGTTTTACATATTATTATCCAATACTATCGCTATTTTTTTATAATTCCTCATTTTATTCAGTCATCAAATTATACTACCAATGAATTTTAACTTTATTATGTCTACACCTTTGAAAAATTGGTGTAGGATGGGGACAGAAATTAAACAGTTGAGTAAAACAAGTACAGTAGCACACCAGCTTACAAAATTATCAGTTAGAAATTTTATTTGAGTTAATTAATTTTAATTTGGGTACTAATTATTGCATGGCATGTGAGCATGCAATTAGTTTGGTCAAGAGAGAGTGCTAGTATTATGTTTTATTTTCTGTGGCATTAAAAACAATTACTAAGTTGGAAACATTAATGACATCCTTAATTTGATCATTAATTTCGTAACTTAATTAACAATTACAGCCCCTCAAATCTGACTACACGTACCTACAAGGCTACTCCCATACGTACGTACCTTCATTATTGATGTTAATGACCTCGTGCGGTGCACGTGATCGTCATTAGGGTTGCAAATATGATAGGGCAAAAACAAATGATGAGATTAATCCAACTTATGAAAATAATATTTTATAGGGTAATTGTGTTTTGGTAAGATCTTTGAGTTAATGTTTAGTATGATATATAGGGGAGGTACTTTTTTACTGTATCTGTTTCATATTAATTGTCATTTTTTTAATTGATAATTTTTTATATAATATTTTTTTTAATAGTTGCAATATTATATTTTTCATTACTAATCTAATTATAGTAATTTTATATAATAAGTCATTGTATATATATTAAAAATTTTATGGTCAAAAATTTTAAAGTTTAACTAGCAATCTCCAATTATGACAATTAAAATGGAATATAAGGAGTATAGCTATGGTTCTTAAATATTAATGCTTAATTATACTTAAATGATTTAACTATCTTATACGTACATTTATGTTAAGATTAAACAATATTTTAGAAATATAATCCACATTGATGAAATATATGATATATAGAGTGCCTTGCTTTGGATTAAACAAGTTGGCGATCTTAAAAGAACTGAAAAGTTACTGTTTGCTTACCAATTGGCAGCCTAGCTACTCATGGTTATATACGTGTCTCTAATAATTAGGGGGTTTTTTGATCCTACATTTTATGAAACTAAAATCAAACTTTTTTTTTTTTAACAAAGGTAAGCGGGTAAAAGGCAGACTACCGATGTCTTCTCACAAGAAATCGGCTCGCGCTATCAAGATTAACTAAATTACAGAGATTGAGATTATTAAGAATTGTCATATCGTCACCAACCCCTCTAGAATGACCTTGATTGGCTAACCAATCAGCGACCTCGTTGGCCTCGCAGTAAATATGAGAAATTTTTACTTCTTGAAACCGCTGAAGAAGAATTTGAGCATCCTAGATAAGACCTTTGATTTGCCACGGGATTTTATAGTTACCCTTTAAAGCCTGAATAACCACCATATTGTCGCCTTCTATATGAAGATGTTGGAACCCAGCCGTCGACGCTACGACTAACCCATCTCTCAACGCCCTTGCCTCTGCCACCAAAATTGGAGCCTCGCAATAGTGTCTCGTGCCCCCTCCAATAACCGCGCCCCTCCAACCCCGGATGATGAAGCCACCTGTCGCCGAGTTGTCTATAAGAGAGCCGTCGAAGTTGAGTTTGACGACTCCCCTGGGAGGGGTATACCAGCGAACCAAAGAAACAGAATTGGTATACCCCGCCTTGATACTGCTACCATAATCCTCTACCTCTTGTTTGTTTCGGATTTTCCATTCAGCCGCCCTACTTTTAGCGTGAATGAGACTCTGAAGTGGTCGAAAGGTTTTATTTCGAAAGATAGCCTCGTTCATATTTTTCCAAATCGCCCATAAAATGAAAACGCCCCTAGTTAAATTTCTTTTATGGTCCCCAGTGTGATTATGCTCTAAGAACTGGGTAATGGAAGTTATACCCTAATTCGTTACTGGATCGTCAGTCCAACCATGTTGATTAGCTAAACTCCACACTCGTTTTGTTGTGGAGCACTCCCAAAACAGATGACTATCACTTTCAATATCCTCTAGACAGAGGGGACAGGTAGGATCCAAAATCATTCCTCGACGAAGCAGGTTACCTCGCGTCGGAAGAGCTTTGTGAAGCAAAAGCCACAGGAAAACACCAAGTTTAGACGGAATATCAATTTTCCAAATCCAACGGAACTCCCATTTATCCTCCTGATTCAGACAATCTTGAATAATTCTATTTGCCGTTTTCGTGGAAAACGAGCCATCACCAGTAAGGCCCCAACACACTTCGTCTTCCATGTTTGCCAAAGTAATAGGAATGCCTAAAATTTTTTGAACAATAATAGGATTTTGTATAATGCCGTTCAATTTTTCTACATCCCAGTTTTTATCATGGGTAATAAAATTATCAACTATTAAAGCCTCATCATCTACCTCATTTTGCCCACACAGGTCTTGAAGCGGTTTGTCATTAATCCAATTGTCCTTCCAGAATTTAATGGATTTACCATTCCCAATTCTCCATCTTAAACCCTGTTGAAGGATCTCCCGAATTTTCAACAGGTTTCTCCACACTGGAGAATCCGTATTTTTACTGCTATACGAAAACAGATCCGATGTTCTGAGATATTTTTGTCTCATCAATGTTGTCCAAAGAGAGTCTTCAGTTAAAATTTGCCAAGCAAGTTTACATTGAAAGGCTAGGTTAACCGCTTCTGTTCGTCGAAGTCCCAGCCCACCATACTCCTTAGGAAGACAGATCGTATCCCAAGCTACCATCGCCATCCCCTTAGTTTCGCAGTTTTTCTTCCAGAAGAAATTCCGATTGATTCGGTCAAGGCCGAGGCAAGCTGTTTTAGGGAGTCTGAAGCATTGCATTGTGTGAGCCGGGAGTGATTCAAGATTGGATTGTATAAGCACAATTCTACCCGCTTTCGACAGCGCGTTTGCTTTCCAAGATGTCATTCTGTCCGTGGCTTTCCCTAGAATATCATCAAAGTCCCTCGGACTTTGTCTACCTTGCTTAATCTGACACCCCAGATATTTACCCAGAGAATCGGCAACAGGGATGTTAAAAATCCCATGCACCATTTCTTTAGCCTGTCTCGGAGTGCTTTTGGAGAAGATTAACTTCGATTTGTGAAAGTTAATTAATTGCCCCGAGATATTGCAGAACTTTATTGTAATATCTTTTAAAGTAGTGGCCGCTTGAGGAGACGCCTTACAGAATAATAAACAGTCATCAGCAAAAAATAAACCGGGGATCTTCAAAGAGTGCGGAGCCAATTGAATACCCAACCCAGATTTAGCTTTATTAGTTGTCTGCTCAAGCATAGTGCTGAACACATTCATACAAATCAGGAAAAGGTATGGTGAAAGGGGATCACCTTGTCGTAATCCTCTTGAAGGTGTTATAAAACCTTTAGGGGAACCATTTATTAAGATCGAGTATGACACCGTGCTCACACACTGATCAATCAGACTGACCCACTTCGGACAGAAACCCAATTTAGTCAAAGCATTTTTTAAGAAGGGCCACTCAATTCGATCATACGCTTTCTCCATGTCCAATTTAATCGCAACCCAGCCTTTCTTGGCTTTAGAGATCTTAAATTTATGCATTATCTCATGTGTAATTAGTATATTATCATGTATTGATCTACCAGGAATAAAAGCACTTTGCAGCGGTGAAATGAATTTTTCTAGTAATGGTCTAAGCCGATTAACCATAACTTTAGCAATTATCTTGTAAACTGTGTTGCACAGGCTTATAGGGCGGAAGTTGCTGGTCTGAGTTGGATTGCTTGATTTCGGAATAAGGGTAATAAAGGTGTGGTTTATTTCTTTAAGTAATCGGCCTTTGATAAAAAAATCTTGGATAGCTAGAACGACATCACTTTCAATGATGTGCCAGGTGTCCTGGAAAAAGCCAGCCCCAAACCCATCAGGACCTGGGGTCTTACTAGGATCTATGTCAAAAACTGCCTGTTTGATTTCATCCTTCGAAGGAATCGAGATAAGAAACTCATTATCCATAGAAGTTATTACTTTTTGTATTCCTGCGAGCACGTTGGTGGACTCAGCCGTTTCTTGAGAGGTGAACCGATTTGTGTAGTCCTCCACAAATTTTTCTCCAATTTCCTCTTCTTTTTCCAACCATTAGCCAGATTCAGCTTTAATTCTTGAAATTTCCTGCCGTTTTTGTTTTGCTTTAGCAACTCTTTGAAAATAGGAAGAGTTCTTGTCGCCTTTTACTAGCCAATCCTTCCGGGCTAATTTACCCCAATGTTTCTGATGAAAAAGCAGCATTTTTTCCCGTTGTTTTATCTTCCGGTTAAGCCAAGAGTTTAACCGGATACTTTGAGGATTCTCTAGTAGTTTTTCTTCAATGTATTCTATTTTCTCCATATTCTCATCTAGTTTCGTTTTAAAATGGCCAAACTGATGCTTGGCCCACTCTCTCAAACCCCTCTTGACTAGTTTTAATTTCTGAGTAAGTCTGAAGAGCCGGGTACCTTTTTGAGGTTGACTCCACATCTTTTTAGTAATCTGTTTCATTTTGTCATATTGACTCCAAAAGCGTTGATAACGGAATGGGATGTTTTTGTGCCTAGTAATAACGCTATTGGTTTCCATGATTACCGCGCAGTGATCTGAGAACGTGAACGAACCATGCCAAGAGACAGCTTCCGGATATCTATCTAAAAAGTCTTGACGAAAAATAGCACTATCTAGTCTTTCATAAATCCAATGACCATGAATGCGTTTTTTCCAGGAAAATTTATTTCCTCTTACCACAGCGGATTCCCCATTGATGAGTGTGAGAAATTGTGGGAGCCGTTCCAATCTAGAAGCTGCTACTAAGGATCCACCCCTTTTTTCCGCCAATGTTTCAAGTTCATTAAGATCGCCCATAATACACCACGGTAGATCAAACATTGTGTGTAAGGTCATCAGATTATTCCAGAAAGCATCCTTTTCACTAGATTGAGTTGGACCATAAACTCCCGAGATGATACAGTTTTGTTGTTTTCCCACATCATGAACTAATAAGTGTATAGCCCTATTATCTTTGCTGAGGGTCGCAATTCTGACATTACTATTATTGTCCCAAAGTGCCCAAATGCCACCCGAGTGGTTTATTGGATTTACAATTTCCGCATTTTCTTATCCCAGTTGTCGTATAATACTTTCCGAGTTGGTTGAGTTGGTCATTGTTTCAATGAGAAACAATATATCCGGTTTTTGAGACCGTTTAAGCGCTTTTAACTCAGCTATAATTTGCTGTCGCTTCGCTCCACACACATTCCAAGCTATAACTTTCATGTATAAAAAAAATACAAGACCCAGCACCCAGATGGCTGGTCAGAAAAATTCATAATCTATTGCTTGTATTTCCCCATGACACACAGTAAGTGAAAAAGATTGCACATCCATGACATTAGCCGTCGTAGACACAAGATAATCCACCAAAGTGGAGGCTTGCCATGGAGAGCCATGGATTGTCTGAATAAGGCCTTGGTGGGATACGTAAACGTATCTCCACACTCACCGAAATAATGTCTAAATGTCGTTAGGATCTGACAAAATTTATATGACTTAAAAATCTCGTATCGCCAATGCCAACCACCATATAAACATAATATAATTTTTCTGTCCCCGTTATGTCCCGAGAAGGGTTCCTCAGAGCAGACGTCAAAGGAGCCTATCCTCACGTTGACATTCCAAAGTTGTTTACCTGCATTCCAACTTAAACAATTAACAGTAAGTATTAGACAGACTTGGATAGTCCCACTTTTCCCATCAAAATAGGAACAAGCAACCAAGTTCTATAATAAACAACTTAACCATTCCCAAAAGGAAGTTGTATTCCTAAAGGGAAACCATACGAACAGGTTATAGTTATTCTGAAACTGAAAAATACAAACATGGACTTTAAGTCCTTTTGTTTCAGGGACCATCCATATATGATGAAGGGTTCGCACATCATTGACAATTGTGGTAATCTTTTGAGTACATTGAGATCGTTTTCCACAGAATTTCATCAGTGACCCAATTCTCACCCCATCATGCAGCCTCCAAACTAAAATCAAACTTAATAGTTCTAAAATCGTACATTTGAACGGATTATAGGTGAGGCCTTAGTCTCAGGACGATACTATATTAGATTTAGGTATTTGTTTAATATTTTTTATGTCGTACTCAGCATGTGAAATCAAACTTATCAAATGCTGCAATGCATAATATATATATGGAAAATTTACATATACATTCTTCATGTTTATGATATTTATAAATTTAGTTATGGTCATGGTTGTTAAAATCGCGATCCGGATCGTAGGATCGTACGATCCTACGATCCAAAAATGACCAAACGATCCAACTCGTTCCTGGATTGCTACCTTGTTAGGATCGTACCAGGATCGGACCAGGATCGATCAGGATCGGTCAGGATCGGTCAAGGTCGGTAGGATCGACTCGATCCTAACTATAGCCTATTTTTGTTAGAATTGTCACAATCTCCCTAGAATCGGTTAAAATCGTACCAGACTCGGTTAGGATCGTTTAGGATCGCATTAGGATCGGTGAAAATCATGGCTTTTTATACAATTTTTAAAAAACAATGTTTTTTCTAGGGAAACTTTAGGTCAATTATAACAATTTTACTTTATTTGTAGAATCTTACGCTCCTCGATCCGATCCTACGATCCCGATTCTAAAGACCCCTATCGATCCTAACTAGAATCCCGATCCTGACAACCTTGATTATGGTATCTTTGAGTTAATATATACAGACCCTAAATTTCTAAATAAATTTCATTTAATTACTTTTCCAGTAAATTTAGTAATTTTTCACTGTTTATTTCTTATACAATAAGAGTGATGAGGATATTGTACCTAACTGAAAAAGAAAATCTGGTGGACGAAGTGAGGAACCTTCAATGGAGATGATTATGCATTTGTAGGTCCTGCTCAGTTATCTGAACGTAACTAATAATATAATCATGCTGGTAGGTTGGGGATCATCGCACAAGCCTAAGCATGGCAGGGTTTCCTTCCTTACTCTATTTCCCTTGCATCATTTTACTCCATACTTTTTTTCCCTTTCCTTTTTCTTTTTTCTTTTAGTCAAATCATGTAAGGTTGACCCATTTACTTGCCAACTATTCTAGGGGTAATCACCATTCCCTGTATTTTATACGGTTGGTTGCGGTGCGGCGCGATGTAGAGAAAATGTGATGGATTATGATGGGTTGGGAAAAGTTGTCGTAGATTGTAGTGGGCTGAGGAAAATTGTGGTGGGTTGTAGTGGAATATGAAAAGTTTAACTTTTAATAAAAAAATAAATTAAATTAAAAAAAGTAGCCGCATAAAAGTAGAACGGGGCCTAAGTAGAACGGGGCCTAAGTCGATCTTACAGTTGGGGAGGCAAATGGCATGTATCAAAGTGTCTTGAACAAATATTGCTATCAATTCCACCTTTTCCACCGTGTACTTTTTTATTTCCACCAAGAACCAAACCTTGGTGGAGATTGAGGTAAACAAATTAGTGCTTAGGAAAAATTAGATTTTGGTTAAATTTAATTTGATCAAATCGGTCAATATTAAGATTCGGGCATGCGTATTTAGGTTGAAATTGGGTCTGGGTAATAGAAAAATGAGAAATATTGTATACGAGTTTTCGATCGATTCGGTCGATGTTAAAATTGGAACAAAAAATCTATGATCTCATATCAAATTTTTCAAGTCGAACAAATTTAAATATTCAGATCAGACAAACTTTTTATAGCTCCCCGAAGTTCTCAAGAGGTTGATAGAAGGGGGTTATTCTCAATTTGACTACTACTTCCTTGGTATTTTCCGGCATACATGCATCATATCATTTGACTATATCTTCCTAATTACATTGCTTTTAGGCAAATGTTGTTTTCCCTCTTCTTTTTAAGGGATGAACAGAGAGAGCTAACTGTAGAGAAAACTTTTTCAAATAGAATTCAGGTTATCACATATTTAATTTCAAGTTAGGCATTTTGATTGGGATCCACTGAACTCCATGCATATTTGGCTGGTATGTGTGAATGCATGCTTGTTATGTTAAGGTAACATATTGATGGCCTATTCTTTTATGCGGTAAGTTGCGGTGCGGTATCATATTGCACCGCACTCTTTAATTTTCCAGCACACCACACCACACAATAATCATTATCAATATATTTTTCCATTTTTCTCTCTCCTCACTTTTTTCATCTACTTTTCACATTATCTCTCTTAACATACCCCACATACCACAACTTTCACCACACCTTTTCAAATTCCATCGCGGCGCACTATTACCACACTACAACCAACCGTATAAAAGAACGGGGCCTAACTCTAAACGATGATAAATAATGTGAAATGATAGTTGATATCACTATTCATATAACTAATTTTAACCACTTGAACAATAAACTCGAGTTTTTGTTAGCGGCTGGTCGTTGGCTGAGGTGGTGCCTATGGCTAGTTAGCCGGGTGAGCAGTTTCGAAACCAGAACCTGGAACCTGGATGGAACTTGTCAACGGGTAAGGGTAAAGTTCTTGAAATTTTGGAACAAGGGTAAAATTCTTATAATTCATTATTCAAAAGTTTGATGCAATTCTTCAATTTTGATTGTCAGTGTTGTAATCAAGTGTGACAATTGTGGCCATGATAATTGGATAGTGTAGTATATTTAGCGTTTAGTAGAAAATTATTATTGTTAAAAAAAAAGAAAAATTTCATTTGGTCGGTTTCAATTTTTGCATATTCCAAATTGTCAACCTTATGCTTATTTTCAAAATTATTCCAAGTAAAACTTTAAAAATTATTCCAAGTTTTCAAACACTTTAAAAATTATTCCTAGTTGTCGAACACTTTCAATATAATTCCAAGTGAGTTGAGTGTGAGATTGATAGGAAGAGCTAAATGAAATTGAGCGATGAGGGAAAGTTTTGCGAGCAATATATCAACAACCGTACAAGAAGAAGCTTACGAGATAGAATAATTTTCAAAATAAGTTTACCACTCGAAATAGTTTAAAAAGTGATTGACAACTTAGAATAGACAAAAATTAAAGTCTACCAAATGGAATTCCCCTAAAAAAAATTATACGTCAATGAATAATATTTAATTGGCGAGTACCTGAAATCGGAACCTGAACCACAAGTAAGGGTAAGTTTCTTAAAAATTATGAACCAATTCTAACAAGTAAGGGTAAGGTTCCTTGTTTTAGTACATGGTACCCAGAACCACTCACCATTATCACTTGGTGAAATGGATTATTAGTTAATGTTCGGTTGTGTATTTTGGGTTTTCAGAGTAAGGTTGTCGTATGCTCAGAGATGGTGTGTCAGACAATAGGAAATTGGTTTGGTAAAGTTTCTGATTCAAAATCAGTATATAATGAAAAGCAATTAAATTAACCCAAGCATGAATTGGAAATTAAAAACAGAAAGAAAAAATCATAATTAAGAATGCAATAAATAAGGAACTAAAACTGAATTGAATTCTGGAATTCAGGAAAGAAAATATGAACCTGGCATGCATTGTACTTTACTCTAATCTTGAATCTTGAATCTTGAATCATGAATCACGAATCTTCTCCCGAACAAACAAGAAAAAAAAACGTGATTCGGATTACTAAAACTGTCTGAATCATCACCTGAAGGGAGAATTAGAGGAACCTTAATCCTCCTCTTCACTAAAAAGTGGAATTTGTGGTGTGAACTAACACTACTGAGTTTGAATTAACAAGAGAATGCATAAAACGAAAAGAACAAGAACTTGAAGAGTTTCTTAACTTGAATTAAACTTAGAAAACTTAAATTACAACTGGAAGTGAAAGACAACTTGAATAACTAAGACTAAGTAAAAACTAATAAAACTAATTCTAAGAATGATAAGGCTAAAACTAAAACTAAGTACTCCTTAATAACAATGTATCTTAGTATTTATAAAGAAAACTTAGGAAAAGAAATAATAATTAATCACAAAACCCTAATCCCGCCGCTTCTTTTATTTTTCACGTCATCAGGGTCGTCGCGGGCGCTACCTTCTGGCGTCGCGGGCGCTACGATCCTGGCGAACAATTTTTGCTGATTAGCCGAGCGGGGTCACGGGCATTACCCCAAGGCCCAAGGTGTCCCGGGCGCTACCAGTTTGGTCGCGGGCGCTACCTTCAAGGGTAATAAATTGTTCAGGAAATATTTTAAGAAGAACGTAATAAATTGTTCAGGAAAGGTCAGTTCGATGTGTTGTTAGTTTGTATGAAGAAACACAACAATTTGTATGTGCTAGTGGACCAATGTCTGAAGCAGATCACTTGCTACTGTGGGACTTGGCTATGTAGCTCCACCTCAATCTTGTCGTCGGTGAACTAAAGTTGGGATGGCGTCTGAAGGTCGTTGAAGTTTGTGGGTTTTTGTTAAAATTTGATCCAAACAATATCAAAGCATTATACCGTGATGGCTTTGCTCAAACTAGGTTAGGACGCATGGATAAAGCTAGGAAGCTCTTATCAGGGCCTTGAGATCAATCTACCAAACTTGGAGGCAAAGAAAGAACTAGAGAGGGTCGATGCATTATAATGCAAAAAAAGTCAACTTTCATGTCCGAAAATGGCACGGATGTGGGTATATCGAAAAGCCTACTACCTAGGACCGCTAACTGATTCAAAAATTTATCCTGACAAGGTCCAGTGGTTAGGAATTGAATTGTCGAGTCTCCAGTTCAAGAGCTAAAAGGTAGTCAACGAAATAGGAGTAGGGGTTAACTACTCCAAGGTTCAGGGGGAAGGAAATGTGCAAAGGTTTGAGCGAACTACGTGACTTTCTTCAAATTCAACTTCAATGCTATACGCGGAGGATAAAGCTAACCCAAGTCCATTATCCATCATTGACAACACATACGAGGAGGTTTTGCAGAAGAAGACAGTGACCTATGCTCCTAGGAGCGTAAGTTTTATGATGGTAAAGGTTACAGACAACAAATGTAGAGATGTGGAGGACATGATAGTGGACAATGTCCACTCAACGCCTCGGGAGTTAAAAACCGACACAACGGGCTCTACAACAGTCAGGAAGCGGATCCTTCATAAGAGGAGCAAGACCAATTTATAGAGCATCCCAACAATCATAGCAAATGAACGGTCATTTTAAGTTTACAACTATTCGAGGACAAAACAAAGCAACAAGGAGGCACCTACGGAAATTTAAGGGTAGGCAATTGTTTTCTAGCTATAAAAAGGGTTGTTTTGCAGATACCAAGAGAAAGCTACAAGAGGAAAGTCAGGAAGCAAATCCAGGTGACCTTAAAGCATTTTGGAAACCGATAGAAGAATTTCAAGGCGTTGCTTAGTGTGTCATCCGAAGGGTTCTTTGAAATAAGACAAAGTCTACGTGTGATTTGGCAAAACAGATCAAACAAAGTGTTCAAGGCTCTTCAAAAAGAACCATGTTAGTGTTTGTGTTTAGTTCTAGTTTTATGTTAGTTTATTATATAATGTGTCTTGTGTGTTGTGTGGTCTCCTTTGGCAAAACACAAAAAAGCTACAAACATTGGAAATGGGTTTAAAATTTTATTTACGATGAAAAATTGATGTTAGATCAGAGCATGTAATTTGTTTAGGTCAAATAAGCTTAAATCTCAATTCAAATAACTAAATGAGAAAAGACATTCAAGTCGTGTTTGACAACAATGTTTACAACAGTGTTGACAAAAACTAAAATAATTGGTGGGTAAATGTTGATTAATGTTTATGGAGCGGATAGCAGATGACTATTTATAAATAGTTACGTTCGACAAATCAAGTTGTTGAGTTAGTTAATTGATGCGAATTGTGATTAACCGATATAGATGATTTTCAAAGATAAAACATTCATAGAGTGTTTACATCAAAAATAATATCACCCCATAATTATGTGTTGTAATATAGGATCCTTAAAATTAGTACACCAAAATATGAGGCCCCCTTAGTGATTTTTTTGAGCTTAGGCCATGTTCTTTGGATTGGTCAAAATTAGGTTTAGACGAATTAGATTGGATTAGATTGAATTGGATAAGTTATGATGTTTTTTGGGGGAATTGTGTTTAGAGAGGATTTTTTTTGGAAAATTGTGCAAGGTTTGGATAAGTTTGGATTTGGAGCGTTACCGTCGTGGTGGGTTGATGAGATTAGCTTGAGTGATGATGGATGATCAATAATCAACAAGAACAATGGCCTTGAACACTTAAAGGAAGAATATGATCTTGAGCAAGGAGAATCACAACTCTAGACCTAACACCCCACCATGATTATCTAAGGTAATCCACTAAATAATCACTAAAGGAATGACTTGAAACACCACCAAATCACTTGGATAAAGTAACCAAGATTTTTGAAAGAAAACTAGGGAAAAACCCTTACAAATGCACTAGCATCATATTCAAAATGTCAAAAACTTCCAAAATATTAGAAGGGAGGGGGTATTTATAGGAATGGGGGAAAGACAAGCAAAACGCAGCGTTTAACAGCAAAAATACGCAGTTCGGCAGGGCCGTCGCGGGCGCGACCGCCCACTGTCCCGGCAACCCCTCGTCCAACCGTCCAAAGTCGCGGGCGCTACGTGTTGCGTCGCCGGCGCGACGATCTGCTTAGGACAACGCCGCGGGTGCAACAAAGTTGGTCGTGGGCGCGACAACTCGCTGCCCAGAAACCCCCTGGCCCTGCTACCAAATGTCGCGGCCGCCACAAGTCCAGTCGCGGGCGCGACAATCTGGCCAGGACCTTGTCGCGGGCGTGCCAATGCTGTCTCGAGAGTGACTGCCTGTTGTCGGTCGGCGCTAGTTCCTCCGTGACTTCAACGCTTCCATGATCACTCCCGAGCCCCTATTCTTCGATGTTTCTCGTCTCGAGACGGCCCGGTATGACCCCGAGGCCTACGGGGTTGGTGGAAAAAAACCCGAGTCTCTCCAATCCCCCAGAAAGGGTGACCCGTTGACGCCATGCTAGCTCGATACTTATCATGCCGCCCTTGGAGAAAGTGTAATGGTTTCCAAAAGTGCACGAGTGACCGGGTTTAGCTCGGGAATGCCAGGTCGGGATTTCGAGCCCGACTAAGAGAGTTCGAACCCGAACCCAACACGTTTCAGGATTGGATTGGATAGGTTAGTGTAACCTATCCAAAGAACAGGGTCGGTCTAGTTGTGTTTGTTGAAGACTTGAAACATTTTAGGCACCGCAACTTGCGCGTGGTAGAAGAACAAAATCGTCTGTGTATCATTACGCTTTCAGCGGAAAATTAAAGAAATCAATACAAGAAAATTATGGAGTAAAATAAAACTACAGCTCTAATGAAGTAGGATAAAAATCATTTTCGAGAAATGGTATGTCCGAAAATCGTTACCACAAAACTCAAACAACCTAAGGCTCTGTTCTTTTACACGGTGCAATGCAATGCAGTACCACAACTCACCATACTATTTAATATTTTGGCATACTTCACCGGAATCACCGCACTTCACCATAATCAATACTAATATATCTCCTCACTTTTCTCTTCTACTTTTTCACATTTTCTCTCCTCACTTACCCTACCTACCATAACTCTCACCAGAATTCACCACATTTTTCAATAATTTTACCATACCGCACCATCATCATCACCACACTTCAGCCACCGTACAAAAGAGTAGGGTCTAAACATAATTTACTCATTAGACATTGGGTAGTAATAGAATGAAGCATCTTTTTTCTACCTAATCTCATTTTTAACGTGTTTAAACTAGTATTTGAATCAACAAATTTTCAAATAATAATTTATTATAAACAAATTAGTAGAACACAAATGTGGACTTTTGAATGGGGGTGGGGTTTTGAGAAGAGAAACAGTGAAGAAGATACGGAATTACAGACTACAGTCACCTCACTGTATCTGCAGGACATTTGATAGACACACATCACTTCCTAGTCCATCCACCACCTTCATCCTCATCTCTCTTTTCTTACTGGAAAAACAAACCCTTGAAAAATGAAAACACCCATTTCAACATTTCAACGTTCCATAATTAAAATTACATTTACCCTTTCTAGTAATAATTTTTATACACCTGACATTTATGAAATAATTTTCATCTTAGCTGACATTAAATGAAAGTAATTTTAGTGACAAAATCCGGTTAATTCTCATCGGAAATGAGAAAATACAATAATGTCTCTATATGAGTAACTAAATGTATCATGTTGCCCATAATATTGAGAAGGAAATGACTTAAATGACCCGTTCATTGTTATGTATGGAAAAAAGGTGTGTCGAAACTCCAAATAGAAAACACCAACATTCAATTTCTCTCACACTCCTCTTATTCAACACTCCCCTGTTAATGTCATATGAATTAATATTAAGGGTAAAAACGTCAATTCATATTTAATTGAAATGCATGTAAATTAATATCAAGGGTAAAAAAGTCAATTCATATTTATCTTTTTAATGTTACGCCGGAAAATCCAACAAAAATCAATTATAAAATAGGAAAATTGGAATCTAATAAACCAAACTTTATGTCCATTTTGATCTAACAAACCAAACTTAACTTTTTGTTAATGGCAAACTGTACTTAACATAATATTTTTCTTAGTGAACCTCCACAATTTTTAGTTACCGGAAAAATAACATGGAGGTTGTTTTGCTGATTGAAATGAACCTAATTGAAATGAACAATGTGTTGGAAGAAAGGCTCGAACAGCTATTGTATGAAATGGCAACAATGAGAAATGAATTATAGAGAATGAGGGATGGGAGTCAGAACTTTGAGCGTCTGGATGAAGAAAATGTGAGGCTCAGAACCAAACTTGATAAGGAGAAAAAGAAGAGGAAGTCATCTTCATTTTCCTTTTATTTTTTGTCTATCAAACACTCCACATCAGCAAAAAAACCTCCATGTCATTTTTCCGGTGACCGAAAATTGATGGAGTTTCACTAAGAAAAATATTATGTTAAGTACAGTTTGTCATCAACAAAAAGTTAAGTTTGGTCTGTTAGATCAAAATGGACATAAAGTTTGATTTATTAGATTCCAATTTTCCTATAAAATATTAGGAAGTTTAAAGTCGTGTTCTTTTATGTGGTATTTTGCGGAATGGTGTGGTGGAATTGTGATGGATGTGGTGGAATTGTGGTAGGTTATTAGTATGTGGGGTATGTGAGGAGAGAGAATGTAAAAAGTAGAGGAGAAAAGTGAGGAGAGAGAAAGGTGAGGAGAGAGAAAAGTAATGATTTGCGGTATAATGTGGTGGGTTGTGGCAAATTGCGGTAGGCTGTGGCAACGCAGTTTGCCAACCGTAGAAAAGAACACGGCCTAAATTTATGAACACTTAATTAATGTCAAATAAAATGGAAATTCACAAATATCAGGCGTGCAAAAATTATTAATACCGATAGGATAAATATAATTTACTCTTACAGTACCATTACTCAATTGTTTCCCACTAGAGGTCGTCGGAAAAGTTTTGAATCATGAAAATCTATGATTGGTGGATATATCTTTGAGATTTGAAGACTGATATCGGGGATTCTGATCCGATTTTCTGTATAAAAAGTAGGTGATTGCATTCTTGCAAAAAGTGTAAGTGCTTGTTTGGCCTAATTTTTGGAAGGGTTTTTAAAGTTAAAAACACAAATTAGGCCAAACAGTGTCTTTTTTAGAAGTTAATAATTGTTTTCCAAAAAGAGTTTTAACCAAAAACAGCTCCAAAAGCAGAAGCAGTAAATTGGTGCTTCTGCTTCCTACGAACTAATCTCTACTCAATCTATAGGATTCTTTAGTGATTAGTTTCCATAATTTCAAATAAATATTTTGATTCTCATAAATATAGCATTTAAATATTTTAATATTATGTTAGAATCTTTAATATTATGTTAGACACTTTAATTATTTAATTTCTATATATAAA
This sequence comes from Portulaca oleracea, assembly GCA_029582165.1. Taxonomy (NCBI): domain Eukaryota; kingdom Viridiplantae; phylum Streptophyta; class Magnoliopsida; order Caryophyllales; family Portulacaceae; genus Portulaca; species Portulaca oleracea. Next base: position 32,080,267 of record CM055886.1, read on the forward strand.
TATTTAATTTAAATAATTGTATAGTTAAATAAGACCATATATAGTTGTATTAATAATAATAATTATAACTATAACTACACGATTGTAATTATTGTTAAAATTAAAACATAATAATTTGTTTAAAAATTAATAAAAAGAAAAAATGTAAATAATCATATGATAATTTTACTCCCAAAAACACATGATAATTTTAAAAGTTAGGTTAATTAATTAGTAAAAAATATTATATTATAAGTTAGGCCAAACACTTTAATTTAGTAAAATCACTTATCTCATAAGGTAGGCCAAACACTTCAATACCTCTCCAAAAATAGATTTTATAAAAACTGTTTGTGAGAAGCAAAAACACATTTTTAGAAACTAGGCCAAACATACACTAAGTGTGCAACACGGAGCTCCTTCTGGGAAAGCGAAGGTGATTGCATTCTTGCAGTCATTTCGATGTGACCATCCGATTAGGCTCACCTTTTCTTCCTAGAAATCATATTTACATTGTGCCCTTTTCTTTCCCTTTCAACTACACAAAATTCGGCTATCTTCAATCTTATTAATACTAATTTTTTACCGGATCTTTTGAATAGTTGTTAATTTTGGTAAATACATATGAATACTGGGTGTCCATTCTTTTAAAATGTGCCTGTTAGAGAAAATAGTAGCAAGGTAACAGCGAAAGTGAAAATAATAATGAATCAGATGACGGAAATTACGACAAAATTCAGGAACCAAATAAGAGCGATAAGAGAATACCAGGTTTATGTGGGAAACCGAAGAGCTCAGAGAAAAAGCCACGGACGACGACAACCAGATATACAATTTGTTGGGTTATTGGCCGAAATTCTCTTGACTCATTATTTGGCAAGTTTCCTAAACCTGCTTAAACTCCAAGTTATTGGTTGCTATTAGGAAATTATTTTATTTCATAATTATATTTAGGTTAGTTTCCTAATTGTAATAGCATTCTAAAACCTAATTGTATTTGGAGTGGAAGTCTAGCCAGATCTATAGGATTTTACCCCTATAAATAGAGGTCTTTATTCACCTTGTAACATGCGGTAGACGTAGTCGATGTGAGAGCCTTCAAAACTCCCCACGAGGGAGGTACGGTGTTATTTCCACATCTTCACCTTATTTATTCCTAGGTTGTGAGAGTGTATGCGAGATTATATTCCACCTCTTGTAATATCTCCTTTTTCTACTAGTGGATATTGGTTGTCGCCCGTGGTTTTTCTCCGAATTCTTCGGTTTCCCACGTAAAAATACTGTCTCACCCATATATCTCTGTTCTTGCTTTCTTATTATTATCCTCGATTCCATAATCATCCTATATTTCCTTCCGCTGCATATATATTGCTCTATTTTACACCCTAACAAGTGACTAATAACTGGCATCGCATCTGAATCTCGATCCTAACACAATCCACTATGAGAAAGGAAGAGTACAACCCGATCACTATCACAGGGTGTAATGCAATCCACAACAGAGGAGATTACAATAACAATCTCTCTCACCAATTCTCAATCTTTCTCTCTGGGGATATACTTGGGAAAATATTGGTGAGACCCTTTTCTCTCTCAATATTTTCTCCCTCTCTGAGTCTCTATAACTCGATCATTATTCGTCGTGCGTCGTGATTATGGTGGAGTTACATGTATAATTTTTATACTAATGGTGAGAGAAGGAAACTAGGTTAAATTACAAATAACCTAAATAATGAAAAGGAAAGTCCCGCCGCCAGAGAAAACAAGGTCCTTGGCGCTGGCCGCGTCTTGTGTTGCTTGTTGCTGTGTCACACGCTGGTAGCGCATGGACCTGTGACGGATTCTGCAAAGTAGGCACTGGTAGTGCCGTTTTCCCGCTGGTAGCGTCTCCTCACCGTTTCCTGTCTCTCTCTCTCTCTCATTCTGGACTCCACCGAGGATCCAATGGGCCACAAAACCCAACAGTGCCAATTTTGGTGAATTTACAAAATGTATGTTTATGAATAGTGATATTAGTATAGGGTAATAAAGTTTTAGATTATCACACACACACACATATATATATATATTCAGGGAGTAGATAGATCGATGAGTATGGGTCGAAATGAGCATGTGAATATGATCAATCTAAACCATTAATTATTCAATATAGGACCATTATTTTACCATATGTCTTTTTTTGGTTGGACTTCTGTTCTTTGGATAGGTTATATTAACCTGTCGAATCTAATCCAAACTTATTCAAACCTTACATAATTTCCCAAAGAAACATCCTCTCTAAAACCCAATTCCCCAAAAAAGTATCATAATTTATCCAACCCAATCCAATCCAATCCAAAACAGATTTTAACCAATCCAAAGAAAGTGTGTGGGTGAGATAAAGTGGATAAAGACCCTATTTGGCTTACCACGGTTAGTTGTTGGATGTTGATTATTTGCATTAACTTTTTATTATAAGTTTGGGTTGGTTGTTTGTATTAGCTGTTTGGATTGATCATTTGAAAAAGTTGTATTTAGTAAAATTAGCTACTTTTTAAAAGGTAATTGTTGAAATTATATTTATAACCTTTATCACCAATTTTAAAATAACATCTATCAATTACTTTTATGATGACATGTATGTAATTTTTAGAAAATTTTGGGTTAAATGGTAATTTCTACAAACAGTAAATCCAATAGGCTGCTCATGTCAGTCAATTAAAAATCAATCTATTAGACTCAATCAGTCAAATGAATAAACTGTTTACCAAACACCTATTTCGGCCATGTAGGAGGCAAAAATTTGTCGACCGATTAAAAAATGACACGTGGAAAAAAATTAAATTTATTCGTCCAATCATTACCCGCCACGTGTCTAATTAATTACGGCGGTCGATTTAATTAGATTTTAAATGAAAATACATTATGGCCAATAACATCGTAACACGTATCAATTATGATGCAGAAAATAGTAATTATTTCTTTATTTTAAATAAAATGATAATTAATTAATTTGGGCCCAAGCCCAAAGCCGACTCAAACCCTAGGCAACCCTAGGACTCCAGAGTCTATAAATAGGGGTTCTCTCCCTCATTTTTCAACACACTATGCAGTCTACCCCCGACGACATTCGGCATTCTGCACTCCAAAGGCTTCAGAAGATCAAACTGCCAGCAGTCTACAGCTACTAAGCGCCAAAGACCGAAGTCTGTAAAAGTCTCTACCGCGTCAAGATCAATAACTGCTTCAGAGTTCTTCAGCAAGATCTGCAAAGACTTCAGAAGATCGAACTACAGACGTTCTCCAGCTACAAGCGACAAGGACTAACGTCGGCTAGTTCAACAACTTCTGTTCTTGGCATCAAAGACTGCAGTCGTCTTCTTCGTCTAGTTCATCGATCGAGATAAAGCACTCAAGCCCTCGCATCCAAGAACTTGAAGAATTGCAACCACCTGCAGACGGTTAGACTTTGAGCAACCTCCGGCTACCAAGCATCAAGGAGATCAACGCTCAAGACCTTCAGCTAAATAACTACTACAAGAATCCTTCAGCTAGACCTGCATTCGAGATCGAAATTAAGCGTCTGCGCCCTCGGCTAACCCAAATTTCAAGAGATTGAATCAGAGGACTACTTTATTGTATTTAATACAGAGACTGTACCCGCATACATTAAAATATTAATAAAAATTAATTTGTTTCTCAATTTTCTGTCTTTATTTATTTTAGACTCGAAATTTGTGTTTACAGGCCCCATTTATACGATTGGTTGTGGTATGGTAATGGTACGGTGCAGTTGAATTTGAAAAAGTATGGTGAATTGTGGTGAGTTATGGTGAAAATTATGGTAAGTGGGGGATAGGTGAGGACAAAAAATGTGAAAAGTAGAGGAGGTAAATGAGAAGAGAGAAAAGTGAAAAGATATATTAGTAATGATTGTAGTGTGGTGTGGTGTGGTGAAATGTGGTAAAAATTAAAGAGTTGTGATACGATGTGGTATTACACCGCAATATACCGCATAAAAGAACGAGGCCTTAGCTTATTTGACTTTGTCAGATCTTCCAATAAGCCATTTTTTTTAATAAATCATTCAATAGGTTGTTTATCAAACATGGTCAAAGTTGGATAAGTGGGTGGAATAAAGTGTGTGGTAGGTGGATAAAGTACCACACAAAAAAAAAAAGGCCCTGGATATTTTAGTCGCCAATTGAAAATTTTTAACTTCCTCACATGGGCATAAATTCACCCAACATTCTCAACATCCTATATCACGAGTTTTTGGTTAATGTTTATGATACGAGAAGAGTTTTTGCTAACTTCATAGTAGATGATAGACGAAAGCAGATGTTGAACATTTTCAAAACTGGTTGTTCCTTCCAAATTAACATAAAGAGCATAATCGTCTGTTGGTTTACCCAAATAGGATCATACATGTCTCTTAATGTACACACATAGTGGTAAAATGATTTTTTCAATTATTCAGTCATCCATTGCTGAATTTGACCACGATTTTTACCACAAATAAGGTCATATGTGTCTCTTAATGTACATACATAGGGGTCATAGAGTGAAATTATTTTTTTCAATTTTTCAGTCAGACTTTGTCAAATTTTACCGCAAAAAAAGTATGTTATAAAATAACCTATTGGCATGGACTGCAAACAAATGTTCCAGGGATATATGGTTATTGGGCTTCAAGCAGACGTGCTATAATTTTGTCGAGAGCTATTGAGTAATGTTGATTTTTGCAGTTTTATTTTATGAAAATGATAAGCATCTTGAACCCAGATGTGACGGTCAATTACTATTTTGAATTTACTATTAACTATTGTAAAAAAACCTTTTCAAATGCATTCAAAAATTTTAAAATGTGTGTTTTATCAGTTTAAGGCACCGTTTTTTCATGCGGTACCGTAAGTTCCGCATTACAATCTACCGCAACTCACCGCAATCTACCGTAATTAACTATTTATCTTATTATTAAAATCCCAAAGGTTTCCAATTACCGCACCGCAACTTACCGCAACCACTGCAACTTACCGCACTGCAATTTCATCGTATAAAAGAACGGTGCCTAAGGGTCCTTACAGCTCATACATTAAATATTTTTTATATATATTTTTCATGAATATAAAATTACACATAAAATATGCATTCACTACCATATTTGAAGTTATTACATTATTATTTACTCCATCCGTTCCAGATTAATAGTTATAATTTTGACTTTCACAGTTTCTAATGTCACTTTTTGATTGATAGCTTCTTATATAACATGTTATTAACAATGATAATATTATACTTTTATGATTGTGTTTTTCATTATGAATCTAATTGTAATAATTTCATATAGCAACTTATTATATTTATTGAGAAATTTATGGTCAAAAATTTTGAAACTTCACTATACAATTTTCAAAGATAACAATTAAGGCTCTGTTCTTTTATACAGTTGGTGCGGTGTGACAATGATTCGATGCCGTGAAATTTGAAAAAATGTGGTAAAGTGTGATGAGCTATAGTAGATGGGATAAGCGAAGAGAGAGAATGTGAAAAGTAAATAAGAAAAGCGAGGAGAAAGAAAAATGAGGAGATATATTGATAATGAATAATAATTGCGGTGTGGTGTAGTGAACTGCGGTAGAAATTAAAGGTTGTGTTCGAGAGTAGCGTATGAGGTAGCGTTTAGCGTCTTGACCAAGTCAAAACTCTAATTGCATAAATATTAGCGTTCGGTAAGCTAGCGTTTTGAGAAGCGTCTAGCGTTCTAAAGAGCGTTTTGTGAAACGTTAATAAAGTTAATGTTTAGCGTTTGGAGTAACGTTTCATATTTTCTGATCAAAAAATACCCTTTGAAAATTGTATCTTTGAAAATTACTGATATCCTTTTATGTCAATTCACATTAATATCCTAATTCAATTGCTAAATTTACCGAGCACAATTCTCATTTAAACAATCATTTGTTATTTGTTGCTTAAAACGCTATCCGTTGCGCGCTTAAATCGCTATTCGCTACATAAACCTCTATTTGCTATCTAAAACTCTAATTTTGCCGAATATAGCCAAAGAGTGCGATGCAGTGTGCTACTGTACTGCAACCTACTGCGTGAAAGAACGAATCTTAATATGGAATGGAGGGAGTACATGAGTGAACGGAATTGATAATGCATTAATCACTATAAAAGTTATCATTTGAAATCACAAAAACATAAATTGTCTACAATTCAAGATGTTCATTCAAGAAATATATCATCGTCCTTTATATTATATATTTACTGCTGTTTTACTTATATAGTAGTAATCAATATCTATCCATTTTGACCTTTCATGATCACAAATATAAATGTTTGACCATTTTTTATAACAATATATTTTCAAAAATGTCATTTGTAAGAAACATTTTAATGATTTTTCGCAATAATACAGTGATGTTAATTTCTCGTAAGAAATCGTCACATTTTAAGAAGTTCACAGCAAAGATTTCCAAAAGTCGATTGTATTATTTCCGGATACCTGTTATTATTATTATTATTTTTAAAAAGGAGTGTTATTTGCAATGTGACTATAAACTTTGAGCCTCATTTACATTTTCAATAAGGATTTTTGGACAATGATACACTGAATATTGGGGGTATTAGACAATAATGCACTGAACTTTTTTTTGGATTTTAATACATTGAACTTTGAGAGTATTGAACAATAATGCATTCAGAATAATTCTGGTGGTGGTAGACTCGGTGGTGATCATATTTTGAGTTGTCATTTTTTTTTTCCAGAAACAATATATTAGTCATCCTGGTTATGAACTTTGAGAGTATTAAACAATAATGCATTCAGAATAATTCCGGTGGTGGTAGATTCGGTGGTTATCATATTTTGAGTTGTCATTTTTTTTTTTTCAAAAACAATATATTAGTCATCCTGGTTATGCCTACTTTCTTACATGATAAAAATTTTAACTTTTTTCACGTCATTTTCCAGCTGACAACGTATGACCGCCATTAAATCAACCACTACTAAAATAATTTCGAATACATTATTATAAAATACCTTCAAAATTCAGTGTATAAATGTGAAAAATAATTCAATTAAGCTAGAGAGTGAGGTAACACAATTTGATTGGAAGATTTTTGTGCGACTTGTTCTATGGGTTGGATGGACCAAAAAGGAGGTCCATATAATGTCACGTTAATCAGTCAGCTTTCTACTTTTCTGTATCCACCCTCCTCCCAACAACAACAGTACCAAAAAATAAAAAAGAAAAAAGAAAAACCAACACAAAAAACTGTACTGAGTAGATAGAGAGATCAGAAAGAAGAAGGAATAGAGAGTCAACCGATCCCCATTTTTCTATAATTTTCTCTGGGCAGTACACTCCACTCTTTTTCTTTTTCCTTTTTTTTTTTCTGCAAAATTCTTTTTTGGTTTGTAGTCTTGTATTTGTAAGGCTTCGATGACTCCACATACTCCTCCTGTCCTTTTATCTTCTTCTTCTTCTTCATCCTCCTTCTTCTCTCATCTCCTTCTGCAACTCCATCACCCCTTTTGATTCTAACTTTCTCTCTCTATTTTCTGTAGTTTCTCTCTCTATCTCTAGGTCTGAGAAAGAAGCAGAAGAAAATGGAAGCATACCCATGTATGGATTGTCAAAGCATGCAGAGAGGCAGTGATAAAAATGACAGCTTTCCCCCTTTTTAACCACCTAGGGTTTCACTTTCCCAGTTCTGAGTGTTGATTGTTTGCAAAAGTCAAGCTTCTTTCTGGGGTTTTCTTTTCTCCAATTGTGTTTTTGTCTTCTTCACCTTTTCATCTTTCCTGGGAGAGGAATTGTAGACATTTGGGTATTCAACAGTATCACCCACTTTTGTCTTCTCTCTCCTCTCCTCGCTATTACTACTATATTATTCATTTCCAACTCTTCTTCTTCTTTCTGTAGTTGTAGTAGTATTAGTGAATGTGAAAGCTCTGAATATTTTCTTCTCTCTCTCTCTATCTGTCGCCATTGTTTTACAGAACCCAAGCTTCAATCCCAGAAGTTGTAGGATTGGGAATTTGTTTTCTGGGTTTTATTTGATGAGTTTTGGGGGGTTTCTGGATAACAGTGCCGGCGGCGACGTCGGCGGCGGAGGAGCGAGGATAGTGGCGGACATACCTTATATGAACACCACCACCACCACAACCACCATGAATTCCGGCGGAGTCATTTCTCAACGCCTTGTTCCTCCCAATTCTCTTCATAACAAGTCCTTCTTCAACTCCCCCGGCCTCTCTCTTGCCCTCGTAATCCTCTCTCTCTCTCTCTATCTATCTATCTATCTATCTATCTATCTATCTCTCTCTCTCTCTCTCTCTATTTTTCTGTTAATTTGATGGATTTTTTGTTTGTATGATGATGATACAGCAAACTGGGATGGAAGGGCAAGGGGAGGTGGTTGGGAGAGTTACAGATCAGAATTACGAACAAACTGCAACTGCAAATGGAGGAGGAGTAATTGGAGTTAGAAGGAGTAGAGAAGAAGAACATGAAAGTAGATCTGGGAGTGATAATTTTGAAGGTGGTGCTTCTGGTGATGATCAAGATGCTCCTGATCTTCTTCCTCCCAGGAAGAAACGTTATCACCGACATACCCCTCAGCAAATTCAAGAGCTCGAAGCGTATTCATCTCTCTCTCTATCTCTCTTTCTCTTTTTCTCCATTGTTTTCTGGGTTTCTGAATTGGGTTTGATTTTGGGTTTTTGACAGTGTGTTCAAAGAGTGCCCTCATCCAGACGAGAAGCAAAGGCTGGAGCTAAGCAAGCGTCTCTGCCTGGAGACACGCCAAGTCAAGTTCTGGTTCCAGAATCGTCGTACCCAGATGAAGGTTTCTCCAAATTCTCACCTCTTTCCGTCATTTTCAACACCTTCAAACCCTTTCTGAACTGGGTTTTTCTTTTTTGTGTGTATAGACTCAATTGGAGAGGCATGAGAACTCGATCCTAAGACAAGAGAACGATAAACTTCGAGCCGAAAACATGTCCATTAGAGAGGCCATGAGGAACCCAATCTGCAGCAACTGTGGTGGGCCTGCCATGGTTGGCGAAATCTCCATTGAAGAGCAGCATCTTCGGATCGAGAATGCCCGGTTGAAGGATGAATTGGACCGGGTCTGCGCCCTTGCCGGGAAGTTCCTGGGGCGGCCCGTTGGGCCTCCCATGCCGAGCTCTACTTTAGAGCTCGGAGTCGGGTCCAATGGGTTCGGGCCGGCTCTGGCGCCAGATTTCGGGTCCGGGATCACCACGGGGGGCTTGCCCGGCGTGGTCGTGTCCCCCACCAAGTCGACTGCCAACGTGGCATTCGAGCGGTCCATGTATCTAGAGCTCGCCTTAGCCGCCATGGATGAGCTCGTGAAGATGGCTCAGACCGACGAGCCGCTGTGGTTCAGGAGCATGGAGGCCGGGGGGAGGGAGGTGTTGAACCTTGACGAGTACGCCAGGTCATCGACTCCCTGCATCGGGTTGAAGCCGAACGGGTTCGTGACCGAAGCTACGAGGGAGACCGGGATGGTGATCATCAACAGTTTGGCACTCGTCGAGACTCTGATGGACTCGGTTAGCCCTCAAGCCTGAGTTTTGATCGTTCGATTATTGATTAGGTTTAGAATGTAGGGTATTGATGTGGTTGTTACATGATTAAGATTTGATCTTGTTGTTGCAGAATCGGTGGGCCGAGATGTTTCCATGTATGATTGCTAGGGCTTCGACAACCGATGTTATCTCAAGCGGAATGGGAGGAACTAGGAATGGTGCCCTTCAGCTGGTATGTACATTATACAATGCACTTCATCTTCATACACTCTTGTTTATCAATAGTTTTTTGACTCTTTGATACTGAGATGAGATTCATACTAGATGTTAACAGTTTCTAAAATTTTCGATATTATTTTCACCTCTGATAATTGATTCTAACAACCATAGTTTAGTCATTTTATACTTTCCCCCACATTTCAAACTGTACCCAATATTTTCACATGATAGATCGTTACCTATGCTGAAAAATTTACGGTTAAAGCTTCCTACTGCACAATTCCACAGCGATAGATATGTACGAATGGAGGGAGTATAATTTATTTTGCAATTCACTTCTAACATCTGTTTTGTTTCCCGGCCGCTCAAAGATGCATGCAGAGCTTCAGGTTCTATCCCCGTTGGTCCCGGTTCGAGTTGTCAACTTCCTCCGGTTCTGCAAGCAGCACGCGGACGGAGTGTGGGCCGTCGTTGATGTGTCCATCGATTGTCTCCGGGAAAGTTCCGGGTCACCCACATACGTCAACTGCAGGAGGCTTCCTTCGGGATGCGTTGTTCAAGATATGCCCAATGGCTATTCTAAGGCAAGCACGCTTCTTAATTGCTTTCATGGTATTTTTAGTTCTCACGAATTGATCCGAATTAAAAGTTGGTGTTCTTTCTATTGTAGCCTTTAATGTGTTTGTTGCAACTACAATTTTTGAGCCTAGTTGAGCTTCCATTAATTGATGAAAACAACATAGTAGTCAATGTCAAAGAGAAAGACATCTCCATTCCCAAGCCAAACTTTTCTAGCTCATCCATCTATGAACCATGTTTGTCTGGTGATTAATCACTTAATTACCCGGATCGTCGTCATGGGTTATGGTTTCAAACAGATGATTAACCATTAATTAATCCCCCCTCCCTCAACTTGTGTAGTATTTTATTACACTAGATGCTGCTTTTGTGCCACATATAAAGCTTCATACTAATATACAATTAACCTACATGTCAGGAAATCGAGGATATTGTTAGTTTAATGAATAGAAGTCTCTATTATCCTTATTTTCTGTACCTTGAACACATTAATTTCATGTCTTTTTACTAACTAATATCGCCTTGTAATCTACAAACATCGGTAGATTAAACTATGCATTTGATGTTTCTATTCCGATTCCTGATGCTGCCTGCTGCCTCGATCATCATTCCGAGCCAGCTTGTATTATTATTTTTATTATTACGACTACTATTATTACTATTATTTTACTCAAATCCATGTTACTGTGTTCTATGTTTTTAACTACTCTCTGAAGACTTTGCAGTCAAAAACCCAAGACTGTCAAATTTGTTCTCATCTCAGTTTCTTCTATTCTATGTTTTTCTGCCTACAAGTAGTTGTAGTTCATATCTCGATGCGGACCTGCTTCGTTCATCGCTGCCCTTCATTTTGAATCTCTTGGTTATATTTAATTGTAGAGCCCAACCTTAAGCTGCATCCAGGATTTGTCTGACATTTATATTATGATATGTTCCGTTTTTTCTCACATTTCCAAGACCCATTTCTCTATTATTGGTTTGTTCGTTTTTCTAATAATGTGATGTTTTTGAATGACGGATATAATAATATTCAAGCTGTGTATCAACATGAATTATCATACTGTCCTGCTCACTCGCGCCGTCTCTTGTGTTTGAAGTTTGACCGTACTTCGTTGAACTGTATTTTGTCCCTTAGTTGGGGCCTCACTCTGTTCCTATTTATCAGCATTTACAGTCCTGAAATCTAGAAAATGCCATCAAAGAATCTGAGATTATGTTTTAATAATCATACGAGTCGTAACTTGAAGCCCTTGTGCTTGAAACAATTTGAGAACTTTTCTTACCCTAATTGTTGGCTAAAGTCCAATATAGTGAGAGGGCATATATGTTTTGTATCGCACCTAAACCTATCAAAATTTGTAAACCCTGATGAACTGAAGTTCATGGAGATGTTATAAGGGGAAAAAAGCAGCAAATTTTGTGGTTGATAAATATTTACGGGGTTCTAAAATGTGGTGTATAGGTTACATGGGTGGAGCATTCAGAATACGACGAGAGTATCATACACCAGCTGTACCGGCCATTCATAAGCTCCGGGATGGGGTTTGGTGCCCAGAGATGGGTCTCCACCCTCCAAAGACAATGCGAGTGCCTAGCAATCCTCATGTCCAACGCGGTGCCTACCGGAGACAGCAGTGGTAAACATTTTTCCGTTCACTCAACCATACATTATCATTTATCAGCGGTTATTAAATATTTCACGGTCCCCAATGATGTCCTTCAACTGATTATCGTCCCATAATGTTTCAAAAAAATTTACAACTTTATGTTCTTATGATACATTTATGGCGAGATGATCTCATGTAAGACTTATTGTTTCAGTGATAACCCCGAGCGGGCGGAGGAGCATGCTTCGGTTGGCTCAGAGGATGACCAACAACTTCTGCGCAGGGGTGTGCGCTTCGACGGTGCACAAGTGGAACAAGCTCAACATAGGCCACGTGGACGAGGACGTGCGGGTCATGACCCGCAAGAGCGTGGACGACCCGGGGGAGCCCCCGGGGATCGTGCTGAGCGCGGCCACCTCGGTGTGGCTCCCGGTGCCCCCTCACAAGCTCTTTGACTTTTTGCGCGACGAGCGGCTCAGGAGCGAGTGGGACATCCTCTCCAATGGCGGGCCCATGCAGGAGATGGCCCACATCGCCAAGGGCCAAGACCACGGCAACTGCGTCTCCCTCCTCCGCGCTAGCGTACGTTCTCTCTCTCACTCTCTCTTCTAGTACATACATGCATGGTGTTTTTCCTTTTTTTTGTTTGGATTTGATGAGAAAATATACATGCATAATCTTCACCGTTGAAGAGGGATTATTGATAGATGTTGGAATTATGCAAGTGTATGTATGTCCTGGAGTGAAAGGTCAAAATCAGGGGTTGTCTTATGCTAAAGGGTGAAAAGGGGAGGGTTCAAATCAGGGGATTGGATGTATGTGTAAAGGACATGTTACTTGGAAGCATATATGGGGACACCCTTTTTAACCTATGCTCCTATTTCAATCACAAAGATTATTCATCATTCATCAAATAAAAAGTCAATATGTGGGGGACAATTTCATAGTCAGCAGTGACCACACAAATTTCTTGTTTGTTTGGTTAGTACTATTATCTTTTGGGAGTGGCAGTTGTGTAAATAAGCTGGTGCATCGAGGGTGAATTGATTTTGTGGGATTTCATGCAGGCCATGAACAGCAGTCAGAGCAGCATGCTGATACTGCAGGAGACATGCACCGACGCGTCAGGGTCGCTGGTGGTGTACGCCCCTGTGGACATCCCGGCCATGCATGTGGTCATGAACGGTGGGGACTCTGCCTACGTGGCGCTCCTGCCCTCGGGGTTCGCCATCGTCCCAGACAGCCCGGGCCCACGCGGCTCCAGCCCGACGAACCCGTCCCGGGGAGGCGGGTCCCTCTTGACTGTGGCCTTCCAGATCCTGGTCAACAGCCTCCCGACCGCCAAGCTCACCGTGGAGTCCGTCGAGACAGTCAACAACCTCATCTCGTGCACTGTGCAGAAGATCAAGGCCGCCCTTCACTGCGAAAGTTAGCCGTTGGATTGAGCCCCCTTGATCCAACGGCTGTACAAATAAGTTTGTGTTCTTTTTGTATCAATGGTTGTTTTATAGTGGTAATTGTTAGAGTATTTTTCGGTAATTGGTAAAAAACGGAGATGGAAACTCAAAAGTGGGAGGATGAGTCAAGAACGAACCACGGGCGTGGGTGTCGCGTAAAATCCTTGCTGAGAAGTGTCAGTGTTGGTGTTGGTGTCGGGCAAGGTGGTGGTTCGGGTATTGACTCAGAACTCGACCCATATGGGTTTCTTATTTCGATTACTCATTAGTGTATTTCAAAGGGTTGGTGTTAATTTAGTCTTGTGAAGAATGAAGATTCATGTTTTTACTGAAGTCTGTCCAGTGGTGATTTTTTTGTGAGAGTTAAAATTGGTTAGTTAGGTGAATTAACCTTTACAAAGTATGTAATGCAGTTGTATCTCTTGTTCAAGTTGAAAGTTCAATTTTATGATATACTATGTTAAGACTTAAGAGTTAAGAGTATATGATAGCTGGATTTTTTGGTATTGACATCAGTTTGATTGAAGTTCAATTTTTTGCTTTATTGTAAGTCCCGTTTTTTTTGAATGGTAAGGTTAGATTAGTTAAGGATAAATTTATCTTATCAAGCTAAAAAAACAAGTATTCATTTAACTAAATTTTTTTTCATAATTATCTATCATTTTACTTTTATAATAGATTTAACCAAAGTTAACCTAGTAATTAACTTTTTTTTCTATCCCCAAACCCTAATAATAATTTAAGTCTTGATCTCTATCCCATTTGGGGGCAATTCAGTACTCTTGTAGTTTTACTCTCAAGTTTTTCTTTTTTCCGTTAATGTATATATGTCAATTTTGATCATTTTTTTTTTGTATCGAATAATACATATTGCTTTATGTGTTTAATATAAATTTTGCATATTTTACCCCTAATATATAACTAATTTTCTATTCATCTTACCCTCATGAGGTGATATTTAATAGTTTTGTTCTTGTTCGGTGTAATTTATTCTTTACCTTGGTGTGATCACAGCTTTTGATTTTGTATCTGACAGTGTGTGATCATCAATATGAGAGAGTGTAGTCATTAATTTAAGGGATTGTGGTTACGAAATCCTTGACTACAGTATCTGATATCCATGACCACACATCATTAGATGTAAAATTAAGAGTTGTAATTTGCTTTTTGTACCTTTCTATCTAAACTCTCTTCCTACTAGATCTGTGAAGTGGGTTGGGGGTGCAAAAGTGGAGTGGTAGTAGTACTGTAGCAGTATGAAACATATGAGGATAATTAATGAAATAATCCTCTAAAATTTGATTGGTAGTGGTCATGTTGCATATATACTATCCTGTAGCTGTATGTAGATCGTATCCGTCCTAGCTACATGCGTCCTTCCTTCATTCCTTGGTAGCTTCCTGGGTTATTTCTGGTAGAGTCTCACTCACACTCAGTGTGAAGGTGCAATATTCATTAATTAATTGTGGGCACAACGTACAGAAATTGAGCCAGCGTAAATCAAGTTGGAAATGGGGATGAATGGGAATGTGAACATACTTGGTCAGGCAAAACAGCCAGCTTGCGGTTTGGTTTCCACGGTGCATGGGCTCCATCCTGCATTTATTACTCACTAACTCATCTCTATTCTCTGGGTCTTAATTTGTTGGGTTGCACCACACTATCCGTCTCTTTTTCATTTAATGCACTCCTTTTCCATTCCTTCCTCCCCCCTTTTCCATTCTTTTTCCCTTTGCTCAATCACCCACAATTCAATTATTCAATCTTTTTAAAATGGTAAGTTACGTTTATCTTATGCTGATTTTACTTTATCTTACTTGAATCCATAAAGAACACTCATACCCTATTCTTTTGTGCGGTGGATGGAGTGCAGTGATGGTGTGGTGTTATGAAATCATTGAAAAGTATGGTGAAATGTAGTGAATTGTGTGGTGAGAGTTGTGGTAAGTGGGATAGATGAAGAGAGAGTGTAAAAAGTAGATGGGATAAGTAAGGAAATATAAAGTGTGGTGAACTGTGGAAAAATATTGATAAGTTGTAATACCGCACCGTACCACACCGTATAAAAGAACAGGGCTTCAAACCAATGTCATTCTCTTACCTTCCATTTCCTTACCAACTTTATTTTACCTAATTTAATAATATCACTCTAAGAAACAAGGTCTTTGTTTCATAAATGATTGAATCTATTTAAATTTACCTAAACATACCTATCTTTTTTCTTGGAAAAAACCCTACTATTTACTTCTATCTAAACCTATTCGGACCTATTTTATCCCATTTCAATGGAAAAGAATAGAGCCTCGGTTGCAGTTTGGCGTGGGATCAGGGTTGAGGTTGACGCTGTGATTTCATCCCCAGTTTCAGAGAAAAAGGTTGAAACAGCTGATGGATCCAATGCCAATCCATGCTTTTTCTGACACCCGGGTGCAACAGCGGTTACATTTCAATACTACCTCCGTCCCATTATATTTGTCCATTTACCTAATTTGTGAAGTCCAATGTATATTGGGAATTAAGGTAAAAAATTTGTAATTTTCGCAAAATGCCCATATTTTAATTGAAGATAATAGTTGTTGGAATTGTAATAAGTGAAAAAATGAATTATTAGGCACTGTTCTTTTGTGTGTTAACACAACTAACCGCAACGCAAATTGCCGCAACCTACCGCAACATACCGCAAATTATCATTACCTTTTTACTATTTCCACCGCAACTTACGGCAATCTACCGTAACTTATCGCAACGCAACGCAAACGCAACACACAAAAGAACGGTGCCTATTAGAGGTAGAAAAGTAATTACAGTTATTAAAATTGTAAATGGGTTAAATATTTTAGGACAAAGAAATTAAATAAATGGATAAATATTTTAGGAGGAAAATAGTACAATATAAGCAGTACATATTTACATGACATCTTCTTCCCCTTCTGAGTTTGGTCCTCCCTAGCTTGTGACTTTGTCAACCTCACAAGTCACCTCTTCTCACTTATTCCATGCACACTTGACTCGTACAATAAACCATTAATTAAGGCTTTTTGGTTCAAAATAATCCGAAGTCGGAGGTCATTGGCTGAAAATAATCTAAACTTACCTTTTGGCTGAAAATAATCTAAACTTTTAACCTATTTACTCGGACTAAACCAAAATCGATTTCCGAAGTCAGAATGCTAACCGATCAGCTTATGTAGACCCCAATCAGCACAAATTCAAAACCAAAATCAATTAAAGAAACACGTGTTACGGCTACCCAGTCAAAATTCTGACGCTGGAAATCGATTTCGGTTTAGTCCGAGTAAATATGTTAAAAGTTTGGATTATTTTCAGCCAAAAAGTGAGTTTGGATTATTTTCAGCCAATGACCTTTGACTTCAGATTATTTTGAACCAAAAACCCATTAATTAGTGAAGAGTGGTCAATATTATGTTTGTTTGATAATCATGTATCCATTATATCTTTGTCCAAAATTATATTAAAATTTCATTTCATTTCTTTCTGAAATAATTATAGTCATTTGAATGGTTATTAAATTTTCGATCCTATTCTAAGATCTTACGATTTTATCATCTAAAATCCTTGATGCACGGGATTCTGCTATCTACATTCCGATTCATGATTCTACGAGGGTTAATCCCAATCCTAACTACCCCATGGATCCCGATTTTAACAACATTGGTCATTTGTTGACTTTTTACCTATCCTTAATTCCTCATTCTGAGGTTAAAAATAAATACTATCCTTATTCTTTTCTTTCACTCATTTTTAACATGTAATATTCTTTCAAAGATTACAATAGGTATTGTATACATTCTTATGAAAAATTTTGATAATTCTTTTCTCAATAAATAAAATAATGTCATACGAAACTGATTACCATTATGCATAGTAAATAATAATGATTCATACATAAAATTATCTTATATATAGGATTTTTAAAAAAATAATATTGAGAAAAGAAACGGGTACCATCACCATTTACCATTGATAGAACATACTATACAATATGTATTATGTGCTCCTGGAACACATGCTCCATATCCAGTGTGACATACCAAATTTCCATGCTGGCATTATATTTGAAAAAAAGCCCCACTATAAGTAACCGCTCACCTCCCACTCTCAATTTTGAAGCTTTTTCGTGCTGCAACCGTTCACCTGCGCGACTTCTCGCTCCCTCCCTCCACGCCATCAAAATTGCAAATCTCCATCTACTCAGCCGCCGTCAAACTTGCAAACCTCCAGCTACTCCGCCGCCGTCTTCTTCGTCACTGTGATCACAAGAGCTGCAACCGCCATCCTACCCCATATCGTTCACCTACGCGACTTTTCCCTCCGTCCCCGCCGTCAAAATTGCAAATCTCCATCTACTCCGCCGCCATCAAAACTGCAAACCTCCATCTACTTCGCCGCCGTCTTTTCGCTCACTGTGACCGAAGGTTGCAACAGGCCATCAATCGTTGACGGTGGAATTCTCCGTCAATCCTTCATCTTCTTTGTTCATCTACGTCTCTGTTTTTGCTTCACTCACTTGAAGCAACTATGGAAGATTCGATTTTGCCAACCCTAATGCTCGCTCACTGATTCATGATGTTCACTCACCAAATCATGGTTGTTCACTCACTAATCCGTGGTTGTTCACTCACTAATTCGTGGTTGTTCATTCACTAATGCATAGTTGTTAATTCACTGATTCATAGTTGTTCACTCACTGATTCATGGGTGTTCACTAGCCAATTTATGGTTGTTCACTCACTACTATGACTCCGATTTTTCATCTGATGATTCTTTTTTCCTTTTCTTTGGTAATATTGTGTTTGTTCACTCACTAATTCATGATTGTTCACTGTAAATATTATATTTTGTTTTGTGAATTGATTTAAAGTTACTCATTGTTGAAATTCTCAGGATCAAGGTTATACGATATAATATGGAGAAGTGAGAAGGTAGAAGAATTGTTGAAGATCTGCTTTCAACAATACATTCAGCAAAAAAAAAAAAATGAACTGTCTATTTGAATAAGTAACCGTTACTGTTTTCGTCGGGTGAACAACGATGTGCTATGGAGTAAACAATCGCGTGAGCGTAGAAGTGAATAACCATAAATTTATGCTGCATGTAACCATTGTTTTTGTTGCTGAAATTAAAAAAATTAAAAAAATAAATATCTGACATGGATGCCATGTCAGCACCTAAAGCACAGGCTCCAAGAGTACACAATAATTTGTGGATACTATATGTATAGAATGATTATTGACTATTGAGCATAGGGATTCAAATATTCACATAGCTATCTATACTATCGTAGATTCCTAGCCCATAAATATTCCCCCATCTTTTTTCCTGCTATCTATCCATATTATTCGTACAAGAATTTCCCAGGTAGTAGAGGTAGAGAGCATTGAATGAGAGTAGTGTACAGACAGATCACCGATAGAGACTATACAGTTAAACTACAAGTAGGAATTAGATGCATCCAATTGGGAAAGGTCCGTGCTTGTAAATTAAATTGTAAGGTACCGTGGATAGTTTTTTTAAAGCAAGTGTCCGGTTTAGTTTGACAGTGATATGATGTTGATGTGGCATGGGCTAGGACGAGAAAGGTAATGCAGCGGCAATGTGAGTGTCGCCAGTGAGAATAATTCAGACTCATGTTTTGCGTGGGAGGATGAAGACGATATTCTCGGAATTTTTTTTCTTTTTTTAAAAAATTTTAGCTGTAGTATATTTAAATTATTAAATGTGAGGCTTACACCCTTTTTTTAATTATTTTAACCAAACTCATGTTCATCATTGGAAAGTAAGTTAGCATGAAAAATCTAACTCTAACTCTTCATATGGGTCATATTGATTCCATCTCACCAATTAGTATAACTTATATTCACCATTACGGGTGCTCATACAATACTTAAAGTCTCGCTATTAATAAGTGAGGTGATCATTTTCCTTGCTTTTAGCTTGACTTTGTTATTTGTTTTTCTTTATGATTGTATTTTACGGGCTCTATTGGTCAAAAGAATAACAAAAAAAATAAAAATAGGAAGGATGTGTTGATGTTTATATTATCTGACTCTTCGATTAATTTTTCTCGTTTTATACTATCTATCATTCACAATTTCAATAACATATTAATTATTAATTTTCTTTTTTTTCATTAAAAATCAACCCTGACATTTAAAGTTAATTAACTAAATATATCTAATTAATCTTTTCAATAACCACATTTTTTTTTGATGGAAAGCAGAATTGTATTACTCATAAAAATGTGACACAAATCATTTAATACCAGATCATTGACAATATCTGGTCCCTCCTCATCCCAACCCCTCCTACCTAATTCGTAAGGTTGTAAATGAGCTAAGGTATGAGCTATTTTATTCCCGTCCTTACAAACATGAGAGAAAGCACAAAAATTAAAATAAGACGCGCAGCCCATAATTCCTCTATTAGTAAACCCAGCTCTGTGTTCGGTTTCTTCCTGTTCCTCAACTTTGCAATCAGCGGCATACAGTCTCCTTCAATGATAACATTCAGGAGACCCTTCTCCTTCGCCACCCGAGTCGCCAATAAACATGCTCTTGCTTCTGTCATTTCCGGGGCTTCTCGCCGTATTGACTGCTCGGTCGCCATGAATACCACTCCCCCTCTATCATCTCTCCCAACGACCCCAGCACCACTTCCCCAGCTTCCCAATACGGCCCCGTCAAAGTTAATTTTCACGTAACCATTTGTTGGTGGCTTCCGGTGGGTTTGGTGAACAACCTTGATATTAGTTTTATCCATGGCTTCACGGTACTCATGGGACTGTTTGGCGCGATGCACAACAATAACCACATTTAAATGTTTGTGATATTGATTTTCTCCTGTTACCCTAAAAAATGAGATAAACAGAAACAGAATATTATATTGGGCAACAATAATCCCTACTAAGTTTTTAAAAAAAATGAGAGAGAGAGAGAGACAGGAAAATTGGACTTTAATAATTTCGATTTTCGTGAATTGGACAACAATAATCCTTAATATCAATTTGGATTCTGGTGGTTTAAAAAAAAAAATTGGATTATAGTGGTACCAAATCCACCTCCACATTCTTTTTATTTTTTTCATTCCTACCCCATACTATTTTTGTTTTTTTTTCATTCCTGCCTCCAGAAAAGTAATGAAGTATAGTTACTAAAATAATTTTTAAATTAGTTTTTTGAGACTCTCCGATCAATTATTATGATTTTTTAAAATGAATAAAATTGAAAAAATCGTAAAAAAATGAAAAAAAAATTGGGAGAAATGCCGTAAATTCATTAAAAATCGTGGTAAAGTGTTATACTAAGTTTCGAATAAAGATCGTGTTCTTTTATGCGGTATTTTGCGGAATGGTATGGTGGGGTGTGGTGAAATTGTGGTGGGATGTGGTGGAATTGTGGTATGTTATTAGTAGTATGTGGGGTAGGTGAGGAGAGATAATGTAAAAAGTATAGGAGAAAAGTGAGGAGAGAGAAAGGTGAGAAGAGAGAAAAGTAATGATTTGCGGTAAAATGCGGTGGGTTGTGGCAAAATCACGGTAAATTTGTATGTGCATGATTACCGCAAAAAAGAACACAACCAAAATGCAACACAAAATCTATGATATTTAGGGTATACTCTAAATGATGTCCCACTACAATCCATTTTTTTTTTGGACCACCAGAATCTAAATTTATAGTAGGGATTATTGCTGTCCAATTCGTGAAAGTCAGGATTATTAGAATCCAATTTTGATATATATATATATATATATATATATATATATATATATATATATATTGGATGATAATACACTGAACTTTAGGGGTATTGGACAATAATGCACTGAACTTTTTTCTTGGACTCTAATACACTGAACTTTGAGGGTATTGGGATAATACACTCAGACCAATTCAGCTGATGGTTGACGCGGTGGATGTCCTACTTTGATGTATCATTTTTCTATTTTTTTTTCCAAAAAAATATATTAGTCATCATGTTTATGTGTACTTTCTTACATGGCAAAAGTTTTTTCTGAAAAAAATAGAAAAACGACACTTCAAAGTAGGACAGCCACTGCGTCAACCACTAGCTGAATTGGTCTGAGTGCGTTATTGTCAAATACCTTTAAAGTTTAGTGTATTAGAGTCCAAGAAAAAAGTTCAGTATATTATTGCCCAATAACCCTAAAGTTCAGTGTATTATCATCCAATAATCCATATATATATATATATATATATATATATATATATAATATGTATATATATATATATAATTTGTGATTGTATGTAAGTCGAAGAATTGAGAAAGACACTTGATTTAATTTTAGTTGTACAGTTGTACACGTGAGGGTTCACATTGACGGGCCTCCCCCATGCTGTTAAGTATTTGCTAGGTAAGGTTGGGATGGGACTATACGTACACATAGATCATCTCATAAATTCCTAATTTCTTATTCATATGCACGCCTTTTCCTGTCTTTTTTTTTTTTTTTTTTTTTTGCAACTGAGACCACATTATATTTATATGTCTACTGAAGTTTTATCCATGCATACATCATTATCTTGTAACACATCGGCCTTATTTGATAACTAACTGGTAGCTAATTAGTTGGTAGCTGATAGTCTTTGGGTGATGGTTGTTTGAATTTGTTATTTAATCAGTCAGCTGATGACAGGAAAAATGTTTGGTGAAATAGCTGTAAAAAACTATTTCAAAAAACTTATTCAAAAAACTTTTTTAAAACTAATTTATTGGATTAAAAAGGTTAATATGAAAAGTTACTTACCAAATAGCCTAATTAATTTTTTGACATTGATAGAAAAAACTAACAGTGGTCCACGAATCTAAAAGCCACCTCAAGAAACTTGAAACCAAATACCCCCTTAAGAGGATCAATGATTTTGCACAAAAAGATAGTAACCAAGTGATTACTATGACCCTAAGATCAATTAAATAGTTTTTCACAAACAATAATCTTACATAAACACTTTTTCTCCAAACAGCTAAGGGTGCGTTTGGTTGGTCAAAAACCCCGGGGAAATGGTCAATTTTCCCGGGTTGACTTAATTTCCCCATGTTTGGAAATAGGTTGACTATAGGAAATTTTTTACGGCGGGCCCACCATTTCATACAATTTCCTAGGGAAAAGTTCCCTTAGGAGGGCCTAAGGGAAAATTTTCCCGGGGAAAAATTTCCCCGG
This sequence comes from Portulaca oleracea, assembly GCA_029582165.1. Classification (NCBI taxonomy): domain Eukaryota; kingdom Viridiplantae; phylum Streptophyta; class Magnoliopsida; order Caryophyllales; family Portulacaceae; genus Portulaca; species Portulaca oleracea. The sequence goes on from CM055886.1 coordinate 32,102,848, forward strand.
GAAAAATTTCACTGAGGTTTCTACCAAACGCTCTCTAAATTAAATTAAAACAGTTAATTCAAGCACCTAAGAACAATTTCATCAATCTTACAAGCTTCCAACAAAAATTCATAGGTGAAAGTTAAAGACGGGTTCCATTGCATATAAAATTATAAGCTTCATGAGTCGTATGCTTGTGACAGACAGTTTAATACCTTCCCATTATCCGACTGTGTAAAATTTATGAATGATTATTTTTGACCTAGGGGCTCACTGGTAACTGGTAATGTTGAATTTGTCTCAAAAAAGGTAGGTGGTTTTTGATTTCCTAATCAAATTAACCTTTAATACTTAGTAATAGGCCTGACAATAATCTGAGTCCGCGTAATTTCGAGTTTGGTCAAATTGATTTTTGGTCAAAATTTTATAACTTAGATCCTGTTCGAAAAGCAATTCGGACACTAAGACCATACACAGACCCAGATTCGGATGTCTGATCTCTAGTGGTTGAATTGTATATATAAAGGCAAATTTATATTTTTGGTGTTGAAATGACTGAACACTATCCGATTGTCCATTGTCTGATGTCTAAAGTGTATACAAAGATAATTAAAAGCCAACCAAATTCGTAAACAAACCGGGTCGGGACATTGTTCGATTTTTCGATTATGATCGAAACCGAATTCCCCCCCCCCCCAAAAAAAAAAAACCAATTCAGACAACCCGAACTCAGTTTTCCTTATCCGAACCTGACCCGATTTTAAGCCGGACAATGATCAATAGATCGATTTTTAAATTCGGACGAACTTTAATGACTATACATGATCTTTTTCAAGACGGACCGGTCAAAATTTTGCCATGCCTAGTTAGTAGTACTACAACTTTTTTTTCAACTGATCCAAGGTAGATGTAGAGGGTGTCCCCGTCTTCATAACGAGAGCGCGTATAAGAATTAGAAACATAATTTTTATAGGAAAATTTGATTCTAATAATCCTTACTTTCAACTTTTTTGTATATCAATAATCATTACTTTGTTTTTGTATATCAATAAAAATTGTATTCTAGTGAGAAATTACCGAGTGTATACCCTAAATATCATAGATTTTGACTTGTATTTGAACCAAAATTTAGAGCAAGGCTTCCAATGATTTTTAATGAATTTACAACATTTGTCCCAATTTTTTTGACTTTTTTTTCAATTTTAAATGATTTTTTCCTTTCATTCCTTCAAAAAATTTCTTGGATTCTCTAAAAAATAATTTAAAAATTCTTTCAATAACTGCACTTTATAAACTATTCTGGGTAGGAATGAAAAAATAAAGCAATATGGGGCAAAAATGAAAAAAAGTAAAAAAAAAATGTGGACGTAGATTTAGTACCACTAGAATACAATTTTTTTTTGAATCATCAAAATACAAAAACAAAGTAGGGACCACTAACAAACAAAAGTTGGAAGTAGGGATCATTAGTATCCTATTTTCCATTTTTACATTTCAAGGTTGGGTAGGTATTATGAAAGTTAGATTATTTTTTCTGGAATACGTCTGTAACGCCCCGACCCCTCCCAGGCCGTGGACATTACCGAATAACTGTTTTAAGAATTGCTGATTGGCCCACAAATCACCACGAGTCTTTCTAGCGTGCTTTATCCTTGCTCACACTCTGCATGGGAAAAACTTCACAGGAGGTCACCCATCCTGAGAGTACTCCCGGCCAAGAACGCTTAACTTCAGAGTTCCCAGCGGATGAGATTCCTGTGTTGTTTTTCCACGTAGCGTGTGAGCGAGGAAAAAACGCGCTGAAAGGATTCGTGGTGATTTGTGGGGCTAGTCAGCGATCCTTGAAGTAGTTATCGGTAATGTCTGCGGCTCGGAAGAGGTCGGGGCATTACAGATGGTATCAGAGCCGACTCGCGACTGTGAGTTGCGTTAGTGGACGGGAGATCCATGGGCAGTCACCCAGCAGGGCAAAGATTCTAGATTGGATTGAGGTACAATGAGGACGTTGTGTACTTAAGTGGAGGTGCTTGTAATAACCCGGATATATGGTAAAATGTGGCTTAAAGAGATTGAAATGACTACTTATATTTCCAAGGTGTACCTTACGTTTAGGAAACTCATCCGTTGGGAACTCAACAGTTATGCATGCTTGGCTGGGAATAGTTTCATGATGAGTGACCTCCTAGGAAGTTAAGTTTTCCCACATAGCATGTAAGCGAGGATAAAACATACTGGAAAGACTCGTGGTAATTTGTGGGGACAGTCAACAATCCTTGAAGCAAGTATCAATAATGTATGTGGCCTAAGAGGGGTCGGGGCGTTATTACAACTGTCTCTCTCTAATCGTGAAATGAGTTTTACACAATTTATAAGCATATAATTTTCTCTTTGATTATAGAGATATTTGTGATTTGTGTATGTAATTGATACATGACTAACAAATCACGGTAATATTTGGCTAGGGATGGCAGCGGGTTTTGGACCCAGCCCGGACCCGGTCCATTAAGACGGGTCTGGGGCGGGTCCGAGTCTAAAAAAATTTTGACGGGTCCAGGTCCGGGTCTGGGTCCGCACCCGTGGACCCTACCCATTGACCCGTTACAATATAAACATTTATAATTTTCCAGAAAAAATAAAAACCCAATTAGTTAATTACTAGTCTACTCTACTGTGTACAACATTAAAATACTAAATCTAAAAGACTAAAACCCCCTAGACTCACATAGTCACACTCACTGACTCATGCAGACCACCACAGCCGCACTATAACATATATTTATCTTTTTATAATCATGAACTTTTTTTTGGCATTTTAAGGTATGTTGTATTTTGAGAGACTTTTGTAATATTTTGTTGATGTCTTGATGACTTTTGTGATGTTTTGACGTTGGAAACTTAGAATTCGCTCGTATCATAGTATATTGATGTTTTGATCTTTTTATTCTGTTAAAAATAGGTGTTTTTAAACTAAACAGTTACTATTATGCATGTATACAAGTATAAAATTAACCCAAAAAGTTAATAAATCTAGTAAAAAAATGAATAATATGGTTAGACCCATTAAAGACCCGCTAAGGACCCGTGGACACGTGGACCCATTGAATCCGGTTCCGGGTCTGGATTTTTGGGACCCATCGGGTCTTGGGGCGAGTCCGGGTCCCAAAAAATTGACGGGTCTGGGGCGGGTCCAGACCCTGCCCGTTACCATCCCTATATTTGGCAAGAAGCAGGAAGAGGTTTAATAAAGTCTCAGTTACAGTCTTACAGTAGATCAACAAATTGTACTGACAATTGCATCAAGTTATGGTGAAATTTTTTGTTTTAGCTAATCAGGAAAATATAAAGATTGTATAGATTTACTACATAAATAGATCAATTAAACCTATTGGTTTTTCAATTTCTAGGCTGTATCTTTTTCGGGTCTTTATTCTTGGAGTTTCCCTTGATAATGAAGAGGTTTGCTTTATAACTTGATGGGTTTATCATGTTCATTTTATGAGTATACATTTGTTTGTCTTATGATGTAATAACCCAAAGAAAATCTCTCCTTAATACATGTTAATTAGATTAATTACTCAAGATTAAAGTTAAATCATGAAATAATTAAAGCGCGCTCCTTTGTTTTACTAACTAGTGTATGTTTTGTAGGATTTGAACAGCGCAACGATCGACATTAAATATTTTTAAGTTTAATTTCCTCGAGAATTTCTTTCTGATGACTCTTAAGATGTTCTAGATCGAGTATGAATTCTTTTTACCGGGATCTATATTTTTAGGATTCTCCTTTTATTGATGATTTAAGGAATAAGTATGAGAAATTATGAGGTGGTTTATATTTATTTTTGGGTTGACATTAATATTTTACGGTTTTATGAATTTAGGTAAATTTGGAATTTGAGGGATATGAGTATAAGAAAGAGGAATGAAAATTGATAAAAATTGTAGTGTTATGGGCCTTGTTGGCCGGCCTCAAGGGGAAGAAAGAAGGGTAAGGGTAAGCTTCCGGAAGGCGGAATTCGAAGACTTCGTAAGCAGTATTCAGGTGAATTTGGAGACTCCTTTGAGGACAGTTAAAGTATAGTTTTCGGTGGATTGTGACACTTTAAGTGACTGGGCATTGGCCTATGTGGATGTATGTTATTATTATGGTTATGTATGTTTTAAGTTGAGTGTCTTTGGAGGTTTGTATAACCGTAGATGTTTTATTTTGTTGTGTTGGGATTCATCTAAGCCTTGTTCATATTTAATGAATGGCGGCAATACCCTTAGGAAAGTATTTCCGCTGCACTAATCATTAGGTTAAGTTGATGTTTAGCTTAGTCTGATGGTTAATATCATGGAGGTGTTACATATGAGTACGTTCATAAATTTATATATGTATACTCATAAAATTATATACGAGAAGAACATGAACATGATACTCTCGGAAGCATAATCCTAGTTCTGGACTTGTTAGGCTCCTATTTCTGAAAGTTATATTGTACTCCCGGGAATATTACGCTTCAGTGCTCTTAGTATACCATTTCATGATCATATGTGCATAATTTTGTTCTTATTTTTTTCTTAAATATATATATATATATATATATATATATATATATATCCTGGGATTTGGAGTTGTTTAGACTGGCTGAGTACAGAACACATAGCCAATCACTCCCCTTCTATGACACATTAATTTTTGACCCCCTCTTTCCTTTTCCTTTCTTCTCTCACATGCATTTGGACCCACTCGCCCATTCTTATTACGACTATTTTGCTGTTACATCCCCTAACTAGGGCTGGTAAAGGGTTTCTCCAATTATATTATAGTCACCCATTATTAATCAATACGATCTAATAGTCAAATGACAATTACTCACATATTTAACTTTGCCCCCAAAAATCATTAGGTAAAAATTGTAAGATCGATGAACCACATTTATTATAATAATTTAATACATACTCTTTATCCCTTGCCTGCAAAGTTTATTGGCGGTTACACATAAAATATGGACCTTATGAGCAACTTACTCGGCCTTCAAAAAAATAGCTTAGTCTCTTTGGGTACTATTTTAAGTTAACTATTATCATGTTTTATAAATGATAAAAAATAAAAGGTAAATATTAAATTGATTATTATAAGCAATAATCTATATCGACCTTTGATGAAGATGTAATTCTTATTAAAGGGATTTTCGGTTCTCGTCTAGCTCCTAATCAAGTCACAGTCCCAAAATTCCGGTCACATTAGGAGTGGGATCAAAAATTGTCACTGCCTCACCCTCAGTGGCTTCCAGGCTCCTCCATCCAAGGACCCACAACGTAGCCTAATCCCACCACCCTAGCCATATGCTGATACATATCAAATGAAGAGGTTTGTGTTTTAGACATTGTGTAATTTCAATTTGGGAAGAGGCTATGTTTTATAGGTACAAGCTAAATCGGTGCTGATATTTGTAAAATTTGAGAAAATCCATGTTCTTTGTGTTAGTTATTTATAGAAATAAATGAAACCATAAGTGCATAAAGGTTAAGATGTCAGGACTAAAATTTTCGAATTCGTTTTCTACTCCTAGTGAGAGCGGGAGTGGGAGCATAAGTTTGCTCCCGGTTACAATCGGAAGCGAGACCTCTAAAACTACCAGGATCTCATTCTCGCTCATGCTAAGTACTAGCTTCACGTTATGTCTTCTCCACCTAGATTGCCCGTCGAAAACAGCCCACCAGATATCATTGACCATCTTTCCTTGAAAAATATCAACTTCATCATCTATATATTTAAATGAGAAATTTTTGAGTAAATTATATTTACCCTATATGAATTTTGGTGTAATAATGTTTACATATCCTACCTTTGAGAAATAATTTTTATCTTAACTCACCGGTGCTATAAGTGTTTTTTATCCTACCTGAAGCTTGCTGTAATTATTTTTATACGCGTATCCCGCCTTTTTGAAATAATTTTTACCCTACCTCATATGAGCTACAAGTGATTTTACCCAACTTAAAGTTTCCTGTAAGTGTTACTCTGGAGATATTCTTTATTTATCACTTTTTATTTTTTCATAGTGAGTAGCTTAGCTTAGATCAGGAAGTATTTGGACCGATACCTATGAACCAATATTTTCTGTTAATTTGAACTAGTTTAATTTTATTTCAATTAACTTAATTTAGTTTGGTAGGTTTTTTTTTTCGAGTGAGGCTAATTAAAATTTTGTTGTTTATTTGCTTCATTTAATACGAAAGATTACAAAAAAAAAAAATTTAATCAATTTCCGAACCGGCAACCTCCATCTCCTTTTTAAGGTCTCGTTCTTTCATGCGGTAGGTTACAGTGCGGTACTATACTGCACCGCACTCTTTAATTTTTCACCACACCACAATCATTACCAATATATTTTTTTATTTTTCACTCTCCTCACTTTTCTCCTTTACTTTTCACATTCTCTCTCTTAACCTACACCACCTACCACAACTTTCGCCACAACTCACCACACTTTTTCAAATTCCACCGCACCGCACCATTACCACACCGCAACCAACTGTGTAAAAGAACGGGGCCTAAGTATACATATGTCAACAATGAACAAAAACATCTGAATACCATGTGAGTTTTGAGGGAAAATCTCCGTCGGTGGCTCATATCCTACAGTGATATATATGACGATAGAAGTGTTCAACATTGAATTCATCGTCAAAGGAGATCAAAATAGTAAGATGAAAAATGGTTGCGATTGGAGCAGAGGGGGTAGATCCACATTTGGGCGGGAAAATTGACTACGGATATGGGATCTAACCCCTAACTCTACTATGAAAAATAAAATTTGATAAATAGAGAATATCCCTAAAGTAACACCGGTATAGGAACCCTTGAGTTGGATAATAATCACTTACAGCTCCAGTGAGGTGGGGGTTCATAAAGGTGAGGATGTAAAAATTATTACATCAAACCTTGTAATTCAGCCAAAAACTTTTCTACTTCTACGTCATAAAAAGCTTCAAAAAATGGAGTGGTAGGAAATTTGGTTCTCAACCTCTTTGCTAGTTATTTAAATGTTGATTTTCATATACTTAGTTTGGATTAAATTCATAGGCGGATCTGGGGCTTGCTGGCCCAAGAAAAAATTTAAGCAGCCTATATTGATTATAAAGGAAAAATATATGGATGTGGTAGATGGACACCCCCAAAAAGAGGCCCGTGTGCACTTGTGCCTCCAATTTTCTTCACACTCAACTACTCAAGTTAATGACAAAGAAAGAAAGAGATAATCGAAGGTAATGAATAAGGGATCTGGAAACCTAGATGGAAAAGATATATAATAGTTATTATTATTAAATGGACACCCATGATTTCGAAGTTTAGATCCGCCCATTCGCATAGACAATTATTTAGATTATGTATAATTGTTTTCATGATATTTATTACAAGTGTCGCTTGGCATCTTATAAAAGAAATCATTTTATTTGCTTTAAAAAAGAAATATTTGATTCAATTGATGCAAAATATGTGGATTATTATTTCTCAATAGTCTCTACGTACCCTCTACGCACTCTTATCAATTTCAAATACGAAAACGGCTTCTACATATAAGACTATGTTATTAAGCTACGCTTTTTGTGATATTGACTTTCATGCAAAATAATGAAATTTCTGCTTAATATAGCAATATATATATCATAAATTCTTAAGGGGCCATCATTCATTAATTATTAGGGTTAACTGGCTAATATAGATGATGTTGCAATAATGAAAATAGGAAACAAAAATAGCATATTGGACTTTAGGGTTTAGAAATGATAGTAGTACATGATTTATAGATAACTAGAAAAAGGTAACAATTATTGTATTGGGATGTCCCTCAACCCCAATCATTGAATTGATAGACACGTTTAAATAATTGTGTAAATTATAATTGCATGTCTACATGGGTATCTCTAGGTAAAGGTCAAAGATTATGGGTAAATTTTTATTTTTATTTTTTTTTATATGGGTAAATAGTTTAATCCATTGGATCTCTATATTATGGGTATAATCCAATAGGCCTGTAATGGACATAATACGGGGATATTAATAGACCAAAAATGGGTCTCACTCCAGCCCACCACACTCTCTGAAATAGTAATTAGTACTACATACAAAACAACTTTTGTGCCCTAGTTTTATTGTTGTGAGAAATAAATAATTATAACAGAAGTATAAAGGTTTTGTTTAATATGGGTTCAGAAATTCAAACAATATTTTATGATTTAAATTAGATGTGAAAAAAAATACATAAACATTAATTAGTATGTAAACAAATTTTGCAAAAGATTAATTTTGGCTATTACGGTGCAGCTTCTGTTTGAGATTTCGCTATTTTCATTAATTAAAAAAATTACTAAAAAAATTAGATTTTTATTTTTTAAATATACTTTATCAACAAATAAAAAGTTATAGTACAATTATATCTTCAACCCTTGTTAATATTATACCCACAGTTCACAAAACCCATTTTAACAATGGAAATGATAGGAGTATTGGGGCAAGACGTATTTAAGTGTCATGCCCTATTAGTAAAACTATTTATTATAGGTTAAATTATAATAAAATGGTATGATTGAATTCTATAACTATAATATTACATATAAATTATTGCATAAAGTTGTACTTTTATTGATTATTTTTTGTATTTCAAAAAAACATCTAAAAATATGCTTAACGGATGATGTCGATCCGTTTAGGGTATCATTAGCGTAGCCAATGCATCCAAATCTTCTTATAATTGAAATACTACTTACTAATAAAAAAATTTGTTTCAAAGATTTGTAGAAATACTAATTTTGGTGAAAGGTAAGACAATTAAGAATGTCTTAGGACAAAACATGGATCACCACCCTTTTAACAATCTACTCCCTCCGTTTTGTTTTATTTGTCATTTAAGCTTTTCAAAATCAATCTTTAATCAATAATTTCTCATATAAGATTTTTTTTAAAAAAATATAAATACTTGTCGAATAGTATTTTTTTATTACGAATCTAATGACATCAATTTTGTTGGTGAATTATTATATAAATTAAGGTACTTACCAAATCATTATGTAAATTAAGATATTTACGGTCAAAAATTTTAACACAATTTTTTAAGTGACACATAAATAAAAACGGAAGAAGTACTACAAATTTCTATGGTGACATAAATCTATACTTACCAATGCCGGCATCAAGTATAAAGGTTTCATTTTCCTTCCCCTTATAAAATTTTTTTAAAAAAACAAATTGAATCAACTATTTATGATTTATATATTATTATCTTCAACAAATAACGCTTACCAATTTGTACTAAAATTTGAACGAAACCTAGCCATAGCTAAGGAACTAGGAAAATTCAATGAACTCACAAATCGGTGACAAAAAATCCACTTGAACTTTCAATGTCATAGCAATTAATACACCAATTAGAAGGTAGGAGATGAGAAATATTCTAGGGCGTATTTAATATTGTCGGACCATTTAGCATATGACCAATTCATATATCCTTTTCTTTAGAAACGAACAAAATTTCATGGGAGTGTTCGGTAGGCACTCAGGGAAGTATTTTATAGGAAAGATTTTTTTAGAAAAATTTTACTTAGTCCCCTGAAGAAAATTTTTTCTAGGAAATAGTGGGCTCACCGTAAAATTTCCATGGGAAAACGGATAGTAATCCGACCTATTTTTCCAACCATTTTAAAAGAGTAGGAAAAAGGATGGTGGGAAAAATTTCCAACCATTTCAGTAAAAATGGTTGAAATTTCCAGCCCTTTTTCCCGCATAAATTTTTGAAAAATAGTTAGAATATGAAATGGTTGCTAAATTGGTTGGTTTTATTTTTAGTTGTGCTAGGAAATAGTGGATCCACCGTCAAATTTTTCCCAAGTTCTACTTATATTCAAACATGAAGAAAATAAGTCAACTTGAGAAAATTGACTATTTTCCCCTGATTTTTAACCAACCAAACGCACCCTTATTCTATTCTCTCTTTTTTTTGGGTATCAACCCTTTTCTCCTTTCATGACTCAATAATGAGTAAATAAATTGGGTAGGGGAGAAGAGAAAGAGAAGGAAAAAAAACAATAAAGTACAAAAGAATAAATTATGGCAAAGTGCTTTAGTTGTTTTCTTATACCTTTCTTCATTTATTACCTAAAGTCATTTTTGTTCGTCAATTAAATTGCATGGAATCACAAATGAACCAACAAAGGAGGTGATTGTTTGTGATGCCCGAAATTGTCAATACTTTTGGTAACTTCAATTTATGATGACCACAATGTCAACTCTTCATTAATTATATGGTAATTTATGATAGCACTTGACATGGTCCTTATTTTTTCCAAATTTATATATTCAAATATTATTTATTAGTTCTATCTTCTGAATTGCCTAGTCAATTTTTAAATATTATAAAAGTAGGGTAAAGAGAAATGTAAGATGGCAAGCGTCTTAATTCAAGATGGTTAATAATCATATTGAATTTTAGTTAAATCACTTAAAAAATTAAATATAAGTATATTTAAATTATTATGAATGTATACTACGAGTTATAAATTATAGAAAGATAATTATTTATTTATATTTTTCATAAATATAAAATTATGCATAAATGTGCATTATCTTCTATGGTTGATAAAATTAGACTATTATCCATATTTGTTGTCCTAACTAAATAAGTGTTGTTATACTCTTATGGCTGATAAATATATAAGTTACTAGAGAAAACATTGTTAAAAATTACAAAATTATAAATTATAGGCAATTCAAAATAGTTATTAGCCATCTTGATTTAAGATACGTATCATTGTCTTAAATGCAAAATGATAACAACTTGATAACAACAAAAATGGGAAATTCTTTCAAGTCTCACACAAAACATTGTTATACAAATGTTGTCCTTGAATTTGAATTGTACAAGCAAAGTGAAAGTAGTTAGGTTTGGATACAAAGAATTCACAAATATACAATAAGTTATCTCAAAAGGACATCTCCTTTTATTATTAAATAATATTTATACACATACCACAAGCATGTAGTCCATAATCAAGCTATTCAACAATCGATTTTCACATCATCTGTATAAGTTTATATATTGATGACACAATAAAGATTTTCACAACCCTACAAAGTTATAACACAATTCATCGACTCGGTTGGGTCACGCAGTCAAATGAAAAAAAAAATTATACTTTCCTGTAAAGTCTTAGTGTAAAACCGTCTTGCATTAGAATTTGCACAATTCCATCTGTCGTGATACATGCATGTATACAGATGTACGCCCATGCATGCATTCATAAGTTGCTTAAATCTTTGGCTATAACTCATTAGGGCTGCAATAAATACGAAATAATTATGGGATTTAATCCAAATAACGAGCACAACCAGTAGAAAGGGAGCATCCACGCAGCTTAGCAGAGAGGTTTCCTCCTAGTCGTGGTTTGAGGGCTTGGGGAGTTATAAAAGTGCGCTTTTTTATCCCGTCTATAACATTACCAACACCTTGTGCTGCGGCACCAAGGATGAGTTTTCGATGGCCCTTAGCTTCAACCACCATGGAGCAAACCAAAAGCATTGTGAAAATTATCACAAGACTTTTTTCTTTTGAAATCGCCATACTCGTAAAATTTCGTGTACGGTTAATCCAATGGATCGATTCCTAGTTAAAAGAGTTGAAGGGGTGAAAATCGAAGGAAAAAGAGGTTCACTCCCTTCCAATTCTTTAACGTTCTTGATTATGAACAAATGCTTGGTTTCAAATGTCAAATATTATGGTATTCAAACATGAATTGGCTCACAATGGATAACAAAGCTTGTCAAGAAAAAGATATATAGTAGTGGTGATGCGATTTTCTCGCATCACTATGATTAGAGATACCTACAAATAGGTCATAAAAAATTGAGAATTTTACTTCAAATATTTTAGTCCGCCAATTTGGCCAATTTAATTGATAATTGATACTACTTAGGCCCCGTTCTTTTATACGGTTGGTTGTAGTGTGGTAATAGTGCGGTGCGGTGGAATTTGAAAAAATGTGGTGAGTTGTACTGTGGTGTGGTGAAAGTTGTGGTAGGTGGGGTAGGTTAAAAGAGAATGTGAAAAGTAGAGGAGAAAAGTATGGAGAAAGAAAAATAAAAAGATATATTGGTAATGAATTAATGATTGTCGTGGTGAAGTGTGGTGGAAAATTAATGAGTGTGATGCGATGTGGTACCGCACCGCAACCTACCACATACAAGAACGGGACCTAACTCAAGCCAATCTTATCATTTCTAATTCCATCTTATCGTAACTTATTCTAACTTAACCTAAATCTAATCCGACAAAAGAACAGAGCCTAAAATGAATCTTAACAAACAAGTCACAATGATATTTGATAAACCTTATTCACACATTTATAGATATGATTTCCATCATCGCCATCATTATATTCACAAGAATACATATTTGAGTGTAGTTTAGGAAATCCATCACAATCCTCCAAATCTAATCGATATATTTTGTCTTCATCGACCATGTTAGATACTATTTTAATTGTTGATATATAAGGCCCCTTTTTTTATGCGATAGATTTCGGTGTAGTATCATACTGTACTGCAACTCTTTAATTTCTACCACACTTCACCACATTACACCATAATCATTATCAATATATCTCTTCACTTTTCTCTCTCCTTACTTTTCTCCTATACTTTTCACATTCTCTCTCCTCACCTACCCACATACCATAATTCTCACCATAATTCACCACAACTGATCATCATAATTCATTGCACCTTTTCAAATTTTACCGCACCGCACCATTACCACACCGCAACGAACCAACCGTGCAAAAAAATGGAGCCTAGGAATCCAATTAAATTCTTACATTATGAGGTGCCTAAATCTTATCTTTATATCTTTATAAAAAGGAAAAACAAATTACAACAATACTAGCTAGTGAGGCAATGACCATACTACCAATGTTCAAGTTTGGTTAAAAACACAGTTTTTCCATTGATAATAATTGTGAGGTTGATGAGCTACCAATGTCATGACCAATTTGGTATTAGAAATTGTGATTTTGATTCGTCATGTCTATTATAAACAATCTAGTACCGACTTGTTAAATGAGGCTTGTCAAAAGCATGAATAAAATGGGTCGAGTAAATTATTATTTTTTAACCGAAGGCCCTGCTTGGCACTAGTGTTTGTAGTAGCGTTTAGCGTTTTGACCGAATCAAAACGCTATTTCATTATATTATGAGTGTTCGGTAAAATAGTGTTTTAAATCAACAAATAGCGTTTGATGTAGCATTTGTTGGAGTTTACAAAACATTACCCATTGTAACGTCTAGCTGAAGAATAGCGTTTGCAGGCTTAAGATTTCATAAATGCTCCTTCCAATTTATATTAATACACTACAATCTTTCTAGCAAGGTGCGGTGGTGCCTCTGAAGTTCTGACACATCAAAAAATGCTTTATTACTACTAATTACACCACCCTTTTGTCCCCATTATATTCCAAAATTTCGCCCAACAGAAGATGATGATGGTGACTATAATTATAATAGTAATAACGATGATGATGATGATGATGTATGATTATGTTGATATAATAATGATAATAAATTATACTTTGAAATTCCGTCTATGTAGGAAAATGAAAGGGTCAAATGTAACAGTCTTCTAAATTTTGTAATTTAGAGAAATTAGTTCTAGTTGATACAAAATTTAGAAATTGTTTTCTACCTACGAACTCCATTGAAAAGAAACAGATGAGATTTATTGAAACATTTGACTTTAATAGATTATAATATAAGTATAACTTTTTCAACTATTGAAATGTCTGGATATTAGAATAATAATAATAATAATAATAATAATAATAATAACAATAATAATGTCCTTTACGGTCATTTTACATTCATCATCTAATCCAACCGCTGAATTTAACGAACATCTTCTTTACAAATAGCTACCTAAACAGCTATCAGCTATCCGCTAAACTGCAACAGTTATCCGCTACCCCAACTGTTATCCGCTATCTCAACCGTTCTCCGCTGCTGAATCCGCTATTTTTGCCGAATAGAGCCTAGATCTACCAAAATTTACCCAAATTTTTCAAAATTAAAAAAGATACAAAAACTCACATTTTGATATATTTTGGATAAATTTGACAAAAATTACCAAAATTTATCAAGATTGAACAAAACTTAACTTTATCCAACTACTTGTATCTATTGATTTGAGACACCCTCACTGGTGACTATGGTCAGTACAGAAATGGAGCAATGGCTTATCCCAAACTAGTACTAGGGTGGTCACGGTTACCGATAAAAATTTTTTTAGTGATTTAGTATGATTTGGGATAAAAATTACTCGAATGAATATATAATGTATTAGTGACCCTTAATCAGAAAATCTAAATCTGTCACTTAAATAGAGCCAATGAACGACCAATTTACAAAAAAGAAAACAAGTGGGGGCATTCAGTCATGGTGTGTTTATACAAATTCTGCATCTTGTGAAATCTTCATCTTCAGCAAATTTTTCAAGCGTTCCTACGTACATATCACCAATTGTCAATCACTCTGATCTTTGTCCCATGATCTTCTGATTCCAATCACATGTTACGACTCGCGTTCTTCTCTGTTATTATATTCAATTTCTTTGTTATTTCAACTAATTTGGCAAAACTAATACGTCTTGGCGAAAAAATTTGAACCTTACCCAAATCACCCCTATATTTATTGATATAATAGTTGTTGGGATTGTAAAAAGTGATAAATAAAGTTATTAATTAGGGGCAAAAATGAAATTACAATCGTCAGAATTGTAAAAGTGACAAACAAATTGAAACAAAGGAGTCAGTTATTTTGACAAACATTTTGGGACGGAGGTAATATTATCTTTTTTACACTTTACTATTATTCTTTGTTGACAAGATTGTTAGAATCGAGATCTTAATTAGAATTTATGGGATAGTTAAGATTAGAATAAACTCACATAGGATCATGGATTGGAATGTAGATCGTAGAATCGTACGGAGGATTTTGGGATCATAAAATTGTAGATCCCGATCGAAATTTTAATAACTATGTTTGTTAGTGATAATATACTACTACCTCCGTCCCATTTTGTTTGTTACTTCAACTAAATTTGGAAAACTAATGCATATTAAAAATGAGGTGAAATTGTAACTTACCCAAATTACCCCTATATTAATTGAGAACGATAGTTGTTGGAATTGTAAAAGGTGATAAATAGATTTATTAATTAGGGGTAAAAAAGAAATGACAATGGTTAGAATCGTAAATCTGACAAACAAATTGGGACAAAAAAATTAGTTAAAATGACAAATATTTTGAGACGGAGGTAATACTGCTTTTGTTCTATTTTGTGGAGTGGGGAAGAAATGAAGAGTTGTATAAAAAAACTTCAGCTAAATTCCCAGATTGTATTCGTAAGTTTTTCTACTCGTGCTATCATTTGCGGACTTAGACATTTAAATTACAGATAATTAATACATTATTAGATACATTACAAATATAATTTATAATTTAATTATATTAAATTAATTTCTTTTTTAAATTAAAGGCGATCATAACCGCCCCAAACCATAATAGAGATCTACCCATGACTACTATATTAGACCTGTTAATTCGGGCAGGCGAGTCGGTTACGGGTTGGGTTCAATACGGGTCTGTTTCGGGTTAATTTGTGTTTTTGGTTTGGAAATTCCATGCCTAACCTTAAACTTTCAGGTGGGTTCAGGTCGATGTATGGGACGGGTCAATTTCTGCCAGGTTTAACTACTATCGTTTTCATACCTTAATTTGACCATGTTGTTTTGAGCTTGTTTCTCTTGCTTAATATAAGTAACCACGAGGAAGTGTGCCCACATGTTGAGCCCTTATCTTGGCATTAATCATTGCCTCATTGACAAGTTTTATAGGTTAGAGACTAGGCATAAGAAACTAACTGTCCATGATAAATATGACTCATTATCTCTATGATAAATAAACGTGGGAAAATTTTCGTTTCCACCAATAATTTAATCTTGGTGGCGACTTTGAAAGATGGGGTATTGTCGTACTGACAATTGACCAACTAGGCTACCATCTCTTTGACGAGCCACGGTTTCTCCTTTTTGGGCGTGTATTGGTAAGTACTCAAGGTTAAAATTATCGTCTTATTTCCTTATTCTATTCCCACTCGTTTTAGTGTTGTGGTTTTCGAAAAGTTTTCTGAATGTGTTGGAATTAATCTCATCCTATATCTTGTGTATGGGGGAAGATGTCTGAATCCCCTAAGACACTGCGTTAACAAGACTATATAATGAAGTCTGCTGCTACTGTTATTTTATTGTTGTAATCATAACCTTAACTGTGTGTTTAGCTCTTGTAACCTCTATACATGCCGGCCGTAAAAAATATATTTGAACATATATTTGACCCATCGATCTCACAAATTTTGTATATAAAATTATTTTACTTCCACCAGATAATCAATTAATCTTAATAAAAATCATATGGTGAAAGTAAGGCCGAGGCCTGCGTAAACTAAATGGGCCATTCGATCCATAGTTTCAAAATATTCAATTGCATTATGCAATAGCCCGCTAATGAGAGTAGAGGTGTTGGGCCATAAGTTGTACAATGGGCTGTGGCCTGTGAGTTTGTGGCAAATAATACGAAGGCTTTTGCCTATGTCTCTATGATAAGGCTGGCCCGCTGGGAGTTTTGGGGCTATTTTTTGGGGTAATTGATTGTGAATTATGACTCAGAAGTCAAATTGATAGAAAAGACTCTTTAAAACCATGAAGTTTTAATTTGTATTGAAAAATGAGATCTACATTGTTGAGTTGGTATGACATATTTTAATAATTTTAATTTTTGTTTTTTATAATTGTTGCCCGAGAATTGAATTAGCTTCCTAAAGAGAAGAGGAAATCTGAGGTTTTTTTGCAAAGAGGGAGGGAAACATAAAAAGAAGAAGAAGAAGGAGGTCATCCGTGCTTTAAGGGTGTGTCAAATTTATGGGTAACTTTATTTTACCAAGATTTATCAGTTTTTGCCTAAATTTACGAAAACTTACAAAAAAAGATATCAAAGTTAAAAAATAAAAATAATAATAATTTTGATATATTAGCGTAAATTTGTCAAAAGTTACCAAAATTTAACTTTTATCCAACTGTTTTTTACCCATTAATTTGACACACCCTAAACATATTAACATTAATAATAGACTAAGTGCATGTTTGGCCAAGCTTTTGGGAGCTTTTTGATGGAAAAAGTTGAAATTAAATCAAACATGAAAATTTTTTTCTAAAATAGCTTCCAACTTTTTAGAAGTTAAAATTAGCTTTCATGACCCCTAGAAGTTGAAGCTACATTTAGTAGCTTTTAACTTCTAGCTTCTTGGAAACTAGTAAAGAAATTTAAGGAAGTTATTTTTTTTTTCCACAAATATATTTGAACTTTCCTAGGAAAAAAATATATGTATTTTTCTATTTTTAAGATATTTCTAATTTCTTGTGGGAAAATCCTATTTTCTTATATTATTTGATTTTAAGTTTGCATATTTATTAGTACAAAATATGTAATGCCTGATAATAATATTTTCTTGCTTAGATAGAGTTCAATCAAATTATTTCATATAAATTACATAAAAGTTTTGAAGAAAAACCACTCCAAGTAATTTTATAAATAAATAAGAAATTAAATATTATAAAGAAGGAAATTAAATGTGTATTATAATAAGAAATTAAATATTATACAGGATTTAATATATGTATCAATGGTTCGTTATATATGTGTAGGAGGCAGAAATTTGTCAACCAATTAAAAAAATGACACGTAGAAAATAAATCAAATTTATTCGGCCAATTGTTATCCGCCACAAGTTAAGTTAATTACGGCGGTCCATTTAATTGAATTTTAAATGAAAATGCATCCTGGCCAATAACATCATGACACGTGGCAAAGATAATGCAGAAAATATTAATTATTTTTTTATTTAAAGTTAAAGGAATAATTAATTAACTTGGTCTCAAACCCAAAGCCCAGCTTAAACCCTAAGGGCTGGGCCTCCAAAGCCTATAAATAGGGGTCCTCCCCCTTCATTTTTAACTCCCCCGGCGCCATTCGGCATTCTGTACTCCAGAGGTTTCAGAAGATCAAGCTACCAAGCACCAAGAATCAAAGTCTGCAAAAGCTCAAGATCGAGTCTCCAAGCCTCTACCGCGTCGAGATCAAGAACTGTTACATAGTTCTTCGGCAAGACCTGCAAAGCCTTTAGAAGATCGAACTACAAGTGACCTTTAGCTACCAAGCGCCAAGGACCAACGTCGACTAGTTCAACAACTTCTGTTCTTCGCATCAAAGACTACAGTCGTCTTCCTCGTTTGGTTCATCGATCGAGATCAAGCACTAAGCCCTCACATCCAAGAACCGAGAGAACTACAACCAACAGTCAACCTGCAAACGGTCAACCTTCCAGCTACCAAGCACTAAGGGGATCAACGCTCAAGACCTTCAGCTCAAGAACTACTGCAAGAATTCTTCAGCTAAACTTGCGTTCGAGATCGAGATCAAGCGTTCGCACCCTCAGCTCACCCAAGTTTCAGGAGATCGAATCAGAGGACTACTTTATTGTATTTAATATAGAGATTGTACCCGCATACATTCAAATATTAATACAAATTAATTTGTTTCTCAATTTCCTGTCTTTATTTATTTTAGACTAGAAATTTGTGTTTACAAATTTGGCAGGCTCGGTGGGACATCTCTACCTCTCATCTCTTTCTCCAAGAAGTCAAATTCGACCTTCGATTCAAGCGATGTGAAGGCCGTCAACATGGAAGGAAAGATATCTTAACTTGAGGCTATACTAAACAGGCTCGCCAGGGAAAGTGAAGAGAAAGACAAGAAGATCAGCGAACAAAGTGAGCAGATCGCAAAACTGATGAAGAAGATAGAGAAGCGCCCGTATCAAGACTCCGACGAAGATTCAGACAAAGAAGAATCTGACAAAAAGTCTTCGAAGGTGATGGCGATGGGGAAGACAAGAAGAGTAACTCAGTTTCAGAATTACTGACTGTAGAGCAAATTCAAAACTTGGTGGCAAATGCAGTACGGGCGTCTTCGAAGGTGATGGCGATGGGGAAGACAAGAAGAGTAACTCAGTTTCAGAATCACTGACTGTAGAGCAGATTCAAAACTTGGTGGCAAATGCAGTACGGGCTCAACTCGGAGAAAGATCAAACATGACTCACTTGTACACGAAGCCGTACACGAAGATGATCAACGCCCTTCAAATGTCGCAAGGATATCAACCCCCAAAGTTCAATCAATTTGATGGGAAGGGTAATCCTAAGCAGCACATCGCTCACTTCATCGAAACTTGTAGCAATACCGGCACGGAAGGAGATCGGCTAGTTAAACAATTCGTTCGTTCTTTGAAAGAGATCGCATTCGACTGGTATACGAACTTAGAGCCTGAATCTATCAACAACTAGGAGGAAATGGAGCAAGAGTTTCTCAACAGGTTCTATTGCGCTCAACGGGTCATCAGTATGACAAAACTAACAAACACAAAACAGTGGGAGGGCGAGCCAGTCCTTGACTACATCCATCATTGAAGGGCTCTTAGTCTTGAATGCAAGGATCGCCTCACCGAAGTTTCAGTTGTCGATATATGCGCTCAAGGTATGCACTGGGACTTACTCTACGTCCTCAAGATGGTCAAGCCTAGAACCTTTCAGGATTTGGCGACCAAGGCACATGATATAGAGATCACCATAGCAAGTCGATGGGGAAGGAATTCATCTTTATCCGAATCAAGGAACGGTGCTAGTGGGTATAAGAAGAATGGCAAGTTTCTGAAGACTTCAATAGAGGAGTCCATAGCTATTTCAATGTGTAAACCAGTGAGAATCTCTGCTAAACCTAAACCCAAAGGGGAGAAAGTCATTTCTTCAAAAGATGCTGAAAGGAAGCACCCTACACTGAAGGAGCTTCAAGAAAAGAATTACCCATTTCCAAACTCCGATTTGTCAGAAATGCTCGACAACTTGTTAGAGACGTGAGTTATCGAACTTCCACAACCAAAGAGGCCGGAAGAAGCGGGAATAACCACAGACTCAAGATATTGCGCTATCATAGGGTAGTCAGTCACCCTCTTGAGAAGTGAGTCACACTTAAGGAGCAGATCATGAAGCTAGATGAGGAAGGACAGATAATATTGGACTTAGATGACAACGTCGAAACCAGTTATGTTTCAGCACAGTCGATTCCAGCCAAGAGAAATGAATTCTTGATGATTCAATTTGGATGTCAAAAACCAGTTCTGCTTTCTGTACCAATTCAAGCCCATCAAGATAAAATGAGCAAGTACCAGAAGCTTTTAGTGAAGACGAACGGTGGAGCTCGGTGGCTCGAAAAAAGACTAGGGGGCAAAGGGAAGTCCAAACACCACCACCCCGAAACCATCAAAGGAGAAATAACAACTCGCTACCTTCAACAGAAAGAAAGACACTTGAAGTCATCAACAAACAAGAAGTGGGTTCAACTGAGTTGCCTGAGCGAGGCCCTAATGTTCCTGTCACATTGGAGGAATACTTTCCGAAGTACTTCTTTGGAGAAGTTAACAATGTTGCAGCTATGAACATAGTCTCCTGCTTCGAGATCGAAGAAGATGATAGCGAAGGAATGGAGTATCAGCCTAAGTCAAAGCTCTCTGTGTTCGATAGGTTAGGACAGTCAGCTTCCCAAAAACAAGCATCGGTCTTTGAATGGATTGGGCGACTATGAAGTCGCAAAGCCTCAGTCTGTAGCAGGATTCAGGATACTTCGAAATCAAATTCGTCCGTATTTTCAAGGATTGGACAAACTGAAGATGTCCGAAACTCAAAACCTAGCCAGGAAAGGAGTTCTGCATTCAGCTGCCTTGGAGTCATCAACGAAGTTCAAAGCATCATCCCATCTCGCATGAAACGGTGTTCAACGTTGGAAGTAAAGACAGAAGGATCCCTTAGAGTGAAGAGACGCACTGTGATCTTCACCGGTAATCAAAGCAAAAACAACATCGACATGGAGCTTGAGCGAGAGGAGACGTTTTCTTTTGCCGAAGTCAAAATCTAGGAAAATGAAGATGTAGCTCCTGAACAAGAGCTTAAACTGTTCACCAAAAAAAAGTTCCTTTCTTTTTAGTTATTTTCAATTTCATCTTTGTAATACTCCTGGCCCGCAAGAGTATAAACTGTATACGGCTAAATTAATAAATAAAATTTTTATTTCTTCATCTATAAATTTAAACTACGTTTGACTTGATCCTTATGGTGTTTCATCCTTAAGGTACGTAGGCAATTTGGGGTCGAGACCCAAATACGGTCATAACATAGCAAAAAGACAATAGTCAATGAAAAAAAATGAGACTTTCAAGTCAACAAATTTCAAGACTCTGAAGTCACCAAATTCACGGACTTCCAAGTCAACAAAAAATTAAAGACTTCTAAGTCAGCAAAAATTCAAGACTTTCAAATCAATAAATTTCAAAGGCTCTTAAGTCACCAGGTCCCTTGATTTTCAAGTCAACAACAAGACAAAGACTTCCAAGTCAGTCAAATCTCGCATTAACAAGTCTCGTGACTCCCAAGTTGATAAAATGAAAGACTTACAAGTCAACCAAATTCAAATCAACAAAACACAAGGACTCACAAGCCAAAGAAAAAGTTACGACTCCCAAGTCAATAAAGTTTGAGATTTCTATGTCAACAATGCATACGGCACTCAAGTGCAAATCCAAAGACCTTCAAGTAAACAAAATTCAAGACTTTTAAATCAGCAAACCCACCGACTTCTAAGTCATCAAAAATTGAATACTTCCAAGTCAGCTAAATTCAAGACTACCATGTCGTCAAAATCAATATTTAAAGACTTTTACGTCATCACAATGAAAACTCTCAAGTCAAAAGTACAAGAAATAGATCGACTTTCAATTCATTATGATTGTTGGCTTTCAAGCCGCACTCTAGCTTGCCAAGATCTTCATGTTAGTGGTTTGCTTCAAGTCAACATCATCAATGAAATACTCAGGCTGGTTGACAACTTCCTTCAAGCATGCAATGTGGGGGCATCCTAGTTGTGTTGGTTGAATTCTGCTTCAAGGTGACATCATCGTCCTTCAAATTAGTGGCCCACTCTTTTGGCTAAACGGTAAACTCTTTCAAGCCGGCGACATTGATGTCCCATTCAAGTCAATATTGGGGGTAAACCAGCTGCGGTGTCTTTTCTGTAAATCGATGACGCTTGTAGCCGAGAACAAATCAGGTGGTTATCATGGATCTTCAGTAGAAAGTCTGACTAACTCATCATGGCTCAGTAGAGAATTTAAGTTCGCTCTTTATAGCACGTAGACGGCAAAAAGTCCAGGAGGAGTAATCCACGGAAGTTGAGGTGAAGCGACGACTCTGTCGACCCACACTATACTGCCATTTTTGAGAGAGTTGTCTAGGACAACTCTACGCCAGTAAGTTGAGAAGTATTTCACTTGAGGCTAAGCGATGACTCAGTCGACTCAGACAGTTCTGAAGAGAGTAAGTCTGTGACTACTCTACGTCAGTACGCTAAGGAGTGTTCCGCCGAGGCCATAACTCTGTCGACCCAGATATACTGACGTTTTTGAGAGTGTTGTCTATGACAACCCTATATCAGTAAATTGAGGAGTATTCCACTTGCGGCGAAGCGCTGACTCTGTCGACCCAGGTCCATTCTGAAAAGAGACACCTCAAGATGTCTAATACATCATAACATCCCCGAGGAGTGTTCCACTTGTGACGATGCAACGACACTATCGACCCAAACAGTCCTGAAGAGAGTAAGTCTATGACCACTCTACGTCAGTACGCTGAGGAGTATCCCACTTGAGGTAAAGCGATAACTCCGTCGACCCAGACTGTACTGCCGTTTCTGAGAAAGTTTTCTAGGAAAACTCTACGTCAGTAAGCTGAGGAGTATTTCACTCGAGGCCAAATGATGACTCAGTCGACCCAAAATGTACTGACGTTTCTGAGAGATTTGTCTTGGACAACTCTACGTCTGTACACTGAGGAATAGTCCATTTGCAGTGAGGCGATGACTCCGTCGACCCAGTTCGGTCGTGAAAAGAGACACCTGAAGATGCCTAATACATCTGAACGTCGCTAAGGGGTATTTCACTTGTGGGGAGGCGATAACTTAGTCGACCCTGACTGTACTGTCGTTTTTGAGAGAGTTGTCTAGGACAACTCTACGCCAACAGGCAATGGAGTAATCCACCTAAAGCGAAGCGATGACTCAGCCGACCCTAACGGTACTGTCATTTTTGAGAGAGTTGTCTAGGACAACTCTACGCCAACAGCCAAGGGAGTAATCCACCTAAAGCGAAGTGATGACTCCGTCGACCCAGACAGTACTGTCGTTTTTGATAGAGTTGTCTAGGACAACCCTACGACAGTATGCTGAGGAGTAAGCCGCGTAAGTCAAGACAACGATGTAGATCAAACTCCAGAAGCTAGCAACAATTAAGAGGAATCATTCTTAAGTCCCTGCACATAAAAAAAAAGTATAGAAAAAAGAGTGTTTTGAAAAAAAGGAAAATAATGAAAAAAACCTCAAAAAAAGAAGAAAAGGTCAAAAGAAAATATGACCAACAAATAACAAAAAAAAGAAAAAAAAAAGCAAAAAACAACCAGATTATGTTGAGTGACCTAAAGTCATGTGAGCCTTTAAATGAAGCATTTTTTTTTTTTTGGCAGTTGGTCAACAAAATACACACCATAAAAGAAACACTAAGCCCATGTTTAGGGAATAGCTATCCTCCTTGCTCTATTGGCAAGGGTGTATGTTTCCCTAACCTCTACTCTACTAACTTTTCTAATAATACAAACCTGAAATTGCCTAAACAAAGACCGACACGCTCCTAAGATGTTCTTGCACTCTTTTGGTGATGGGAGACTTCTCTTAAACATTTGCACTACTGTGGTTGAGTAAGTATGGATCCTGATGGCCTGAAGTCCCATTTCTACTGCTCTTCTCATGGCACTCTCCACAACTTCCAATTCCATTTGCACGGTAGAAAGTCCCCAAGCAGCAGTGGCCTTTTCTTCTAACCATGTACTACCAGAAAACAAAACCCATGCATGCCCTCCTACCATGGACTTCTTGTGCCATGCACCATCACAAATAAAAGTGTGAGAAGGATTATCATTGCTTCCTCTTTTCCATTCAAATGCAGCGGTCGTATTTGCAAAATGTCCTTGTGGTACCCAATCTCTATCCGGCCGATTCACATTCTGTTTTCTGGTGATGATTTCCATTTCCTCCGATAATCTCCTAAGGGCATCATGTGGTGTGATCATTGTCCCCTCTATTGTTTTCCCACAGCGAAGAACCCAAATAGTCCACAACGTACCAATGAAGTATTTCAACTCCCATTGTCACTTCAAATCCTTCTTAGCCAGGAACACTGTCCAGTTCTTTACCCATCCCTTGATTCCCACATTTGATTGATTGTCTGTCTTTATCTGAAGTTGACCTGCAAACCACAAAACTCTTGCAACGTTACAATGAATAAAAAGGTGGTCCAATGATTCATCTGATGAGTTACAAAGGCTGCACGTAGTATCTAAGTCTGCTGTCCATCTGCTCCTGTTGCTAGCGATCGGTAATGCATTATGAGCTATTTTCCAGAAGGTAGTCTTCCATTTCGAAGGGATGTCTAGGGCCCAAACAATCTTCCACATTCTTTGTTCATCATGTGGGATCATCGTGCCCCTGTGAAGCACTATTTGGTGCCTTTCCCATTGGGCATAGTAGCCTGACTTAACTGTATATTCTCCATATTCCGTCGCAAGCCAAATCGGTTCGTCTTCCCCAGCTTCTTCCCTAATCGGGTACGCGAGGATTGTTTTTGCTGAGTCCCATATGAACACACTTCTGATTAACCTTGTGTTCCATCTTGTTGGGTTGGCGATCAGGAAGTCTTAGACTAGTTTATCTTTCCAGGTTTCCGTTGAAAGACCTTTTTCAGCTGTAACTTCCTCCCAAGCCAATTATCCTCTAGCATACGCGTATTCTGTCCATTTCCAATCTTCTTTCTAATGTTGTGACACACTGCATCGACCGCCCTAGTAATGCTTGACCAGCCGTAGGATCCGTTCTTCCCTTCATGGTTTTTCAAGGTGAGTGGAGAATGATGCTTGTATTTTGCCTTGTACACTTTGCTCAGTAATAGCTCTGGGTGTTTATGAAGTCTCTATGCTTGCTTAATCAGCAGAGCATTGTTCATCCAGCTTGTTTTCCTTATACCCAACCCACCCATCCCTTTCGGGGAAAATAGTGTCTTCATGGAAACCCAATGTTTGGATTCCTTCCCCGCCCCATTCCACCAGAAGAAGCTTATAATTAAGCTGTCAATTTTTGCTGCTAATGCTTTCGGAATGCAGTAGACTGATAAAATATGTTGATTTAGGGCTGAGAATACTGCATAGATCAGTACCAATCGTCCACTTGCAGACAGTAATGAAGCCTTCCAATGCTGCATTTGTTTCGCGATCCCCTCCAATAAAGAATTGAAGAACGAAGTTTTCCTGCTATTGATGGTTGGGGGGGCTCCCAAGTATTTTTCAAACTCCTCTTTCGTGTCAAATCCAAATACTGCTTTCATTCCTAATTTTTCCTCTTCAAAGGTATTTCTTGACAACATCATCTGTGATTTCTGGATATTAATGACTTGACCTGAAGCCACGCAGAATTGATCAATACATCTTTAAAGGAAGCATTATATCATCATATTCTGCAAACACACATGGAGAGCAAAATAAATTAGGTTCAAACCCATTTATTCACGTGATGCCGATTCACATACTTCAATAAGATAGCTTAGGATTTGGATAAATATTAGTCTCTCAAATTAGGGCTTGAAATTATGGACTTCCACTTCATTGACACTGATTTGAACCAAATTAACGACTTCATCAGTAGTCTAACGAGGATTTCAGAGGTTATGAGATGCTGGGGCGGTTCAATTGGAAGAATTAAAAATGGGGTTTGGAGCTCTTCCACTTCCATGGTTCGTTGTAGCCCATAGTAAGGTCTGATTTGGAGATGAATAGTAGCAGCCGTGAAGAAATCAAGGTGGATAATTCAGATGGCAGTAAACAATTTTCTGCAAATTTGTTTACTGAGGCTAGACTGAGAGAAGAAGGGTATCACAAATAAATGAATAATTATACATCTTCAACTCAAAGAGATAGAGACGAAGAAGGGGACAACTAAAAGGAGCAAGGTTGAAGCAGGAACAAGGGTAACGAGTTGTGAAGTCTGTGGATAATTGTGAGAAGTGGAGAACCCCATGGTTAATTATATAGGGATTAATCAATGTTCCAGAGTCTTAATCGTACTCTAACACATATACGTACGCTTTTAAGATTCTGATTGTGAGAAAGTTATCAAGTTTGGGACTTTGAATAAAAATAAATTTTAAAAAAAGATTGGATGGAGAAAAGTTGTTGATTATAAAAGCTTGAAACGTCCCTTTATATAGGGATCGCTCGGACGAGTTTTTGAGCCCCAGTTCGATTCTGCCACTCTTTTTTCTTTTTTTTGGCAATGGAGACAGAGTACAGAAAATAAATTACATTGCTATGGAAGGGCTCGTCTCGTGGCTCTCATGGCCAGAGCATATGCTTCCATAACACTTGATTGATTGTTGGTTCTTAACACTAAGAAACATAGAAGACAAATTAACATAAAAAGACTCTTCCGTACTCGACTCGATAGCTTCCAATCCACAACTTGCTGGTTTGAACTTCTTGTTGACATGGAACTGGTACTCAGCCACTGTCTTCAAATTAGCCTTCCGTTTTCTACTTCTCAAGTCATGCCGGTGAACGTGTGTGTATCTCGTCCCGAACCTCTTCCACTTGAAAGTCTTCTTGCCCTCCTGCAAATGCGAGTAGGTAGATCCTTTCCCAAGCTTGTTACGGTTGTGCACCATCTTACCCTGTTTCCTGCACCAAAGGTTAGTTTTACCTGATAGAAAAGCCTTGCCACTTTTACAAATTTTTGGTAAAGGCCTATGCTTGTAGAGAATCTTGTTCGACATCGGATCAGTGTTACAGCCTATTGCAAACTCTGAAGCGTCTGGAATTGTTATGACAACCCTACTTTCTTCCACGACACTCTCTTCTTCCACATTGTCTAGATGTTCGACTACACTGGGCTTGGCAATACTCTGTGATGATGGCATTTCTGGTTTTGCATTGATTTGACTTTCATATAAGTCAAACTGAGAGGATCAAAAACTTTGAAGTGGTTTCCTTTGAGCAGTCCTTCGTAGGCTTCAACGTTCAGGGACAAGACTTGACCATCTTGTCTTTTAGAGAACGTGAGCCTTGACTTGACTTGTCTTTTGATGCCTTCCGAGGAAGGACCCTCTGCTGGAGATTTCATAGAGCGACAAGTAGCTCTATCCTTCACGCTTGTCATGGTTGCTTGAATCGCAACTGTAGGGCAGTTGCATGACTTAGTGGGATCTGTAGATCCCTGGGTGGTATGTTTGTTGGCACCCCTTCTCCTACACGTTTCTCCTCTTTTCTCTCCTTTCTTCTTCTTGGAAACTTAACCGACTGCACCCCAACAGCCTTTGAGCCTACATCCATCTCATCTCCTTTCTCTTGGTCTTCAAACTGAGCAACCTCATCTACCTCCATAGGTTCGAGAGTCCACTTGGTAATGGGTCCCTTGAACAAGCTTCTTGGGCACTCAACACTCTCTTCCTTGTCACTTTTACCGCTATTGTTAAAGAAAAACCCCTCCTTGTCTTCTTCATTTCTTCTCCCTCCCTCTTTAGAGTTTCTCTCCACCTCCATATTCGTTTTTTACGACTTCCTATGCAAGTCCTTCGTGACCCTGCTAAGCTCCTTAAGCACTTCTTTATTTTTTGAGTTCAACTCCTTTGCTCGTTCCAGATTTTTAATGGCTTCTTCCCTGCGATCAAGTTTCACTAAGGCTGTAGCTCTTCGAAACAAGGCCTTAACATTCAAGGGGTCAAATTCAAGTGCATTTTGACAGAAAGTGAGGGTTTGATTAAACTCTCCTAACTTCATACTACAGGCGGCGAGATTCAAGCTGAGTGAGGTACCCACTGCCACCATCAAGCTAACATCATCATCACACAAAGGCTCCCCTACCCCGAGGAATTGAAAGGCTGTATCGTAAGCCAAAGTTGCTTCCTTGAATTCCTTCTTCCTAAAAAACTTGTTTCCTTCTTCTTTAATCTCAATTGCTTTGAAAATGGCGTGTATAGGATGTGGCAAAGAAGCCACAATCTTAACGATTTCCTCATCAATTTCATCCGCCATATTTGTAGATACACACAAGGCTGACTATTCAGGATCTTATGAGATCGAATACGAAGACTGAACTACCACCAACTAAATACTTGTAACGCCCCAACCTTAATCACAAGATTAAGACTACACTTAGAAACCCAAACCTGTGATTAGCGCAGCGGAACACCTTAGGTCGAGGCATTACCGCCGTCTCCCAGAAGAGACCAGGAAACAACACTAAAGAAACTTCCAAAACCACAAGATAACTTACTAACTCGAGAACCTTCACATATAAAACTTATACAACCCCTGGATAAAGTATATAAACTTAAACATAGCTTAAAAACTAGAACAACTTCCAAAATCCAGCTCGCCCTTGCTGACCCATGATTTCCTTAGAAAACTACCTCAAGAGCCTTGAATCACTTTGGAACCGACTTGTCCTTGCCCTGGGAGCTCGAACCTCCTAAAACAAAACATTAAAACAACGCAAAAGTGAGTGGGAAACACTCAGTACGTAAACCTCCAGCACGTAAACCGTTCGAAAACGGTTTTGGTGCCGGCATTTAAAAAAAACATTTTGAAAACGGGGAAGGGGTTAAGATAGGACTTGCATGACATGAACATAAACATATGCATAACATAAATCAATGAAGATAGAAAGTAGGTGGAACCCTTACGATCGGTGCAAGTACCTCACACACGCGTATGCCCAAGTTGATCTAACTTGGAATGGGTGACTGTCAAGCAGTCGACACTGGCCAGGTCAAGGCACTCTGATCAGGAATGCTAAAACATGAAAGTAACTAGAAGCATAGAATGCGGGTCCATTGTTAAATATAAAGTCATTGTAAACCATAAAACTTGACATGGCATAAATTGAATGAATTATGACTATAATTTAGATCGTAAAAGCTGGACAATCAATTCACTGGGACGCTAGAGGCCTTGGTGATAAAATTTCGGCTTGGAGATGGCTTTTGAAACTTGTCAACTAAAATAAGAATAAATAGAAATGAAGAACCGAATAAGGTTCTAAATTAGATTCACAAGTTTAGAAACTTAGTAATATCAATGAAATAATTTTAGGAATAAAATTTCAGGTTGTCTAGAAAATAGAGTTTATAGCATAACTTGAGTTAGGAAAATCGAAACGAAGTGAAAGAGTACATCCCGGAATAGGGAAAAACATAATCTACAACTTTGTCAACAGAACCAGAGGATAAAAATGAGTGGGAGGTCCCTAAAATGGGCTCGGACAGAAGCTGTGCATATAAAACCTTAGAATTTCCGGGTCGGAAAAACATGAGAATAATGACGTAGAAGACGATTCGAATAAAAGGGTTTGAATCCAAGAAAAATAAGCTTGAATCGATGATGATTAGGGTAATTATAAATTGGAAGCTAGGATGCGAGATAACGAGTTCAAATATGGTTTGATGATACGATATCGAATGAAATGGCGAAAAGGAGTAAAATATACACGTCCACATGTGAATAAAAACAAGCTTGGATTAATGAATTATGGGATGAGGAATGAAATGAGGAATGAATTGAATTAGACATTGAATGTTACCAAGCTACAAGGAACTCTTAACTAGAGTAAAGATATTGAACATTATGCTAAAGAAAGATGGAAAAAAAAGGTACTTTGCCAAACTTACTAGCTTTTGGAAGCTATCCTTAAGACTCACTTAAGACTCCAAAATGGTATTCTTAGCCTTAAACACATAACTCCAAAATGACAACTTATAACCATGACACATTTATGCTTAGAACCCCTTATTGGGTTGATTTGAGGCCCAAAAGATATTAATTTACATAAGCTAAATTGAGCAGAAACGTTGTTCTGGACAGCCCTACTTCCCGGGCTCGTAACTCATACTCCCGATATCGTATGACGATGAACCATACCTTTCCGAAAAGCTGGCACTGAGGCCTAAAACTTTCATGTTTATCATAAAAACTAAAGAGATCTCCAAAGGCACGAAAAACAGCCCTCAATATAGTGACTCAGAATTCGTATATAAAATTGTACCTTCACGGTTTTGGTCATAACTGGCTATACATGTCGGAAATTAGAAATTCCAAAGCCTATGGTTTGCTAACACCTTAAGTTATCAAATGGAGTAGAAATTTGGGCAAAAATCCCACTTTTATACTACTGTAAATTTCCAGAATCGAAACAGAGGCTTTAAACACCAACATCACAGCTTTTAATTGAGTTTTTCCCACTCTTAATCATATTAAACATAACCAAACCTCTCCTAACTTTAATCCACTATATTTCCAGAATATAAACCTTGAAAATTTACTCATCAAGGACCTTAAAAACCACATGCAACCATGGATTAAACATAAACTCAACATAAAGGACTTGTTCTTGAACTCTTGCACCAAAACCTCACTAATTCACCCAAATTAAACATAATAACACTTAATTCATAATCCCAAAACACAAACACAGCCCTTATATACTAAGAAACTTATCAAGAAACTCACATGCATCAAGATTATAACAATATCCATCAAGAATTCAACAAGAAAACCTCAAGAACTCATCCAAATACACATGCACATACTCCAAACTCAAACCCTAACTTAACCAATACAATTATATACTTGAATTCATGAATTAAGAGAGTAAAAGAGATAGAATTTATAAAAGAAACATAGATATAACATGTATTTTCAGATTAGGGCCTAAAGGAATTGAAATTGGGGTTTGAGAGATTACCCTTGGAGTTAAAAATGGATGAAAACACAAGAGGGAGGAAGAGGTGGTGCACGGTGGCCTGAACCACCGTCGGCTGGCCGGAAAATGGCCGGAAAATGGTGGCTGCTGGCTGGGAGGGTGCTCGGCCAAGAGGGAGAGAGGAGGAGTGGTGAGAGGTCTCTTGAGTTGTCAAATTTGAAATGAAGATGAAAATGAATTAAGGCCCTCCCCACTTAAAACATATATACTATCATCTAATAACATTAAAACTAATATCAATTAAGAAATACCACTTTAATTAAGTAATAACAAGATGATAACATTAGGAGTAAAAATATTGTAATTGTTGTAATAAATTGAAGTATCGGGTTTTTGTAGGAAATTTAATACATTGATAATAATTTGGTAACATAAAAATAAAATACAATGGAATTTGGATAAAAAGATAATAAAATGGGAAAAGTTACTTCTTGAAATTATGTAAAGGAAATGAGACTAACTAAATTAAAGTTGGAACGGTAAAATATATATAGAAATCGAGTGACAACTATTAACCGCTTTCTAAATAAATTTATAATACACATCGTATAACCTGAAATACTTTAAATCATTGAATGAATATGTAAAGTAAACCTTTAAGCCGATAGTTCGGCACCTTAGCCATCTCCTGCACGAGACTTGACACCGATAACAATAAATAAACAAGTAGATAAATAAAGGTAAACGCGAAAAATTTATAACGCGATTTGAATAATTATTGTGGTTTATAGGTAATTAAACATGATTTTGGGGTGGGTTATTACAATACTATTGTAAAACTTCACATAAACGAACTCAAGCACACCGAACCACCAATTGAAACCCAACCACTTAACAAGTAAACCAGCTCCTAATCCACAACTACCATAACCCAAGGAAGCTCCCAAATCTACTAAAAGCAAAACCCCAATCAACTAATTCTAACAAAACGGAAAAAGCAAGAGGAGTAAAGGTACTAAACACACTGAACCACCAAATGGAATTCCCGGCGATGGCTTCTGGCACAGGAGGATTCACCCGTGAGCAGCTCCGTCAGAGAATGCCGAGGCCCCCCTGACGACCTACGGCTGGACCAACAATCTTCGAGAGAGACAGTTGGCCAACCGTCCAAAGACGACCCTCTACCACCACCCAAAAAGAGATCTGCGTCGGTGTTTAGATGTCAATAACACTGTGGCACGAACGGGTACCTCCAACAGCGGATACAGTGGACGAAGAAATGCAATCGTCGGCCCTACAAACTCCCCACACACACCGGAAAACACTAAAAGAAACAACCTAAAAACACTCGAAATACTGGCTAACACTGAAATTGAAAGACAGAGATGGACAGATCGGAGGACGGTGGTGCCGGCGGCGGCCTTAACTGGCCGTCATCGGCACCGGCGATGGCTAATAATGATGCAGCGCTATGGGTGTTGAAGGGTGGGAGAGAGAAGGTACAGATCCCATTCCTTCCTGTCGATTCTGCCACTCAAAGATCTTATCTATTAGATAAAATTCCACCCTATGGAGTTATTATGTTGCAAGAACTGCAAAAGAAGAGAGATAAAGTGAGAAACGAAAGAGATTTAGGAGGCATAGAATTAGAGTTGGTGTTTAACATTTTCATTGAAAAAAAAAACAAAAATAAATAAATAAAAGAGATGAAGGGCAAGGGCAATTAAGGTTGAACTGATTAACATCAAATCAAAAGAGCTTGGCCCATTTAACCAAATAAAAATAAAATACAACCTTTTTTATATAACAAATTGGTTGCTATTTTTATTTGGGCCAGTGGGGATTCGAGTTCAACAACATACCCGTCGAGACAACACAAATTATGTTCGAGACTTAGCCGCTACAAACAAACACTCAAGATTCGTGTTCGCGACTAACTCTCGAAGGGGGCATCTGTAGGAGGCAGAAATTTGTCGACCAATTAAAAAAATGACACGTGGAAAATAAATTAAATTTATTCGGCCAATTGTTATCCGCCACGAGTTAAATTAATTACGGCGGTTCATTTAATTGAATTTTAAATGGAAATGCATCCTGACCAATAACATCATGACACGTGGTAAAGATGATGCAGAAAATATTAATTATTTTTTTATTTAAAGTTAAAGGAATAATTAATTAACTTGGGCCTAAACCCAAAGCCTAGCTCAAACCCTAGGGGCTAGGCCTCCAAAGCCTATAAATAGGGGTCCTCCCCCTTCATTTTTAACTCTCCCGGCGGCATTCGGCATTCTGTGCTCTAGATGTTTCAGAAGATCAAGCTGCCAGCAATCTCTAGCTACCAAGCGCCAATGATCGAAGTCTGCAAAAACTCAAGATCGAGTCTCCAAGCCTCTACCGCGTCAAGATCAAGAACTGCTACAGAGTTCTTGGGCAAGACCTGCAAAGCCTTTAGAAGATCGAACTACAAGTGACCTCTAGCTACCAAGCGCCAAGAACCAACGTCGACTAGTTCAACAACTTCTGTTCTTCGCATCAAAGACTACAGCTGTCTTCCTTGTCTGGTTCATCGATCGAGAACAAGCACTAAGCCCTCACATCCAAGAACCGGGAGAACTACAACCAACAGTCAACATGCAAACGGTCAACCTTCGAGCAGACTCCAGCTACTAAGCACTAAGGGAATCAACGCTCAAGACCTTCAGCTCAAGAACTACTGCAAGAATTTTTCAGCTAAACCTGCGTTCGAGATCGAGATCAAGCGTTCGCGTTCTCAGCTCACCCAAGTTTCAGGAGATCGAATCAGATGACTACTTTATTGTATTTAATACAGAGATTGCATTCGCATACATTCAAATATTAATACAAATTAATTTGTTTCTCAATTTCCTGTCTGTATTTATTTTAGACTAGAAATTTGTGTTTACAATATGTAATCAATTGATATTAATATGATAATTCATGTTTGTTTTTGTTCGTTATGAAGTATTCTTGATGAATACATCAACAAACTAATAATATGTCATCGACAACGTTGTTGGAAAATAATGTAATTTGTTTGGATAAGTACATACAAAATCAACAAAACACTAGTTCATTGTTGATGAAAGACGAAACACATGTAGTAGTTATGTATGACACAATGCCAAAAGCTTCAATCTATAAAATAAAACTTTCTAAAAGTCTTTAATACATGATAATCCATGACAATACACTTATTGCATCCATGGTTAGTGATCACATATGTTATCCATGGATACTATTACATCCGTCCCGATTTAATTGTCCATTTACCTAATTTTATAAGACCAATGCACATTGATATTGGCGTGAAAAGTTTGTTAATTGTCAAAATTACCATTCAAAATCCTTTGCATAAAAAAAGATTAAAAATTATTGAAATTCTAAACAAATTCATTTACTATGGATAAAATAGGAATTACAATCATTGAAATTGTAAAAGAGACAAATAAAAAGGTACAAAGAAATTCGTTATTTGGGCAAATAAGGGACAGAGGTAGTATTGTAGAAATCCATGATTGTTTAAGTTTGTTATAGAATATCCATAATTAATAATACGTATTATCTTACCTTAATTTAATCTTATACATTAAAGAACAAAACTTAAATAAAAGACCAAAAGTCCCAAAAAAAAAAAATCTAACCCATGTTGTCTCTCTCTATCTGCTATTGTTGTAATAAATTTTGTAATTTAAAATGGAAACTTTTTAGATGGATAAAATGCAGATATCTTAGTCCTAAATTTTCCATTTTTTCAAACATAAATAAATACCGTCCACATCAAAAATAAAAATCATAAATTATTAATCTCACCCACCAAGCTTAATTATTTGTCCCTGAAATACCCCTTCAATGATTAACCAACACACGTCACCCTCCTCATCCAAAACACGACAAAAGAGGGCCCCAATCTGTACCGTCAAATCCCTAGATCCGAGGACAATCGGACGGTGGAGAACTCCCGTTTGACTGCTTACAGCAAGAAACGTTAAAATAAGGACAGGAGGTTGAGGCTCCCCATGATTGTGGGTTGTGGAGCTTTGAAAATGGCGGTTTGACCGAGTTCTAGATAGAGAAAGTCAGAGAGAGAAACCTTCTCTTCCTCCCATTGAGTGGATTGATTCATCTCCTTTCCTTATTTTTCTGTTTTTTTACTAATTTTTGATTTTTCCGCCATTGTTGTGTTCATCATATTCAATCGGAGAGGAGGAGAGAGGATCGATCACTTTCTCGCTTGATTTCGAGTTGTTGAGGAGAGAGGAGAATTTGTTTTCCTCTCTCACTCTTCCCCTCCCTCCTCTCTGTTTGAATTTCTAGGGTTTTGTTTTTGTTTTTAATTTTGTTGTGTTTAATTTGGTGGTGTGAGGGGAGAGGGAGGGAGAAGAAGAAGAAGAATAAGAACAAGGAGAAGCCATGAATGTTATGCGTCGTTTGAAAAGCATTACATCCGGTCGTGCTTCTGTCTCCGATCCCGTAAGTTTCGATTTCTTTGCATATTTCGATGATTAGGGTTCGTTTTTATTGTTGTGTTGATTTTGATGATGATCGTTTTGGAATGATATGTTCTGAGGTAGGATGAGGCATGAATTGATTTGGAAATAAATGAAGATTTTGTTCCATATCTTGATTTTCCCCAAAATAAGGGAAGAATTAGGTTGCTTTTTCAGGTGGTTTTGCTTGATTTGGCGGTTAATGTGATGCGTGTAGTGTAAATGTTGGATGATTCTTGAATGAGAAGAAAAACAAGATGGGAAGTTTTAAGCGAGGTAGAATTTGAGGTGATTTTTGTTGATTACCTGGGAAATTAGGAGTACAGGGTGATCATTGTAGAATGTTACAGCTTCTTGGTTGATTCTAAAGGCTACTTTACCGTACATCTATAATATGGTGTAAGAGCATTTTAATTAGTCAAAACGCCAAAAGCTACCCAAAACGTTGTCGCCGAACAGAGCCTTAGTGTTGAGGGCAATAACCAGTTTGTTGGCAAACACCTGCTTTTGTATCACCAGCTTTTGAATCTAGGAAAATAGCTGACTTTTACACATTCGATTTTTGAAAGGGTGGTCTGCAAATACGGCACTATGTTGTTTTACGAAATACATGCACCGTTAATTGTTTATATGGATGAGCATATTTTTAGACATATCTTTTTACTTGTTAACCTCTTATAATTAATTTCAACTTGTCTAGAGTTTTCCGGTACCGAATATGGAAACGTCCTTCTTAGCTCATCTTGTTATATACTAATGCTCTTAAGCTGGAGACTTGGTGGCTTATCCTGAGAGATTACAAATTTTCAAATAATCATTAAAACAATGATTGACCAGTCTTTGTTTTCCACTAAAGTGTTGCATTTGGCTGATAGTGTGTGCACACTGGAGGGTGTTAATAAGGGCTCTTGGGTAGGGGTAGGGCGGTGATCTCTTTTTTTTTTTTTAAAGAAAATATAGGCATGACCCTTCAAGTGGATAAGAAATTTTTGTGGGAGCACATCGCAAGGTGAAAGGCATTAGACATCTGCCTGGTTGTGATCCGCCGTTAATATGTGTGTGTTTGGGTATTTTGTTGTAATGCTTGGTGATGATTGCAATAAATGCATCTATGTTTGAAGAGTCTGATGTATCTGGTACAAAATTTTGTATCAAGACTTCTGTAGGAAAATGTTCGTCCTCTTGGTAAATTTGGAAGGAAACAAAAGACGGCGAAGGGTAGTTTGTGCTAGGTTGATTTTTGTGTTAGGACTTATTAAAACCGAAAGCTTGGTTTAAAGATGAGTTGAAGTAATCCATTAATCAAAGATACAATGTACCTGTTGGACGTTAATTGATCAGTAAAGTGGAGTAGGTGATGGGATGCGAATCAAGTTCTTGGAGGATTACCTTCTTTCTTGATGTGGTGTCCGCAACCGTCTTCTATTTTGAACTTCCAATTTACTATATACTGTTAGTTTGATACTGAGCAATGAAGGGATTAAGGAGTTCTGTTTCATTCTGATGTTGGATTGTGAAGTTGCTTTTGAGCCTTTTTATTTCTTGGGAGGTTTATGGCAAAGTGCAACCGATTCTGTATAGGGTGGGGACTGTGGCATAAAGAGGGCAAAGTTTGAGCAAGAGTCAGATGTGAGTTTTGCCAATGAAACGCATACAGATAGAAGCGGTGCAGGGTCAGAGCAGCCTGTGGCATCAACATCAATGGCGGCTAGTGCAACTACATCAGGCTTGAATTTTGGTGATACGATGCAGCAAGCTGATGTTGATCAGCTTCCTAAGGAAATGCATGGAATGAAAATCCAGGATAAGAAAGCAGATAGCTGTGATGACAAGGTAAACTTGGGGATAGTGACCCCTTTTGGGGTGGACAGCAATTTTGCTCGTTATTGTTGATCAATGGAGTATTCCTTCTGAGTTGAAATGTCCTCTTTCCAGCTGGTTGAAAAAGTCTCTGGTGGACAGTTTTTTCAGCTTTGGATTACAGTGGACTAAAGCATTGTCTTATTATGATGTTGTGTACTTTGTAGAGTAGTGGGTATTCATCAACTTTTGAATCTTTGAACGTGATTACTTCACTGCCTTGTTCGTGCATGGTTACATACTTTAGGCCTCTTTAGTCTACCCCCAAGTCCTACCTTAGGCAGGACTTTGGCCTCTTTGGGCTATTGGTTTTGTTTGCTTTAGGTATTGAGTTCAAATTTTGTGATGGGGGTAATTCATTTGTCAAGATTGTTTGGTTTTTGCCTGGTCGTAGAGCTTGGACAAGCTACATTTGGGAAAATCTAATCCTGGGCCCTATTCACTGGCGGGATCCTTACATGGTGTTGTCATTTGTTTCTTTTCCTTTGCTTGCTATCTGAACTTTAATGGTGTGAACAGCTTATATTATAGTGTTTTTGACCATGAACCCTTTTACTGTTAAGCTTCTGTTGGGAGTCCTGTTTATCTCTGCTATTCTTTACTAGTTTCCTCAGCATTTTTATCATATGATGAATCACGTCTAATCTTTTACTTCGCAATTTAATTTAGGATATGGAGGCTACTTTTGTGAGTGGGAATGGCACTGAAACAGGCCAGATAATTACTACCACTGTTGGTGGTCGAAATGGGCAGCCAAAACAGGTACCTTTGTTTTCTCGTTGTAGACTATGTCAATGATTTAGTTGTTTTCTTAGGTGTTGCTTCTTGGGATTATTGTTTTGACGTTTGGTTGTTGTCTTTCTCTCAGACAGTTTCTTATATGGCAGAACGTGTGGTTGGGACTGGTTCTTTTGGTGTAGTCTTTCAGGTAATTGACAGCAGTCAGTCATTGTCCTCTTGTGATTACCTTTGGCTTTTTGATGGATTCTGACCCACCAATGTTCTGCTTCCATTTTGTGAACCCCAATCACAATATTTTAGGCTAAGTGCCTGGAAACTGGTGATCAAGTTGCAATTAAGAAGGTGCTGCAAGATAAACGATACAAAAACAGAGAACTGCAGATCATGCGCTTATTAGACCATCCTAATGTTGTGCAACTAAAGAACTGCTTCTATTCAACAACTGAAAAGGATGAGGTGTACCTCAACTTGGTCCTAGATTTTGTCCCTGAAACTGTCTACCGGGTACTAAAGCACTTTAACAGGATGAGCCAGCACATGCCAATGATATATGTTCAGTTATACACTTACCAGGTGAGCTTACAATTACCTACTCTTTGTAGTACCCTCATGCTTTTGAGGAGATTTGGATGCTGAATTACATACGGTGTTGCAAGTTGCATCATTAAGTTTGGCAGTTCAATGGTTAACTATTTAGTTGTGCCTCATTCCAAGTTGCAATTAAGCTGACACTTCACTATCATGCAGATTTGCCGCTCACTCAATTACATACACAATGTCATTGGTGTTTGCCATCGTGACATCAAGCCCCAGAATTTACTGGTTAGTTTCCTTGCATTTTCCCCATCAGAATTCATTCGATGCTCATGACTCTTGTAGCGGATTTTTCAAGTTCATAATTTCAAAAGCTATGGCCATCTATTGTTAGATGAGTTCTCAAATTTAGGCAGTTTTTTTTTTTTTCCGCGGAATGGCAACTTTTCTATTGAATGTTTCTCCACAAAAAGCGCTATGGAAAAGGAAACAGACTGAATTAGATTAGTAGGCACTGCTTTCACCCAAAAGTGATGTATAGACTATCACCTGGCATAGTTTTTAGTATCTATGTTGTACCACTAAGAACTGGTGCAATGTTTCAGGATAGATCAGAGTAGTTGTGGTTCAAGCCTGAGCCTTCATGAAAAGTCAACATGTGTTGCTATTGTGAGGATATTTTTGCTCCACCAATGTTTGTCCCACAAACAATGAATCAGAATTTGAAAATGCTTACAGTTCCCTGCTGCTTTATTTTAGTTTCTTGTGTCCGTAGTCCGGCTTATATGTTATTTGTATGTGCTGTAGGCTGTAGGTCACTGCTCACTAGAGTCATATTTCTGCTCACAATATTTGTCTGTTGAGGTTTTGGTTATTTGCTTTGTAGGTCAATCCGCACACTCACCAACTGAAGCTATGTGATTTTGGGAGTGCAAAGATGTTGGTATGTCATGTTTCCTTGGAGGTGAATGCTTTCAGAGTATGTACTTTTGCAGGATTTAAATTTTATTCTCTTTCGTAGGTGCCTGGTGAACCCAACATTTCATACATATGCTCCCGGTATTATCGGGCTCCTGAGCTTATTTTCGGAGCCACTGAATATACAACTGCAATCGATATGTGGTCTGTGGGTTGTGTCATGGCAGAGCTTCTGCTTGGACAGGTTGGTTTTTCTGTTGCCAATTTTAATGTGATGTATTCTTTAAGATAGAGTTACTCTCTCCTTCTTTTCATTGTGTTTTACGTGAATTCTTTCCTACCTCATAGCTTTTGTTTTTGTAAACGCATCTGCAGCCTCTGTTTCCTGGTGAGAGTGGCGTTGATCAGCTGGTGGAAATTATCAAGGTGTGCTTTCTGCATTCTTGCTCTAAAACATTTGAACTCACCTTGTGCATTTCATTTGTCTAATGTATATTGTTTCGGTGCTTCATGTCAGATTCTCGGAACACCAACCAGAGAAGAAATAAAGTGCATGAACCCAAATTACAGCGAATTTAAGTTTCCCCAAATCAAAGCTCATCCTTGGCATAAGGTTTAATCTTGTTTTTTCTTCCACTTGGTCTGTTATTCCTTTGTTAAAAGTTGCATGAATATCTGTTCTTTGGGTCAGGCACATGTTATACATTGGCTATCTTGTTTCTATTTGTTTAGTCATTTGTTCAATGGGTATTTCAGGTGTTTCACAAGCGTATGCCTGCTGAAGCCGTTGATCTTGTGTCAAGGATGCTCCAGTACTCCCCAAATCTGCGATGCACAGCTGTGAGTAGTTGTTTTCCCCTTTCTATTGCCCCCGAAGCAAGTGTCTACTACAGCCTATGTAGTATGTACATCATGGCCTTCTAATGTTAATTATGTCTTGCTAAGTAGCCAGACAGTTCTTGCCAAATACCTGAGATTGTGCAAAGTTATTTTTTCCCTCTTTTTTCTTTAACAGAAATGAATATCCTTGGACATGTTTCTGTTCTTTAGATGGGTTGTTACCCACTTTAACCAACTCAATCTTATTCATTTTTTCCATGTTTTCTAACACACAAATTTTCAACTTTTACTTAAAATTACCAATCTTACTTTACCTAACCTTATCCCCTCTAAAGAATAGACCCTCGACTTTTCAACTTTATCCACTACATATCCAACTGTCCTTAAGGTCCTTACCCTACTAAAGACCATCTGGGTGTGCCTCCAAGCCAAGAGCTCTCTGTAATGATAGCATATCATGTTGGGGAAAATATTATTCCATGTGGGATATGAGTATCATACCCCCACCCCCCCCGCCCCCCAACAAAAAAAAAGGAAGAAAAACCTTGTTGCTCACATAATTCTTAATAGTGTGTGTTTTTTAAACATGAATTACTTGGGCTTGTGTCCTAATGCATATTCGAACCATTTGGTCAGCTGGAGGCATGTGCTCATCCTTTCTTTGATGATCTGAGGAACCCGAATGCATGCTTGCCCAATGGAAAACCCCTTCCTCCTCTATTCGACTTTACACCTCAAGGTATCTACCTGCTATTTTCATTTTTCAACCCTTCCCTTTTTCAGTACCCTTGGTTTGATCCTTGTTTTACCTATTTATAACCGATGTTTGGCTCATACAGAGCTAGCTCACGTGAGCCCTGAACTACGCGCACGTCTTGTCCCCGAATCTGTGAAGAAATGAAGCTGATGAGAGGCAAAATGATTGGCGATGTAATTTTTTTGTTGTTGTCTTGGTTTGTCAGTAGCTGCCGCTGGGCTATAGAAGAAGCTTGCTCGCTACTAGCGAGTGCTTCAGAAAATTATTTCCCCCTTTTTTTGGTTGAAGAATCGGCGTAATATTATTAGACGTGCAGATTCATTGACGGGGCTGTTACAATGGTGGTTGTGTTTGAGGTGCCGATGGATGAAGGAAGTGGTATCGTGTGCGTTGATGGAGGTTATTGGCTATGTTTTCCAAGCTATGTATAAACTCGCCTCGCCTGTCCAACGAGGAAGTTGGTAGTGTGATATATTGTTAACCCTTTGTAATCTTTGAAAAATAAAAAGCTTAGGTCAAGTTTTTGGTTATAAGGGATCACGATTCGGCTTTTTTATTGTGTGTTGTGTGATGTTTGTTCAGAAATTTGTGTGCTAACTTCCTTCTGTTATCCTCCTTCCATTCTTTTACCAAAGAGGTGGTAGCTTGTTGGCTGTCAGTCAGTTTTCAATGTTCTCCTTTAAGAGGGATTATGCTTGTAACAACTCACAAGTAGTCTGGTATTTATC
Source organism: Portulaca oleracea (assembly GCA_029582165.1). Classification (NCBI taxonomy): domain Eukaryota; kingdom Viridiplantae; phylum Streptophyta; class Magnoliopsida; order Caryophyllales; family Portulacaceae; genus Portulaca; species Portulaca oleracea. The sequence continues at coordinate 32,144,758 of CM055886.1, forward strand.
CCTTTATTATGGTCGAGCTATAGAGCTTGTTGGTATGTACCCTAAGAGTTGATTTGACAAATTGACATGAAGTCGGCCAAATCATACTTGACTATAAGTTACCGAATGACCCATGTGACCATGTCACCCTATGTTGTCAGGACCGGACCGGTTGGTCTGATAGGTTCAATCGTGAACTGGTCAATTGGTCTGTCCGGTTCTAGGTTTGATTCGGGGAGTTGGTTTAATTGTTAAAGTAGTGTCAAAATCGATTCAATCAAGTAAATTGGTTGACTCGGACGGTTCATAGCCATACTGGAATTTTGGTAGTTTAATGAAAAATTTTGATTTTTGATCCATTCATTCTGATTTTTCATCGGTTCATGCCGGTTTAATTATTTTGGTTATTTGATTATTTTTGAAGTATATGAAAGTTTTTTTTAATTCATGGCCGGTTTATGTCGATTTTGACCGGTTCAACCGGTCTAACCCGGTCAAATGAATTCGAACGCTTGAATCATTGACCAACTGGGTCAACCGATTTGGTGAACGGTCTGGTTTTGATAACATAGATGTCACCCAACCCAAAGTTCACCAGACTAGGATGAGATGCATTAATATCAACTATCAAGCAGAACAGTGGACAAACTCACTAGTATATGAATGACACCTAACTGCTGAGCAACTACAGACATTCTTGGCATAAATCTTTACAAAGGCAAGTGACTGTAGTTACAAAGACAATAGAGTTTGTTTCGGTAAATTAATGGATATATTCTGATGTAGTGAGATAGATCCAACAACTAAAAGTTCTCTTTTCATATTCGTTATTTCTAACTTTCTTATTTTCCTTTATGTATTTAAACAGACAGTGTGAGGTCAACTTTGCCATTTATCCATTTTAGTTGAAGATGTGCCATTATATAATCTCGATACTCTTCCTGTTATTTATCCATCTTTTGGTTTTAGTAGAAAAACTTGTTGCTTCTCCATATTTGTGATTAATCTGCATGATGGAATGTATTCAGAGAGTTTAAATAAATTATTTGCTGAATATGGTTTGTGATGGATGCTTACATTCCTAAAAAATTAGGTAGGAGTGATTTCAAATTCGTTTTGTGAGATTTAGATCTAAACACGATGGGATGTGTGCTATACATAACATGAATGAAAGGTTGATGGTGATCTGCTAAAAGTTTCTTGGGTGAAATTTGACAAGAGGGGATCTAAATCTAATGGTCCCAAATGCATGGTTTGGAGGTAGATCTCTAAAATCCTGTCAATCAACCTTAAAGGAAATTTGGATCTTGTAAGGAGGGTGATGTTCCAAAAGTCTGCAAGTCAGCCTTTAAGGACTTTTGGATCTCGTGAGTAGGGTGATGAGCCTTTTACTTCTATTGTTTTTGAGTTTGGCTATGGACACAATTCATCCAAGGTTGTGCCTGATAGCTTTGTAAACTCGCGGATTAACAATGAGGTCATTCCCCTTTATAACCTTTTTAATAGGGATTCAGTAGATTCAAATAAAACTTTATCTAATGTTATCATCGTCGTTTTGAGCCATCTTATAGACAACAAAGTTGTTCCTCTTTATAGTATTGATGCTCCTCGTTGAGGAGCCCAACAGGCCTTACAACCTATAAGCAATCGTTGACTTTAAAGCCATAAAGGAGGATGAGTCTATCTTGTCAACTTTGGGCCAAGAGCCCTCCTCGAAATTGGGGTTTTCATCCTTGAGGGATCTAAAGTGCAGAGTACTAGGAAGAGAAAAGAAAAAAATAATAACGAAAGCAAATGACAGTTGTTGAGACAAGCTACACGAAAGTTTACACAAGTTAGGAAAGACACCTAGAGAGATGTTAGACAAGTGTGTGACAATCTTTCTAAGACTAATGGCGAGGAAGAGTTAAATGGTATATGTAACTCAAAAGAATCAAATATGACTTATGTTGACAGCGCAGAGAAAGAAGCGTGTAGAGTTGTGCTCCTGGCCAATAATTTAAGCATGACAATTGTTTAGGACCAGAACGAAGTAGTGGAGTACTTTAAGGAGGAAGCACATAAAGAAATTGAGTCTTCTTAAAGAACCATGTTTGAAGAGCATCATTGTGTAGTATTTTGATGTCGGATTTAACATTCTTGTATTTTCCTACCTAGCTATTGTTTTGCACCAACTTTACATTTATGTATATAGACCTTATAGTTTTTTTTATTGATTTTGAATAATCGAAAAAATATGCCTACCTTATTATATAGACAAGGGTTTATTACTTGTATTAATAATCAACCATTGTTACTTGTATCATTAATCAACCATTGTTCCTATTATCACATTCATTATTAGTCATTATGGAATCTTCAAAACGTTTCTCCATAGTAGGCCTCACAAAGAGATGACCATCTTCGCATTATTAACCACATACGTCTTTTCTTGTTTTAGAAAAATGAAAAAGAAAAGTCCAATGGCCTCCTTCGAACAAAAAGGCCTACTTGCTCTTCGTTTCTCCATCCTTGTGTTGAAGGTATTTAACTTCAGAAGCCTTTCGTAGAAATTTCAGGAAATTTTTTTTATGGAAAGTTTTTAATGAGAAAAATTAACTCCTTAAAGATAAATTTTTCTTAGAAAAATGTAGAAAATTGTGGGTCCATCATAACATTTTTCTCAAGGTCAACCTACATTCAAATATTAAAAAAATAAGTCAACTCAAAAAAATTTACCATTTCCCTAAAATTATTGACCAACCCAAAGTCATCCTTAACTATTTATCAATCTTAACTCAAATTTTTGTTGTGATGCTCCCTAGGACTGTAGTACCTACGTCTAAAAAATGTGTCCAAAAGTCATTCTTTTAGTAACGAGGTTTATTTTTTTAAAATGAAATTTAACCGTTAAAATTATCAAAATTTATGTTGATTTGCATTAATGTAAGTTTACCTAAAATTAGTTGGACAATTAAGGTCTTATTTGACAAAATTAGTATTTTAAATAGCGGATAACGATTTATACAGTGGATATTGGTCTAGGCAGCGAATATCTGTTTAAGTAGCGGTAACTGTTTAAATGAGAATTGTGTTCGGTAAATTTAACAGTTGAGTTAGAGATTAATGTAAATTGAAACAAAAGGATATGGATAAAAATGACTTGTTGAAAGTTTTAATCTAATTTTTTTTGAGGAAAGTTTTAATCTAATTAAAAACTCATGTAGAATAACTTTTCTAACACAAATATGACCACATAAATTTTTATTTTCATATATTTATATATATTTTAAAGACCCACCTCTTACATCATATATATTTTTAACAATAGTCATCTTGGAAATATATCATTCACTTTTATTCTCACCTCTTATATCATTTACTTTTAAATATTATCATCTTGGAAATATATCCTTTACAATAGTCACCAGATAAATTGATACCTTATATTTGTAATCGCCACATAAATTTATATCCTATATTTCATTTTTCAATATACAATCCACATTTACTTATTTTTCATTAAATCTAAATCCTATTTTTCTTTTTTGTCAAACAAAAGCAGAGGGGCAAGATACATGCAGAGAGATTTGGTTGATGCAAAACCACTTCCACCCTTAATTCTCAATTACCATAAACCCATTTTTCACATTTATATAATCTTTGAAATTAATTAACAAAATAAAATAAGGAAACAAATTACAGTACTACTAATTCTTCTAATTATTTTCCACGTCCCTGATTTCAACTCTATCATCATCTCATCAGCTTATTAAAAGACCCTGTCCCCCTCAATCTCAATCCTTTTTTGATTGATCATCCTTCTCGATCCAAATCCCTGACCCTAAAATCCTTCAAATTCATCCATCCTAACCCTAAATCAACACCATCACCAATGGTTCCTCGATCAATCTAAACCTCATCAAATCTCTGGAAATCATCCAATCAATCGTAATTCCCCGCCGAGGTTCTCTCTCATCATGTCGACCACCGCCACCGCCGCCGCCGTCGACGTCGACACCACCGCGCCGCTGCTCAGCACCTCCGTCGCCGGCGGCCGATCATTCCGGTCCCGGAGTCAGCGGTTCTCCCGGCGGGCGGGGCTCCGGGGAGCGGCGAGGTTTCTCCGGGGAGCGAACAGCCGCGGGATGATATCGGAGCAATCAGTGAGGGTTCGAGAAGTGGCAGCGCAGCAAATCGAAGAGCGTCAGAGCGATTGGGCGTATTCAACGCCGATTGTCGTTCTTGATCTTCTGTGGAACACGGTGTTCGTGATGGTCGCCATTGTTGTGCTGATTCTGAGCAGGGATGAAGTTACGCCTGTTCCTCTTAGGTTGTGGCTGGTTGGGTATGGGGTTCAGTGTGTTTTGCATATGGTTTGTGTTTATGTGGAGTATAATAGAAGAAGGGAGATGAGTTTGAATCTGAATCAGGTCAGGCATGGCTCCTATGGTTCTTCCAGCGGGTGGAATGTTGTTCCTGGGGGTTCGAATCCAGGTTCGAGTTTGAGTTTGAATTTGAATTTCGGGTCGAATCCTTCGATCTATTTGAATTCGAGATCGAGCTCTTCTGCGAGTGATGTTGGGGATCTTGTTCAGTTTGATCATGAGCGTCGTGTGGATGAAGATAACACCAGGTAAGAAGGAATTATGTGCCATTTTTGGTCTATGAATGAATGCAGTTAATTGGGGTATAATGTTGGTGTTTTGATTTGGTGTGATTATATTTTGTTCATATGCTGTATTGACTGACAGGAAAACAACGCAAAAATGCAACTTCACTAGCATTTGTTGATGAGTATGTGCATAGAGATGAAGGAATTATGTATCATTTTGGTCCATGAATGCAGTTTTTGCAAGTATCACATGAATCTATTTTAGCTTTGAATATTACGTAGAAGGAGAGTGCAGTGAAGCCTGTGGATGTTTGGCTAAGTTGAAACATTTATCCGTGGCGCATGCTAATGTAGGTTTTTTATTTGGAATTTTGGGGAAATATAAACTCTGATATCACTTCTCAGTGGAGCTATCTGAGTAGATAGAAGGCACAGCCGCGCAGGGTTTCGAGTGTTTGTTGTCGCTTCTAGCAAATAGAGATGAGAAACATATGAAGGCTTTGCTGTCTGCCCGGTCCGTTTATACTTTTGTTTTTGTATATCATGGAAGATTTTCAGGAAGAAAAGTACAATCTATGTTTGCGTCAATAATCTAACCATGTTCAAGCTTCAGGGAGAAATGTGATATAAGCTTCATATAATCCCTCCTCATTCCTCTGAATCGGCTCTGATGGTGTTTCTCTTCTGTGTACAGAGGATTTTGTCCAACTTATATGAGTTTAATTAGAGACACTGTACCTATCAAAGTTGAATGTAAAATCGTAATTCATAGAAGCTAGACTTGCTAGAATACTCCTGCTACTTCTTGTTGTGAGTATCTGCTTCTTGGGGTCGTTCATATTGATAATAGTACTTAGTGTGAACTGAATGGCTGTTTCTACTAAGATGCTTTATAGTTTTCATGTTTTGATTTGGCAGTGTGGCAAAGCATTTGGAGTCTGCAAACACGATGTTCTCATTTATATGGTGGATAATAGGATTCTATTGGGTGTCCTCTGGTGGAGAAGCATTAGCAGATGCTGCACCTAAGCTATATTGGTATTTTCTCAATGTTAATTTATGCAACTTTTGAATCATCTTAGCTATGTTTTTGTTAAAAAAAATCCTGTGGGTACTCATCCGGCATTGTCGTCACAGGCTTACTATCACATTTCTGGCATTCGATGTGTTCTTTGTGGTGATATGTGTCACTGTGGCTTGCATCATTGGCATAGCTGTCTGCTGTTGCCTTCCGTGTATCATTGCACTTCTATATGCTGTAGCTGATCAGGTTTCTTACTTTCATCTTGCTTCTCCTGTGTTGTTATTTTTAGTACGCATGAGCATCACTTCTAACACATAATAATCATAATGATCTCTGATCAGGATGGAGCCACTAGAGAGGATATTGACCGGCTACCAAGGTACAAATTCAGGAGAATAGGTGAAGTTGAGAAACAGAGTGGTGACGTCCAGGAATCATTTGGTGGAATTATGACAGAATGTGACACGGACACCCCAATCGAACATGTTCTTTCACTAGAGGACGCGGTAAGTCTTCTAAGCAACTTTAACAACATATTAGTTTAGTTCATTTTGTCAATCCGATATATGTTGTGTATGTAATGCTGGAGGAGGGTTGGTTAGGATGGTGAATTGGGTAGTGAACTAGAAAACCTTTTCTTGATGCTGGAGATTTTTGAATTTTAAAATTTAAAATTATCTTTTGGCTTCAGGTGGCGGGTGGGGGTTATGAGATCACCTTGTCCAAAACATATTTTGAGACCCGCCGTTTTGTTTCGAGTATTCCCTATCGGTACTATGCCTGCATCCTTTTCAAGGACACATCAGCATGTCCTCTTGTGTTGGCCATAGTTGTCTGTGACTGTCAGTCCTACATCTAGCATTAATCCTATGAAAAATGTGGTGCGCCGGTGCAATTTATTTGCTTGAAGATTCCGAAACAATCTGCTAAAGATTTTTATGAGCCATAAAACGATGCAATGATGGTGTTGAAAACTCACCTCACACAAATTATACATTATTGATTTATCTCTTTAGATGTCGATAATTTTATGATATACAAGAGATTAAAATTCTTCTTAACTAGAGTAGATTTTCATCCTTTCGTGTTTGGCTGCCCCACATTTCCTGCTTTTGTAAGCGCCAAGTGTTTACAGTAATCTATTTCCAGTATGTACAAACGGATGCTTAACATGGCTCGCATTCTAGAATGGTAAACTTTGACATGGTTGACATTTCTCAGGAATGTTGTATATGCCTGTGTGCATATGATGATGGAAATGACCTTCGAGAACTTCCCTGTCGGCACCATTTCCACGCGGCTTGCATCGACAAATGGTTGCACATAAATGCAACCTGCCCCCTCTGCAAATACAACATACTCAAGAATGGAAACCAAAGCAGTGAAGACATCTAGAAAATCCCACAATGTCGTGATTGTGATCGTCCCACAACGCTTTTGTCCACGGCACTCCTTTTCGCTTGTGTCCTTTTGTTCGTACATATCGTCAGGATCATGTTGGCGACCAAGAATTTTCTTACTCGAAATGCTCACTGGAGGGATTGTCGCGTTGATGTTTGCAGCTACACTTGTAAAAAGATACCATATTTTTATTTTCTTCGGCAGCTGTACATGCTTCTGTATGCTTATGATGGTCCTCCTTTGTGTAGATGGAAGTTCTCCCTTATGTTTTTAAATTTGTCAGAGTTCCATTTGATGAAAACAACATATTTCATCTCTACTATTATTTCTGTACAACAATTGTATACTTATTCTGGCTACACCTTCCAGTGCAAATTTGCAAATCATACGTCGCTGCTCTCGATAAATCATACAATTGTATGTGTTCAGTGGTAAACAAGGATATAGAGAAAGCTAAAACTCCTGAAGAACATCAAGCAAAAATATACAACTTCCTTGATTCATTGGAAATGTTGTAGGTTTACATTGCAAGACTCACATTCTTTCTCCATTGACATACATACTTTTGCAGAAGTAAATAGTATGCATGAATTTTAATAGACCGTGGGTGAGTTAGTCGAGCTTCTCTCGAGATGTAGACGACGAATTCTGAAGGAAGAAACTGAAGAGGTGCCATCACAATTTGGAAGGAATGGCGTTGAAGAAAATAGCATGAGCAGTATAGGCTATTTTTCCGGAGTCTTTCAGTCTGAATTCAACTGATACCACAGTCAAGGTTCTGCCTGTCCTCACCACCGAGCCATCAACAATCAACTCAGTCTGCATCAGATGTGAGCATTTTCTTATCAGAACATCAAACTGTATCTCTAGTAGTCTGAACTCGTCAAAACCACCCATTGTGATTGCATTTGAAATGTCCCATATGCCATAGGGTAGAATCTTGAACAAACTATACCCGACAAAATCGTCAGAAGTACTCGAACATAAAATGAGGATATGTATGACAATAGACCTGTCAATTCGGGTGGGGCGGGTCGGGTTCGGTATGCCCCGTATTCCAAGTTTGTTACATTTCGGGTTTGAAAACCAGGTCGGTCTCGGGTCGGGTTAGGGTCGGTTTTTGCAAGCTCTATATGACGATTTTGATCAGCCCAGAATCTGCTCAACTTGCAGCGTTAAATTAGTTAAACCAACACTAATCGCAATTTGTTTACACGCTTCTTGGACAAACTCACAACACTATAATAGATTGAAACTGTAACTAGACCAGGAGCAAATGAGACTAAAGCTCTCAAACGAGACACTCCAGTTCAAACCTGTGGTGACATTCAAACGAAATGACATACTTTTTCTGTCCCAAAACTCTAGTACACTATGAGGCAAGAGCCATGTTTTTGTGAGATACAAATAAGGCTCTCTTCAATGTAAGATAAACTATAGTTTCGGGACAGCACCCCACCTTGAACAAACTTTACTTATACCCAGTAAAATTGTTGCATGTACATTTTGTCAGAGTGACATGAAACCAAATTTGCCTCGTACGTGAGACAAGGAAACACAATTTAGATTAGACCCAAGTCTACTGAACTAAAACTAAACTATGAGGAGACCCATCAAAGTCCAAACACACTCTGTTCTTTTGTAAGGTACCATATCGCACCTACCACAACTTACCACACTAACCACAAACCATCACATATTACCGTACCATACCATACTTTACCACAACAACCATAATTTTCTCTCTCCTCACTTCTCTCACTACTTTTCACTTTTCTCTCCCATCACCTACCACACCAACCATTCTTACCACAAATTACTACACCATACCACATCATATCACATTATCCATATTTTTACCACACCATACCATTACCACACTTTACCCACCACAGAAAAGAACAGGGTCAATGCAGTTTGTCTACAAGCTTATAGTACAAACTTGCAATAGATTTGGAATATAACTAGACCTGGACTAAATGAGAAAGCAAAATACTACATCACTTCAAATAGTTGTTCATTATCTTTACTCACAATTTGGTCTATAAATTAACATAAGAAGCTGACACACACACACATTTACATTGCCAAGACATTTGATTGTGTAATTAGAATTCAAAGTTGAATGCTTCCCAGTATAAGGAAAGAAAGGGTTATTGGAATTAAATAATATAACCTTTGGGGCAATTTGGATACGACGAACTGATCTTTGGAACTTATATTTGACAAACTATACTTAACATACTATTAGATTGAATGAACTTTCACGAATTTCAACTCATCGGAAAAGTGACTTATGGTGGTGATCTAGGTGTTTTTCTTTACTTTTCACCTTTTAAATAATTTACATAAGCAATCACCTTTGTTAGATCACTTTTCAAACGAGTTGAAATCGGTAAAAGTTCACTCAATCTAATAGAATATTAAGTATAGTTTGTTGAATCCAAATTTCAAAGGTCAGTTTGTTGTATCCAAGTTGTCCCAAAGTTGGATTATTTAATTCCAATAATGAAAGAAAGGCAGACTACATCAACATATCAACATATGAGAAAGGATCAAAGAAACTGACATTGATGGGGGCAGAAGAAAGGTAGGAGGTGCTAAGTTCACCCAGAAACAAGGGCTTATCCTCTGCCAATAGGGTTCGAGCACTTGCCATGGCTACTCTCTCTGCAATTGCCGCAACTGCGCCGCCATGTAGCCCATCATAAGCATTCTACACAGTTAAAATCGTCAGTACTCTTTTCAATTTCTGTACACAATCAATCCACCAATTCATAATCTTCACAATCCGAAATTAGGGTTTGGATGAAGCAATCGCAACTTCGTAGAACGACATTATATCACCAAATTCGTAGAAAATAAGTAATAATTTGATGATTCTACCATGAATGTTGAAGGAGGAACTTACAACAATACGGCGTTTGACAGTGAAGGAACATGAGACCCGACCCGGAGAGATATCTCGGACCTTGAGGACACCGCGGATCAGCTCCGAGTAAAAATCGGTGGATTCGCAGGTTTCCGGCAGCTTTTGAAAGGCGCCGAGGGCGGTGATAAATCTCGTCACCATTTCATGATTTTGAGCCTTCTTACTATCCTCTGTTTTGGATTCGTTCATCTTCTGCACGATTTTGATAGATCAGATGATTGATTTCTGGGGAATTGGTTAATATGGATGATTGAGATGTGTGATTCGATTGATTAGGGGATTGAATTCTAGGGTTTGAGAGGATAGAATTGTCGCAGATATGTAGTGGTTGGTAGTTGGGTAGTCGAAGTTGATACACATTGCATTTTTTTACATGGGGCTTCCAATTTGTGCCCGCCACCATTGACGCAAATACCCAATTGAGTGATTTTTACTTTTCTTCCCTCGCCAAAATAAGATAATTAAAACTTTTTTCAACAATCATAGTTAAAAAGTCAAATTACGTTAATTCTATTTACAACAACAACAACAATAAATTCCAGTATAGTCTCGCTTACACGAGGTTTGAGGGAATTCAGATATAGACAATCTTTTCTCCATGCATGAAGAGACTGATTCCGATAGACCCAAAATCAACCATTTGAAAGACTACAAACAACCAATTTGAAAACCAGAGGGAAAACTGCTTGTGAACTAAAAGAAGAAGATATGCATAAACAAAGAAATTTCATACTAATATGCTCCAAGCACTGAGTAGTTAGTGCATCAAACGTCCCTGAAAGAAAACAAACATATACACACACAAAAAAGAAGCAAAACAAAGTCTTACCAGTTACCTCTTACCTCTTACCTCTTACCTCTTCACTTGATTACTTTAATCCTAGCCCGCCACCAAATGCCTTTATCCAGTGTCATGTTCTCAACTAGTCCTACTTGTTTCAAATCAGCTCTAATTATCGTTAATTATATTTAAAAAGTTGAAATCAATATATACTGATCAAAGTAACTTGTTACAACAATTAATCATATTTATTGAGAGGTAGACTTTTTTTAATGAATGAGATTTATTTTCTCACATTAATGATTTGACTTAAGAATTGAAGATATATCTTAGTCTGCTTGAGATTTAGACTGTGGCTTGAGGTTAGTTATGTGAGAAACATGGAGTTATTCGCAAAAAAACATATGCGTTACTTTTGGGCTCCTTCTCTAGCTACCTTAGTACTTTTTAATGCGATTCATGTCTTGCTCTACTTTGAAATTAGCAGTCCCAACATCCAAACATGGGATAAAAAGATAGAGCTATAGACGATTCCATTATCTGAGGCCCGACTCTAGTGTGAAAGATGGTGAAAAGTAGTCATTGATGAGCACAACATACCTGACTGTGGATATATACTCCATTATAAGCTTAGTGCAACATAAAATCGAGCTTTAAGAGGACTTTCTGGAACTCTCAATTCAGCTTGTCAATGCTTTATTCATGTCCACCTTTATGAATGCTAAGTTTCCCTCTGTCTCTTACTCTTTAGGTAGTTCAGGATCTTATGTACAATGGGATAACTATCTACTATTAGCCTATCAGGGATGAAGCGATTGCAGGATTCATCAATAGTTCCTTAATAAACTCTTCAATTTACTGACTATGCACCCAGATACCGGCCTGTATAAGACACTATTGGTTAATTGGCTTGTAATCTGTCATTTATAGTAAAAAAGAAAACAGCCATTATCCCATGACATGTGATGGTTTCTAAGTTTAGACAATAGACTCTTAGACAATAGAGTAAGAGTCTTACAAACAAGTACATAAAAGTATATCAAAATTCAAAACAAATGTGGTCATCCTCTTCTCTTGTCTTGGCTAGCCAAAGGAGTGGTCCCATGAGAGTGTGCCAACTCCAAATCAACCTTGGAAGATCAAAATAACATACATGAAGAGGTACGAAAGTTTCAGAAGCTTTTGACAAGTCTAGAAGGGAAATAAAGTAAAAAGTATAAAGTGATCCATGAAAGTGACATGTATACTTTTTATTTCGTAGGAGATATCTTCATATACCATTGTTAACAACTCTTAGCCTTTTACCCGTTTCTAAATGGAATGCTTTCACCTAAAATGGATTCAAGAAACATTTTCCAAAAGTTTAAGTATTGACCAAGATATGTCCAAAGTTTACACTGTCTGCTGCCCAATTAGTTTTGTACAGTTGGATTAAAATTGTAAAATTGACTTTCTTAATGACCTCCAATGGCTCCCTAATCACTTTCATTAGAAAGATAATATCCCAAAATAGTAAGATCATGTATGCCGAGTAGTGAGATCATCCTTGATCATATAGAAAATTTGCCCAAAAGTTAGGCGAAATTTTGGAATACAATTTGACTTGAAATAATGATCTTCTTCTTTGGACCTTATTTGAACTCCTGATGAGTTTAGGTCTTAACACAATTGTAAGTCCCTCTAAAAGGACTCGAGGCCACACCAAAGGATGGCCAAAATCACCTCGATTTCCCTTAATCATTCTTGAATGATAGTCCTAAGTTAGTCATTGGATGGATCCTTTTAATATTGAATACTTGCATAGCCATGAGACTTTGAACGGGGCTCCCAACTGAAACTCTCTTTATTAAATAAGAGTTGCCCTTAACTTTTAAGCGGGGCTCTCAGCTGAAACTCTCCTTATTGAAGAAGAGTTGCCCTCAACTCTTGGAGGTAAAAACTCTTCATGACTTGGTACTCTAAGATTGGAGCTTCCCAAAAGCTCAAACAAGACCACACTAAGAACTCCTCCCTTCTTAAATAAGTAGCAATTCTTGAAGGCCGGTTTGCTTTGAGAGCTATTGGTGGTAGGGTTTTTTGGATGATCAAGGGAATGACATCAAGTTTTAGCACTCTTGTTTTGAACATTGGAGAAGACTTGAAAAGAGGGAATAGAGAAGGTTGTGGAATGAGTGATTTAGGTCCTTATGATTTGTATTTTAAGAGCCTTAATTTTATTTTTGTGATAGATTACATTGCATGTCAAGAGAAATGAGAACCTTCTTGTGCAACATCTAGCATGGGTTACCCCAAGAACCCCAACAGTTGTGTCTGGTAATAGGGTTTGGGTTACTGTTTAGCATTTTAAGCAAGTCAAAATATTAATTACATAAATATTAGTGTTTAGTAAGCCAACGTTTTGAGGAATGTTTAGCGTTTAACGTTTGGATAATGTTTCATACATTTTGGTCAAAAATCATTTGAAAATTTTATCTTTGGAAATTACCCATATGCTTTTAACTCAACCGTTAAATTTACCGATTACAATTCTCATTTAAACAGTCATTCGTTATTTGCTAGTTAACCGTTATTTACTGCTTAAACTGTTATACCCTATATAAATCCTTATCCATTATCTAAAATGCTAATTATCTAAGGTCGTATTCTTTTATGCGGTATTTTACGGAATGGTGTGATGGGGTGTGGTGGAATTGTGGTAGGTTATTAGTACGTGGGGTAGGTGAGGAGAGAATGTAAAAAGTAGAGGAGAAAAGTGAGGAGAGAAAAAAAAAATGATTTGCAGTAAAACGTGGTGGGTTGTGGCAAATTGCAGTAGGCTGTGCCACCGCAGTTTGTCAACCACAGAAAAGAACGGGGCCTAAAATGCTAATTTTTTTACCAACAAGGGCAATCTAACTTTTTTTTTTTGTCACAAAAATTGATCTTACTTTGTTTTCAGGGGAGAAGAGTATAAATAGAAATTGATTTGGAAACTAAAATGACTGGCGAAAACGAAAAAGGCTCCCAAGCTCCCGCCTGATTCCCAATATTTGCCGTCGCCATTGCCAACCTTTCTCTTCATATTCTTCTCCGAAGATCAACTTCTCTCACCCTTCCAAATTTCGATCAATTTCAATTCTCTGTCTACAACAATCAGATCCCAAAATGCCTAATGGAAGACTCGAAGTTAATCTCATCGAAGCCAGAGGCCTTGAAAGCACCGAATTGTTCTTCTGTACGTAATCTCCTCTCTTTCTCCTTCTAATTGTAGTCTCTTTCATTCAATCCATCCGATTACGTTTTTTAGGCTTTTGACGTGTTGATCACGATGAAACGAAATTTTTTGGTCAGGAGTTTCGTTTCGAATTAATCAGTTAATGATTATTATTTCGCATTGTTATTACTGATTGAATGGAATCAATGGAGCAAATAAAGGATTGTGAGATTAGTTGATCAATTTTTGTATATACAAGCGATTGAAGGATCTTACCTCGTTGAATTTCTGCAAAATCGATCCGTTTAAGTGTATAAGGAAATAATTATGCTTATGAAGTGATCAAAAGAAAAGAAATAATAATGCATTTCGTTCTAATTGCTATTCTAAACATTAACAAGAACTAAGGTTGTAATTACTGAATGTCGTCAATAGAGGGGGTAATAACTGAAGGAAACCTCATTTTTGCGGAATAGTCTTATGGTTACTTTTGGAAACAATCTTTGTGATTGTCAAGGACTCAAAGGTTCAATTCTAGCTTGGACTTATCACCTTGTTTTGATGATGGATATTTGATTTCTTTTCATTTGCTTGCCATTTCATACTAGACTAGTTACAACACCCAACGTGAGTTTCGCTTATGTGGTTATGTAGGGTCCAAGAGATTTAGAAGTTGGAAGCCTTTCCTCAACAAAAGTTTCTTTTTGTTGAAAGGCACATTAGTCATTCTAAGTTTAAGATTGATGTGTTACTATGTCTTCTAAGGTTTCCAAAGTAGTTGCATTGCTTCCTAAAATCAAAAGAGTCTACAATTTAGTATTTACCCAAGAGTGTTTTTCTAAGTCCACTATAATCATCAGCTTGAAAATTGACCAGGGTTACTCTCTTAGCAGTTTAGAAGGTGGAGGTGGACAAATGTTGATGACTTTTATCGTTCTTTGGCGAATAGGGCATTGGTTTCCAGCTGATTTGTTGCACTTGGCTAATTAAGGCTTATTGTTGGGAATGCAGGTAACATGGATCCTTATGTGATCCTCACTTGCAAGACTCAAGAACAAAAGAGCAAAATCGCAACTGGTACATTTATTTTTTAGAGCATTGAGTATTAGCCCATCATATCTGTTCTATGTAAATCTTTTCCTTTAAGTAGAATCCTGAAATGTGTACATGTTAATCAGTTTTGCATCCTTTGAGATCATTTGGCAAAATGTCCTGAAATCTTGCAATTAAAACGTTGTCTGGGGGGGGGGGGGGGTGAGGAGGTGAGGATTGAGGAAAGCCTTACCATCACTGATATGCAGAGGTTTTGTGTTCTCTGCATGATCTAGTTAGCTGATAATAGGAGATCAGGACATTTTACTTTTAACCGATTATTATTTGAAGCTAAAAAGACCAGCAATAGCATTGATGATGAGCTTCAGCTATCTGGAAATGATTAAATGTTGAACAATGATAGATGACAAACTGACTATAAGAGTAATGGCGAACCACATGCAGATGGAGGAACAGAACCAATATGGAATGAGACTCTTGTGTTTACAATCACCGGACATGTCTCAGAGATGAATGCCAGGATCATGGACAAGGACACTTTCACTGCGGATGACTTTGTTGGAGAGGCAACGTGAGTAGTTCTTCTTCCGTAAAACAATTGATAAAGGACCCCCTCTGCCTGGTTTTAGGTACTAATTGATTGTTCAGTAACATGCATTCCTACAGTTCTTCAGAAATTGCGTCTTTCAGTAAATAGAAATGATAGCTATTGTTATTTATTTTGAAACAGCACACTGTCTAGGCAAGAATCTGAGTACATATATTTGGATTCAGATCCCTCCCCAATGATGAAATTTTTCCCCAGGACTCCAGTTTTGAGTTTGTTTATAAGTATAGAAGTTACAATTTTCTTTTGCACAATTCACACATTGTCGCCATCAATTTCCTTAATGCATCAAAGAAGTTATACATTTTCTTACTTCTGACGAGGGCTGTTGCTTTTCCCACCAGAATTCCTTTGGAGCCTGTATTCGAGCAAGGGTTTATTAAACCTACTGCTTATAATGTGGTCAAGGATGGAGAGTTCAAGGGGGAAATCAAAATTGGTTTGGCTTTCACCCCACAACGACAGGTAGTGAACTTTACCAATAATCAAAGTTGCTTTGTGAGATTTATTCCATTCATCCTGACATGATGTAATTATTGGTTAGTACTGAGCTATACTAATAATCAAAGTTTCTTTACGATTGTTATTCCGATCCATTCATCCTCAGATGTAAGTCCTTGCTTTGGACCTTTTACAACAACAACAACAAACCCTAGTGTAGTCCCACTCACACAAGGTCTAAAGGGATCCGGATGTGACCAGCCTTCCCACTCATAGGAGAGTGCATGAAGAGTCTGATTCCAGCATACCCAAAAAAAATCTTCTGAAAACCGAAAACACAGCCAAGTCCAAAACCATTATGGTCCTGATGAAAAGAGGTTGATTCTCGCTTTGGACTTTTTCTAACAAGTGATTTATCTCTGAATAGGAACAAGGTTCATATGGTTGTGATGACCCGCAAGAGGAACTATGTCATTATGGCCGTGATGAACGACGGCAAGAGGGCCGAGCTCAATATGGTAGTGATGAACGGCAGCAAGAGGAACAAGGTCATTATGGTCATGATGGACGGCGGCAAGAGCAACAAGGTCATTATGGTCAATATGGTCGTGATGAACGACGGCAAGAGGAACAAGGTCATTATGGCCGTGATGAAAGGCGGCAAGAGCAACAAGGTCATTATGGTCATCATGGTCGTGATGAACGACGGCAAGAGGAACACGGTCATTATGGCCGTGATGCACGGCGAGAGGAACATAGTCACTATGGCCGTGATGAACAGCAAGAGGAAATCGGTGGACGGAGACAATCATCCCGCAACAACCGCGACTGGTAGAAGATCTGACTTTTGGCGGTAAATTTCATTTTGGTATATATGTAATGCATTTTCAATAATTGGTTCTTGACTGCAAGACCCCCCCCCCCCTACAAAAGATAAATAAATAAAATAAAATAAAATAAAATAAAAATAGAGAAAGATGAAAATCAACCTTAGTGATCAGCAGGTAAAATTACTCTAGGGGGTAATGGCCATGGGCTGATCCTCCCCTACCCTCTGTGCTTAGCTAAGTTATTACATGCCATTTGTTTGACAGTTCCCCCAACAATGGGTGGGAGCGCCATTCATTTTCCATGCATTTTGTACTTAGTTTTCGCTCAAATTCTATATATGTATATAGTGTAATGCCTTATGATGCAAATCAAAGAATTGTACAGTGTAACATTTGTGAATGCAATATCAATAAATAAATATTTTGATAAACTTTTTCTTTAACTTCAGTGTAAAACAATACGAATACCCCCTTCGTTACTTTTCCTTGCTTAGTTTCCTGATATTTGAAACTGGTGCTATTTTGAGGTTGTCTATGGAAACAAGCGGGCGGAATAACTCGAAGTTAAGTGCACTACTCATTTTTCTTACTTTGCCTAACACAATGTGCTTAAAAGATTTGTGATATATCGAAGCATTGTACTTAACTCTTCTAGCATCTGGTGACTCCAGTCCCAAAATCTTGTTTCGATAGGATCCACACTGGGCAGTGCAATTATTGTTGTTCTTGCCTTGTTTTGCTTGGGTTGGAAATAGCAAAATTTGAGGGACAGCAAAATTGTTACAGACTTACAAATAGAGCATCAGTTTTTTGCATTGTATGCTGCTCTGTTTTTTTTAGGGTAAGGACTTTTTAAGAATGTAATGTTAGGTCTCGCTGTGCTAGTGAATGTTCCCCCCAACACTGAAAAATGGTGCCCTTGGATGGTTTTCTTTACCTTGAACTGCATACATAAGTTTATAGACACAACTATGTACAGTACATCCAAAGGAGGGATGAATATAGAGAGAGGAGTAGAGGAGGAGGAAATCAGAGAAAGCAAGCACTACACAGACTACAAATACCACAACAAACATTTTCACATAGAGTAATTAAGCTTCTTCCACCACACTTCATGCATAAAAGGGTAAGCATTACACTCACATAATCTTCTTTTTGGATCGCCGTTTCCTTGAAGAATAAGGTATCCCAATCTCCCTACACAGTTGTTCATCTGGATGTAGGGTTCCGGGGACAGCCCCAAACGCCCTCCGAGTCAACTCAGAACCCATAACTGCACTATGTATCAGTGCAGACGTTTCTTCCAGTCTCTTCTTCATGTTGAAAGACAAAGAGCCGCACTTCTCTAATGTTTCTTCCTCTTCATCAGAGACTGGTCTTATAATAGGTCCTCGGTCCAGCTCAGCCACCCTTGAAAACCGCTCTGTGGCAGCTTCCCAGGACAGCTCGTGTCTGTGCGAGTCAGTCAGTGGCGCTGGGCTATCGCTCAGCGCTTTCTGGGTTGCTGTCACAAAGCCTTTGCTGTCGTCGTACATTCTGCAGTTGGGGAACTGCTTGAAGAACTCGTTGGATGAGTGGTTGGCGCACACAACAATCTTCCCCATTGCTAGTGCTTCTGCTGTTGTCGTGCAGACTACGTCGGTTGTGCTTGGGTTGAGGAACACTTTGTAACTGAAACAAAACAGGGTAAGCAGTGCTAAATCAGAGAAAGGAATAATTTCCGGAAAGTCCCAAAAACCAAGAATAAATGTAGAGCCAGGTGGCAGTTTAATTGGGATCTTGGATCACCTACGTACGCCAAGGTTTTAGTTTGACTGGTTTTGCTTGCAATTCGTGGGTAAATCATGAGTAGGTAGAAATTGGTGGGTAAGTTATTGGTAGGTAGAAATTTATCTCTCCTAACTATCTACCTACATTGACTAATACTTACCCAGTATTACCAAAGTTTACCCATATTTACCAAAAGTTACCAAGACTTGTAATTTTACCTTACCTTACCCATGAATCGGACAGGCCCTCAAGTCTCCTTGACTAGGATACCAGATACTCAAGCCAAACGAGTCCTAATCATTGTTTTAGAATCCTACTTAAGCCAGGATATTGGAATAGGAGGGGTTGGATGTAACTATAAAGCATCCTTACCCCTGCACTTAGATCATAGAGTTTGTTTCCAACAGACCCACAAGTCCATCTAACTCATAAAGGCAAAAGCCAATGTATAGAGCACGAATCACATGAAGCCAGGACTTACTCATGAAATAAAGGGTCAGCATGATCTCGCCCTGGATGAACTCGTACAATTAGTTCTAGTTTCTTTGCCTCTTCCCGAACTTCATCTGAGTCCTCTCCATTACCAAACAGATCAACTTCCAGATTAGACAGCTCTTTCTGATGTTCCGTTAGAAGATCAAGCAGCTCCCTATACCCTTTACTCCAGATCATTTTGCCTATATAATATGCCCCTTTAGTGAAAGCTGGTTTTCCAGCTTCGATCTCTTCCTTCTTTTTCTTGCCAATCTCCAGAAATTTAGGGTTCACTCCATGAACATTGCATATCACTGACCTCGGGAGATCCTGAGTGGCTGCAGACAACCGAATTACCTGTCATTTCATCATCCGTTCGATGAGGAAGTGCAATATGGTAGATTCCTTTAGCACAGAAGAATTCTAGCATAGAAATTCGTTGGTAAATGAACAATATGGTAAAAGTTAGGTATGGTAAAAGTTAAGTTTGGGTAACTTTTGGTAAATAAAGGTAAGTATTGGGAAAAATGCTTCTTTTGAATAAAATAACACCTTTTTGAGGGAATGTAAGTATTGATAAATGTCTAAGTTTCAGTAAATTTTGGTAACTTTGAGTACATATTTACCCACCCCACTTACAGGTAATTTTACAGGTTAGTCTGTATCTTGAAAATGTATACCTTGTGGCAGTAGATGCTAACGAGCCAGGTATTCACGTATTTGAGGAGCAACGCTTCAGCAGCATTCTTCTCTCTTCTGACATACTCCGGGTAGTTTGTGTGGACAATCCCGATGACGTACCTAAACTTCTTTTTCCATCTTCTTCCATGGTGATACCATGTTAAATGCTCGGGTTCTTCAAGTACTGCAACGTCTGCCTCTTCATCCGGTATTATTTCTGTGATATCTCCTACTGGAAGGATGCTCCTTTTATCTACTGCAAACTGTAATGCTTGTCAGATAGTTCTTGCTCTATTGGTTAGGTTAAAACTGATGATACTGTCTTTGCCAATTGCCAAAATAGTGACGTGTGAAGTTTATGCGATTCATCAAAACAAACATAAAGCTCACAGTAGTGGAACTGAAAGTGTAGAAATTACCCTTCCAGGGTAGAACTTGATGTCAAACCGAGAAATGAACCTAGTTCTGTCTTCAAGCCATTTACGAACATACGCCTCGTGGTCTAAAGCTGAGTTGAATGCTATGTTGTCAGGATACACAAGGCCTTGATCTTTCAGAGACAGCCAAGGAATTACCAAGGTAACTTTTCTCTGCCCGTCTTTGGCTAGGTAACAAGCGCGAAACAGCGGATTGACAGCAGTTCCGGTCATCCATGGTAAGCTGGCAGTGGTGTATATTGCAATGTGCTGCTTCTTAGCCATAGAAACATCAGTTTTTGCAACTGAAATTATGTCAGACTTGAACCAAACCTAGGAACAACCCTCCTGCACGGAAAACACTCGTTTCTTGGTAGAATCAGTGTCTGGTATGTAGAAAAAGTCATCATACAACAACAAGAACAACTCCCGGTGGGTCCCGCAATCGAAATATTGGCAATCTTTATCTCAACTGATATTCCTACCTACCTGTTATGCCTGTCCAATTCGTGGGTAATGTAAGCTAAAGTTATGTTTTAGTAAGTTCTGGTAAATGTGGGCAAATAGTTAATAAAGGTAGAATTTCTACCTACCCATGATTTACCCATGAATTGGACAGACCTGAGATTAATTCTAAGAACAACAAAAGACACCACATGTAACATAAAACTACCACCTGCACAAAATGCTTCTGGATTTTTTTGTGCACACCATGGTGGCAAGTGGCAACATAGACATCACAAACCAAAAGACCTATAAACTATAAGACAAAATGGTTGTCCCATATTATTTCATATGGAAACACCTAAGAAATTTTCCATCATTTTTGCCAAAAATATTTCCTACATACTCATCCAGATCCTTAGTAAGTGTATATATACACATTACACCACAGAATTCATGAATTCAAATTTCACAAGCACCTCAAAACTAGCATTCAGGAATCATGATGTCACATAATTCGAATTTCCATTTCCCTATTTCTCTCACTCCCAAAAGGAGCTCTTGGTAGCAGGAGTTGTTCTTGGTGTAAATTAGGGCAAATTCGCGTTTGTTCTTGGTGCGTCGAATAATTTGCTAGGATTTGAACCTGAGACCTTGCATTCAATCTTGCTTTCATACTATATGCAACCATTTCAATCAAAAATTTAAGCTGATGTATTTAATAACCCGCTAAGATTCAAATCTAAGATCTTGCACCCAATTTGACTCTAATACTATGCGAAACCATTTCAATCAAAAGCTCTAGCCGATGGCCTAAGCGGTTGATTTGTAGGTCTAATAATGGTGTTTATACCCTAACACTAACAGAGCCTAATGGGTTTGACCAAGCTAAGCTCATTCCTATTGATTATTGAATTTCTTTGTTTAAGTTTGGTTAACTGCTTAATCATCATATTACAGCTAATATTTCTTAATCAGCACATTAGAATCATTAATGATCACCATATTACAGCTAATACATTTATCCCTCCCTAAGATCAAATGCTTCCCCAAAAAACTAAGGTAAAAAGAATTATTCTTATCACAAACATCAAGAAAAAGATTTATTCATTTGCTAAGTACAAATATAACCCTCCATTCCACAGGATTGCCGCCAAATTACCCAGAAAAAAAAGGATGAAAGAAAGTCCCAGAAATCAAACTTAAACAAATAATTAAAACTAAAGAGTAATTAAGAGTTGGAAGATAAGATCATTACCTCTAATTAAGGTGTGTGATTAAAGTATGAAGCACGAAGAATGAAACCCAAATAAAGATTTTCCCAGTTAAGAAGATTGAATTGGTGAAGCTTTACTCTTACTTGATTCCAGAATTCTGCAGAAATGAGGGAGCTTGACCAGAAAACTCAAAAAAGAACAGAGGAAGAAAGAAAAACAATAAAATGTTTGAAGTGGAATATTCGATACTAAGTTTTAACTTTTAATTGGTCATTTGACATTTGGGAATTGGTTGCCTACATGTTTTGCCTTGTTGCTTGCTTCTATTGCATTGCACTGCGTATGCTTGGGCCCATTTGCTAATTATTATTGGTATTTTAGGCATTCTGATTTTGTAAGTTGAGAAACCTTCACCTTGCACGTCACCTTTCTTGTACAATTAACACAAATTTTAAACACAAGATCTTGAATCTTACATATGTTCCTTCCTCTGTTCCATATTAATTGTCATAATTTTGACTTTCATGGTGTTTAGTATCACTCTTTGATTGATAATTTCTTATATAATATGTTATTAATAATTGCAATGTTATACTTATATGATAGTATTTTTCATTACAAGTCTAATGGTGGTAATTTTATATAACAAATCATTGTATATATTGAGAAATTTGTGGTCAAAAATTTTACGATTTCCAAATACTACAATTAAATAGAATAGAGAGAGTACTCCATTTGTATCATACTAATCATCGTTGTAAAAATGTGTATGGGAGAATGTTGTTCATATGGATTCATTCGGACTTTGCGTTGATGGAACTTGGGCTTGTTGTTGTGTTGTGTAGCTGTAAACACAAATTTCGAGTTAAGATTAAATAAGTCAAGAAATTTGGTAGCAAAATTAAATCTGTATTGATTTTTTGAATTTGTGGGTATAATTCTCTAGTTAATAGTTACAGAAAAGGTAACTAGTCCCCTAATTTAATCTCTTTGAGTGAACTTGGATGAACTTGATCTTGAAAGAAGGGCTTGATGACTAGATCTCGCTCAAGTTGGAGTATTTGATCTCCTGGGAAGCGGCGACACGAGACTTGATGTGTTTAATGCCTTCTCTGGGAGAGTGGGAGAGTGAGGTTTCAGAATGTCGAGGCAATCTCCAATACCAAAATGTCCTGAAGGTCTGAAAATGAGGAGGAGAGCCCCTACTTAAAGGCTCTGGACGCCTAGAGTTTGAACTAGGTTTTGGGTTTAAACTCAAATTAATTAATTGTTCTTTTAATTTTAAATAAGGAATTAACTAATATTTTCTACTTCACGTCTGACATTTGACTTGTTATTTGTCAGAATATTTTTCTATCTAAAATTTAATTATATGGATCGTCATAATTAATTTGACACGTGACGGATAACACTTAACCAAATAAATTTAATTTATTTTCCATGTCATTTTCTGATTTGTCGATAATTTTTTGTCTTCTACAGTAGTGAATGTGCAATCAACGTTAATAAATTTTGACTTATAAATTATAATTGTTAAATACATATAATAATTTAAAATATAAAATTATTATTATCAAATTTGCCCAAAAAATTATTTTATATGAATATGGTGATGCAACTTTTGTAAATAATATAATACTTTCTCAGGTCCATATTAATTGTCATAATTTTCACTATTTCCAGAATCACTATTTGATTGATAATTTCTTACATTATATGTTATTAACAATTGTAATATTATAGTTTTATGATAACATTTTTGCAAATTTAATGGTGGTAATGTTATATAGCAAGTCATATATTGAGAAACTTTAGTCAAAATTTTTGAAATTTTCAAAAACAACAATTAATATGGAATGCATGGAGTATAATGTTAAAAAGTGGGAAGTTCGTAACTCGGTTTTCAAAAACGTGCATAATAAGTGTATTGCATATATACAATTTGAGCATTTAAAAAGTATGAATCCGTTTTCTATAGGGTTTGCCGAATAATAAGAGTATTTTTTTGACCGCAAAATAGAGTCTGACGAAGCCCCACCACCACCATCAAAATCCGTTTTCTGTGGTGGTTGTCTCCATGGTGGACTTGTTGTCCGGCAACAATGGTAACCTCCACAGATTGAGTTCCGGTAAATCGTTAATCATTGTCAACATTGAGCAGGGTTGGTCATCAATCGGTGATGACTGTTCGTGCTGTGTGAAATCAATGCCGGTAATCGCCGAGAACGTGAAATCGAATTCGTATATTTTAATTCCAGACTTACAATACAAGTACAAAATATTGCCAAAAACTGTAAGCAGAGATGTTTGGCTAGATGGGTAAGTCTTTCAGTATATTCTTAAGGTACCAAATTTAATGCAAACAGAGAAAATATTTTTATTTTCCAATTTGTTTTCCTTATTATTTTCCAATTTGTTTTCCTTTCCATCCTTTTTATGTAGTCTAAACATATCTTTAATGTTAGGTTTTACATTGAGATTTGTTATATTGTGCTAGTAACTCATTTACATTGAGATTTGTTATATTGTGCTAGTAACTAATTTAAACACTAACAAAATTATAACTATTTAAGTAGTGCCAAGAGGAAGGATGTTGTTCCCAAAGATAGGGATGACAATGGGGTGAATCAGGGAGGGGAAAGTATATCCCCGTCCCTATCCCCGCTCCCAAAACTCGTCCCCGTTCCCGTCCCCATCCCCGCTCCGGGGAATGATTCTTGTCCCATCTCCAATCCCCACGGATTCCCCACTCCCAACAGGGATTTTTTTTAAATTTTCCAAAATCTAACCAAATTTTAATCGGACCCAATTTTTAATCGGATCCAGTTTTTAACCAGTTCAAAATACAACATATTTAACTTGCTCAAGCAATAATATATCAAAATCAAACAATAATACATCAACAAATGTTAATTTGGAAAATCAAACAAGAATACATCAACCAAATTACTACTTTATCATTGCTATTAATATATATATTAAATTTTTGGGACGGGGATTTGGGGATGGAGACAGGGAATTTTTCCCGACTGGGAAAATGGGGATGGGGATGATTTTTCAAAATCTGCTCGGGGACGGGGATGGGTAAATTTTGTCTCCATCCCCGCCCCGTCCCCGAGCAGATTTTGAAAAATCATCCTCGTCCCCGTCCCTACCCAAAGTAGGGCGGGGCCCAGCGGGTTCGGGGATTCCCCGCTCTACTGCCATCCCTACCCACTACTCGGGGACGGGGATGGGAAAATTTTGTCTCCATCCCCGCCCCATCCCCGAGCAGATTTTGAAAAATCATCCTCGTCCCCGTCCCTACCCAAAGTAGGCGGGCCCAACGGGTTCGGGGATTCCCCGCTCTACTGCCATCCCTACCCAAAGATCAAACCCTCTTCTGCAATAGATCGAAGCAATGAGTGCAACGACTCATTGGACTCTTACTAGTTAAAATTGTCCGAAAAGTGACATGGTAGCGACGGTATTATATATAGAATTTTTTGCAGCTCAAAAAAAAAAACTAAAAAGTATGATTGACATCACTTTTCATATGAAGTTAACGAGATAGACATGCTAAAAATAATAAAAGTTAAAATTCAACTCATACATAACAAAATTATAAATTTGGATTATTTTAAAAACTGTACAAAATAAAACAATAGCAACATATAAGAATTTTAAAAAAAGCAATACATTGCAGCAAAAATAGCTTTGAGGAAGAAAAAAAAAAAGGCAAAATTAACAATTCAACGAAATAAGCTTTAAAACTGAAAAAGAAAGATGAAAATGGTAGAAATAAAGAATGGAGTGGAAGATCAGAGAAAGCCAAGAAGGCAGAGTTATCAGTCACGGATTATCAGAAACACGGACCAATTCACATACTCATCATCTCAATCACCAACATTAAAACATCACAACAAACAAACAAAAAAACAGATTGAAATTGTCAGAGAGAAGGAAGAACATCAGAGAGGAAAACTGCAATATAATCATGAAATTGTCATATTGTTGGTCTTCGAATGTTGCAGTTAAATTTCTCATCATCTGAACTTCCTCTCAAACACATTCATCAAACTGCACTGAGAACAGAACAAGGTAGAAGTTGATAGAAGAAAGAAGGATAGAAATTTAGTGAAAAAAAGTGATAGGGTTTCTGTGTTTTTATAGGCTCCCGTGAGTTGACTTGTACGCCGCTGTATGGTTACTTTTTCTATTGGGCTGCCTCCCTCCCTTCTTCTTCGGCCCATTATCCACTCAAATGACTAATGAAATAACCTTCTTGGCCCAATTTCAGTTCCGTTTTCTAATGGGGGTAAATAAGTAAATAATCCAATATATTTAACGCATGTAAAATTCCTTGGTAGATGATATATTATAGGGTAGAAGTTAAGTTTTCGTAATTTTTAATAAATACAAGGTAAGTTTTTGTAAGTATAAAAAAATGGATTATTTGGTTTTAAATTCCTAACTTTGGGGATCGTTTACTAGAGTATTTGACTATTTGGAATTTCATTTTTAATATGAATATTTGAACATCAAATTAACATCAAATAAACTCAATTTTTTTTAATAATGTATTGGTTGGTTTTTGGTTAGACACACTTCCCTTCGTTATATCATCCTAAAAAATATTGTTACATTACAGAAAAACCTAAGTTTAAGTGATGTTGATTTGTGTTGCCCTGCCGACAAATGTCACACCCCAAATTTGAAATATTTATATAAAAGGTGAAGTTTGGGATATTCTGACAAATAGTCTTCGAAATTGGAGATTTTAAAACATAATAATCCTTTGAAAAGAAACATTATTTTTTTAATAAAGTCACAGTCATTTGGAAGAAAAATAGCTGGATTTTACAAGCCTTGAGTTGGACATTTTGGATCCTTTGAAAACAATTTGTGGAGCTCATATGAGCCCCTCTTTTATATTGGGCTGCCTCCCTCCCATCATGTTGGGTCCGTTACCCACTCAAATAAACTAAATAACCAACTTGGGCCCCATTTTAGTTCAGCTCATCCATTGAGACGTTTCGGGAGAAATCAGCCCAACAACAATAACAATCTTGCAAAAAAATACATTTGACTGCGGTCAAATATAGTCCATCGGCCACATAATTTTTCTATATATGGAATTTTTTAGCTTTCATTGAGATTTGAGCATTGATGGGAAATTAAGATCATATGTAACACTGAGTTTGAATTCGGTTTATTTAATGAGGCGAGTGTGAAATCTTTGAGCCCACGTTAAGAGAATCAAAGTTTATTTCTCGATTTACCTTATTCTCCAATAGTGAGTATGTGTATGCTTTGATCCTTATTAATTAAAAAATAAAGTCTTACTTAATAATATAATTAATTTGATTATATTGATAAAAAGTGAGGTGGGGAAAGAGGAGAGAGAAGAATATATAACTAAAATAATGGGTGAGAAACTCATTATTTAACTCATCTCGTGAACAATTCACCTTCGATCTCACGAGTCAAGTTGCATTCTCACAATTAGAATGTGTAGCACAACCCTCACTTCATTTTCATCGCAAGTCATATCAACAATGAATCAATTTTTTTAATGACCATTAGAGATGGTCTAAGAGATTGAAGCGAGAAGGTGTATCTATTCCCTTTTTTAAAAAAAGGGGCTAAAAGTTAAAATAATACATATTAAAACTAACTCTATTTGTTGATTGGGGCTTGCTTTGGCGGCGAATTCCCTATGCTTTCATTCCCTTCTTGCAAGAGCAATGCAAAGTTCCATCAAAGGAACTTTTAGTTTCTCTCTCCCCTCTCTCTACTCCATCTCATCTTTTTCCTTAATTTTTTTTCCCAATTTCAAAGCATTCCAAGCCATTTTGGAATGAGGAAGAGTTCTGGAACTGTTTGGGGAAGTGTGAAGGGAGGAGAGAGAAGATCCACATCATCAAAATTCCATAGCTAAAAATCTGCATTGCTCATACTCTAAGGTTCGATTCCTGGGGAGGAAGGTATGGGTTTTATATAAGACGTTGGCATCCCATACTCCATCCATTATGAGGTCGTTGGGTTAGTGTACCCCTGAAATAGAGGGTCCGATATGTTGGATTATTATCTATTGTAAAAAAATAAATAAATTTATTATTTAATTTATAAAGTGGAAGTCTAACTTGATTGCCACACCTTTGATGCTCATGAAGTAAATTTGAAATTGCTTAATTTACCAAGGAATGAAGGATAAAACAGAAGCACAAAGACACTGACATTTTGGTTCCAAGCATCCAAACTTACGGTCCTTATTTTTTCTCTATGTTCAGAAAAGAAAGGCATACGGGTGTGTGTGCCAGAGAATTTCTGAATTTGCTAGATTGATCTACCTTTTTCAGTTTTATATACAGTTTGACTGACATTGCTATATTATTGGCAATTTGGCATCTTTTACGTATTTTTCTTTTCTGCCTAAATTATGTTTAGAAGGTTTGAGTAGCTAGCTAAAATATGTGAAATAGCTATCACATTATCACATTTATAATTAGTGTAATTGCAACCAACTTTTTCAAAAAATAAGTAATTAATCCGTGCAACAATGTTGCCCTCTTTTAATATATTGAATAAAATGTCTTACATCAAAAAAATAAATTAAGAGGTGATGATTATAAGTTAAGTAGGTTACTCATTTTAAAAGCAATTGATTTGAGGATTAAATATGATCAATTAACTTGGTACCATAAAAATATAAACTTTGGTTAAAATGGACTCACGTCTTGGATCACATAATTATACACCAAGAGATATATTCCCTTCATTCCTGAATATTTGTTACTTTAATTTAACCAATTTTTTACTTTCCATAATATCTGTCATTTTACAATTACTCAATACAACATTAATAACAATTTTTCAAATTTATCACTTATTTTTATAATTTCCAAAACAATTATATAACCAAAATAGAATGTTTAGTCTTATTTTTGTCATTTCCAATACAACCATCATTTTCAATACTATTTTCTTAAAATCTTCCCAAAACTCAAAGTGACAATAATTGAGGAATGGAGGGAGTATTATTCAGCACACTACGGAAGAAAGTGAGGTTGAGGAAGATGTCATAAGAGCACCTGCAGGGCCGCAACAGTAAGTTTGATTGGTTCATTAAATGAGGTGAAATCTGTGGACTTCTGCCAAGAGAATCAAAACTTATCCCTTTATTTAGCTAACTTTCCAATTGTGAGTATGAGTTTGATTCATATCAATTAAAAAGTAAATAGATCTTGCTTAATAATATAATTAATTAAGTTATATTGATAAAAAAATGAGATGGAGTAGGAGAGAAAAAAAATATAATTAAAATATTAGGCTTTGTTCTTTGGATGAGTTATTTTCAAGTTAGGATAGTTAGGTTTGGATAAGTTAGGATAAATTATGAGGGTTTTTTTGAGAATATTATTTTTAGAGTTGATGTTTTTTTTTTAGAATTGTGTTAGGTTGAGATAAGTTATGATAAGTTAGGAGAAAATCAACTTAACAAAAGAACAGGGCCTAATGTGCTAAACTCACTTTCAAATTCATCTCACGAGACTGATAACGAGAGTCTCACAAGACGAGTCTCATTCTCACCACAAAAATATCGTACACGACATCATTTCGTTCTCATTTCATGTCATGTCCGCAATGAATTAATTTCAAACTCAACATTGAGATGATTAACCAGAAAATATATGAAACAATATCCTTCAACCACGTGTTAGATAATAAAATTGGCAATTTACTTCCCCAGTGGGGAAAAATATTTATGGCTGAAAGCATATTCTTTAAAAAAAAAAAAAGGGACGTTGAATAAAATAAAGATCAATGCGATCTTCTAACTGCTTATGATGAGAATAAATTCGATCTGTTTGAGCAAATCAACCACGGAAAAGCAAGTGGCTCGATAAATCTTGTTTTTAGGCTTTATATTTTGTTTAATGTGGGCGACTAATTCCATCTTAAGTTCTTAATTAACTACAACTTAGCCTAAAAACAAATGCGTGATAAAAGATGTTTTCAACTCGACTCTTTCCAAACGTAGAAATTCTTTTCGAAGTTTTTAAACACCAATTTTAAATCTTTGTTTTGGGATGATAATGCTTGAATAGAGTCTTAATTAATTAAAATTATCCAAAGTGCTTTTATATTGTAACTAAATTATCCAATGTCTTCCGATAATTATGAGATTGTGATTAAAGTTTTCAGAGATGATATGTTGGAGCAAAAGAAGAATTTTGTTATATAGTTGTTTTCTTGGTTTGTTGTGATCCTTTGGTTACGCACTTTCTGCTTCTCTTTTGTGTGTTGCTCTTTTGTTTGCTGAACTCTTTGGCTTTTTGATGTTTTGCGGTATTGTAGCATCTTTGATGCCTTCTTAACCTTTTTTGGCGAGCAAATTATCAAAAAAAAATTTGTGTAGGGCCCGCGACCCGGAAGGCACGGTCCCCATGGAGTGTCGATATCGACGTAGGGTTGCTCATTGTTTCTTAGGGTGCATTTTTAATTATTTTATATACGAATATTATTTTTACTGTTTTCATTTCATGTTGTTAAAATTTAGTCCACCCAAATTTACTTCCTAAAAATTTCCGGTAATATTGATAGAATCACAGCCCGAGGCCAGAATCGGGTTCCCTAGCTGGGGATCCTTGCGGATCCCACATTCTAGCGGGTCCCGAGCCTGGCTCAATGTTGTGATTAGTCTGTTAGGGGTTGTCACAGACGTCAGTCCAAGCCAATGGGTTTGGGATCCACGAGGATCCAAAGCCCAGGATATTGGACGATCTCCTGTCCAACCTCAAGCAGACTTTCAGATTACAATATTCCCTGAAATTATCAAAAAGAAAATTTAGTTTAACTAAAAAAACATGCATGAAATAAAATGGAGTCGCCAACCAATTTTATGGAAATTGACAAAACCAAGAGAGAACTCCTTGATCTACAAACCAGAAAACGGGCTCAGGGGTAAAGGTACAAGTGTAGGAGGGTTGCTCCTACACCGCCCGCTGAAGCGGCCTATACTAAGAAAAAGGAAAAAGAAAAGAAAACGAAGTTGTCACAAGAATTTTGTAATTAACTCATGCACAAACGATCATTAAAAGAAAAACCAATAAGCGTCTAAACAAGGAAATTACAGCGGGCGGGGTGTATGGACTACATGATTACAAGTATGAAAAAAACAAAAACAAAAAAAGGCAAATTACAAAACCCTTTTTCTGGATTCGCGAAGATCCCGATGAAGTTTCAAACCCAAATGGCTGATGCGCACTCTTTGAATCCACGAGGATCTTCACGCAGACAGGATTTCTGTTTTTCTGTGGATCCACGAAGACCTTGGTAATGTTCCAAACTCCACTGACAGTCCCGCTGCTCTCCGGATCCGCGAGGATCCCACACAGACAGGACACATTCTCGTTGGTGTGAGTGTTTTTGGGTGCACCCATATCAAACTCACATCCACCCGAAACTGTTCACTGAGCTTTCCTTTTATAAGCCTCCGATCTAGGAGTTATGAGTAGTTGTTGCACATTCTCCACTAAGTTGGATCCGCGAGGACCTCCCTTAGTGGGTAGCAGCAGTTTCTTTGACTGAAGAAAACTGCCGATTTTTTTGCCAGAATCCGCGAAGAATTGAAATGATCGAAAAATAGAATCCACATAAATTTTCTTCCGGGCCAAAACTGGGATCCGCAAATATTTTCTTCTGGGGCCAAAACTGGGATCCACGAAGATTTTCTTTTGGGCCGGCAAATTGATCCACGGGAATTTGTTCTTGGGCTAAAACATGGATCCGCGAGGATCTGATTCTGGGCTGGAAAATTGATCCGCGAGGATTTCTATAGTTCTGTCAGTAGGTATTTCCTTGCATCTACAGTTATCTGACTGAAGTTACCGGCAATTGGACTCATGGGATCCGTGAGGACCCCAGTGGTCAGAGTCAGTTTTTGGGCCAACTTGAACAAGCCACATGAGTCGATCATGGGATCCGTGAGGATCCCTATACCCAGCTACTAACATTTATCATCTGCATTGGGCTGGAAAAACAAGTCTGTCATCATGAGTCAATCACGGGATCCGCAAGGATCTCTATACCCAGTTACTAATATTTACTATGATTTTTCTTATATATACAAGCCCATAAGCTAACTACATGGGAACCACCTTGATTGGATAGCAAGGAACCCGAGTAAGGGATCCACGAGGATCCCAAGTATTGGACCCGGGTAGTGGATCTGTGAGGACCCGGGTTGTGGATCCGCGAGGACTTATTAAGTTGCGATCTACGAGGACCCTTTAACTTGAGTTGATCTTGACCCGGGAGTTGACTTTGACTTGACCAAGAGATGACCTTGACCCAGAGTTGACCTTGACCCGAGGATTGACTTTGACTTGACTTTGACCGAGAGTTGACATTTGACCGCGAATACTGGATCCGCGAAGGACCCCGGTAGTAGATCTGCAAGGGGCCCGGGTACTAGATCCGCGAGCATCCTGGGTACCGGATCTGTGAGGTTGGGTAGTGGATCCGCAAGGACCCTGGGTACTGTGAGGGGCCGTCTTGGGCCTGATTCATTTGGATCCGCGAGGACCCGTTGAGTCAGAATCCACAAGGATCTTTTAACCCGGTTTGACCGAGAGTTGCTCATTGTTAGGCCAAATCAAAATAGACATAGGTTTTAGAGTCGGCGAGGAGCTCTAATTATGCCACATTCAAGTCACAATTCGCGAGTTGCCTATATAGCCCAAAGTCCACGAGGACTCTAACAAACCCAAAATCCTCGAGGTGCTTACTGTATATTATTTTTGGTGTCTACAATATGTTACAGTGTAAAATTTAATCTTTTTATTTAGAATTTTGGTTAAACTAAGTGTAACTTATTGAACTTCGTACTTTACAGGTATTAAATGAACCTTTATAGGTCAATGAGTAAGGTATCGGACTATCAGACCATCCACAATAATGAAATAGAGAATATATGCTCTTAGTACTCATTTGTGAGATGAAACTAGTATCATTTCTTTTCGTATAACTGACAACGTTGGAATGTGTATGAGATGTGAGGAAGCTAATTTGATTTCATGGGGGGCCCTGATGCAAGTTATATGCCTTTTCCCCGATTTTCTGTATCTTTGGGATGACTATAGTTTGCTTTTGTCAACAGAGTCAATATTGTATTATCATTTCAAAAAATATTACATAATAGTACTTGTTACAAAGGTGCTACAAGAAATTCTTTTAGCTACTTTATGCGTAGATTCAACAACTTAACATTCCACCTTTATGCATGACAATTTATAAATTTTGACATCCATGTTTTACAAACTTTTATCCTAGTAGCAGGAGAGCTTGGATGGGATACAAATCTTTAAATTTTGACAATTTATAAACAAACTTTTCTTGACTGGAAAAAAAAACTATAGCTCGTTTTAACTGTGTATGTTCTTGTTAAATGTCCTCCCCAACAAAGCGTATTTGAGAGTTGCTCCCATGGAACCAGAGATGCTAAAATAAGATATGTAACACATGAATTGAATTTGCTAATAATATTTGGGTACGTCCAATGTCGACTGCCATTGTGCTCACTCGTTCAATTATTAATAGTGGCGAAAGAATTCATGGATCATGTTCATGTAACCAACAAGGATCACCTATCATGATTAAGCAAAGGCTAAGTATATACCTTTAGACATTTATAGTATAGTAAATAGCTTCTAAAAAAGTATATTTGTCCATAATCTTAGTCTTGTCCTTGTTGAAAACTGATTCGTTCTACAACGATTTTACACCCTTTTCCTCCAACATCCATTTGTACATAGTCTTAGGGAGAGTGTGGTCTACAAGAAGATTCGACGAAGTTAAATGGGTTAAATATATGTTTCGTAAACAACCTATTTACTTGACTAATTGGATCCAATATGCGAATTTCAATAGGTTGAAACGAGCAGCTTATTAGATTGGCTGTTTGTAGAAATTACATATGTCACGCCCCGGATCAAGGGGTAATAGATATCACACACTTGTAGGACAAGGTCCCACAAGCATGCAAGGCTCAGACGACAGAAACAGACCCAAGATACAAAATATACTTAACTTGGAAAGGAATACTTGATTGCATAGTCAAACTAGGAAGGATACTTAGTTACACAGCGGATGTTACAATAGAAAATAATGGAATGTTCCTCCAAACTCACAAACAACCAAATGAATAACACAATCCGTTTTTGACAATATCGCTTGGCCACTACGCTTCACTGCTAAATTTTGATACCACAAAGAACCCGAACACTACCAAGAAGTCAAGAGTCGCAACCTGAAAAAAAAAAAAGAAGATGAAAGGATGAGCTCGAAAGCTCAGCAAGTAGCGTAACACACCTTTAGCTGGGTTGGGCATGTAGGTAAATTATAGGCTGGGTCAGAGTTCACAATTAAATACATAACAAAAACATGACTGTGTTCTACAAATATTTTACTCAGCTCAAAACTCAAAAAATATACCATAAAATTGATCAAACGGTTTCCGTCAAACAAAGTGTAGAACAAAACATAGCAACCAAAATCACAATGGTTAGGGCTAAGGTCACTATTGACCCAGTGACAAGGGCTAAGGTCACTATTGACCCAGTGACAAAGGCAACGATAAGCCACTATTGATCCAGTGGCAGGGCAACGATGTACCACTATTGACCTAGTGGCAGGGCAACAAAGGAATGAGCCCAATGGAACACATACATATATAGGAATACACAATAGCGCACATACAAGTCGATCGACAGGTCCAGTGCATACCTTAACTGGCTAAGGCATAAGACATAGCCCAAAAACGAATCCACTAGCTTGAATAACAAAACATACGGAAAGTATCCAGTCAAGAAATTTAGAATAATAAATAAATTAGAACGACAATGTCACTCATACAAACAAAAGGTCCAAATAAATCAAACACCAAAACTATTATTCGAAATTGCTAATTTGCAAATAATTTAGTCAAAAAATCACAAAACCTCTCTTGGTGTATAACTGGCAAAATAAACACAACTTATGAAATTAGCATCAACAAAGGGGAGATACTTTGTAAACACGTGTATCAATACGAAAATAACTTAGTAACTATATACTTGCAACTATTAATTAAAATTAATACCAAGGGTTTCAAAATTAAATATATGTCAAAATACGAATTTAACTTATCAAATTAACATCGAAAGACTCACTTTGTAAATACATAAATCAATACGGAGTCAATCAAACTTTTGGACATAAATAATACCAAATATAACATACTTAAACAATAGCATGTCAACCCAGTTTAACGAAAATATACTTATGAAAAAAGGAAGGTTACAAAATAGTATTTTGGCATGAAAAGGACTAAAGAAGTATCACACCACTTTTTATCCACCATGATGTGACAGGGTCACCTATAATTTACCCAAAACCTAATAATTAATATTTGTACACAGACTAACACGAACCCGAAAATATGAGTTGACCCTTACTAATCACACCTAGGAGGTAAGAAACCCTAACCTTAATTTCTATGCATAGTTGTAACACCCCAAAACCCTTAACCACAAGATTAACTTAAACCATCAATTAAACCTGTGATTAGCGCAGCGGAAAAGACAAGTATTTAGGCATTACCGCCGTCCCCACTCGGAACAAGGCACACGAACCACCAAACTATACATGAATCACCCAAATGAACGCTACACTTAAACCCATACATAAACAATCACCAAAAACATATATATTAAGATTTATACATCCATCAAAGAAATATATATATATTAAACATCCTCCCATATGAATCAATCTCTGGCACCAAGAAGACCACCAATGTCGGCCAAAACCGCCCTTTAAGACTACCTTGGTCGGGTAAACTCCTACTTTTGCTTATCATTGCCTTTAACTTGAGAGCTCGAACTGCCTAAAACAAATCATTAAAACAACGCAAAGTGAGTGGGGAAACACTCAGTACGTAAACCTCCAACACGTCAAACCGTTCGAAAACGGTTTTAGTGCTGGCATTTAAATTCATTTTGAAAACGGGGAAAGGGATAAACAAGAATAAAATAACTTAATTCATCAACGTAAAAGGTAAAGTACATGAAAGGTAAGATAGGTACTAAAACGTAAGTATTTGGTCCCTTACGATCGATGCAATGCATCTCACACACGCGGATGCCCAAACCGATCGAAGTTTGGATTGGGTGACTGCCGAGCAGTCGACACTGGCCAGGTCTGGACACTCTGATCAGGAGTATCATACATAAAAAAAGAGCTAGCACCTATAAGTAACTAGCACAAAGAAAACATAAAAATGGGACCTTTTAAAACCGTAACATAAACATTAAAGCACAACTTAAAATAACCATGAAAACATTAAATGATGATAAGGAGTGAAAAGTTGGACAATTTGCGTACCTTGGGTAGTAGAAAGATCTAGCGACGTGCCTCGAGCTTGGGACGGTTTGGGCGACTTGGAAACTATAATAAGAGCATAAGAAAATTGAGAACTTTAATAAAGTCCTTGAAATTTACAAGCTGGGATTAAAGTAATTAAAACTTGATAACTTAAAAGGGATGAGAAAAATAGAAATTTCAGTTTTTGATCAATCAAAGATTTGGTGATAACTTCAGCTAGGAAACTCGGATTTTTGCAAACGAGTACTTTTCGGAAAAGAGAAAATCACGCCCTACAACTTTGTCAACTGGCCCAAGGCTAAAAATGAAAGGAAGGGCTCGGAAAAAGGCCCGGACAGAAGCAGAGCACTTGGAATTAATCATGCGGTTTGGAAATTTAAAGCGAAACTTATGGTGAAACTTGAATAGGATCAAAGAGGCTTATGATGTAAAAAGCATCCTTAATAACCAGCTTCGAAGAGCATAGAATTGGAGTCCTTGAAGGCTTAAGAAGAGAAGTTGCTCGGTCATCGAAAACATGAAAGAAAGCGTTGTCAAAGCGGAAATTAGATAAGGACATGATTATGAATTTTGGAAAGTGTACGAACCGATGACCGGTGATTTGAAAACATAGAAGGAATGGTCCTTGGACTATTTAGACACCGAGGAAACCCATAAACTTGTTAGGAAGTCAAGGTACCACTTACCCATCAACACCACTTAAACAAACTCAAAACCTCATCACTTTACCCCATGGTTTGCTAGTATTTCCATAAACCTTTAGTAGGTAATCCCAAACACTAAAATAGCTTAAATTAACTTAGAAAACCTACTCAATCCATCTTAACAACGACACAAAGGTCGACATCTCATTAAAGCTTCCTAGGAGATCAAAAAACAACCTTAAAGTTAGAATTAACTATTAAAATTCTGGGCAGCGACTTTGCCGACGGCCCTCCTTCTTAGCCTCATATCTCACTCACCCGATATCGTATGAATGCAAACTTTATGTTTCCGGAAAGCTTGAAGAACGACCTAAAACTTTTATGTTTATCACTAAAACCAATAAAGTCTCCAAATGGACGAAAACTTAGCAAGAAGTTACTGACTCAGAAAACGTATATAGTTGCACCCTTTCACGGTTTTGCTTGTATCTCGGGCTATACATAACGGATTCTCGAAATTCCAAAGCCTAGAGTTAGCTAATCACTTGGGCTATCATTTTCAGTAAAAATCCGGGCAAAATTCACATTTTACATCCTATGTAAAAATCAGATTCTTGGACAGAAACTTTTTCCTTGCTTGATTGCATTCTAGTGCTTTCTTTGGCCTCTAAATTGTACTAAATCATAACCAAAACCCAAATTAACTATTGTCCATGGTTCTTTTCTAGATTTTAATACTCAAAGATTACCCAAATAAGATGAAATCTTTCACATGCATCCATAGATAACAATTGTAATTCCAACCCAAGTTCAAATTAGCACATCCATGTCAAATTCACACTAAATCATATCATCCAAGTGTGGAACAACCTAATTAACATAATAATCCTTTCAAAACAGTCCCTCAAACTCTAATTTCCTCATCAAAAACCTCATGCAAGTAAGCCATTTCATTACCCATCAAGAAACAAGCAAGAAACACTTCACAACTTCACCCAATTAACATGCATCAATTTCAAACTCAAACCCTAACTACTCTAACTTAACCACACTATAAATTCATGCTTAGAAATCATAAAGGAGATGAAAAACATCAAGAAAACACAAATTAGAAATGAAATTTCAGATTAGAACATAAAGAATAGAGTTAGTGTTTGAGAATTATACCACTTGGAGAAGAACTTGGAGAAGAAAACACAAGAGAGGAGGAAGAGGGGTGCTCGGCCACCTCTGGGCATGGCTGGCCACCGACGATCGCCGGACAGGGCGTGGCTGGCTGGAGAAGAGAGGAGGAGGAGGAGAGGGAAGAGTTGGTGTAAACTCTGATTTATGAAATGGATTAAAAGACCTTAGACTCCTCCCCCTCTTATATAAATAAACCCCTTAATTAACTTATCCTCTAATTAGTAATTAAACTAAATCAATCATGAAATTAAAAATTAGCTAGGTAAAACAATTGGTAATCAACTAGATGAAATTAGTGAACATAAATTTGGTAAAATAATTTAGTATACGATTAAATAAAATCGCTTGGGAATAAACTGGGTAAAATTAACTAATATTAAACCACATAAAATAAATTGGTAGGGTAACACTAATAGGATAAATTGGGCGATAAAATGCACTTAGGAAGGTTGGATAACATAAATCATAATTGAAACGGAAATTAAAATTAATATAACCTTCTTCGGTTACAAGCGTAAAATTGAGAACGATAAAATAAATTATATAACTTATCATAAAAGTATTCATAAACTTGTAATAATATTTATAACTTTAAATCCGAGGTAATATAAAATCAACCCGTTTAACCATCGCCTTGCTCGAGACCTGTCATGCATAAAAAAAACGAACACTAATAACAATATTAACAATATTAACGTAAAAGAAAGAAAATTTTTAACCGCGTAATTTAGTTAATCACCGCGATCGAGGCTTTAATTAATACGGGTTTAGGGCGGGTCGTTACACAAGAGTTTAAGGTCTTTTAATCCATTTCATAAATCAGATTTTACACAAACTCTTCCCTCTCCTCCCTCCTCCTCTCTTCTCCAGCCAGCCACGCCCCCCCTGTCCGGGCGTTTTCCGGCGACCGGCCGGCGGCCCAGAGGTGGCCGAGCACCCCTCTTCCTCCTCTCTTGTGTTTTCTTCTCCAAGTTCTTCTCCAAGTGGTATAATTCTCAAACCCTAACTCTATTCTTTATGTTCTAATCTGAAATTTCATTTCTAATTTGTGTTTTCTTGATGTTTTTCATCTCCTTTATGATTTCTAAGCATGAATTTATAGTGTGGTTAAGTTAGAGTAGTTAGGGTTTGAGTTTGAAATTGATGCATGTTAATTGGGTGAAGTTGTGAAGTGTTTCTTGCTTGTTTCTTGATGGGTAATGAAATGGCTTACTTGCATGAGGTTTTTGATGAGGAAATTAGAGTTTGAGGGACTGTTTTGAAAGGATTATTATGTTAATTAGGTTGTTCCACACTTGGATGATATGATTTAGTGTGAATTTGACATGGATGTGCTAATTTGAACTTGGGTTGGAATTACAATTGTTATCTATGGATGCATGTGAAAGATTTCATCTTATTTGGGTAATCTTTGAGTATTAAAATCTAGAAAAGAACCATGGACAATAGTTAATTTGGGTTTTGGTTATGATTTAGTACAATTTAGAGGCCAAAGAAAGCACTAGAATGCAAT
The DNA here is from genome assembly GCA_029582165.1 of Portulaca oleracea. Classification (NCBI taxonomy): domain Eukaryota; kingdom Viridiplantae; phylum Streptophyta; class Magnoliopsida; order Caryophyllales; family Portulacaceae; genus Portulaca; species Portulaca oleracea. The sequence goes on from CM055886.1 coordinate 32,184,343, forward strand.
CAAGCAAGGAAAAAGTTTCTGTCCAAGAATCTGATTTTTACATAGGATGTAAAATGTGAATTTTGCCCGGATTTTTACTGAAAATGATAGCCCAAGTGATTAGCTAACTCTAGGCTTTGGAATTTCGAGAATCCGTTATGTATAGCCCGAGATACAAGCAAAACCGTGAAAGGGTGCAACTATATACGTTTTCTGAGTCAGTAACTTCTTGCTAAGTTTTCGTCCATTTGGAGACTTTATTGGTTTTAGTGATAAACATAAAAGTTTTAGGTCGTTCTTCAAGCTTTCCGGAAACATAAAGTTTGCATTCATACGATATCGGGTGAGTGAGATATGAGGCTAAGAAGGAGGGCCGTCGGCAAAGTCGCTGCCCAGAATTTTAATAGTTAATTCTAACTTTAAGGTTGTTTTTTGATCTCCTAGGAAGCTTTAATGAGATGTCGACCTTTGTGTCGTTGTTAAGATGGATTGAGTAGGTTTTCTAAGTTAATTTAAGCTATTTTAGTGTTTGGGATTACCTACTAAAGGTTTATGGAAATACTAGCAAACCATGGGGTAAAGTGATGAGGTTTTGAGTTTGTTTAAGTGGTGTTGATGGGTAAGTGGTACCTTGACTTCCTAACAAGTTTATGGGTTTCCTCGGTGTCTAAATAGTCCAAGGACCATTCCTTCTATGTTTTCAAATCACCGGTCATCGGTTCGTACACTTTCCAAAATTCATAATCATGTCCTTATCTAATTTCCGTCGTTTGACAACGTTTCTTTCATGTTTTCGATGACCGAGCAACTTCTCTTCTTAAGCCTTCAAGGACTCCAATTCTATGCTCTTCGAAGCTGGTTATTAAGGATGCTTTTTACATCATAAGCCTCTTTGATCCTATTCAAGTTTCACCATAAGTTTCGCTTTAAATTTCCAAACCGCATGATTAATTCCAAGTGCTCTGCTTCTGTCCGGGCCTTTTTCCGAGCCCTTCCTTTCATTTTTAGCCTTCGGGCCAGTTGACAAAGTTGTAGGGCGTGATTTTCTCTTTTCCGAAAAGTACTCGTTTGCAAAAATCCGAGTTTCCTAGCTGAAGTTATCACCAAATCTTTGATTGATCAAAAACTGAAATTTCTATTTTTCTCATCCCTTTTAAGTTATCAAGTTTTAATTACTTTAATCCCAGCTTGTAAATTTCAAGGACTTTATTAAAGTTCTCAATTTTCTTATGCTCTTATTATAGTTTCCAAGTCGCCCAAACCGTCCCAAGCTCGAGGCACGTCGCTAGATCTTTCTACTACCCAAGGTACGCAAATTGTCCAACTTTTCACTCCTTATCATCATTTAATGTTTTCATGGTTATTTTAAGTTGTGCTTTAATGTTTATGTTACGGTTTTAAAAGGTCCCATTTTTATGTTTTCTTTGTGCTAGTTACTTATAGGTGCTAGCTCTTTTTTTATGTATGATACTCCTGATCAGAGTGTCCAGACCTGGCCAGTGTCGACTGCTCGGCAGTCACCCAATCCAAACTTCGATCGGTTTGGGCATCCGCGTGTGTGAGATGCATTGCATCGATCGTAAGGGACCAAATACTTACGTTTTAGTACCTATCTTACCTTTCATGTACTTTACCTTTTACGTTGATGAATTAAGTTATTTTATTCTTGTTTATCCCTTTCCCCGTTTTCAAAATGAATTTAAATGCCAGCACTAAAACCGTTTTCGAACGGTTTGACGTGTTGGAGGTTTACGTACTGAGTGTTTCCCCACTCACTTTGCGTTGTTTTAATGATTTGTTTTAGGCGGTCCGAGCTCTCAAGTTAAAGGCAAGGATAAGCAAAAGTAGGAGTTTACCCGACCAAGGTAGTCTTAAAGGGCGGTTTTGGCCGACATCGGTGGTCTTCTTGGTGCCAGAGATTGATTCATATGGGAGGAAGTTTAATATATATATATATATTTCTTTGATGGATGTATAAATCTTAATATATATGTTTTTGGTGATTGTTTATGTATGGGTTTAAGTGTAGCGTTCATTTGGGTGATTCATGTATAGTTTGGTGGTTCGTGTGCCTTGTTCCGAGTGGGGACGGCGGTAATGCCTCAATACTTGTCTTTTCCGCTGCGCTAATCACAGGTTTAATTGATGATTTAAGTTAATCTTGTGGTTAAGGGTTTTGGGGTGTTACAATAGTTCCACCGTCACTTTGATTATCAACAGCATACAATCATCATCATCACATAATTAAAACCCCAGGTACTTTATTTCATTACTACTTCATCTTAAATCTCATAAACCCCTCATGGATCCCATCATCATAAATCATCATCATCATCATAATATAATCATAGCCACCATAATCGTTAAACATATATTCAAGTATCCATATTTTCATGGCACTGCTATTAATCCATCTCTTAATTTCTTTCTATTTCTTATTCCTAATTTTGTAACATCATCATGTAACTAAATCATCACCATCCTTTTGCATCTATTAACAATTAATCATGATCTTGTATCAATTCACATGTCCTTGCATTCCTTTTGTAATAAAAAAATATAGACATCATAATAATTTAACCAATTGACAATCTATAATCCCAACGACACAATTGAATGGTAAAGAGGAAATCTGAATACTAACCTTTAGGCTATCTCGTAGATGAATGTGTCCTTTTCCATCTCTTAATTACGTTATCTAACGGTTGGAGGCACAAGATTGTCGCACGACGACTATATAAATAGGAGATCTAGGTTTAAGGTTTGAGTCTCCTTTAAAAATTATAAACGGGCTAAATAAATAAGTAATACTAATAAAACCTTCATTTTTTTTAGCTGGGGTATTTCAACATATAATCCAAAATTCACTCAAAATTACATGTCATTCATAAAAATAATTGACACATATTATTTTAAAATTGGTAATGAAGGATATAAATAAAAGTTCAACCAATACATTTTCAGAAATAATGTTTACTTTTCTAAACAATCAATATTAAACGATCAATTCAAAATTTCGAAGTCAATGGCCAACTACTAATAGTTATTTGTAAAACAAGACTTCAAATTCTTAGCATGTGGCTTTTTTTTTTTTTGTTTAGAATTATACTTTTTAATGTAATTTTTTTGTTTGAATACTCATGATACGATTATAATATATTTTTTTGGATCACGCGATTATGATATTTTTGTAGACTCTAATGTAAATATAATATAGCCTCACGCTGTGATTATTAGTTTATTGCATTATCTTGTATGTAGAAGCCACTTTAGTAAAGGACTGCGTAACGCAGTTACTGAAACAGCAGAAAGTCCGAGACATTCAATTGTAATGACAATAACACCCTTTCTAAAAATGAACTTTTCCACATTTGGGGCTACTATTTTGGCAGCCTATCATACTAGATATATCAATTTTGATCCCACTTTAATAAACAAATTCGAAACTGCTCATAATTTTTCGGCCCAAACTCGAAATAAATTGAATTCGGAAAACTCACAAATTAGTATGTCAAACTTAATATATGGTTTGACTTGAAAACTTTATTTTTCAAGTTCAACTCTATTAAAATACGTAACTTTAAATTAAAACTTTTGACTATTAAACTATAAACGTAATTCATTCATTTTATTTGAGTTAAAATATTAACGATAATTTATCGTTACTAGAAGATAATAAAATTTTATTATGTATATTGTACAACAAAATAGTATTTAGAGACAATATTTTAAAGACAATACGGGAAAACGTTGTGGCCATAACTCATTGATTGATCGGAAACTAAAATACATCATCCGTATTTACCCGAATCTAAAATAGACTTGGCACATATTAGCTGAATCAGATATCTATCCAAAATACACTCAACCGGTATTTACCGAACCTAATATATACCCAACATAACACGTACGTCCGTCCAAATTGATAACCCTAGCAGTATACCAACCTCCAGACATGCTTTTCTTCATAGGGCCGACCACACTCTATGTTTCAGTCACTACAACAGAACAGGCATATGGGCGACCGTTAATATCGGTCGCAATAGGGCTCTATCGGTCGCAAGAAAAGGCGGGCGACCGATATCAGCGACCGATACGTATCGGTCGCTGTATATCCGTCGTTTTTCGAACCGCGCGACCGATATATATCGGTCGCCAAACTTGCGACCGATAAACGGCAGGGCGACCGATACGTATCCGTCGCTAATCGGCCGATAGCGGCGGCCGTCTGATGTCGGTCGCTATCTATCGATCGATTAGCGACGGATCGTATCGATCGCAAATTATGCGTCGCAAAATAGTGACCGTTCTGCGGACGGATACATATCGGTCGCAGTTTTAATATTTTTTTTTAAAATAATTCTTAATTGATATCGACTAGGTACTGATCATACTGTATTTGTTGAATTATCGGTCGCTGCTATTATTATATTATCTAATTGATATATATATATATTCAGTTGCGTATTTTTCCACCTGTCAGTTTCATACATAACATAATTAAACATATATAATACTAAACATTCATGCATATGTTTCATAGATAAACTAAGTTTCATACATACATATGTTTCATACTCTAATATCCACACATATATATATAATAACTAAAAGTTCATAAGTTCAAGGTTGGGGAGGGAATTGCGGGGATCCTGACAAGTTCAGATATTGAGATGGGGAAGAAGAACTACCGCCTTGTTGTTGATGTTGGAAGACTTGTGTTAGTTGGCTTTGAAGTTGGGAGAGGGCGGATGAGTGGGCAGCAAGTTGATCACGCACAATGGCATCGGTGGACGGAGTTGCGCCCGCATACCTCGACGAAGAACTACCCTGGGCGGGGGGTGGAGTATCATAGAAGTACGAGGTCGCACTCCCAAAACCATATACAGCTTGGTCTTTGGGTTTGTACCCCCCTGCCAATTGAAGGTACAACTCCCTAGCTTCTTGGGAGTTCTCCATTATGCCACGCTCCTCACACTTTTGGCGAAAGGTTTCCTGCAAGCATGCACGGCCACACGCCGTAGTTCAAATACAATCCAAACACAATTTTAAACATGCACGGCCACACGCCGGAGTTCAAACATAATCCGTAAGACACTTTAAACATGAATGGCCACATGGCGGAGTTCAAATACAATCCAAAACAAACTTTAAACATGCACGGCCACACGCCGTAGTTCAAATACAATCCAAAACACATATACTAAACATGAACGGCCACACGCCGTAGTTCAAATACAATCCAAATACACATAAAACATGCACGGCCACACGCCGGAGTTCAAATAAGTTCCAAACACGCATAAAACATATGCGGCCAAGCGCCTAGTTCAAATACAATCAACACAACTTTGAACATGCACGGCCACACGCCGGAGTTCAAGTAAGTTCCAAACACGCATAAAACATGTACGGCGACACGCCGTAGTTCAAATACAATCCAAACACAACTTTAAACATGCACAGCCACACGCCGTAGTTCAAATACAATCCAAACACAACTTTAAACATGCACGGCCACACGCCGTAGTTCAAATACAATCCAACACAACTTTAAACATGCACGGCCACACGCCGAAGTTCAAGTTCAATCGAAAAGAAACTTTAAACATGCACGGTCACACGCCGTAGTTCAAATACAATCCAAACACAACTTTAAACATGCACGACCACACACCGGAGTTCAAACATAATCCGTAAGACACTTTAAACATGAACGGCCACACGCTGGAGTTCAAATACAATCCAAAACAAACCTTAAACATGCACGGCCACACGCCGTAGTTCAAATACAATCCAAAACACATATACTAAACATGAACGGCCACACGCCGTAGTTCAAATACAATCCAAATACACATAAAACATGCACGGCCACACGCCGGAGTTCAAATAAGTTCCAAACACGTATAAAACATGTACGGCCAAACGCCGTAGTTCAAATACAATCCAACACAACTTTGAACATGCACGGCCACACGCCGGAGTTCAAATTCAAATGAAAAGAAACTTTAAACATGCACGACCACACGCCAGAGTTCAAATTCAATCCAAAACACATATATTAAACATGCACGGCCACACGCCGGAGTTCAAACATAATCCAAAAGACACATAATACAAGTACGGCCACACGCCGTAGCTCAAATATAATCTAAAACACAAGTTAAAGTTTATGAATATGTGTAAAGGAAACTTACATCGAGTGTGGTGTGGGTTACTCCACACTGGATTCCCCATGGATCTACGATGAATGTGAGCGTGGACTTCAGACAGGGTCATGAATTTCCCCTCAGCCATCTACAAGTTAAAATAGTCAATGCAAACAATTGTTTAGAGAGTTCTTAATTGTTAATGTATACATATAACTTTAATTTATTAATTATGCTAGTATAGGATTCACCTTCTTCTTCATATAACTTGTTGCCGAAACCGAGCCGACGTGCGTAATGCAATTGGCGGAGTTTTCATTGTTCCTATTTGCTTTGGCGGCATTGGACCGCCGAATGAAATCCTCGGTTTGAGATTCCTCCTCTATTGCATCACGGTGTTCATCGCTCATGTGAGTCGAGTCCGTCCTCTTCTTGGTCTGACCTTGTACCTCGTATCGATGCTTCGATCGCACAATTTGGTGTGCCACCCACTAAACACATCTCTTGTTAGTTCTTCATCCACACATAATGTCATTTGTATAAAGTAATTTATTGGTGATTAGTTAAGCGACTATTCCGTAAAAGAAAATCATAACCCGAATTTGCATAATTACTTACAGAATTGCCCCACAAAGTTGTTTTCTCTTCTTTGGACCATATGGAAGGAGGCTTGGTTGGGTGGGAGCAGACTTGCCCTCCAACAAATCGTGCCAAACGGGTATCGGCGAACCTATGCAATCGTTACGAAAAAAACAAATAAAGTTAATAAAACCAATTCTAAATAAATGTACATAGGATTTTATGTGATCATCTTACCAATCCTCCCCCCGCTCAAGTCGTGTACGGTTGGGGTATAGAGGCGAGTCGATCTTTGCTCTTTTCCAAATACTATGTGGCTGTCTCCCCCTAATATAATAGTTAATATCAGGTAAAATCAAAACACAAGTTAGTTCCAAACTTTTATATATATATATATATATATATATATATATATATATATATATATAAAGGCATGCGTACGAGTAGAATGCATTGGCTTCAACCAAGTACATGAAAAATCTGAACCAAGTTGTGAATATAATAAAAGTTCAATGACTAGTAATCTACATTGACAAGATAATATAATTCACTACTCATACTCCTCTTCATCCTCACTACTAATAATCTCGGTACAAATAGGGTCTAACATATTATCCTCCTCTATTCCCACTCCCTCTTCCCCCATAATGGATTCATTAGCATTAACGTTCATGGCTTCCTCATCACTTAAGTCATCTCGATCTTCAATTTGGTCCTCATCAATGCCAGATAGTGTTGGAACATTTTCAGAGCTATCCTCTTGATGTGCGGCATCATCAATGCCGTCAATCGTTGACCTCGGCTTTATGATGAGTGTCGCCCACCATTGGTTTCTTTCTCGCCTTACACTAGGATAACGAGTATAAAACACTTGCATTGCTTGGGATGCCAGCACGAATGGTTCATATACTCGATATCGTTTTGTGTGGTTCACATCCACGAGATTGTAATGCTCATGTTTGTTCAAACCATGGACGGAGTCAAACCAATCAACTTTGAATAAAATAACTTTGTAATTGCCAAATTTTCCTAAGTATTCCAACTGAATCACTTCTTGGAGCGTCCCGTAGAAGTCTACGCCGTGCATTCCTTTGACATATACCCCAGAGTTGGCGTTCGACTTTCCTTGCCGTTGAACTTGGAAATTGTAGTTGTTAATGTAGTAATGGTTCCACCAACGCACATTTTTGTTGGGACCGTAGGCTAACGCTCGAATGAAATCATCTGTTTCATTTGAATTGATAGCCTACACAATATAATTTTAGCAAAGTCGTCAACTTTAAGTCGACAACATTATGATAGTTGAACTAGAATCTTACTAATTCAATCAAACTTGATCGATCACCTTTCGTTTAAACCATTCGGGAAATTGTTTGCCAAATTTGCTCCACAAATCCCCTATTTGTGTGCGTGGATGTGATAGGCACATGTCTTCTTCAAATTGCCTTCCAACAAATAATTTAAGGTGTTAACTAGGTAATTAGTTACATTGAGCATGTACATACACATAGCGGCGTGCAATCGTACATACCTTTCATACTTTTCCAACAACTCACTATTTGAAAGAACATATGCATGCGCCGCAACAAACTCTTGTTGGTTGAGGAACCTCTTTCGACCCTCACTAGGCGCATATCCAATGTTTGAGGAAAACACATCAGGGAGTGATTCGTTAACATCGTTAACGTGCTTCACATCAGGGCATGCGTTTCTTTTAAGTTCCCTAGACTTTGTTTGAACTTCGGGGGCAAAATATGCATCACAGAAGTTTCTTTTAAGTTCCCTAGACTTTGTTTGAACTTCGTCACAATTCTATATTTAAACCCTAAAAATTTTACATTCAAAGCATACACTATTCTATATTTGAATTTCAAACCATAACCACACTAAGATCGAATTCACCCTAATTACTTACACTCAAATTCACCCTAAAAATTTACATTCAAAACACAATTCTAAATCAAATTTCAAACCCTAAACTTGACTAACTCTAAACAATGCCCTAAATTTGAATTTCAAACCATAACCACACTAAAATTACTCAAGTAATTACTCAAATTCACCCTAAAAATTTACATTCAAAACACAATTCTAAATCAAATTTCAAACCCTAAACTTGACTAACTCTAAACAATGCCCTAAATTTGAATTTCAAACCATAACCACACTAAAATTACTTAAGTAATTACTCAAATTCACCCTAAAAATTTACATTCAAAACACAATTCTAAATCGAATTTCAAACCCTAAACTTGACTAGCACTAAACACTACCCTAAATTTGAATTCCAAACCATAACCACACTAAAATTACTCAAGTAATTACTCAAATTCACCCTAAAAATTTACATTCAAAACACAATTCTAAATCGAATTTCAAACCTAAACTTGACTAACACTAAACATTACCCTAAATTTGAATTCCAAACCATAACCACACTAAAATTACTCAAATAAATTACTCAAATACAACAATATATATGAAATTTACAATTAAAAATCAACAATTTAACTACAAAAATAAATTAGGGACTCACATTGGTGGTTGCCGGAGATGTTGGAGTCGGTGGTTGCCGGAAAAGTGCGCGGTGGTCTGCGTAGTCGGCGTCCGCCGGCGTCGACGGTGGTGGCGGGTGACGGTGGTTGGGGCGGTGGTTAGGGTCGGCGTGTGAGAGACCGGCGAGATGGAGAGAGAAAATGAGAGTGCAACGTTATCGAATGAATTCTACCACGGTTAGGCGGTTAAAAATGGTCGGCCGATATTCGACGATCGACAGTATCGGTCGCTGCTTTAGCGACCGATAGCGAGGCAGATGTATTACATGTTACCGTTGTCGAAATTAATTGGGCTCGGCGACCGATACGCAGCGACCGATATGGTATCGGTCGCAATCTCAGCGACCGATAAAGTGGTCACTGCGACCGATACCATATCACTCGCTAATTAGCGACCGATATTGTATCGGTCGCTAGGTATCGGTCGCCCGTGTCGACCTGAGCGACCGATACATATCGGTCGCCTGAGTCGGTCGCCTTAGACGTTTCATGTTGTAGTGACTAGACCTGTTCAATGGATCAGGGACCACATATTTATAGGTTAATATGTATAATATGTTTGTGTTTCCACATATTTATAGGATATTACTTCTTTTATATAAACAAATTCTTTTAATCATATGCCAACCATACAATATTCAATGTAAGTTTCGCTTCAAAAAAATTTGAATCCTAAATATCAAAATGCAATAAGTCTTGCACTGATGGTTTTAAAATATCTGACATTGTAAAAACTAATTTGAAGTTAATATCAACATTTGTCTTTTTTGTGCACAAGGATGTTGAAAAAAATGGGGGGAAAACGGTCTTTCTCAACAGATAGGAGATCACTTGGGTAATTAGCAATTGAGAGTGAAACTCATCTTCCCTTAAGACTTATTTACTAAACCGCGAATAGACTTAAGGGTAAAATCTAACATCTTATAAGTAAAGTGACAAGATCTCTAAAAAATTTACAAAATCTCTAAAAAATTCTCAAAAATGTTGATGTGGTTCAATACCTTAGGAGTGTGTTGAAATTATCTAAGAAAGATAGATAGAAGTGATTGAGGTGGTGTGGATGAATGAAATTTAGCCACTATTTATATGGGTTTTTGGAGCATTCAAACCATTCAAACTTGCCAAATAATGAAGCAAGATCGTAGGGCATTGTCTATGGGTCATTAAGGATTGATCTTGACTGAGAAATTAGTCAAGAATAATCTCTAATGATGCCCCAAGCAATTAATACCCGAGGCAGAAATCAAGGGATTTCGAAAAAAATCCTGACTGGGCATCACCACGGTCCGTGCTGGACCACCACAGTCTGTGGTGGCCTCAACACGGTCCGTGGTGACCCAGTACAGCTTTTCCTTGCTCTCTGGACACCAACACGACCCGCGTCATACCTAGCACGGTCCGTGTTGGGTCCATTTTGCTTGTTAAGCTAGATTTTGACCTTCCCGGTCAATCCTATGCTTATAACTTATACCCTTATGCCTCTTAACCATTGAAATACTCCAACAATCCTTGCCATTTCAAGAGTTTCACTTGAAATAGCTCGGGATCCCTCATTTGGGTAGAAATACCCCCGCAATACATGGTACCTCCCAGAGAACTTGAACACCTGAGAAATCAAGGAGCTGTTATGCGTCATGAAAGTGTTTCTCGACTTAAACTTTCACTTAATGTACCTAAATACAATTAGTCTGAATGCAAAAGTAGACAAGTCTTTGAACTTTTCATCCTTATTTGACTAATTGGATACATAACACACATACAACTCAAAACTTTGCTTAGAAATGACACTATTACAAAACCGATCGATGACAATCAAGCCTAGTCGTAGGCTATCTGAAGCGGCCCACTTCACGTCCTTGCATAGGCAAACTTTTACGCTCCCGTAATAGTGCTCCCCATCTTAAAGATTTCAAAGTCTGTTAATGAGTCATAGACTCAAACCACCTTATCATTATGGTTCTTGAGCATCACCTTGTCCTTGGGATGAATATCTTGAATATGGATGCTCCAATTGTCTTACAACGTTGTCGACCATTGAACTCAAGACTTGACCAATAGTGTCAAGTGTGAGTTGGAGCTTCGTTGATGACAATTTCATGAGTGAGCTTAACTCCCATCCCCCTTGATGTTTTTACCACCAAGTCCTTGGCCAATCACTTTGTGAAGGGATCAACTAGGTTCTCACTTGTCTTGACATAGTTTACCGCCACAACTCCATCCTTGTAGAGTTGATGAACATAAGCGTGTCATAGCCCAATGTGCCTTGACTTGCCATTATAGACACGATTATACACACTTGCAATTTTGGCATTGTTGTCATAATACAATGTAATTGGAGGCACGGGCTTTCCCCCTGAAGGAATCTCCAACAACAAGTCTCGTAGCCATTTCGTCTCTTTACAAGCGGCGACCAACGCTACGAACTCGAAAGCCATGGTGGATCTGAGATGTATGCTTGTTTCTTATATCCCCATGAAACAACACATCCACCAAGTAGGAACACAACGTTGAGGTGTAATCCTCCTTATCACTTATCCAACTTGCGTCCGAGTATCCTTCTAAGACCTAAGGCTCTCCTTGAAGTGCAAGCTATAGTTTTGAGTCCTTTTGAGGTATCCCAAAACCCTTCTTATGGCCTGCCAATGCCCTTTGCTTGGGTTGCTAGTATATCTACTAAACTTTCCCACCGTAAAGGCTATATTTGGCCTAGTACAAGTCATAACATACATTAAGCTTCCTATGACTTTGGCATACTCCATTTGGGCAATCATCCTACCATCAATTTTACTCAATTTAATGCTTGAGTTAAATAGGGTAGTTCACACATGGGAGTTCTTGTGAAACTTTCCTAACGCCTTTTCCACATAGTGGACTTGTGTTAGACTTATTCCATCATTATTTCTAATGATGATACCAAGTATCACATCCGCCTCTCCCAAGTCCTTCATAGAGAACTTGGCGGATATAAAACTTTTAGTTTTCTCAACTTGTTCCACGTCAGTCCCAAAGATCAACATGTCATCAACATATAGGCATATGATCACCCTTTCCATTCTACAACTTGGAATAGACACACTTATCCGACTCATTGATCTTAAAACTGAATCCAAGCACTACTTCATCAAATTTGTGATATCATTGCTTAGGTGCTTGCTTTAGACTATACAAAGACTTAATGAGTTTACAAACTTTATTCTCATAACCTTTTTCACCAAACCCCTCGGGTTGTTCTATATACACCTCCTCTTCTAGTTCTCCATTTAGGAGTGCCGTCTTGACATCCATTTGATGGATTAATAGCTTATGGATCAAGGCTAAAGCTATAAGTACTCTTATAGTTGCAATCTTAGCCAGGGGTGCATAAGTGTCAAAGTAATCGATACCATGCCTTTATCTAAAGCCCTTTACAACTAACTGGCTTTAAACCTTTCTATGGTACCATCTACTTTCTTTTTACATTTAAAGATCCATTTTGATGTAATTGGTTTACATCCCGGTGGTAAATCTACTAAGAGCCAAACATTGTTTTCTGTATTGGAGTCCATCTCATCTTGTACCGCTTCCTTCCAAAAGGAAGCATATTATGACTCCATGGCCTCTTTGAAAGTTTTAGGATCCTCGTCTACATTGTAAATATAGTGAATTTTATACTCAATAGAGTTCCTATTCCCCTCTACTAAGTAGACGAAAAAATTCGAACCAAAAGATTTGGATTTCTTTGCCCTTTTACTCCTCCTTATTTCTTCAACATCATATTGATTATCTTGAATAACATCCTTTGGAACTACGTAATGAATGACATCCTTGGGTCTAGGAATTGAAGAGAACCGAGTCCCATCAAATATTGCATCTATTGACTCTATTACGGTATTCACCGTTATGTAGTCATTTGGTTGGATAACCATAAACCTATAGGCTTCGCTTTCAAAAGCATAACCTAAAGGTGCACTCGATTCCTCTTTCACCCATGCAACTTTCTTTTCTTATGTTTTGGGACCCTTACAATGGCCCGACACCCCCAAATTCTAAGATGATTTAGATTTGGCTTTCTTTTGTTCCAAAATTCATATGGGGTCTTAGGGTTCCTCTTAAGAGAAACTCTATTTAGTACATAACAAGCCGTTAATAAGGCATTACCCCAAAAACCTTCACTTAAACCGGAGTATGATAACATGACATTAACCATTTATTTTAGGGTCCGATTCTTTCTTTCGGCCACACCATTTTGTTGAGGTGTATAAGATGTTGTTATCTCATGCACCACACCACAAGCTTGGAAATAGTTAGGGTCATAATATTCTCTACCCCTATCCGATCTTAGTCTTTTTATTAAGGTCTCACAATGTAACTCACTTTTAGCTTTATATATCTTAAATTTGTCGAAAGTCTCATCTTTTGAATGGAAAAGAAACACTTGGCAATACTTAGAGAAATCGTTAATGAAAGTCACATAATATCTTTTACCTCCTATAGAAGGAGTGCTATGGAAATCTCCTAAATCACTGTGAATTAACTCAAACAATTTAGAATCTCAAAATACTTGGAAATGAACTTTAAATGATCTTTGCTAACATGCAAGTTCTACACTTCTCTACCTTTTCATCCAAAGTTGGAATTAATCAAGATTAGACATGTTTCTTTAGCTTATTCTAGTTAACATGTTCAAGTCTTAGATGCCATAGAGAAGAATTTAAACAAGAACCAAGCACGTAAACAAAAACATTCATCTTATTGCCACTTGAAGCATTCAACTTAAACATATCCCCACAAGCATAATCGTACCCTTTCCCACAAAGGTCCCTCCCTTAGATTGTAATTGTCCCCTTCATACACCTGTTTAAAACCATGCTTACTTAGAAGGAAACCCGAAACAAGATTCTTACAAATTTCCGGTGCCAAATATACATAATTCAAAAGAAGTGTTTTTTTTGGAAGAAAACACAAGTTCAACTTGTCCTATATCCCTTCAACCTTGACCGGAGAGTTGTTGCCCATGAAGAGCTTCCTCCCCTCTTCAGCGGGTTGGATAGACTTGAATAAAGAGTGCTCGATTCACACGTGCCTTGCCGCACCCGAATCAACCCACCAAACATCGTCGCTAGATACGACATTGATTTGGTCATTTATCATGACTACAAAGGGTCCATTGAACTCCTTCTTACCACCATGATTCTTAGGGTTGTTCATAAGCCCGTACTTCTACTTCCAAACCGGACATTCTCTCTTGGAGTGTCCCGGCTTGCCGCATTTCCAACAAATCATTTTGGGTTTCTTGTTGCTCTTGTTCTCATACTTGTTCTTATTCTTTGTTCCCTTCGAGTTCTCATAAACCACATGAAGCTTGGAGGGATTCTCTTTGGTGCCAAACCTTCAAGAGTATCTTTAGAATGCATCAAAGTCCTTTTGGTTTCTTTCCATGAAGGTGGGAGTTTGCCTATTATTGAAGATACAATTAGGCCTCATCTATGTGGATCCTATGTTGATTAAAATTGCTTAGTATATGTTGAATCTCATGAAATTGATCAATAACTTTTCTACTTTCAACCATTTTAAAGTTATTAAATTGACTAACAAGAAAGTTCTTACTTGTGGCGTCCTCCGACATATACTTAACTTAGAGCATCTCCCAAAGCTCTTTGGCAGACACGACGTTTTGATAAACATCGAAGAGCGGATTCGTCATCCCGTTGAGAATGTGGCCAACGCAAATGTAGTTGTCATTCTCCATCTTGAGCTGACGCCTCGTTTGCTTCACTGTCTCGTCTTCACCCTCCACTGGAACGTCTTGAATGAATGAGCATGTACATCACCTTGAGGGTGGTGAGCATGAAATGCATCTTCTTTTGCCACCTTCGGAAGTCGATCCCCTCGAACTTGTCCAACTTTTGGAAGTTATTGATCATGTCAGACATAGTGAATAAGTCTTAAGAGGAGACGGGTTTCACCCTCGACCCCTAGCTAACCAAGTGATCTGCTATCCTGTGAGAGAGACTGTTTTTTCCCCCATTTTTTCAACAGAAGACACTACTAGGTAGACATTATTTCAAAAAATTGTTGGGAGGTGTCACACATTTCTAACAACTGGCTAGAAGGGGACCACATTTTTTTAATCCACTCGAAGGGGACCACATCTTCAAAGAATTGACTGCTGGGTGATTTTCCGACCATTTTGACTGAATTCCGACAATGTCTATATGAAAAGACATAAATACCCCTATGTTTTATCAAACAATTACTGAGAGGTGCCAATCATTTCTAAAAACAGACTGGAGGGGGACAACTTTTTTCACATCTCTTCTCGCACTTTCTCTCTCCTCCTCCAAATATTAATACAACTCAACCCATCAAAACCATAAACAAACTCTTCTTCTTCTTTATTCATCACCACCTGACCACCACCACTACCACCAGTCCAACCACCACCAACACCACCACCACTTCAGCACTCAGCCACCACCAAGAACAACAATGGCCATTTTAATCAAATTTCAATCTAAGTTTGACATAACCAAGCACTAATCTCTCTTCTCATTCCCTGTTTCAATCTGAGTTCAACATCCACACCATAACCACCAATCAGACTCCATTTTTGCATCCCAAATATCATAAGAAAAAGCCACTCTAGCCACCCAAAAACACCCATAACCACCCGAACTCAATCCTGAACCATCCCTGTTTCTCCTCTATTTCGCGCGACCAGACCCATAGCTACCGCCGAGGCCGCTGCCAGCAACCTATGTTGACCAACGCCCAAACGCACGACAACCAAACATCGCACCTGACGCCCTTCCTCTTTCACTCGCCTGGCTTGCTTGATATTAAGTCTTGATGGGTTGAGTTAAGACCCAAAAATAAAAAAAACAGATTGAGAAATTGACATGCTGATGGAATGAAGAAAGAGATTTGTGATTGGTTGTGTCAAACTTAGATTGTGGTTTGATTTAAAATAGTCGTGGTGGTTCTCGGTGGTGGCTGAGTGCCGAATTGAGTGATGGTGGTGGTGTTGGCGGTTGGACTGGTGGCTGTGTTGGTGGTCGGGTGGTGGACGAATGAAGAAGAAGAAGAAGAAATGAGTTTGTTTATGGTTTTGATGGGTTGAGTTGTATTGATATTTGGGGAAGGAGAGAGTGCAGAGAAGAGGTGTGAAAAAAGTGGCCCCCGTCTAGTCAATTTTTAGAAATGTATGGCATCTCCTAGCAATTGTTTGATAAAACATAGAGGTATTTCAGTCTTTTCATATATACGTCGCCGAAATTCAGTCAAAATGGTCGGAAAATCACCCAGCAGCCAGTTCTTTGAAGACGTGGTCCCCTTCGAGTGCATTAAAAAAATGTGGTCATCTTCTAGTCAGTTGTTAGAAAAGTGTGGTACCTCCCAGCAATTTTTTGAAAGTATTTTGAGTGGTCTTTGTTGTATAAGTTAATTTAACTCGGTAAAAGTAATTGTTGAGGTGAAAATTTTACTAAAGTGAGGCCTACACATAGAAGTAGTTGTTGCTATAAAAATAAATTGAAATTGACAGTATAAAATGCCATGTTTATTAACAAGTTTATTCAAGAACTTTTCACCTATAAATTATTTCAAAAAAGTTACATGTTTGAATATTGTGAATGAAATTTTTTTATGATAATTCTTTTAGTTACTTTATAAGCCAACAATTATTTAAGATACAAAAAGAAAAATACAAAAAGACGGTATGAATCTAATGAAGCCTCTAGTTACAATGAAGAAGGATTTTAAGGATATTGACACGAAACTTGTTCGCAAGAGAGTGATTTTGAGAAAGTTTTTAGGGTATGATTGTATGAATGTCATTGGAGAGCATCGTGCAGTTGAGGAACCTTTCAAGTAGGGTGCAGAAAAGAAAATAATTATTTATTTTCTTCTTTTAGCGGTTTTGTGGTTGGTGTTTCTTATGCAGTTTCCTTGCTTTGTTGCTTTCAGTTGTTTTGTGTCTTTATTTTGTTGTTTTTTACCGTTTTAATATGTTATTTTTTTTTGTAGCATATTTAATATAAATGTTAGCCTTTTTTAACTTTTAATATTAAAAAAAAGTGGACTATAAATTGCATCTTTTAACTTCACACTCAAATCATAGTGAACGCAAATAATTTTTCATTACAAATTATGGAACTAATAACTCGTAATTATAGTTGACATTTGATGCCTACCCTTGTAACCTTGTTTATGACCTATAGAGCTTCCAACTGCCTAGTACCTACTACCTAGTAGGTTGGTATCCACCCTTAAATATGGGGCCAATGGACTAGTGTGATGGTCATTCATTAAAAAAAAATAATAATAATAAAAAAGAATTATTCATTTTGTTTCATATTAATTGTCATCTTTGAAAATCGTATAGTTAAACTATAAAAATTTTGATTATAAATTTTTCAATATATATACAATTACTTGTTAAATAAAATTAATACTAATTAGATTCGTAACGAAAAATATTATTGTAACAGTATAATACTGCAGTTGTTAATAAAATATTATATCAGAAATTTTCAATTAAAAACTAACATTAGAGATCGTGAAAGTCAACAAAATGACATTTAACATGGAATAGAGGGAGAAGATTCTAATAATTTTTATATCCAACAATTGGATAACAATAATTTCAACTTAGAAAATTTACCCTAATGTTTTCTACTTTTAACATGTTTTTAAGAGCTGAGTATCAAATCTAACTTCATTAAATGTATTGCACAAAACTTCTCCGCACTTTTTAGTGCATTTACAAACATTTTTTCAATTTTTTCATATTTTTCTAATGTGATTTTCCCACTTTTATTCCTTAAAAAATTAATAATAATTGTTTGAGTTTTCAAAAAAAAATAATTTTTTTAGTAACTACACTTTATACACCTCTTTATGGGTATGTATAAAAAAATAGAAAAATATGGAACTTTAAAAAACTCTAATGTAAAAAAAATGGAGTTTGATTTAGTACCGTTAGAATATAACATGTTGAAAGTAGATCTATTGGTGTAAACTTCCTAAGTTGCAATTATTATTGTTCAGTCGTTCAAAACAGGAATTATTAGAATTCAGTTTATACTCACTCTGTTGTTTATGTGAATTTTGAGGACGATAAAAAAATTAATATCACAGAATTATGACGTGACTGATAAAAAAATTATAACTAAATTTTGATATTTCATTCAACAAAATATTAAAGATAAAATAAGAAAAGTAAAACTAAAATCAAAATCAAAACCAAACGCAAAATCAAAGCTATCCAAATTTCTGTATAGCTGACGCTAACAAAATTTTATCCGATTCGAATATTTAAATTTTTCCGACCTAGAACAAATTCTATTTGGTCTGAACCCAATTTTGACATTGATCGAATAGTCGTATACAATATCTCTCTTTTACCATTGTCCAAACCCGAATTTAACTCTGTCCAAATTTTCCGTCTCGACCAAAAAAACCTGGTGCATATATCTATTTCTCATTCAAATTTTAACATTAACCAAATTTATCAAATTTATCCGGACCCAAATTTTTATCAACGCTAAATTCAGACAACTAGCTACTTCTACTCCCTCCGTTCCATATTAATTGTCGTCTTTGAAAATTATACAGTTAAACTTTAAAATGTTTGACTGTAAATTTCTCAATATATACGATGTCTTATTAAATAAAATTCCTATAATTTGATTTGTAATGAAAATTTTTATCGTAAAGTATAATATTGCAATTTGATTTGTAATGAAAACTTTTCTCTTTCATTTTTTTTTTTAAAAAAAATTTTAGGTTGTCACTTGTTCTGCCCCTTTTCACAATAATCTCTATGAATAGTCCAACTTTTCAAAATTATTACTCGGAGGTACCCCAATATTTGGAAAAACTATTTTTCGGTATCTCAACTTTTCAAAACTAATTTTGAGACACTCTAACTTTTTGGGTTAGTAATTATTTGATGCTTTTTCGACCATTATTTTTATTAAGTGACCAAAATGTCCTTGTTCTTCCCTTCTTGAGAAAATATCTTTGAAGAAGAAGAATGAGGGTATTTTAGTCACTTAATAAAATTAATGGTCAAAAAAGCACCAAATAATTACTAACCCAAAAAGTAAGAGTGTCTCAAAATTAATTTTGAAAAGTTGAGATACCGAAAAATAGTTTTTCCAAATATTGGGGTACATCCGAGTAATAATTTTGAAAAGTTGGACTATTCATAGAGATTATTGTGAAAAGGGGCGGAACAAGTGACAACCTAAAATTTTTTTAAAAAAAAAAATGAAAGAGAAAAGTGATCCGACCTAGAGCAAAGAAGGGGGTAGAATGGGACAAACAGTGACTTTCCCCAACACTCCAGGTGCAGGTGCAGGTGCAGGTGCAGGTGCATCGGGTTCTAATTCCTAAACCCCGCTCTATATACAAACACTGCTATAAATAAGTTACATTTACACCCAATTGTAAGAATACATCTTCCCATCCTCCATTGATCCATCTCTCTCTCTCTCTCTGCGACTCAGTAGGTTTACGTCGTCATCCTACGTACGGAACATCAATGTTCTCAGTTTTCTTGCGTATATTCTCCATTTTTGCTCTGAAATGGTCCTTCCTCCTTCGATATTTGACTTTGATTTGGTATTCTGCAGGAATTATTTTAATTGCAAATATAATGTGGAGATTGACGCGATTTCCGGCCGCCGGACTCCGCCGATCGCGGTGGTTCTCCGCGGCGATTCCCGGCCCTTGCATCGTACACAAGCGTGGTGCCGACATTCTTCATGATCCGTGGTTTAATAAGGTCATCTTTCGTTATAATGCTTATTATTGAAGTTCTTCGTTTGTTTATGAGTTGTTCGTGTGATTCAGCGTTTGACGATTAGGTAGTTTGCGGAATGGTTGGTGAGATTTGGTGGAAATTTCTGTTATGAATCCTCGGACATTGACTGATTGTAATGACGATTTTTTTGGCGTTTGGTTGGATATTATGATTAGTTTTGAGAGAAACTGGGGACAATGGTTATTGAATGGTTAAATTCTGTCTAATATTCAAATTTTCAAGTAGTAGGGGCTAGATTTGGCGTATAGTTAGATATTATGTTTAGTTTTGAGAGAAACTGGCGTCGGTGATTTTTGACTGGTGAATTTGTAGCGATTATTCGCCTGCTCAAGTTGCACGGGGAAAGAATTGTTGAGAAGTTGCAATTAAGAATTTTATATGGTTGGAGGCTTTGAAGATGACTTCTTTGAGTGAAAAAGTTTCTGTACTGAGGTCCTGTTGTGTGGTGCCTTCGAAAGGGGTCATTAAATGATGATACGATCTACCAGATGCTCTTGGACTGTCAAAATTCGAAGAATTGTTTTTAATCTTTGTTTGTTTTTTGGTGGGAATTTCATCTACTTTATACAAAAACTTGAATCTTACTCTTTGTATTTATATAATTTGTTTGAGCAGGACACTGCCTTTCCTTTGACGGAAAGAGATCGTCTTGGACTTCGTGGGCTGCTGCCTCCTCGTGTTATGTCCTTTGCGCAGCAGTATGATCGTTTCAGTGAGTCTGTTTCCTTTGTTTCTTCTGTTGCCTATAGTATGTTGTTTCAATGGATTTTGCCGTAAATTTGCCTCTTATGCAATTAGTAGTACATTCAATATAGTGTTTGATGTGCGAGTGATCCGAATTGGTGGGAGAAGAATGTGTCAGTAGTGAGTTGCAGTTGCTTGATGTGTAGCAAGAAATAAATACTTTCTAGTGTTGCATTTGCCTGCTGTGCCCTTTTGTGGCAATGACTAGTTGATGCACAAGCCGAATCCTAGGCAACATTTGCGCTTTTGGACAATTATTTGACTTCTAAATGATTTGTGTGAGCCTCCAAAGGTTGAAACAAAGGGATTTAGATGGATTGAATCTTGATTTTAAGTAGCAACCAACTTTATTGTGTTTGACCATTGTTGTAATAGGTTGATCAATCAAGAGAATGCATCTATGTGTGTTAGTTATCATTGGGGTATTTATCAATTGACAATTGATTAGTGGTTTAATAAGATGTTATCCAGTTTTATTTGTGCCTTTCCAATGGGGAAGGTGATAACAAGCTAGTGCAACATATCTGAGCATAGAGGATTAAAGTTTCTGCATTTCTGGTTACATATGATAAACTTATAAGCTTCTGAATATGATTGAAACTTTTATTTCAAAGCTTTAGCTCAGAGAGGGGAAATTGGTCATTTTACTGGTATTGAGAATCTGACTGATGAAGTGCAAGATGCCCCTCTGAATAATATTATATCTTCATGAATCAGTGCCTCCATTAGTTCTTCGATAATAGAGTTCACATTCTACTATTGTTGAGTTTGTTTTATCTCCAAACAGAATTTATTGTGAATTCTCAAACTTGCAGTTGAATCTTATCGATCACTGGAGAAAAATACCAAAGGGCAGTCAGAGTATGCTGTAGCTTTGGCAAAATGGAGGATTTTGAATAGACTACATGATAGGAATGAGACATTATATTACAGAGTGAGTCCCTTAATATCTTCGAAATGATTGTGAATGAATTATAGCCTGAGACATTTTGATCATTGTATTCAGGTCCTTATTGATAATATCAAAGAATTCGCTCCTATTATATATACTCCAACTGTAGGGCTGGTGTGCCAAAATTATTCTGGTTTGTTCAGACGTCCACGTGGAATGTATTTCAGTGCCAAGGATAAAGGAGAAATGATGTCCATGATCTATAACTGGCCTGCTCCCAAGGTATGTCATCAATGCTGTTTTTCCTGATGGAAATTAATTACGATGCTCTTTTAGCCCCCTATTTTCCCTGGAGGATGGAACACTTTTTAGTTCTTACTGCTAGTGGTGATACTCGTTACTGATCAATTGCAGGTCGATATGATAGTTGTCACAGATGGCAGCCGTATTCTTGGTTTGGGGGACCTAGGAGTTCAAGGAATTGGTATACCAATTGGTAAACTTGACATATATGTTGCTGCTGCAGGGATGAATCCACAGCGAGTATGTCTGTTGCTGCTCAGTTTCCTCTTCTGTGGCGCATGATTGCTTTCTCTTTGTATATTTGTTGATATATGTAGTGATTTCATCTGTGATGTATTATGTCTAACAGTTAATATCTTACAGGTACTCCCTGTAATGCTTGACGTGGGCACTAACAATCAAAAGCTTCTTGATAATCCTCTTTGTAAGTACTTCGTAATAATTTTTGATTCTTAGATAATTTGTCATGTGCAGTGTCTATTTATAACATGTTAACGAGGTGCCACAGAGTCTTCTTCTGTTCTGTATTTAAACTTTTTAGTCAATTAAATTGATCCAATTGGTCATATCCATATAAACAAGACACTTTATACACTTTCATGTCCTGGGGCTGGAGTAATTTTTCAGGACACTTGTTTTTGGTTTGATATATACCAAAGTTGCTACGAATTCGCATTCACTCTTAAAGTCACTTCTGCCTTCTGTGAGGGGAGTAGAATATTGGAAGTGCGATCTTCAGTTGAAATAACCAGCACAAGAATACCTCAGTGAAACCATCTGGTTAAAAACTATGTGCAAGCAAATAATATTTTAATTTTTGTTGGGTTGACACGATATATGTTTCTTGATCCAATTCCCCTCCTCTTCAAGTGTTTTAGTTTACTAGATTTTCTGACGTCTCAGTTTCCACCTTGTGTCAATTTGACAGACTTGGGAATCAGAGAACGTAGGCTAGAAGGGGAGGAGTATCTCTCAATTGTGGATGAATTCATGGAAGCTGTTCATACACGTTGGCCCGAGGCAATTGTGCAGGTTTGGCACTTTGCCCTTCAGCGCATCATGCTCCACTTTTAGATACACACTTTCCGCTTACTTGGGAAATTTGTGCAGTTTGAGGATTTCCAAATGAAATGGGCTTTTGAAACCCTGCAAAGATATCGTAAAAAGTTTTGCATGTTTAATGATGACATTCAGGTGAGTTCTGTTCAAATTTGTCACTGGTTTAGCCACATTGGTTGTATGTGTAGACAAATGTTTGGAGTTTACTTTGTCCTGGTTATTTTTGCTCAGGGAACTGCTGGTGTCGCCTTGGCTGGTCTGCTCGGTGCTGTCAGAGCACAAGGTCGGCCTTTGACTGACTTTGTGAAACAGAAAATAGTTGTCGTTGGAGCCGGGAGGTTAGCTGCATGATTTTTTCACTTTTGCATCATCTGACTTTTACGTCAAAATATATTTGACATTTTGTGATGGTTTATTCAGTGCAGGGCTTGGTGTGCTTAACATGGCACTACAGGCAGCAGACAGGATGGCCAGGGCCCATGGAATCTCAGCCAAGCCGCATTTTTACCTGATAGATAAGGATGTATGATCTTTTTTTACAGCTTTCATTTCCAGTGATGCACTTTACATGTTGTACTGCCTAAATGGTAGCTGCACAGTTTTACCTGATAAATAAAGATGTACAGTATTCGTAGCCAAAGTTTGAAAAACAATGCTGACTGCAGTACTGCACTGGCAACTTGTGCAACCACCTTTGACGACAATCTTACATGATGCAGGGGCTTGTTACTAAGCAGAGAAAGAATTTAGATCCAGCGGTTTCACGCTTCGCTAAATCCCCTGAAGAAACTGAGGGGCTTACGGAGGGAGCTAACCTTGTTGAAGTGGTACTTTTCGTGCTTAACTTACTTGCATAAGTGTCACTTGCATTCTATGTTGTGCAGTGCAAAGATACTCAAGTTCTATTGCAGAATGAAGGGTCTATTAGATATCTCTGAGATACATTGATTGTGAAATAATGAATCCTTCAGGTCAGAAAGGTCAAGCCTGATGTGCTTCTTGGTTTGTCTGGAGTTGGCGGTATCTTCAATGAGGAGGTGAGTATGTCATGACATTGTTTCTTTTTAGTATGACTAAACTAAAATCATCAGTGCTTTGTTTTATTTTGTTCATTCTATCTAGATTGCTTTTTTTGTGATTTAGGTTCTGAGGGCCATGCGAGAATCAGATTGTCCCAGACCCGCCATCTTTGCCATGTCAAATCCCACACTGAATGGTCTGTCTTTGTTTTAGGGTTTTCTCTTCTGATTCTCCAACTCTCTTGTGGGTAATATTCTATTGTATCCTCTGTTCAACAGCGGAATGCACTCCTGCTGATGCCTTCAAGTATGCTGGAGAAAATATTATTTTTGCAAGCGGGAGTCCTTTTGACAATGTTGATCTTGGTAGGTATCAATTAGCTATCCTAAAGCAAAGAACAAATGATCTGATTGGATCTTCTGGTTTTTCTTTGTGGAGCTTCAATACCCAGGGTGACTTGCTGGAGTGTGGTTGATTGATATAACTCGAAATTATGATTGCAGGGAACGGGAAGGTGGGCTATGTGAATCAAGCAAATAACATGTATCTCTTTCCTGGGTGCGTGCACGTTTTTTTCCCCCAAAAAATATTCGCCGGTGCATGTAGCACTTGGAGGAGAAGTTTGTACTGAACTTTTGCTTATGATTCAGGATTGGTTTAGGGGCGCTGCTTGCAGGTGCTCGCATTATTACTGATGATATGCTGCTAGCTGCTAGTGAATGGTGAGATAATTATCAATTTGCGCTTTAATGACATACACAGTTAGTAGTTGGCCTCATTACTTCATTAGTTTCTTGTGTTCTTAAGTTGTATGCTGTTCCTGAGATCCTTAGCAATCGTAACCCTTCTATCATAGTAGCTGAACTTTTGCACCTGTATTCATGTCAACTGTCAGGCTTTGTCTCATTGTAAATTTTTTGGGTTCCATCATCTGCATTTTCTAGTTGTAAGTGAGAAGAGCTATCAGTAACTCTGTATCTGCAATCTCATTCTATTGGTCATGAGAGAACCACCCATTCCTACAGCAGAAAGTTTATTACATGATCGTTTATTAGCTGAAACGCACAAAGATGATGTATATGTTAATAATCTTATCTGGCAAATCATTTTATTTTGGTCTATTTCTGATGGCCATGTCCCTTGCAGTCTTGCTTCCTACATAACTGATGAGGAAATCCAGAGAGGAGCTTTGTATCCCTGTATTGCAAGGTGAGCAATACTTGGTTAACATCTTCCATTCCACAATCCCGCCCTCCTCAAAGAGGAAAAGGAGGATATCATAGGCAACATGATTTTCCATCTTAAGTGTTCTGTTTTTCACCTTTTTGGTATATATTATATGATTATATGCTATATGTTAATGCAGTATACGAGAAATTACAGCAGAAGTAGGAGCTGCTGTTGTACGAGAAGCCGTTGTTGAGGGACTTGCTGAAGGCCATGGTGAAGTGGGGCCAAGAGAGCTTAGCAGTATGTCAAAGGTAAGATCTCTCCTGAAATCTTGTCTACACTAGACTGGATATCATAGTTACCAGGAACGCTTCCCGGGTCATTTGTCCCGGAGCACGGGTCGTTCATTTTTACACAAATTTAGTCTAGTTTTGACTTCGGAATGCTAGTTCCCTGAACGTGGGTGGCAGGCATATGTAGCGTTCTCGGTAACTATGCTGGATATTGTCAAATTCAAATATGGGACTCTAGATTTTGCATCTGGTACATATTAGATCCATCATGATAATAACTGTCTTATGTGGCTTGAACGCAGGATGAGACCGTGGAATATGTAAAGAAGAACATGTGGTTTCCTGTCTACAGCCCTCTTGTTCATGAGTAACGAATCCTCCAAACCCTAGCCATTTCACTAGGAACGGTTCTTGAGCTACTACATCTACATATGTGGACCGTTCATTTCTGTCAGTCAAGGAATATTGAAAACAATACAAACGGTGGAGAGGAATACGGGGGAAAGAAACACAAGAACAAACATGGAATTTTTTTATTTTGATCAAGGTCATTTTGTATTCGCAGTTGTTCATGCCTGGATCCTCTGATTCATTGATTTGATTCTCCAGAAGTATCCTGGTTTGGATCTGCGTCAATGGAAACTGTCTGTAAATTGGTTTATCTGGTGTATTGTAAAGTAGTTTCCGTCTTTCTGACATTAATCAAATTTTTTGTGCTTCCTTAACTGTCCGAAGACATTCACAAGTTCCTTTTATAGAAATAAAGTGTTTGTGACAAAATTCAGCCTTCTGCGCCTCTATTACTGAACATTTCTATTCTGTGACTCTTTTGGATCTGGGAAGTGGAACTGTGGAAGTGGGTCATTCAGGTTGTGTTGATTTTTGAATTAGGGGCTGATCATGTATAGTTTAGGCTGGCTTAAATTTTTGTCGATGTCAATGTCGTTTTTTTTAAAATTTTTGTATAATGGTATGTGTCGAGCATTCAGTGGTGTTTTTAATCACATCTATCTCTTTTGGAGATGGGAAATTAGCTGCTTCATCAAGTATAAACTCTTTAATTACGCCTAAAACGATAAACTAGTTCTTTAAAATGTAGGCCTGAGACACAATATCCCTTGTGTTTTTCCCCCCTCTTCCCTCCCCTCTTTTCTGTATAGTTTGTTTTGTTTTGTTTTGTGAATGTAAAGTGGTAACCAAGGAGCTTAAGTTGGGATATCAAGACCAAATCAGTCCAGATGTTGACAGTTTGAGAGTTTGTGGCAAAGTGGCTACAGGCTAAAATACCCACAGGAAAATTGTGGTTGTTGCTTCATTTTCTACTTATTAAGCAAGTGACCACTAACATTCTGTCAACGGTTGTGGTTTCCTCACAGACACCAGGTACTCCTTCTCTCTCCTTCCCTTTCTCTGAAATTCACCTTGCATATATAGAAGCTATGTTACTCGTACACGTGGACACGCATACGGGTGTCGGACTCGGTTATTTTAAAGAAATTTTATACATTTTCATTGTAATTTGAAGTGTTGAGGGTCGAACCCTTGTCCGGGTATCAAGGGTCCGACACGGGTACGGCATGAAAAATGAAGAGTCGGAGTAACATAGTAGATACATGGGTATTAGAAGCTAATCAAAAATATGATTTGGTTTGTTCAATATTCCTCTGGTAGTCTGGTGTAAAAAAGTGAGTGATACTGCTTTGAACTTTGTTTTTTTTACCTCTCTCAAGCAAGGCTCATTGAGCTACTAATGTACAAGATCCCATAATTGTTATAACTTGCTTTGCTGGAAGGGATTAGGGGGCCAACTTATGTTGTAAATAGTAATGTCACTAGCAAATGCTTAGGATATTTAATTTGATATTTGGTAGAGTTCACTGGGGTTAGTGAAAGTTAAAGAGGGGCTACCTTATTGAAAAAAGTTAATTAGAGGGGCATGAAATGGTTAGGCAAACATTTATCTCTCTTTTTTACCTTGGATTTCCACATTAAAAAATAAATTGGTTAGGCAAGACTGATTCTTCTTTAGCTTTTGCTGTAGGCTCACATTATTACTGGAGCAATTATGGCAGAGGCATCCAGTTTTCTCACCCGGACCAGGTTCTCTCTTTCTCTCTCTCTCTCTTGTGAAATACATACCGTGCAAAGCAGATCATCAGCTGCATGCTTGTTAACGTATGGTTCATAAATATATGCTTTGATGCTCTTTTTGTGCTTGTTTTTTTTGTTTTTTTGTTTTTGTTTTTGTTTTTTGCCCCCATGGTGTAAAACTTTAAAGGACAATGATGCACATCTTGCTTTAAGATGGTTAATAACCATCTTGAATTGTCCATATTTCACATTTTTATAATTTTTAATAATATTTTCTCTAATAATTATATATATTTATCAACTATGAGAGTATTATACTTATTAATAAGGTCAAAAAATATAAATAATAGCCTAATTGTATCAATCATATTAGAAAATACATATTTTATGCATAGTTTTATATTTATGAAAAAATACTAATAAATAATTGGATAATTGGATTCTAATAATCCCTACTTTCACCAATTGGATAATGGTGGACCATACTTTCACTTTGTATTCTGGTGTTCCAAAAAAAAAAAAAAATTGGATTGTAGTGGTACCAAATCCACTTCCACATTCTTCTTATTTTTTTCATTCCTACACTATATTGTTTTTGTTTTTTTCGTTCCTGCCCCTAGAAAGTTAATGAATTGTAGTTTCTAAAACATTTTTTAAATTATTTTTTTTGAGACTCCAAATAGTTATTATGATTTTTTAAAAATAATAAAAGTGAAAAAATCGTAAAAAATAGTAAAAAAATGAAAATTTTTTGGGAGAAACGCTGTAAATTCATTAAAAATCATTGTAAAGTGTTATACTAAGTTTTGAATCAAATGCAACACAAAATCTATGATTCCCTCGAAAATATCCCACTACAATCCAATTTTATTTTTTTTTTGGACCACCAGAATACAAAGTGAAAATACGGTCCACCATTGTCCAATTGGTGAAAGTAGGGATTATTAGAATCCAATTATCCTAAATAATTATTTTTATATTGTTTATAAGATTTAATAACCCTCAAAGTTATGAAACATAACTTTATAATGATTTGAATATACTTACATTTAATTTTATAAGTGATTTAGATGAAATGCATCTTGCAGCAAGATGTTTATCATTTTTGAACTTTAAAATAATGGTTACAAAAGACGAGGCAGGTCTCTGTTATACCTGAAGGAGGGAGGGAGTAGTATTCAGATCTTGGAGCAAGGTGGTGTCCTTCACTAGGAAAGATCTTGACAAACTGATACGGAAGATGCTAAATAGTTTCTGTTTTTTGATATCATGTCTTCTACTATGCCTTGTAGACCCAAGAAGGTGATATCAGATTCTAATTTAGTAGGAAGACAGTAGGGGCTGACGCATGTTGTGCAGGGACAACTACAAGACCATGGGCGGGATGGGGATCTTGGTAATTTTTGGAGGTCCCACTCCCGTTGAACTAACTTTTTCTCCTACTCCCTGTCCCTGTTGCGACTGGGTGAAAACTTAGCAAACTTTTGCTCCCACTCCCGGTCCCTGCTGTGACCAGGAGCAAACTTTTGCTCCCACTCCTGCAACTGTGACTGGGATCGGGAAATAAACTAAGAAATTTTACTCCCGTCTGAACCTTTTTGCACATTTTATTTCCATATACAACGAACACGAATGACATAAATTTTCTCAAATTTTACAAATATTTACTCATGAGACACCTGCACACCTTCTTGAGTTCTTGGAAGCACTTTCTTAGTTAAAATGTAAAATTATAAGATTATGAAAGGGACAGAGTCATCACATCCAAGTTAAAATGTCAACAGAAGGACAACAAGCATAATAACATAAAAATGAGTAAGACAAGAGTCAAAAAACAACTTTAAGGAACCAAATAAATGAAGGAAATCATAATTCACGTAAATTTTAGTAAACCATTAAACTGCGCTAAAATGGTTCTTTCCCACATCCCACTAAAAAT
The DNA here is from genome assembly GCA_029582165.1 of Portulaca oleracea. NCBI lineage: Eukaryota > Viridiplantae > Streptophyta > Magnoliopsida > Caryophyllales > Portulacaceae > Portulaca > Portulaca oleracea. The sequence goes on from CM055886.1 coordinate 32,213,926, forward strand.
TTATGTTACCTAACAAACAAAGATTACTCCATTGCAACAACTATCCCATGTTAAAATGTTTGATGTTGAAATATTTAACTAATAAACTAAGTAAACAGGGCTGTAATCATATCGATTGGTAAGCTTGTGTAAACTCACAGTATCTCACTTATCTCAGCTTTCTTGTTAAAGTTAACATTTGAACAAAATTTCCCGCTCCCGCTCCCTATTTCTGTAATCTTTGTTTGTTAGGTAACATAAATATTCAAATGTTATGGAAATAAAATGTGCAAAATGTGATGTGATTAAGATAAATGCTTATTAGTGTTTTATTACCATGCTTGATACTTGCATGCTGTTGCTGCTGACATAAAACCTCCTACTCTCCCCTTTTCTTTTCTATGTCCTTCAGTAGTCATTGCTGATTATTAATGGGTTTGTTTGGGAGTTTAAGGTATGCAGTGGTGACAGGGGCTAACAAAGGAATAGGCCTAGAGATATGTAGGCAGCTTGCGTCACAAGGAGTGGTGGTAGTTTTAACTGCAAGAAATGAAAACCGGGGAAAAGAGGCCTTCGAGAATCTTAAGAAATCGGGCATTCCTCCGGACAATCTTGTATTCCATCAGCTTGATGTTACTGATCCCTCCAGCATCGCCTCCCTTGGAGATTTTGTCAGTGTCAAGTTTGGGAAGCTTGATATCTTGGTAATTGCTTGATGTCTTAAAATGAATTTTTGATTGTTGTTTAAGTAGTAGAGAGTTTTTAGTCATCTTGTTATTTTTACGATTGAGTTGGGCTTATGGACAGTTTATCATCCTCTGCCTTGATTCTGAGAACCCATGCAGAACAATAATGGAAATTTGTTTTTTTTTCCTCTTGTTATTTTGTTTTTCTTTGGTGGTGGTGTAGGTGAACAATGCAGGCATAATTGGAGCTACTGCTGATTTTGATGCTCTGAAAGCTGCTGGGTTTGGCACTGTGAGTGTTCATGGGTGGCTACACTACTTTAAGTTTCTAGTACCTCTAAAATTTTAAGCTTTGATGTTAAAGTTAAAACCTAGCTCTGCATAAAGTATTATGTATCTTCTGTCAAATCCAAGAAGCATGCAGAAGTATGTTGAATAGCTTCAGATTACTACTATAAAAAGTGTTGACTCAGACTGTAGTGCACTATAATTCCAGACAGAAGAAAATGTTGGTGAATTCTCTGAGATGTTTAACTATAACTACGAGCTTGCTGAAGAATGCTTCAAAACAAACTACTATGGAGTGAAGGCAACAACTGAAGCCTTATTACCTGCCCTCCAATTATCTGATTCTCCGAGGATTGTCAATGTTTCCTCCATGGCTGGCTGGCTACAGGTATGTTGAGGACCACAACTTCTTTGCCATTGCTTAACTGGTTTACTCAATCAATTTATGATCCTACAGTCATATGCCTTTTTGAATGCTTGTAAATTCATCTAGGTATCATTTTTGTCCTAAAAATTTGTTGAATGATGCTTCAACAGTTTCTGTTCAAGTGTTTCCTAATTTTCAGCAAGTAGCAGTTAGTTGTGACTTGTGAGTCAAGTCAGTTTCTCTTTCCTATTTTTAGGCAATAAGGTGTTAGTCATGTCTCAGTTAGTTGCTAAATTTCAGTTGAGTTTGTTTGGTTAGTCCTATTTATTCTGATGTGTATTTCAGTTTTTGAAAGCAATGAATTAGAGTTTCAGATTCTCCCTCCGTTTATTTTTTTATCTGCTCCAACAAATTTGGTATCAGAGCGTATTGAGAAGTAATTAGGCAAGGGCAGCCTATTCTCTCAATCAGGTTTTTATTTTTTCCTGGGAGTTATCAGAGAGTCCCAAACACAGTGAGGCAAACACAATTTGAGTGAAAGTAATGGCGAGCAATGGTTCTAATTCCTCATTGACCACTAATTCCCATATTCAAAGGGAAAAGTATCATCTCTGGAGCCTCAAGATGACAACTATGTTCAAGTCTCAAGAGTTATGGGACTTGGTGTCAACTGGGTACACCGAGCCTACTCTGCCGGCTCGGCTGACGAGAATCTTGAGAGCTTCGCAAGAAGGATGCGAGGCTCTATTCCTCATCCAATGCCTTTGGATGGACGAGATTTTCCAAGAATTGCAGCATGCAACTTCCAAGCAGGCATGGGAGATTTTGAAGCAAGAATTTTTAGGCGATAAAAAGGTAATCGCTGCAAAATTACAGACTCTTCGTCGTGAATTTGAAACTTTGGTCATGCAAGAGAAAGAGTCTGTTCAAGATTTCTTGTCTAGGGTGTTTGGGATTGTTAGTCAGATGAAAACATATGGGGAAAGTGTTAGTAATGAAACTATTGTGTGCAAAGTCTTTGAGGAGTTTAACCAAAAATTTGATCATATTGTTCTTTGCAATTGAAGAATCTAAGGATCTGTCTACTTACACTTTTGATCAACTAATGAGTTCCTTGAGCCCATGAAGCCGAGTTACGGGTCTTATGAAAGGTCGAGGAAAAGGCCTTTCGGTGAAGGGGAGACTTGGAGAATTTTGGGCGCGGCCGTGGTAGAGGTGGTTTCCATCGCAGAGGTCGTGGGAAAGGTCAAGGAAGAGGCCGAGGTAGAGGAAGTTATAATGAAGAGAGGCAGAACAAACCTTTCCTCTGTCGTTACTGTAACAAACCAGGCCACAAGGAGGCATATTGTTGGCAGAAACAGAGAGATGAAGCTAATCAAGCAAATTTTGCAGAGGAGGAAAGTAAGCTTTTCATGGCTGTTTTTTCTGAGAATGAGAAGTCTAACGATGTTTGGTTCTTAGACGGTGGTTGTTCTAATCACATGACTGGAACAAGGTCTTTATTTAAGGAGCTTGATGAGTCCAAAAAGTCAACAGTGACACTTGGAGACAGCAAGGCTATTCATGTCGAAGGAAGAGGTACGGTAAGCATTACAATTCCCAAAGGTAATTCCAAGCTTTTGCATGATGTAATGCTTGTGCCTAGTTTGTTCCCCCATAATTTGCTTAGTGTTGGGCAGTTGATGATGAGTGGATATTCTCTTTTCTTTGATGATGGTTATTGTATTATTAGAGAAAAGACTTATGGGCAGATCATTGCTAAAGTCGCAATGAAAAATAATAGGATGTTTCCACTTGAAGTCTCTATGGTTGAGAGGTGTGCCTTGGTTTCTAATGCTAATGATGAGACTAAACTATGGCATTTACGATATGGGCATTTGAATATTAATGGGTTGAAGTTGTTGAGCAGAAAGAAGATGGTTTTCGGGTTACCTAAGGTTGAAAGTATTGGTTTTTGTGAGAGTTGTGTTTATGGCAAGCAAAGTAAAAACTTTTCTGTTGGTAAGGCTTGGAGGGCCTCTAAATGTCTTGAATTAGTGCACGCATGAGACTTGTGTGGACCCATGAGGACTGAATCCCTTGGTGGGAGTCGCTATTTTATGTTGATTACTGATGATTATAGTCGTATGAGCTGGGTTTATTTTCTGGAAAACAAGTCTGAAGCTTTTGACAGGTTCAAAAAATTCAAGGCATGTGTCGAAAGCCAAAGTGGTCTTTTGATAAAAGCCCATGAGCAGAGGAGGAGAGTTTACCTCTCTTGAGTTCAACTGTTTTTGTCAAGAAAGTGAAATTCGCAGAGCTACGACACCGTATACACTGAGCGAGCGGTGTCGATGAGAGGAAGAACAGGACAGTGATAGAAATGGCGAGAGTATGATCTGAGCTAAGGGTCTTCCTACTCATTTTTGGGCGGAAGCGTAGCATGATGTACATTCTGAATTTGTCCCCTCTAGCGATCAGGGATCAAACACCCTATGAAGCATGGGCGGTAGAAGGCCAACGGTGAGTCACTTAAAAGTATTTGGTTGTATAGCGTATGCTTTGATCAAAACATATTCTCGAAATTTGACAAAAAATCGAGAAATATATTTTGTTGGCTATTCTTCCGAGTCTAAAGCATACAAGCTATATAATCCTGTGAATGGCAAGATAACCATCGTAGAGATGTGGTTTTGATGAAGTTTCTGCGTGGGATTGGGAGAAGGTAAAGTCTGAAGGTATTACCTGGAAGTTCCTTTGGTTGAAAGGGAGGAGCAAGAATTACAACCTCGAGTTCTCCTCACGAAGCTCTTCACCAAGACCTTCCGAGGAGAGTCCACCGCTCCTGCCCGGAAGGTCGGGGAGGAATAGGAGGCCAAATCCTAGATATGTTGATTATAATACAACTTGCACCTTTGCTTTATTTATTCTGAGATCCTATTTACTTTGAGGAAGCTACAAAGCAACTTGAGTGGTGCAAAGCAATGGAGGAGGAGTTGTTGTCCATCGGAAAAACCAAACTTGGGATTTGGTAGACCTTCGGAAGAGAAGAATGCGATTGGTTTGAAGTGGGTGTACCGCTAAATGCAATCTTGATGGAGCAGTTCAAAAATACAAGGCTCGACTAGTTGCAGGTTATGCTCAAGAACAAGGTGTCGACTTTGATGAGACCTTCTCGCCGTGGCTCGCTTGAAAGTAAGAATCTTTCTAGCCTTAGTGCTCGATTTGATAATGTATTTCAATTTGATGTGAAGTCTGCCTTTCTTAATGGGAATTGAATGAGGAGGTATATGTTGCACAACCGGAAGGGTTTGTGATAAAAGCGAGAAAATAAAGTCTATAATTTGAAAAGACTCTGTATGGTCTAAAGCAGGCTCCACGTGCTTGGTATAATAAGATTGATGCTTTCTTTGCAAATGATTTTCAGAGAAGTGCAAGTGAGCCTACCCTTTATTTCAAAAGACAAGGTGATATTGATTTCTTGGTGGTCTGTCTTTATGTTGATGATATGATATATATGGGGTCTTCGGAGTCTATTATTGATGAATTTAAGTCATGCATGATGAAGAAATTTGAGATGACAGATTTGGGACTATTGCGCTACTTTCTTGGGCTTGAGGTAAAACAAGGTGTTGATGGTATTTTTATCTCTCAACAAAAATATGCAACGGACCTCCTCAAGAGACACAACATGGTGGGTTGTAAAATTGCAAGTACTCCTATGAATGAGAATGAAGTATTGAGGGCTGAAGATGGTACTGAAAAAGCTAATGCCACATACTTTCGAAGGCTTGTGGGTGGCCTTAACTATCTCTCTCATACTCGGCCTGACATTGCACACTCTGTGAGTGTGGTGTCCAGGTATATGCACAATCCATCTGCACACCATTTGGGAGCTGCTAAAAGGATTCTGCGCTATGTTTCGGGCACATCAGATTTTGGAATTTGGTACAGCAAGGTTGATGGGGTCAGACTATATGGTTATCTTGTGATGATTTTCAGGCTCTATAGATGTGAGAAAGAGTACTTGGTCAAGTATTCTTTCTTGGTTACGGAAGCGATTTCATGGAGTTCTAAGAAAGCAGACACGTGGCTTTATCTTCTTGAGGTGAATACATGGCGAGGACTTCTTCTTGCCAAGTGGTATGGCTAAGGAAGTTACTAGCGATTTCGGCAAAACAGTTGGTGCAAGCGAAATATTCTGCGACAACAAGTCGATTATAGCGATGTCCAAATCCGACTTTCCACGATCGTACAAAGCACATAGATGTGCGCTATCATTTCATTCGTGACACGACTACAAAGGGTGAGGTTGAACTAAAGCATTGTGGAACAAATCGGCAAGTTCTTTGATATCTTGACAAGGCTCTCCCTCCAAGCATGAGTATTTTAGAAAGAAGATGGGGATGACAAGTTTTGAAGCAAGGGGGAGTGTTGAATGATGCTTCAACAGTTTCTGTTCAAGTGTTTCCTAATTTTCAGCAAGTAGCAGTTAGTTGTGACTTGTGAGTCAAGTCAGTTTCTCTTTCCTATTTTTAGGCAATAAGGTGTTAGTCATGTGTCAGTTAGTTGCTAAATTTCAGTTGAGTTTGTTTGGTTAGTTCTATTTATTCTGATGTGTATTTCAGTTTTGAAAGCAATGAATTAGAGTTTCAGATTCTCTCTCTGTTTATTTTTTTATCTGTTCCAACAAAATTTACTCGTATTCTTTACTTCTGTTGTATTATGAAAATGTGTTTCTCTTGTGGGCCTCTCCAAAACAGTCTCTGTTAGGGTCTGTACAATTTGTGGGTAAATGGATGATATGGTAAAAGTAGTTTTAAGGAAAAAGAAAGTATTGGTAAACGTATAAATTTTGATAAATTCTGATAACTTTTGGTAAATATTAACTCAAATCTCATTTACCCTTGAATTTTTGTAAGAGAGAACTGCCATGGAGTTGTTGCCAAAGTGGGACATTTTAATCTCTTGAATGATGCAGTAGTATATTATTAAGTAGTAAGAACAACTGCTTTACAATGCAAAAATGTAAAGCTAAGCTAACTTGCCGGGCATTCATCTTCTCAAAGTTGAATGTTTTCTTTTGGTAAGTGTCAAGTCCAATGTTTATTCATTGTGCTCTATTTTTCATCCTTCATACAGCATATACGAAATGATAGAGTAAGAGGAATCCTTGGAAATGCAGACATCCTTACAGAAGAAGCAATCCATGAGGTGCTGAACGAGTTCCTGAGAGATTTCAAGGAGGAATCCCTCCAAACCAAAGGGTGGCCTTCTTTGCTTCCTCCCTATTTTGTGTCAAAGGCAGCTCTGAATGCTTACACAAGGATACTAGCAAAGAAATACCCGTCAATTATCATTAATTGCCTTTGTCCTGGCTTTGTCAAAACCGATATACTTGGCAACTCTGGCTACTTATCAGTTGAAGAAGGCGCTGCAAGCTGTGTGAGGTTGGCATTGCTGCCTCATGGTTCACCTTCTGGCCTTTTCTATAACAAGAAAGAAGTCACATCGTTTTAATGAATGTGTATGTTATGTTGTAAACTTGTAAGAATGTTCAGTTTACAATCTGACAATCATATGTTCTATTGTTGATATTTGTTCTCGTATTGTGTCATTGTTATCATGTTGCTTGCTTGACCATATGTAAATTACTTGCAAATGCTTCGTTGATTCTGAACCTAGACTAGGCTTGATTTGGGTTCGCATTAGATTGTGTTTATGTTGAGAAACCTTGCAAGTGCAGGATGATTCAGGTTTGTTCATACCAGGTTCACATCAAATTGAATTCGTGTTTGCCATGGGTTGCTTCATTAGACTTGTTTTGGCAAATTCAACTAGTATTACTCGGTGAGTTACAGTTTGCTCAGTTTAAGTTTGGATCAAATAAACGGCACTATTTTAGATCCTCGGTCAATTCTTATTAAGGTAGAAATGAATAAATAACTAAATAAGTACGGATTAGATTTTTTTCTTGGGGATGAACCATCTGATGAGATTGTTTTGGCATAGTAATTTTGAATGAAACTTTGATTACATTACCCTATGTTACTCAGACTCGGGCACGCGTGTTCATATCGGACACGGATACAGGTGTCAGACTCTGCTATTTTTAAAAAATTATACATTTTCATTGTAATTTGAAGCTTTGAGTGTTGTACCCTTGTCCGGGTATCAAGTCGGAGTAACATCGACATTACCTTCAATACAATGTTATATTAGTCTGCATGAGTTAACCCATCTAAAACACATAAGAATATACACACAGGGGGCAACAGTTGTCTTGGTTGCCCTGCTTCCACTGTTCCTGTGTGTAATTTTCTTCTGCTGACAATTGACTATTATCTGATTTCCATTAACACTATGTTGACTTAGAAACCCATCTTGAAAATGAACCAAGCATTAATTTCTTTCACTTGTTTTTTGTTCTAAGTTCTAACTGGTCTGTTTTATCTGCATGTGGCAGCCAAGAAAACAATTTAGGTGGGAATATTACAATATAAAGTCACAGTCCAGATACTGACAGTTTAAAATATCAGTGTTCTATTTCTGACCCTTCTTCAGGTTCTGTAGTTCTTCCTCTTTTTCATGCTGGTGCTAAAATGGCTGAGGCATCCAATTTTCTCTCAAGGACCAGGTAATCTCTCTTTCTCCCCCACTGGCTTACTCTCTCTGTGGATATACCTTGCAAAGCAGCCTGTTAGCTGTATTATTGGTGTAGAATTGTATAGTGATTGTTAGCCCAAGCACTGGTGGATCCCAGTGTAACCCAAGGGTGGCCACAGCCACCGGTAAAAAAAAAAAAAAAAAAAAAAAAAAAAAAAAAAAAAAAAACTCAGTATAATTTGGGATAAAAATTATGGATTTTATGTGTATCTGATGAATATATTAGTGTAGTGGACACCCCTAACCAGAAAACCTAGATCCGCCTGCCCAAGGTAGGTTTGTGATACACACGCGCGCGCGCACACACACACACAAGCCTCTTCATGCATTCCGGTGCATGGGGGAAGGTAGCCTAAATCTGGATCCCCCCATACCTTGTGTTAGCTGGACTACACTAGGGCTTGTCGTTGTTGTTGTTCTTGTTAAATATGTATGTGTATATGTATATGTATATATAAAAATGCCAAAGACTTTAGTAATTGAGCTAGCTGTTATTGTTTCCAAAAGACCTATGAAGGTGGATTGTGTGGTGGCTCACTCTAAGGCTGAGTGGTTTTCTTTACTAGGAAAGTGTTTGGTTGACCAACTAATATGGAAAATGGTATATTGTTTATCTGTGTTATACCACCTGATAGATAACCTGAGGGTCTAATCTAGTAGGAAGAGGGACAACTATTAGGCCTTTAAAAATGCTTATAGCCTCCAACAAATCTGGTTAAAGTTTTAATTGGATATCAGCATGAGTCCATTGACAATAGGGGTTAGTGAAAGTTAAACATGTACATTATTAGTCCATTGACTGCTACTGTGAAAGTTGCAATTGGTGTACATGCTTAGATTTTGATAGCGTGAAAGTTAAACATGTATGAAGGGTGAAAGTCAGAACATGGTGATTAGAATTTTATTACAGTACATGCTACATGTTTGCAATTGCAATAATCGCCATTACAGATAGAATCCTCGTCTTTTTTCCCCCTTCTTTCTTTCTTTCTCATCAGTCGGTGCTTATTATTGCTTGGTTTTTTTGCGATTGTAGGTATGCAGTGGTGACAGGGGCAAACAAAGGAATAGGGCTAGAAGTATGCAGGCAGCTCGCTTCACAGGGGGTGATTGTAGTTTTAACTGCTAGAAATGAAATTAGGGGAAGAGAGTCCCTTGAGAATCTCAAGAAATCAGGCATTCCTTCCAACAATCTTCACTTTTGTCAGCTCGATGTTACTGATCCCTCCAGCATTATCTCCCTTGTTGATTTCCTAAGTGCTAAATTTGGCAAGCTAGACATCTTGGTAATTACTGCTCATTAGTGTATTTAATCAATAAATCCTACTTTTCTTCTTGCATCAATCAACCTAAAACTAACTTGAAGTAAGCTATTCTATTTAAACTGAAGCAACATTAGATTACATTTGCTATTCAGCACTGATGCATCTTCTAGACAACTTTGTTGAATAATAGACAGTAAACCTCGTATGTAACCAGATGTAAGATGACTAATCCACACATGATCAAACCATCAAATTACATCAACTACGTTTTCCTAATCCAAGAATAACTTGCTCAGTTTGTCCTATTGTTCGATCTAGCTGTCGTGTAACTTCTGAATGATTTGAACATCCTGGAAAATCTATCATCCTCTGGCTTGATTTGATATTCTAGAGTCTAGACAAAGTGGTAGCAAGAAGTTGGGTTTTGTATGCAGGTAAACAATGCAGGCATTCTTGGAGCTATTGCCGACTTTGATGCTTTGGCTGCTGCTGGGTTTGGAACTGTGAGTTTTTACAAGCTACTCAATGCGCAGTTTTATTGCCTTATAAGTTTTGAAGTTTACATGCTAAAGAACAACGCTTCGTATAGCATTGTGTATCCTGATAATGCTATAAGTTGCCCGAATTTCCAACAGTTGTAGCCACTGAGTGTATAAAAGCCAAAGAGAAAAGGCTTGAAGATGTTTTACTTAGAAGTTAGAACCTGTTGGGAATTCAGTCAGCTTCTGTCATTGCGTTGTGTAGCCTCAGAACATTACTATCGAAAGGGCTAACTCAGAATGTAACTAATAAACTGTAACTCCAGCCAGAGGCAGATAGGAGCAAAATCTCTGAGATGGTAAAAGTGACCTATGAGCTAGCAGAAGAATGTCTTAAAACAAACTACTATGGAGTGAAAGCAGTTACTGAAGCCTGTTTACCTCTTCTCCAACTATCTGATTCTCCGAGGATTGTTAATCTTACTTTGTCTGCTGGCCTGCTAAAGGTATGCTTTTTTCCAATGTCTTTGTCATTGCATGGTGGTTTACTCAATTGATTTACATCAAACTGTTATTTAGGTTTCGGAATGCACGGAATTCACCAATTTGGTCCCAAAAGTTAACTTTTGTGCTTCTATTATACTTTTAGAAATGAGTTTCTCTAATGGATCATTGGATCAATCTCTACTTATACATTTTATGGGTAATAAGGCCGCATATGCTTAGACAGTTAGACCTACCCTTGACGTTGACCAACAGGTTGGCTATGTGATTCTTAAGATACCATAAATCACAGATACAAACAGAAAAACCACCACCTTATGAATTCCTCAACAAAGTGTGGGATTTTCTTGACTGGTAGAGTAGCAAAAAACAATTACATGTCAAGAGTCAAGACATATTTTAAAAAGATTATCCTGGTCTGGCTTCCTAATTCAATGTACTTTTTAGCGAATCGAAAACAAAATTAACTTCCAACCTCAAAGTTACCCATGGAAAAACATAATTAACTTTCTTGTCTTATGTTCTTCTGATTTTCATCTTTTATGCAGAGAATACCAAGTGAAAGAGTAAAAGAAACCCTTGGAAATGTGGACAGCCTTACAGAAGAAATAATCGGCGAGTTGTTGATTGAGTTCCTGAGAGATTTCAAGGGAGGATCTCTTGAAAACAAGTGGCCTACTTTCTTAGCTCCCTATTCAGTGTCGAAGGCAGCACTAAGTGCTTACACAAGGATATTGGCCAAGAAATACCCATTGATTATCACTAACTGTGTTTGCCCTGGCTATGTTAAAACTGACATTATTGGCAACTCTGCTGGTCTATCAGTTGAAGAAGGTGCGGCAAGTTGTGTGAGGTTGGCGTTGTTGCCCCATGGATCACCTTCTGGCCTATTCTACCACAAGAATGAAGTATCATCATTTTAATGAACTTGTTTATTGTACAACTATCGACAGTTATATTTTCTAGTGTTTGTGGCATATGTACTTGTATCATCTCATTGTTCTCATGTTGCTAGCTTAATAAAAAATTCTGTTTGTTTACAAATCAATATTTCTTTGATTATTTGACGGTGTACCTGGGCCGATTCTGAAAAGCAGAACAAGATCCTTGTAAAGGAGTATTTGGGTAAAAAATTCCAGCTTCTTTCTGTTCTTTGTTCCTATATAAAACTTATGTTTGGTAATGAATAGGCAGGTACAATTACTGCACTATTTTCTACCTACCCACAAGCTCTCAGAGTCTCTTTTTGCATCCAGCAAACGGGTCATTCAGGTTTGTGCTGATATCGAATCATTCTCAATCGGCTTCTGCTGAAAGATCATCCAGGTTAGGATCAATTTGCTTGGTAATTTGCAGTTTTGCATGCTGTAATTGTAAGTAATGACCAATGAACATTCTGTGGTGATTTTAAAACCCTTCTTAGAAACTGACAGTAGATAGATACTTCCTCTGTTAAAGCCCTAGGATTATATCAGAGACCCAACTTGTCTTTTTGTACCAATCACTTGACCCTTACATTTTTGAAAGACTACTCCACTAGGAGGCTGACCAGAAGTAGTTATTGGTTGAAATGGCTTACATAGCAGTTATATTTTCACTTGCTACTTTGTTCTACATGATTTGTCTTTATCTGAGTGGCAACCAAGTAAGCAGCCTAGGTGGGTGGAAGTATAATGATGACCAAGGACACATTCCAGATGATGGCTGTTCTGGGTGTAGTGGGTGGAACTTGTAAACATCATTTGGTAATCTCTTACTATTTCTGGTGACTAAAAACCAAACGCATATTATTGTTTGGGTACTGACTCTTCTTCACCTCTTGTAGTTCCCCACTGTTGCTGCATCAACTATGGCTGACGCTTCCGGTTTTCTCTCCAACACCAGGTTCTCTCTCTTTCTCTCTCTCTCTCTCTCTCTCTCTCTCTCTCTCTCTCTCTCTCAATATGCCTTGTTCAGCTTATCATTAGCTACATGATTATTAATGTTTGGTATATTAAGCATATGCTTAGATGATCTTCTTTTTACTCTTTTATTGTTTTTGATGGTGTAAAATTGTTGAGTAAATTAACTACGGGCCATATAGCTTTGTGATCTTGTCGGCTCTGTCAACCTTTTAAGTAAGGCGAATATGTCACTTAAGTTTAGCAAGTCGTCAAAAATGCCGTCAAATTAGCTTTTTATATGCCGTGGCAAGTATAAACTATTTTTAAAAAAGTTCTTTACTGTTGTTGGTCATAACTCATAATGGCTAGATTTTTTTAAGGGATATTGGATCACAATATACCGACATTTGGGGATATTGGATTGTAATATACCGACCTTTATTATTGGACAACAATATCCCTGACCTTTATACTTATGTGATATTATTATACCAACAGTGACTAAGGAGGTGGTGACTGGTTAACCGGTCTCTATTCTGACGTGACAGGCGAAGGGAAATTAACTAACCCTTGCCCAGTAACCCCATTAACCCCTCCGCTTTTCTCACTAACCCACATTAAAAGAAATCGGCCCTAACATAGTGACTAACGCGGTGGTGAACTAGTCATCATACTGACGTGACGTGACACACAACCAACCAATGTCTTTTAATGTGGGTTAGTGAGAAAAATTAAGGGGTTAATGGGGTTATTGGCCTGAGGCAGTTTTTTTCTCATCACCAGCCGCGTTAGAGCTCATGGAAACCGGATCACCATCCTCTTAATTACTGTTGGTATAATAATGTCACCTAGGTATAAAGGTCAGAGATATTGTTGTCCAATAGTAAAGGTTGGTATATTACAATCCAACACCCCTAAAGGTCGGCATATTATCATCCAAAAACCCTTTTTTTAAAAACAAAAATCCATATTTCTTAGACAAAATTTAGTTTAATTTAGCCTCTATAGATAGCTTGTTCCTGGAACATGGTACATGGTAACTTTGCTTCTATGCCCACAGTCTATAAATATGGAACCCGATGTGACTCATAGTAATGAAAAGATGGTGACAGTGAAGATTGGATATCTATTACGGTGGGAGTATGTGAGACTTTGAACCAAGTGGTTTCTTCACAAAACTAATACTCCCTCCATTCCACAATATGTCCCTTTCACTTTTCTATCGTCTCGAATGCACTTTGATCATATATTCTAAACATAATATTTTACCAATAATTATAACATGATACTTTTATAAAAGTACATTTCACAACACATCTAATGATAGTAATCACATAAAATAGATCATTATATATGTTGAGAAAAGTATAGTCGAAGTTTTTATGCTTTGACCACACATATCATAGCGACAGATATTGTGGAACAAAGGAAGTATAGAAGATGCTAAATTGGTTATCAGTTTTATAGCATGTTTACCATTTTACCAAGTCGTGTAAAGTAATATAAGAGTCTAATATAGTTGGAAGGGAATATTGGGCAATACATATTCCATGCTCCTAAAGCATGTCCTCCGGGTATGTATAAGTGAACAATTATGTGATTGGGAGTGAGCAACAGGTACATATGAGTAAATGATTTTGCTATTGAGAGTGAACAATTATCTCGTTTGGAACACGTGCTCCAGGATCATGTAATAAATTGCAAATATTGGGTGACTCATGTTGTATAAGGGCAAGCATTATATTAGAACACACAAATTCTTGAGATTCTCAAGGGGAATGCCAGAGTGCATCTCTTTGATCTCCCTTTAATTAGCTCCATTTTATTTTTTATGTTTCCCTTGTCATTCAATTCTCATTGCTTATTATTGCTTGGTTTTTGTGGGATTGTAGGTATGCAGTGGTGACAGGGGCAAACAAAGGAATAGGGCTAGAGACATGCAGGCAACTAGTTTCACAGGGGTTGGTGGTAGTTTTAACTGCTAGGAATGAAACTAGGGGAAAACAAGCCCTTGAGAATCTCAAGAAATCCGCCATTATCCCTTCCGATAATGTTCACTTCCATCAGCTAGATGTCACTGATCCATCCAGCATTGCCTCCCTTGCTGAATTCATCAATGCCAAGTTTGGCAAACTCGATATCTTGGTAATTCCTTCTTGCAGGAATTTGATCATGACTTCATCCCGCGTTTGGTTATTCAACTTGAAACTACACTTACAAAGTTACATAAGCTGATCTTTTTTACCTAAATGTAGGTGAACAATGCAGGCATTAGTGGAGCGATTGCCGACTTGGATGCCTTGAGAGCTGCTGGGCTTGGCACTGTGAGTTTTCATAAGTTCTCTACTTACAGTTTTGAATGCCTCTACTTGCAAAATTATGACAAATGCAAAGATTCTTGTTTTGAACTTAGTCTAGCTTAGCTTCCAACATGAATGAATGCCCTGAAATTTCTTGCATCATTTACACAACCTGTATCAAAAGGGCTAACTCAGGACGGGACATCATTGTAAACTGTGTATCCAGCTAGCAGCAGAAGGGTCAGAAAACAAATTTTCAAAGATTATGAAAGTGACTTATGAACTTGCTGAAGAATGCCTTAAAACAAACTACTATGGAGCCAAAGCAACCACTGAAGCATTACTTCCTTTCCTACAGTTATCTGATTCTCCTAGGATTGTCAATGTTTCCTCGTCTGCTGGGCTGCTAAAGGTATGTTTATGAATGCGAATTGACCTGTAAAATTCAGTGGTAAATGGTAGGTATTGTAAATATTGTTTTTGGTAAGTTTTGGTAAATTTCGGTAAGTTTGGGTAAGGTTCGGTAACTTTCGTTATGTATGTTGAATGTTATTTTTGGGAAGTATGGTAAGTTTCGGTAATTTTGAGTAATTTTCGATATTTTTCAGTAAATTACAGTAACTTTCGGTAAATTTTTACCCGCATCCACCAACCATCCAAGTTTATAGGTAGGTACTGTTGTAGTGTTGTGTATGGTCTATCTTAGATACTAATTTTGTCCTAGAAATTGAGTTTTGTTTTCTGTTTGATCTTTGCTTATCATGTTCTAATGTCATCCTTTTAACAGAACATACAGAGTGAAAGAATAAGAGGAATCCTTGACAATACAGACAGCCTCACAGAAGAAACAATCGACGAGTTGATGAACGAGTTTCTGAGAGATTTCAAGGAGGGATCGCTCGAGGACAAAGGCTGGCCCTCTTTCATCCCTCCATACTGTGCATCAAAGGCAGCTCTGAATGCATACACTAGGATATTTGCTAAGAAACACCCGTCGATTATGACAAACTGCCTTTGTCCAGGGTATGTCAAAACCGATATAAATGGCAACACTGGCTACATACCAGTTGAAGAAGGCGGGGCGAGTTGTGTGAGGTTGGCATTGTTGCCCCATGGCTCACCTTCTGGCCTTTTCTACTACAGGAATGAAGTTCAGTCATTTTAATGAAACTGTTGAGGAATTGTATTTTGTTATGTCTAAAGATATGCATTTGATGTTATTTGGAAAATTGTAATTGCTCTGATGTTATATGGTTTGTATGGAATTGAACCACAAATAATTTGCAAATGTTTTTTTCTTGACAGAATAATAATTTACAAATGTTGGTTTGATGATTGACACAATCATATTTTTGAAAACTTTCTCTTAAGTAAACCATCCGCACTTTGCTTCTCGGGCTTTTTTAGTTAAATGTGATATAACATTTATCTATCTCCACTATTTATCTTAGTTAATCTTACATTACCTATACCTTCTCTGTACTACAAAAACAGATGTTTGAGGTTTAGGCTATGTTCATGAGAGAATCTGACGTGGATGAGAGAGAGAGAGAGAGAGAGAGAGAGAGAGAAGAAAAGGAAAAATGATGAGACCATGGGAGGAGCAAAAGGGGACTATGGTCTAATACTCTAATGTCTATAGGAGGAAAAAAAGAAGGGGACAGGGAGGAGAGAATATATTAACCAAAAGGATTTCTTTATATATATTTTTATTGTTATAATTTGAATTGTAATTACAACAATTGAAGGAAGAGATTGAGAGAAGAGAAATAATAAGAAAAAATAATGGGAGAAATAAGGGAGATAGATCTTATCCATTGCTCATATAACATGTGTATTTATAGGGAGTATATGTACAAGCTTGGGCTCCAAGGTATAGAAAACATAAACTAAAGCAATATTAGTACATGAAAAATGGATATTCATAATAATATTTCATAATATTTATTATTTAAATAATTAAATATTATAATACTCTTCTTGGTAATGTCGTACTAGGCATTAGTTATTTCCGCTATTAAGGGTTTGTTCTAGGCAAGTCTTGATTGCGACCTAAAATATTTGATTTTAATTGCTCTTATTACATGGATATTGATTGTGGAAATCAAACATAGGGTCGGTAAGGAAGTGATATTCGTTTTAATACAGATTAGCGGAAACGACGGAGATGGAAGCAGTGGTATACAAAACTTAAGGGGAGATAAAGAAAACTTAATTTATTTGTTCTCAATTGGATGATGAATAGATGGATGAATGAGGTGAAATTGATGGACAAATTGTATTTCACATTAATGGTGCATGATACCTTTTATAGGTAAAGAAATCAAGATATCATCATCATCAAGCCCCACCAACTTTGAAAAACTTGCTTTCATTGGCTCTCTTTGTCAACCTTCTTAAATTAGCTATCATTTTTGAAAAAAAAAACAGCTTGTGCTTAGGCCTTAGGTCATAAGCATCCATCCTAATAAATATTTAATAAATTATGGGCATCCAGACTTTTAGGTCACAATTAATAGGATTCGAAAAGATCTTGACTCCCGTTATTGGATGTGAAATTCAAGTGTAGTGCACCAATGAAGGATTGGTTTTCAGAGTTGATGGCCTTAATTATGATGTTGGCTTTTGGTACCCTTGCACTATAAAAGGATTGTTGTGCTTCTTGTCATCTCTGGTTTTTCCCACGTTAGATTTTTATGTAAAATTTTTAAATTTGTGTGCTATTATTTTTCCATTATTTTTCCTTAATTTCTTTATATCACTACTTTTTCTCTGTAATTTGTCGAAGAAATACCACTTACTCACAGTAAGATAAAGTTGTGTAAAATAAGACTGCTAAATTTTGATAAAAGTTAAAATGTTGAAGTTTGAAAACATAAAAAGAAGGGATAAATTTAACTTGGTTGAATAAAGTTATGAAAACTTGCATGTGAAATTTACAAGGCAAGTCCACTACTCCACTCCACTAAGATGCTCACCAAAAGTAGTTCTTCATCTTTTGTCTTCATCTGTGCCTGGCAACCATTGACTAAAAACACACACATTATTGTTTGATCATTCTCCCACCATTTCAACACCAACCATGTCTGAGGCTTCCAGTTTTCTCTCCAAAACAAGGTTCTCTCTCTTTCTCTATCTCACTTCTACATACTCATTTACTCATTGAGCATATGTTTGGATTTTTCATTATCTGATTTTTCTCCCCCCTGATGAAAACTATCAATTGATTAGAGTAATTTATTAGGAGCACCTGGAACATGTGCTCCAAATAGTACGATCGTTCACTTTTGTTATTATAATTGTTCACTCTTATTATTATGATTTTTCACTTCTATTATTATGATTGTTTATTTGCAATATTTTAGAACACACAGCTCTGTATGCTTGTGATATATGTTGGGGGTGTTTGGCTGCCAGTTTTTTGGGGTTGCTTTTAGTTTTTTGGACACTGTTAATTTTTTAATCAAGGTGAAAAAACTACTGGAGGTATTTTGCAACAAACTTTCCATATTAGCCTTTTAGACCCAATAAGCTAGTTTTCAAAAAGCTACTTGAGGAAGTTTTCCGAGGTAACTTTTTATAAAAAGTTAGTTTACCAAACACTTTTTCTGCAATCAGCTAAAGTCAAACAACTAATCCAAACAATTATCAGCTAACAACTACAAGCTAACAGCTATCAGCTACCAGCTGGTTGTCAAACAGTTCCGTTGCTTGTCTTCCATTAGTCATTGCTTAGTATTGATGGGTTTTTGTGGGTTTTAGGTATGCATTGGTGACAGGGGGGAACAAAGGAATAGGGCTAGAAGTATGCAGACAGTTAGCTTCACAAGGGGTGGTGGTAGTTTTAACTGCTAGAGATGAAATCAGGGGAAAACAAGCCCTTGAAAATCTCAAGAAATCAGGCATTCCTTCTGACAATCTTGAATTTCATCAGCTTGATGTTACTGATCCCTCCAGCATTGCCTCACTTGCTGAATTCATCACTGATAAATTCGGCAAACTCGATATCTTGGTAATAATGTTTACTTGTAAGGATTTTGATCCATGAAGCTTTCATAACTTGAAGCTACATTTACATTAACTGTGGGCTTTTTTTAATGTAGGTGAACAATGCAGGCATTCTTGGAGCAATTGTAGACTTTGATGCTTTAAGAGCTTCTGGGTTTGGTGCTGTGAGTTTTCATGAATAGCTCTCTCTTCACAGCTTTTATTGCCTGATTATGTTTGACTGATGTTAATTAAAGAGCCTTGCATTGTGGTACACATGGTGAGAGAGTCAAACCGAGTGATCAAAGGTCTCACGTTCGAAGCTCAATAGCCTCCATGTTCATTTGTGCACTAAACACCATGATTGGACCTTCAATTATGAAAACTAAACTGGGATCCACATTTTTTTTTATTAATGGAAGCCTTAAAGAGGCTAAAAAGATAGTGTCAGCATTGCAAAAACCATAGAGAAAAATAGCAGCGAACAGACAGCTAACAACAAAAAAACAATACAGCCAAACAGCTGAGAAACACAGCGGAGAAAAAAGGAAAAAAATTAGCATTTTCTTTCTTTTCACCATTTTCCTTTAAGCCGCTTCTCAGTTTCAGGATCCCCACGAATGAAGCCAAAACCATAATTAAACTTTGCTACTCTATGGGCCATGTTCTTCAAATGGCCCGGAGGAAGCTTAGAAGATCCTTGTAGTAAGATTGCACTCTTGTCATTCCTTTTGATATGTTCCTTAGCCTTTAAAGAAGCAGCCCTACACGCACCATGGCTGACCAAATGCCACTTGAATTTTGGAAAAGCCTTCCCCTTCTTCCTTCTAACATGAGCTTTGGAACCCTCCAAAATCGAGCCCTCAATATCAACAAGGTCACTATTAGCTTCAGAATGAACTGACTGAGAGTCTGTCTCCTCGCTATCAATCGGATCACTAAAGGGGACAATTGATGCATCACCCTTGACTCAGAACAACACACATTGAGTAAGAAATGGTTCGCTCAGAATCCATTGAAGCATCACCAGGTGGAACCTCGGAGGGAACAACCACAGGACTAATCGGAGAGTTCGCGAGAGTATTAGCAACCACCTCGACCTCCACATTTTGCACTGCTTTTGGGATCCAAACTTGCTTGACAGAGGCACTCCGTAAGGAGTTATGCACCCTTTGTTGTTTACCATACTTTGCCCAAGAAACAGATAAAACAGATCCGTTAAATATACATGTATCCTTGTAAAAATTGGCCGAACATCAATGTAGATTGTTTGGAAATCCTGAAACCATCTGTGAATTGGCTAAGTAACTTCAGATTGTTACTGTCAAAAGGACTAACTAAGAATATTACAAACTGTAAATCCAGCCAGGGACAGGGTCAGATGCCAAATTCTCGGAGATGATGAAACTGACTTGTGAACTTGCTGAAGAATGCATTAAAACCAACTACTATGGATCCAAAACAACCACTGAAGCATTTCTTCCTCTACTACAGTTGTCTGATTCTCCCAGGATTGTCAATGTTTCCTCTTCTGCTGGGTTGTTAAAGGTGTGTTTGATGCTGAATTCTTTGTTCTTGCTTGAAGGGTTTACTGTATCAATTTACATACATCAAACTGTCATTTACCTTTCAGAACATCTATGATCCTGTGCTTTTTTGAACCGAGTTTCTTCAATCTCCATATGGGTCATTCTAGAAACAGTCTGTTTGAATCTTGTACTTGACAGTTTTTTGACTCGACCCAAACCTGGCTTGAGCCTGTCCGGAATGTTTGGGTTTCGAACACGATTCTTTTCGACCCAATCCTGGAAAACTCGCAAATAAGTGGGTCAAACCCGATCTGCCCGTCTGACTTGAAAGTTTTACCTCCTTTTAAAGTTCAATTCTATTGGAATTTGTGACTTTTTATTGGTATGTTTGGTTTTTAAACTACAAGCGCCATTCAATCATGTATTATTTCTCTAATTTAAGTTGAAATATTCATAATACTTTATTGTCACAAGAGGATCATCATATATTTTGTAACTATTGAACAAATTAGAGTATTTAGAGGCAATTTTTCTCAAAGATAAAACGGAAAAAAGTCGCGGCCACAAACTGCTCGCCTGATTCGACAGACCTGTGTCCGATATTTTGCTTATCATCTTTTGTAATGCCACCTTTTTGACAGAACATACAGAGTGAAAGAATAAGAGGAATCCTTGACAATACAGAGAGCCTCACAGAAGAAACGATCGACAACATACTAAACGAGCTTCTGAGAGATATCAAGGAGGGATCGCTCGAGACCAAAGGGTGGCCTCCATTGAATCCTCCCTATGGTGTGTCAAAGGCTGCTCTGAATGCATACACAAGGATATTGGCTAAGAAACACCCGTCGATTATGATGAACTGCCTTTGTCCAGGGTATGTCAAAACTGATCTGAATGACAACAGTGGCTACATACCGGTTGAAGAAGGCGGGGCGAGTTGTGTGAGGTTGGCATTGTTACCCCATGGTTCACCTTCTGGCCTGTTTTACTACAGGAGTGAAGTTCAGTCATTTTAGTGAAAATATGGAGTACAAATGTTTGGACATCATAAGTCATGACCCAATCTAGGTTGCTACATTTTGGGTTGGAATAATTAATCATGTTTAGTTTCATGAGTTTATGGATTTTGATGTTGGATATGGGTTATTGGAGAAATGATTGACAAATTACGGTATCTGTTTGAGTGTCTGACTGGGCTATTTTCAAGAAAGTTTTGTATTTTTTTGGTTGTAGTATGAAGTATCAAATGCCATTTTCTTGCCCAAAGTGTTAGGGCCCAACATTGGTTGATGTAGGTAAAAAGAAGAGGTGGGGTAACATATTGGAGTTTTTGTCAAATGTTGTTCATGTTACAAGTTTCATTTTGGCTAATTGCTACAAGATGGGTCTCCAAACTTCTTGTTGATCAGTATGTGAACGTAGGTGATGATCTCCATAACTTGGTTGTTTTATCGCTTGATAGTTGATGGGGTTGTTGATAGTTGTGTTGATAACAGCAAAACCATCTCTATTCCTCTTGAGATCGAATTGGATCAACCAACATATATTGGGAAGAAGTCCGGTGGACAAAGTGACACTATTCCTATAATCTAGGAAGAGGAGGTGAGAGATGTGTTAGAGGTCGAAGATGTTGGTGAATTCGGTTTAGGTGATCATCGGGTGGACGATAATTTAAAAGATGGATCTTTCCTTTTTTATTTAGGCCGGACAATGGTTATATGGAAAATTGGATCAAGTACTTTTTTTGCCTTGGAAAAAATTTTGAATAGACAATATTGATACAATGGATGTGTGAAAAATTGAATCGGGAAGGTGAAAAAAATTCCTCCTTTGTTTTAATTTTAAATTTAAGTTCATTTATTTTTATATAAGAAAATTTTGAATAATGCACAATATTATTAAGTGCTATACTTATTTTCTTATGTAACAATAAATGAATTTAAAATTAACAATTAAAAATTAATACAAAGGAGGAATTTTTTATATAAATAATTTATCAATATTTTACTTGTTGCTTGACTTGAATTGAACCCAATAATACATTATGGTTGCTATCAAGTTTTTATATGAAATCTGACTTGTACATGTGTCAAATTTTATCTTAATCGTTAGTTTTTTTTATTTAACATAAAATTATAAATATATTTTTAATTTTAATTTATTTAAAAAGTTTAAATAAAATTTTCAAAATATGCTTGTTTACTAGGCTAAAATATAGAGATAAGATACTTAATTTTTAAAAAATTTCATAAAAAACTTTTTAATTAAGAAAAAATATATTCTATAATGTTGTACTAAATAAAAAAAATAAACGGTGAAAATAAAAGTTGACGCATATATAGATGAAATTTATTTTCTTTGTGGTGGTTGTCATAGTTGACAATCACTATAAAATTTTTAATTAAAATTAAAATAATAATTAAAAAAAGTTAATGATGCTTACATGACCATTGTCCTATTAAACACATGATTTTTTTTTTTAGAATATTAGAAACCATAAAAGGTTAAAGTTTGCATCAAAGATGCACAAAGATTAACAAAAAGCAACAAAACAACAAAAGTAAACAACTTGACCGAACCAAACAACTAAAGATACAAATAAAAGAACCACAAAACAACTATATAAACTATAAACACTTCAAGACAAAACCAAACACACAAAATAATATTCTGTTAAACGTCCCTTTTAGAGTGTTCGTCGACTATACACTTATTTTGAGTGATCTTTAAACCACAGACCTTCCTCACCAACCTCCTCTTGCGAGAATGTATCGCTTTAACATCCTTAAAATCTTGGATCTTCCGAAGAACTTCATTTGCCGTAAACTTAACCTTACGAGAAGCCGCCGAAACCTTTTTCCATTTAGATTTTATAAGGGTCTTCTCCCTCTTTTTCATACGGCCATCAACTTTCGAGTCTTTCAAGAAAGAATCATCGAGACCAGATGAAATATGAAACTCATATTAAACAAAGTGTCCTTAGTATCACCCGGAGAAGGTGGAGAAATAGGGTCATCAAAGGCAACTCTAGTCAATATTAAATCTGTACAAATTGGGTTTGAATCAATTTGATCAAAATCACCTTAGTCGATTGATCACACACCAAAGGAGAAGATTGAGTCACCCCACTCTACTTAAATTTTTGGACCCAAATTCATTTGACAAAATTCCTATACTTAGAAAAGATGGATCCCTGTTTTTCGCAGGATTTAACCCAAGCTACACTCAAGACAGACCCATTAAAATTCCAACCATGACTTTATGTAAACATAGTTATTAAAATCGTGATCCTAATCTACGATCCTATGATTTTATGAACTAAAAATCTTCGATACGATTCTACTATCTACATTTTAATCTACGATCATACGTAGGTTAATTTTGATCTGAATGTAAATAAATCATGACTATGTGAATAATGAATCACAGCCGCCACAAGTAGAACATATAATTTGCAGTTAATGGGGTTTAATAAAGTTCTTAATGAATGATGAATGCACACTCTCTCATCTCATGATCCAAACACCTTGGTGTAAACCCAGTCAAACCTCAAAACCTTATAAACATTTTTGGGGCCCATGTTTTTAACTTTAGGAACTACTTATGATGAATTTAATTTAAATTATGATTAGTTTAATTCCCCTCCAACTTCTTATCTTTAAAGACCAAATCACAAGACACTGACAGGGAGTCAAATTCACATTCCACCACGCTCTTTTCCATCATATACCAGAGCTTGAAACCAATTACTCTACATAACAAAGCAAACAAAGAAATTAACAACACACAAACTGCTTTTATTTACCCACAGAAGAGATTCTTAAAATCCAAATTACTAATTCATTGTAATCTCCAGATGCATTATTTCTCTCCTCTTTCAAGCAGGAAATGGAGAAGCAGAGGAGTTTCTCATGGAAGTCTGCTAGATTTCTGCTTCTTTTTCTAACTCTTTCTTTCTCCCTCGTTCTTTTCTCATTCTTCTCTTTCTGGGTAGTTCGTTCTTCCTCTCTAGTTCCTCAACAGTCTCTCTTGCTCACTCTTAATCCTCTCAATCTTCAATCTTTGGCTGGTCCTTTTGCAGATTCATCCGCTCATTCTCTGGAAAATACCAATTCGAGTGATACCCAGTTCAAAAAAGTTAAGAATTCTTCTGGGTTTGTTGCCAATTCTGAAGTTGCTGAAGTTAATGGAGTGAAAGATTTGATTTTGGAGGATGCCCATGTGAGGGGAGGGTATAACTCATCTGGGTTTCTGAAACCTTCCAATTCTGTGAGGTATGAGCTTCACAGCAAAGGGAATGTTGAAGAAATTGGGAAAGCTAATTCATCTTCAATTGGTAATGTGGAGGGTGCCCGTATGAGGGGAACTCATAATTCATCTGGGTTTCTCAAATCTTCCAATTCTGTGAAGTATGAGCTTCAGAGCAAAGCTAATTCATCTTCAATTGGTAAAGTGGAGGGTGCCCATATGAGGGGAACTCATAATTCATCTGGGTTTCTCAAATCATCCACTTCTGTGAGGTATGAGCTTTACAGCAAAGGAGATATTGAAGAAATTGGGAAGGCTAATGCATCTTCATTTGGTGAAGTTGAGCAAGGGATTGAAAAGGAGGAGTTCAAGAATTGTGATGTTGCAAAGGGGAGGTGGGTGTTTGATGAGAGCTACCCTTTGTATACAAATCTCACATGTCCTTTCATTGATGAAGGATTCAATTGCCAGGGGAATGGGAGGCCTGACAATAGCTACATGAAATGGAGATGGCAACCAGATGATTGTCACATTCCAAGGTATTTCATTTTCTCCTTTAAGTTGGTTTTTCAGTTGATTCTACTTAGCTTCAACTTCAATGGTTAGTCATGCTTAAGCTTTTGGTTGGTTCCATAATTAGCTTTCTATACTTATCATCATGCTGTAAATGTTTGAAAGAATCGGAAATCATTTGAATATTTGGATTTGCATGTTTAGGTTCAATGCAACACATATGCTGGAACTGATAAGAGGAAAGAGACTAGTCTTTGTTGGGGATTCAATCAACAGGAACCAGTGGGAATCATTGCTTTGTTTGCTAATGGGAGCTGTTAAAGATCCTACTAAGGTCTATGAGACCCGTGGCCGAAGAATCACCAAGGAAAGGGGGCTTTATAGTTTCAGATTTGTGGTATGAATCGTGTCAATCTAGTAGCTCCTCTTTATCTTTCTGCAATTGTTAACCCTTGGAATTTGTCCTTGGAGTATAGTGATAA
The DNA here is from genome assembly GCA_029582165.1 of Portulaca oleracea. Lineage (NCBI taxonomy): Eukaryota > Viridiplantae > Streptophyta > Magnoliopsida > Caryophyllales > Portulacaceae > Portulaca > Portulaca oleracea. The sequence continues at coordinate 32,239,084 of CM055886.1, forward strand.
AACCATCATTGGGCTTTTAACCATCAACTTAAGCTTTTGGTTGTTATGATAAAATGATTGTGCTTACTGTTGTGATGCAGGATTATCAATGTACAGTTGAGTTCTATGTGACTCATTTCTTAGTGCATGAAACCAAGGCAAGGATAGGGAGGAAGCGCAAGGAGACATTGCGTATCGATAGCATTGACAAAGGTTCGTCCAGGTGGAGAGGCGCTGATATTTTGATATTCAACACTGGCAATTGGTGGAGTCATTTCAAAACAAAGGCGGGGTGTGTTCTATATCTGAAAACTACTCTTCATTTTCTTAGCGTTTTAACAAGTTTTGTGCACTTATGGTTGCCTATAAATAATCCAGACTCTTAGGATTGGTTTCTTGGTAGAGAGGTTGATTGTAGTCTCACCAAGCTGGGGGTCTTGGCCTTTAAAACAAAATGTCAAGTTTCTATATTCATGTCAGATTTTTCAGCTATCGAAAGTGTCATGTGAGGACTTTTGAGGGGAAAAGAATAGCTTAAGTAACATGCCAATGTGGTCTGTGTTAAGAAGTATAAAATTAACATTGTCGGGCCTTCAACCTTTAGCTTAAGATTTTACTTGAGATGGTTCCACATGGTATCAGAGCCAAACTTAGTGAAAGGTTTTGGGTTAGAATCTTCGTGGCTTCACGTTTATTTGCGCAAGGTTGAAGGGGGGGGTTTTTGTAGCATCCACGTTTGAAGCCCAAAGGGCAGTCGGGTGAGGGGGCGTATTAGAAGTCTTAAACCATGATTGGGCCCTCAACCATCCGCTTAAGCTTTTTGTTGAGATGGTTCCACACCCTAATCCAATGGTCTAAGAAATACAGATAGGCTCTGGAGATATGCTTTGAATTGGCAAAATATTTCTAGTAGAAGTTTCCAGTGGATACATACATATGGAAGTTGTCATCCATTGAATCCTGTATCTTCTATCATGCTTTTCAGAGTCTGATCGTGACATACTGCATTTACAAACAGGATTAACTATTACCAGGAAGGTAAACAAGTTTATCCCCACCTTGTTGCTTTGACGGCCTACAGAAAAGCATTATCGACATGGGCAGCATGGGTTGATAGACACGTGAATCCACACAAAACCCACGTCTTCTTTCGAAGTACAACACCAGCACACTTCAGGTTTGCTATGCTCCTTCAGCAGTTTAATCAACTCTAAAAGAATCCGTCATCACCCATATATGTTTTCTGTTTCTAAAAGCTGTCTGCTTATTTCATCTCAACAGAGGAGGGCAGTGGAACACTGGTGGGCATTGCAGAGAAGCGAAGAAACCCCTTGACGATATTCTGTATATGGACCGCCCTGAGAAGGACCTCATCACTCAGGAGGTCATCAGTAAAATGAAAACCCCCGTTACTTTCCTAAATGTGACTGCCTTGTCCACATACAGGATAGATGGTCACCCCTCGATATATGGGAGAAATCCCGGAAAGAGGGGCTCGTTTGTTGAGGATTGTAGCCATTGGTGTCTTCCCGGTGTTCCAGATGCTTGGAATGAGCTTATTTATCATCAGCTGCTCTTCAAGCAAATGAAAAAGTCATATGTCGGCTGATCAATATATAGTTTTTTTTTTTTTGGGGGGGGTGGTTTGGGGGGGGGGTTGTTGTGGTTGGAGTGGAAGAGATCATTTACAAGAACAACAACAGACTCCAGTTTGGGGGGAATCCAGATATAGGTTGTCTTCCCCCCCATGCACAGGACTGCATGAAGAGGCTGATTCTGGTGGTGTGGAAGAGATCATTTGTTGATTTTTTTTTCCTCATTTGCGTTAAATTTTTGTCTTCACATTGTGGATACCAACACTAAAAATGCAAAAGTGCATTTCTACGTTGTTCCCATATCTGCTCCCCTTGGATATGCTAGTTTCGGGAGCAATCTGCATTCTTTCTACTGTAATTTTGCACACTATCGCCATACATTCTTCAAGATGTAAGTGATTCCTTTTGATGAGAAATATGTTAAGTAGGGCATATTATGAAATCTCAGCCCTAAACAGCTCTCTTTCCCTTGGTGTTTTTCTTGTTGTCTGATTTGAAATTGAGATCAATAACACTTCATTTTAGAATGCAAGAAATTTGTCTAGGTACCCATTTTGTCAAATTGACTTGTATGCTTCTCTTGTACTTTTCGGGACGAGTTTCTTTAAACGGGTCCTTCCCCAACAACTTCTGATGGGTGTATTATAATCTTTCTTCATCACAAGTCAACATTATGTCATTTTAAAACACCCCCATCTTGAACAGGAACCCGGCATAAACGATGTACTTTTCCTGTCTCTTTAACTTGTTTGATATATTATTCCACCTGGTCTGTTTTATCTGCGTTTGGCAGCGTAGAAAGTGGCTTAGGTGAGACTAGTATGACAAAAGGCGGCTATCCAGATATTGGCTGTTTCAAATATGGTGGCCGTTGAATACAAAAAGTTACTGTCGACTGTGGTATCTGGTAAGTGAAACTTGCTCAGAAGCTTCATTCTGTACTCATTATATTATTGTTCCGTTTCTGACCAACCCTTTTAATTCAGGTTCCGTAATTCTCCCTCTTTTGCATGATCTGGTGCTACAATGGCCGAGGCATCTGATTTTCTCTCCAAAACCAGGTAATCTCTCTTTCTCGCACACTCTAACTAACTGCATTATTGGTCTAGAACTGTCTAGGGATTGGTTAATTATGTCGATAGTTATCTGGATAACTGAAAAATGATTCGTTTTTTCAGCTTAGATTGTAATGGGCTAAAGCAGACTACCTCTCTAAATCTTTTCTACTTTTTTTTGGTGGGTTTTAGGTATGCAGTGGTGACAGGGTCAAACAAAGGAATAGGGTTAGAGACATGCAAGCAGCTAGCTTCGAAGGGGGTGATTGTCGTTTTAACTGCTAGAAATGAAATCAGGGGAAGAGAAGCCCTTGAAAATCTCAAGAAATCAGGAGTTCCTTCGGATAAACTTGAGTTTCATCAGCTCGATATCACTGATCCCTCCAGCATTGCCTCCCTTGCTGATTTCGTCTCCGCTAAGTTTGGCAAACTCGATATCTTGGTAATTTTTATTTTCGGCAGAAACACAAAGCATTTTGTTAGGGTTTTAATTATAAGAGCAATACATAATAGCGGAAGCGGAAAAAAAGATGACTACTGGATATCGAGAAAATAAGTGCAAGAATTAATGGGGACAAGAATTTAACGTGGAAACCCGAATCGGGATAAAACCACGGGCGGCACAACCTCAAACAAATCCACTATTGGTAGAGATTACAACGAACGATCTCACCCCGAGATCAACAGAAAGAGAGTATAACAACTCACATAAACTCTCACAACTTCTCTCACCAATGGGAATACGAAATCTCAGAATATCTGAATACACCTCCTCCCACAGGAGGTGCCCCCGAAATTGGCCACACCAAACAAGGCGGACAAGACTCACTATTTATAGGGAAAACTCCCTATAAACCTACCTTGACTCCCACTCCAATTAGATTTAGAATCTAATACAATTAGGAAACCTAACATAATAAGGAAACCTAATTAATATCCTAATACAATTAGGAAACAAATAATTGTGGGATCAAGAAACTGAGTGATTTTAGGACACTTTCCTAACACATTTCATTATCAAAGGTGCACTCCTGGAATGAGAGACCCAAGTTTACAGCCCAAAAGAGAGCGTTTGGTAGAATCCTGGGAAAATCTTTCCTGGGGAAAACTTTCGTCTCCTGTGAGAAATTTCTATTGGGTCTGAGACTCTTTGAGTGTGAAATAATGGGAAACCTTTGGTCGACTTGGGAAAGTTGACTGATTTCTCCAAGAAAATGTAGCAACCGAACGCTCCCTAAACTTTCATCCCCTGTTCTGTTGTTCAACCTGAAACTATACTTACACAAATTTTATTTATTTCATCTTTTTTCTAATGCAGGTAAACAATGCAGGCATTATGGGAGCAATTGTCGATTTTGATGCTTTGAAGGCTTCTGGGGTGGGGACAGTGGTGAGTGTTCGTAAGTTCCATTTCGTTCCTGCACTGGTAAACCAAACAGGCCCTAAAAATTGGCAAAACATCAATGCATTTGGATATGAAAGATTGAAAGGCTGACGACAAAAAACATCGAATAATACTGAGAACTTCAACAGATTGTGCATCGAAGAAACACATCAACTTTACTTTTAACTTCATCCAACTGTAAAATGTGAATTCTTATGTATATAATATTCCAACAGGCTTGATTCTTATATTTGTATGGTCCATATAATGACTGTGATCCCAGGCAGGGGCAGAATCGGAGGTGAAATTCTCGGAGATGATGAAACTGACTTATGAACTTGCTGAAGAATGCATTAAAACTAATTACTACGGATTCAAAGCAACCACTGAAGCATTACTTCCTCTCCTAGAGTTATCTGATTCACCCAGGATTGTCAATGTTTCATCCTCTGTTGGGTTGCTCAAGATAATATAGATTGATATTTACTGTTTTACTATTTTACTAATATGGAAGCTATTAGGTCAAAAAGTTATTTGAAGTGTTTTGTAGGTAACTTTTCATATATTAGCTTTCCGAACCTAGAAAGTAATTTTCAAAAATCTATTTGAAGTACTCACTCCGTCCCAAATTATTTGTCCAGTTAATGAACTTCTTTTGTTCCTACATATCTGCCGTTTTACAGTCCCAATATAAATTTTTAACAACTTTACCCTGATGATTAACTTTTAAAATAACTTTTTGTAACGATTTAGGGGCAATTTAGTCATTTTAATCCCTCCCCCCCCCCCCCCCCCCCACACATATATATTCATGTTCTTTGGATAGGTTACACTAACCAATCTAATCCAATCCCAATTTATCATAACTTATCCAACCTTACACAATTCCCCAAAAAAACATCATAACTTATCCACACCTATCCAAACCAATCCAATCAAATCTATCCAAATCTGATTTTAACCAATCCAAAGACGCCCCAAACATCAATAATTTAGGGAGGGAGGGAGTAACCTTCTCGAATAGCTCCTCACAAACAACTTGTTGGGTTATTGGCCCAAATTCTCTTGACTCATTATTTGGCAAGTTTCATAAACCTACTTAAACACTCCAAGTTATTGGTTGCTGTTAGGAAATTATTTTATTTCCTAATTATATTTAGGTTAGTTTCCTAATGGTATTCTAAAACATAATAGTATTTGGAGTGGAAGTCTAGCCAAATCTATAGGATGTTTACCCCTATAAATAGAGGTCTTTATTCACCTTGTAACATGCGCCAAGCAACCAATGTAGTCGATGTGAGAGCCTTCAAAACTCCCCGTGAGGGAGGTATGGTGTTATTTCCACATCTTTACCCTACTCATCCCTAGGTTATGAGAGTCTACTAGAGTTCACACATATATTTTACCTCTTGTAATATCTCCTTTTTTTACTAGTGGATATTGGTTGTCGCCCGTGGTTTTTTCTCCGAGTTCTTCAGTTTCCCACGTAAAATTACTGTCTCACCCTATTTATCTTTGCCTCTCTTTATTATTATCCTCGATTTCATAATCATCCTGTATTTCCTTCCGCTGCATATATTACTCTATTTTACACCCTAGCAACTGACTAACAACTGGCAATCAGATCTGAATCCGATCCCTAACACAACTATTTTTATAAAAAGTTCTTTTTTCCTGCAAACAGTTAATCTAAACAGTTAAGTCACGCGACTAATTGCTTAACAGGGCGCAGTCTATGTGATCTTTTCTCATCACAAGCTCTAACGCCATCTTTTTGACAGAACATACAAAACGAAAGAACAAGACGAACCCTTGACAATACAGATCGCCTCACAGAAGAAGCAATCGACGAGGTATTGAACGAGTTCCTGAGAGATTTCAAGGAGGGATCGCTCGAGATCAAAGGCTGGCCAGCTTATGATCCTCCGTATTGCGCATCAAAGGCGGCTGTGAATGCGTACACAAGGATATTGGCGAAGAAACACCCGTCGATTATGATGAACTGCCTTTGCCCGGGGTATGTCAAAACCGACCTGAATGACAACAGTGGGTACATACCAGTTGAACAAGGCGGGGCGAGTTGTGTGAGCTTGGCATTGTTGCCCTATGGGTCACCATCTACCTTGTTCTACAACATGAATCAAGTTGAACCATTTTAGTGAAAGATCCCCAAGTTTATTAACTGTTTTGGGCTTACAATATGAAGAATCCTATGTTTGGTTTGGACATTGAGAAATCTAGCCTATATGGGGTTGCTTAGTTTGGGTTCAGATTCATCTTGTTCACATTTATTTTTTTTGGTTATGGTTTGGGTTGAGTTGTTGAAATTCAGGTTTAGACTTGTTATTGATGCATCCAATTCACTTTTGCAATAAAAATACAAACTTTTTACAGGTTTAAGGTAATTACAAAGGATTTTTGGATGGTAATTTACCGAAGTTTGGGGTATTGGATTGTAATATACTACTACCTTTATTATTGGACAACATATGCTTGACTTTTACACCTAGGTGAGATTATTATATCAACACTAGCCAATGGAGTGGTGAACTGGTCTCTGTGTTAATGTGGCTAGCGAAGGGAAAAAAAAACTTGCCCCAACCCAAAAACCCCATTAACCCCTCCGTTTTAAAAGCCCCCCCCCCAAAAAAAATCACCCCTAATTGTTCCATATTGTTTTCGGAGGAAGAAAAGAAGAAAGAAAGTAGAGAAATTTCATTTGGTAGGCTTCAACTTTTACCTATTCCAAATTGTTCACCACTTTTTAAACTATTCAAAGTGGTAGGCTTATTTTGAAAATTATTCCATGCCGTGAGCCTCTTCTTGTACCGTTAAAATATTGCTCGCAAAACTTTCCCCCTTTCTCAATTTCATTTAACTTTCCCTATCAATCTCACAATCGACTCACTTGGAATAATATTTTAAGTGTTTGACAACTATGAATAATTTTTAAAGTGTTTGAAAACTTGGAATAATTTTTAAATATTTCAAAATAAGCCTACCATTTGGAATAATTGTCAAAATAAGCCTACCACTTGAAATAATTTGAAAAATGGTTGACAACTTGAAACAGATAAAAGTTGAAACCTACCAAATGAAATTTCCCAAAAAACAAAGAAAGAAAGAGGAGATTTGCCCAAAAAGAAAAATTAAAAACCTCTCTCTCTCTCATTCTTGAAATTTGGCTTACGTTGTTTTTTGGATTGGTTAAAATCAGGTTTGAGTGGATTGGTTTTGGGGAATTATGTTATTAGAGAGGATGCTTTTTGGGGAGCTGTGTAAGGTTTGAATTGGTTAGTGTAACCTATCAAAAGAACAGGGCCTTAGTATTGTGTCTGCTGTTGAATTTTGATTTTCTTTTCACCATTTTTTATCCACACAGCTCAAAATCCCGTCCAACCCCGGTTCAATGAGTCTGCAATTTACAGGACTGGAAGAGTCTCCCTTTCAACCAGATCCAACAAAATTTACCGGACTGAAAAACTCAAATTGTCCGACCCGAAAAAAACTTAGTTAGAATGTAGAATTTTTCATCCGAATTTTCATATAGATAGAATTGATTGAATATTTGGACATAATATCATTCTTTTTTTTATTATTCAAACCCGATTCTGACTCAAATATAGCTTCGTCCGAGATTCGACCCGAATAAAAACTAGGCCTAAACATAAATTTTTCGTCTAAATTTCAACATGGATCTAATTTAACCCAAGTCCGAATTTTTTGGCAGTGCTGCTTTCAACGATGGTGTTAGGCAGCCAGCTACTACTTGTTTACTAGATCACGCTTACCCTCTTAAAATACTCTCTAACCCCATATATTTTCTCCATCAAAATCTCTCAATTCCACTCTTTAGCAACACTCAACAACTATCTCTTCTTCACTCTCTCTCTCAAGTTCTATCAAGGAAGAGGGAGAATTCCCTCAATTTATCATCTGGGTAAGCTCGCCAATCCTTTTTCTATAACCTTTTTCTGCCATTTCTATAGTTTTTCATGGTTATGATCTTTCGAATGGACATGAATTCCATCACATTGAGCTTTGACCCATTTCGTAAATTGCATAATTTGAGATGGGTACATTTGGGATCCGAGAAAGTTGCTTCATTTTTCGAGTTTTTGAAATGTGTGAAAGATTTCATTTCAGAAGTGAATGAAGCAAAACTAATACTCGTGCTTTGATGTTTGATGGGCACTAAAAATGAGATCTTGTGTGTTGGTTTTTGTGCCCTTTAGTCTTAATGGTTGGTTGCAACTTGACAACTTTTTCAAAGGTTGCTTATAGTGGAAACTAGTAACATTGTTGCACTATATAACATAGATCCATCAGATCTTATTTGACACTTTAGCTTGGTTTACTTTTCATTCCTTTGGTTTGCCATCTATTCAGGTACTTTGTTTGCTTAAACTCTGTTTCAGATCTAATTGTATGAGTTTAATCTGCTGCCTGCTTTGTTTTTTCATCCCAGATATCTGTGTACTTCATTTCTTTGTCTAATAGAGGTAGATTAGTGAGTGCTTACTGGTTTGATTAAACTAGGGGCATGCCCTTTTGAATCTAGTATAAGTAGCTAATTGCCAACTAGTATTGATGCAATTCGGATTATACTATGATTAATTCTACAGGATTACAAATATGATGAGATTATTTTTATTATTAATTGTGGATCACTAGGACAATGGTGGTGAATTCAGAGTAATGTAAAAAATTCAGGTTGGATTAGATCAAGTTTTCGTATAATTGTCGAATTGGGATTAGTTAGTGTGATGACTACAGAGGGAAAGCAAGTGGAGACCGGGATCCAGGATGCTGTTTTGGATGAAGGGGATAGCTCATGGGTGTATCTAGTGTTGTGGCAGTGGAAATCTTGGGAAAAAATAATCTTTTCTCAAATAAAAAAAATGAAACTAATGTGGTTGAATTAAGGTTTGCCAATTTTTAAATTGATTTGTGTAAATGAGCCATGTGATTAGATTAGGGTTTACCAAATTATGAATTGGACATATGAAATCCTTCTTTTCACATTATTATGCTTTTTTTTCCCAAATCAGACTGCAAATCCGGCATGTCGGTAACTTTACACATATGGAACTATCACTTAAGCTTTGTTTCATTACTTGCTAATTTAAGCTTCTTCCTGACAATTTTGACAATTGTTATCGGAAATGTTGGCAGGAGGGAATCGATTATCATAATGGCCGCTAGAAAACCTGGTGTCATTGCATTGTTCGATGTTGATGGGACCCTCACAGCCCCAAGAAAGGTGCTTCTCTTTTCCATTTGAACAATCTTCCCCTGACTAATTTTGTTTAACTGTTCTGATTTCTGTGCTTCTCTGTCATAAATCTGAGAAATGGTAAAGCCTTTTGTTAGCTCACCACTATAGCAACGAGTAACAGTATGTAAGCCAACTTAAGAAGCATGGAGGGTGCGTTTTACAACTCTCGGGTAGATGTAATAGATGTTACTTGTTAGTTTTGGAAGCATACCATTACGAAAAGTTGTAGATGTTAAGTGTTTCTGGTTAGCTTTTGTCATTATCAGAAAAAAGACATAGTGATTGCCATGAAATGTTACTTGTTGGAAGCTATGTGATAAAAGATACATTAGAATTTGGAGATGCAGTTTCTATGGCTCTTTAATATTAGATCGTTTCCTTGTTTGTTGAAAGCTGATGGTTGACTGGATCATTTTGACGAACTAGACTTGTTAGTCATTTTCGCTAGAGCATTCTCTTCATGATATTCTTTATGGACCAATTGTGAACCTTTACTGATGCATACATTCTATTGGCAGGTGGTCACACCAGAGATGTTCGAGTTTATGAAAGATTTACGCAAGGTGCGTTCTTTTATTTTGTTTAACCGGAGCTGCCCTTTATCTGAATTGTGTTCGATACCCTAACAGCAAATCTTGTATGACTGTGTCGTTGATGGATGATTGATCATCATTTTGGAATTTTCTGTACGCAGAAAGCCAATAGCATTGATACTAGAAAGAAAATGAAGTTTCTTCATATTAACTAAGTTATGGGAGTTTTCTTGGTTGTAAAACTTTACATGTCAATTTGCTGATTCATATATGGAGAAAACTTGAACATTTGTAAATCGAGTTGATAGTTGTGATATAGCAGTTGTAATTTCGTAAACAAAAAAACTCAATCTGCACGCTATCATGTATGGCTTACTGCAGGTTGTTACTGTTGGTGTTGTTGGAGGATCTGACCTAATTAAGATATCTGAGCAACTAGGGAAAACAGGTTCGCCTCGAAATCTTTCTCATTTTTTTGCTTATTCTGAAGATGGGATTATTCTTTAATTACTTGTCCCAATGCATTCTCATCTTCAAGTACCTTTACCTTCCAATTTGCATATTTTGACCCTTGGATTACAATAATTTCTTTTTTGAAATCCTCATGTCCAAGATTGAATCTTGAACAAGATTATGTTAAAGGCTTGAAACTCAATCCATACCACCTAAATACTGCTTGGATTACCCTTAATCTGAGACTTTACATTTTCTGCCTTGTCTTTGCAGTTATCAATGACTATGATTATGTCTTCGCGGAAAATGGTCTTGTGGCTTACAAAGACGGCGTGGAGATTGGCATAATGGTAACATAACATCTAAAGCTTAGACATAAAATTGATTAATAAATTTCTAGATTACTGAGTTCCTTGTTATTGATTATTTGTGTGTGAATTTTAAACTGGCTGTCTTGGCGGAGAGCCTATGAACGGTTGCCATTGGGACTCAATAATTTTTACTATTCTTTCTTGTATCTTCAAAATGGGCCGACATCGTTGAATGCTAGTTTAAACTGAAACATGGCCGATAATTTTTGTTTGCTGTTCTATTTAGATTCAGCTCATCATATTGGAAATTTTCTATTGACAAAACTTTTCTAGAGCTAATGACTGTCTTCTGCTGCAGAGCTTGAAGAAACTTCTTGGAGAAGAAAAGCTCAAGGTAAGTAATGGTTTGTACTCTATACTGTATACAAGATAAACTTAATATCTATACCTGACTTGGTTGTGCGACGCATATTTCAGGAATTCATTAATTTCACACTGAAGTATATTGCAGATCTGGATATCCCTATAAAGAGGTATGCATAGATGCTAGTGACTCTTGTTGGTTTTTCCTCTTGTATTTAGAAAAGCTCCAACAACGCTTCCCAAACGATATTGCAGGGGAACATTCATAGAGTTCCGAAATGGAATGATCAATGTTTCACCAATTGGGAGAAACTGTAGCCAGGAGGAAAGGGATGAGTTTGAAAGATACGACAAGGTGCACAAGTTCTCAGTGCTATATCTCCATATACATGTAGCTTCCCTTTTTGTAGGTTTTCAAGAATTAAGCTAACTCACCTCTCTTCTACTTGTATAGATCCACAAGATCCGTGCTCAAATGGTGTCTGTGCTGCGTGAAAAGTTTGCTGACTATAACCTGACTTTTTCAATCGGAGGGCAGATAAGTTTCGATGTAAGTAGCTCTGAGCGTTGTGAAAAATGACCTTAGAAATTAAGTTTCGCTTTTCAAGCCGTTACACTTCCTTGAATACAGGTCTTCCCACGAGGCTGGGACAAGACATATTGCTTGCGGTACCTTGAGGACTTCAATGAGATTCACTTCTTTGGTGACAAAACCTTTGAGGTAAGGACTAAGGAGTGTAATTCCTACAACTTTACTACGTTCTAATCATACTGCTTATGTTGTCTTGTGTTGTTTTTACAAATTACCATGATCGTTTTTTGTACAACTTCATAGCAACCTGTTATCCGTGTCTTGTTTGGCTAACTTTCGGCACCCTTTGTCAGGGAGGAAACGATCATGAAATTTTTGAATCAGAGAAGACCGTAGGGCATACAGGTAAACTGCTCCCTTTCCTTTTTCCTTTTAGGATTTTTGTATGCTAATATACTATATTTTAGGGATGTTCGACTATCATACACTATATAATTTTCTTGAAAAAAATTGTATAGTGCATGTCCTAAAGCACAGTATATTAGCATCTAGAAACCCTTTCTTTTTTTTCTTTTTGGAGTGACGGGGCACCTTAAACAGAGTACTTTTATTTTTTGTCTTCGATCGCCTCTAAATGTCAAGCTCGCACTAGTAATGATTTTTTCATATGTAGATCAAACTAAGCTTTTAAGTGACATTTACTAGTTCATGATCTATTCACGTGAGGTGCTCGTTCGCTAGTTTAGTTTTTGTTGAGCGTACAGTTTGGTGCCAAAACATGGGTTCAAATGCGATATCAGTTTACGCCTCTTCCCCTCTGAGTGTGTGTTGTGTAGGAAATGAAACTTTTGATTCACATGAATTATCATTTCTTGTTAGAGCCAGTGTTATATATAACTGTGTACATTTTCTCAGTTACGAGCCCTGACGATACAAGGAAACAGTGCACAGAGATTTTCCTTGCAAAGACCGGTTGACGCTGCCTTTTAATCTGCCGGATTTTTTAGCTTGTGGTTTTTCCCACAATTCGTAATTTATGTTGCCTCAGGCTATGAGAATAAACAACAGAACAGAAAGAATATCCAAATTTTGCTTGTCCAAAAGGCTATTATTATTCTTTACAGGCAGAACTGTCAAATTGGAACTACAAAGAATGCTAAAATAGTTTGTTGTACTGTGTTACAGTCCTGTATTCTGATTGAAGGTGATCTAGTTTTGTTTACAGTTCAACTTCTATAAGCTTTGGTTTGCTTGTCATTTTGATCTTGTTTTTACAATTTCCGTAAGAGCTAATTTGGCCAAAAGTTTAGGCTGATGACTAAATGCGTGCGAGTGTTTTTATTTATATATTAATATGCATTGGGAATTTGGGATTGGTTTTGTTTACATGTGTATAGAATTTTTTTTGGTCCATTGGACATTAGGCCCAGATGGCTGGTCCTTTGAAAAAGGGTCCATACTTCTGTGAACCAATTTTTCAATTTACGGATGACCCAAAAACCAAATTGATCATTAAGCCAAGTGAGGATCATGAGGCTACAAATTGTATACTTTTTTTTCAATTACTTGCCTCTTTCCACCCACCACCACCGAACCTTCGCCCATCACCACCTACGCGCCAATCCAGCGAGAACCACCGCCCCTAGCTCCACTATCTACCTTTTTCTCTTTGTTCATCGCGTTGTCCATTGCTCTTCCACCACCCTCTACACCACGACCACTCTAGAACCCACTTCGCCCACCATCCTGGTGCCAGAAACCACCTTTGATCACTCCCAGCACCGACGATCATCACTCAGATCACCCCTTTTTTTCCTTCTCGAGCCCGGACTTTGGCCCCTGTCTCCCGCAAAATAGGGGAGGAGCGGTCTCAATTCCCGATGCATCTTTTCTGGATGCCTGTAAAGGTGGTTCGCCTTTGTAGAATATCATATGATTCGCCTTTGTGGGCATCTAGAAAAGACGCGTCGAGAAGTGAAGCTACTCCTCCCTTGTTTTGCGTCGAGACAGAGACCAAAATTTGAACCTAGAAGTACCTCTCTTCCTCTATTTTCGGGTCCCAACCCTCCTCTCACACAACCTCTCTTCTCCCGCATGCCTGCTGGTCCACCGGAGAATACCAAGGCCGACTGCGTATCAATCGTCACCCTCTCAACAACTACTACCCCTCATCACACATACTAATGTCCCTCAAAATCACCCCAAGTGTTTTTCAGATGTTTGCAAAGGCGAACCATGTAGACATTCAGTGTGGGGATGGTGAGCGAAGGTGGGGTTGAGAGTGGCGGTGGTGCAGAGGGTGGTGGAAGAGGAATTGGGGGGGGGGGGGGACAAAGAAAAAAAGGGAGGTGTTGGTCCTGGTGCTGGTGGTTCTCGTCGAAGTGGCGCATAGATGGTGGCAGCAGAGGCGGTGGATGCGGAGTGGTGAAGTGGTGGCGCCAAGGGTGGCACAGACGGTGGTGGGAGTACAGGGGCAAGCAATTGAAATAAAATAAACAAATAAATTATAATTAAAAAGGGTTTTTGGATGCTAATATACCGAACTTTTGGGGTATTAGATAAACTAATGTATTAAACTTTGACCTTGGACAATAATACACTGTACTTTAAGGGGTGTTGAACAATAATGCACTCAAAACGATTTCGGCAGTGACTGACTTAGTGACAATCCTATCCAAAAATATATTTAAATTTATGACATGTAAGCTAATCTCACATATACAAAGAGAATCAAATTTGAAAAAAGTAAAAAAATAAAATAAAATCACATTTGTTTAAATGTGTTTCTGCGGAGAGATTGTTGTTGCAGTTGTATAAAATCACATTTGCTTGTGTAGATTAGCTAACATGTCATAAATTTAGATATTATTTAACTTATTCATTTTCTCGGTCTGCCACGTAAGATCACCACCAAGTCATCCATCGTCGAAATTGTTTCAGGTGTATTATTGTCCAACACTCTCAAAATTCAGTACATTGTCTAAGATCAAAGTTAAATACATTATTGTTCAGTACTCCAAAAGTTCAGTATATTACCATTAAAAAATTCAATTAAAAAATTTCATAGTCATCGCTTAACTTTATGGGAAATTTGGATCATTTCACGGTCAATATCCCCGCTCCACTTTCTCAAAAAAAAAAAAAAAAATCCCCGCTCCAAAACCTTGCAACTCCGTTTCCCACTGTCCCTTGCCCCTTGGTTCCTCCTCACTCACTGATCCCTGCTCAAACACAAATCCCATTCTTTCTCTCTCTCTCGTGCAATCCAACAATGGCGGAATCAGCAGAAGATAGCGAGGGCCAGACTTTCTTCGTAGCAGTTCATGTAGGGGCTGGCTACCATGCTCCTTCTAACGAGAAATCTCTTCGCTCTGCTATGCATCGTGCTTGTCTCGCTGCCTCCCGTATTCTCCAAAAGGTTTAACCTCCTACTTTCTCCTTTCACTTGTCAGCTTTCTTCAAATCCTTGCTCCAATTTCAGGGGTAATTCAAAACTCATTCACCTGCCCCTACTTCACCTTTCAGGGTGCTGCTTCAAATTTGATATCATCCAATGTGTTATATTGCTTTAACAATTTTAGTAATGGGTGTTATTGCTGAGTACTTGGGTCTGCACTATCAACAAAGTAGCAAAAAGGGTTGAGTTCACCTTTTGAGTCACTGTTATGAATTATGATCATCTGTGCTCATTGATTGAGTTGAAGGAATTGTAATGTATTCCTTAAAGAAACTATGGTTATCTTATTAGTTGGTGTTTTACTAGAGTTGAAGGGATTCTTGTTGAAATTGCTTCACTATAAATTGTAATTTGTAAGGAACCCTAATTATCTTGTCGTAATTTGGTGGTGGGTTAATGTCTTTTGGAATCAGCATCTCCACAAAGTGATGTTTGTCGAGCTAAGGTTGCCTATATCTAGTTCTCCCTCGGCCCATGAGAATCAAACCTACACTAGGATTGATGGTGGGCGATAAATGATGTTGTACCAGCCATTGTAAATCTATAATTGTGAAGCAGTTGAATGAAATGATGAAATGCAAATGTTGAGAAGCTATGTAGGATCCACTTTTTTTGTCCCTCAATTGTATTATTGTGTCTGAAGAGTAAAAGACTTGTACATTACTATTTACATACTGACTTTACGTGACAATCAATCACTTTGAGCATATAACAACGACAGCCTCTTGTTTAATATGGAATAGGGTTCGGACGGGTGTGTAGAAGCAGTTGCAGCGGCCATTAAAGTTTTGGAGGTATCGCTCAACTTTTATTTCTTGTTTAGGTTTTCGGTAATGACCACCAGAAGCTCATTTTCATGCAAGATTTCCCTTGGTGATGAACTGCTGGATGATATAAGTTTTGAAGTTATCTTGGTATTATAATATCTTCAATCGGTCACTGACTTTCATGTACCTTATAGCCTCAGTAGTTACCTGTCAGTTTGAGTCTTATTGTATTTTATTTTATGTTATTCCAGCTTGAACTTGTGTGTTCAACCGTGGAAGTTGTTATAGGAGAAGTAAACTGTATTTCTTTGATAGTTTATCTCTTTAATTCGTTCATCATTTATCATATATTAGAGGGACATGCATACATGACTCTCTGATATGATGCTTCATTCATTTTTCATCCATATTATCTACTGTTGTGAGATAATTTTGAATTACTGAAGTAAATTAGTGCTTCTCCCCCCTTATTGTTATTTTGGCTACAGGATGATCCCAGCACAAATGCAGGTCGCGGTTCAAATTTGACTGAAGATGGTCATGTTGAATGTGATGCTAGTATTATGGATGGTGAATCAGGAGCATTTGCTGCCGTTGGAGCAGTACCAGGTATCTCAGTACAGAACATTTCGGGGCCTTTTTCCATACCAACAAACACATTTGAGTCCACATTATCATATTTGTTAATGTTTATTTGTACTCAGCATTCCCTGATGGTGCTGATTAGTAAATTCCTTGGTTCTAGACCAGGTGTGCAAAATGCTATCCAGATTGCTGCTTCCCTGCTCGAGGAACAAAAGATGGGATCTTCACTGCTTGGTCGAATACCCCCAACGTAATTTTTTCAAATCATGTGTCTTCTTTTTTTGGCTGCATTCTATTTCTGCTGAACATATATTTCTTTTTGTTTTTGTTTTCCTTTTTTTGTTTGTTAATGTTAATGTGTCAAGCTTTCCACTCTCGAATTCAGGTTGAGCATCTTTAGTACTTGACATATGCCAAGTTTCTCTTTATTGTGTGCTGTATTATTATGTCATGAAAACTATGCTTGTGACAATATTTGCAATGCAGAGATTCAGCTGTGTCACATATTTATGCATTCCCCTGGTTGTTAGTGGATCTTGTTATAGTTTTCATCAATGTTGATTCATATATCTTCTGTGATCATGTCCCAGCTTCTTAGTTGGTGAAGGGGCTCGTAGGTGGGCCATGTCGAAGGGCGTTTGCTCAGCGGAAACTATAGAAGAGGCTGAAGAGGTACCTTGACCTCTCATTTATCTTTGAAGTATGAAGGGACCGGGGTTTTCTTATGGTCTGGTTTGCTAACTCGTCATCTCTCCTGTATGAAAACAGTGGCTAGTGACCGAAAAGGCCAAAGCACTGTGGCAAAGATATAAAGTAATGCTTGATAATGTTAAGATGCAAAAGGGTAATTTCGATATGAAATCACGCAGCAACAGATCTGTAAAAACGGCCTTGTTACCAGGTAGTCATCTCCTTCTAATCTTAAGTCAATAAATCAGTATATTGCAATACATAAAGATCACAAAGTACCTCCAACTTTGCTTCTATGTACTCTTCTCAATGATTGCGAAATAAACTTCAGGATAAACAACGACAATCCCTAGTGTAGTCCCGCCAATGTGAGGTCTAGGTGAGATAACTTTAGGATGTAGGACGAAATACGGAGGAAAGATAGTGCCAGATATCAGTATACATATTTATCAAAATGATTTCCGGCTCAAGAGTTTTTTTAACTTTTGTATACAAGTGGCATAAATGAACTTGCTGCATGCACATTCTGTGCACAGAGCACACGTGATATGTTGGATATTAAGGATTCAAATGTAATACATGGCTTTTAATTAGGCAAATGATGTCATTATGTGGCTAAGAAACCTGACACTAACTTCAAAGAATTTAATAGTTCGATCGTGACATTGATATGTAGTTAGGGTAGCCAAGAAAGTGATGTACGTTCTCCATTGCTGTTCTGTGTTATGCTTCAGCTTGCCCTAGTGATGGTTTGGACAGAAGTGAGGGTGCTGAGTCCTCTAATGGGGATATGATGGAAGAGGACCGCATTATGGATACTGTTGGAGTCATTTGTGTAGATAGCAGCGGATCGGTGGCATCTGGAGCCTCTAGTGGTGGGATTGCAATGAAGGTAAATCAGCAGTTTTTCAGTTTGCCTGGGGAGCCTCTGATATATTATTTTCACCCCTTTCTGCATCGAGAAAGAACCTATTAGAAGTGGGTTTATATGATTCTATTCTGGTGCCTCTTGATTCACATTATGTACTTCCTGAAAACTGTGGAATTTCTTTTTATTTGGTCTGAACTTCTGCTTGTGTTGCTCATGCATGTTCTTACTGTTTTATGAGTGATATGTTATTTGAACTGATCAAAAGATCGATGACTTTCTTCTCCAGACATATGTTTCAATCACTGCAAGGTGCTTTCCCTTTTTTTTTTCCCCTTTTCCTATACTTTACTGCTGAATTTGCAAGCAAAGTTAGAATAGAAACTGCAAAGAAATCTGATGGTAAGAACTATAGCAAAAATACAGGTAGCATTTGTACTTTTTGCGGTGTCTTAAGGGCCCTTTGCATTGCCGGGCATCTTGTGCCTTTTAACAAACTAAGTTTCAGATTTAAGATTCTCTAAAATAAACCCTACATTATCAATTGCTTAGCTTATTAGCTTGCGTTGCACCTTATACTGACTACTTGGGGCTCATTGTTGTATAATTTCTAGAACATGTACAGCCTGAACTACGTTAATGTGATCTTTTATCATTTGATTTGATGAAACTTGTAGTGAAATCTTGCCACCATTTATGTTTGTGATCTTCGACAATTTGTCTAGACTTTTCGGAAATGTGATTCATGTAAATAACTAAATGTGAGCCTACCATACATCGAGGACTCTTTTATATTTTATTTTGACAAGTTTTGTGATAATAGGTGAGCGGACGAGTGGGATTAGCAGGCACATACGGTTCAGGTTGTTGGGCGTCCTCAAAAGGTCCATTTGGTGCTCCATTCTTTGCCGGTTGTTGCACAACTGGAGCAGGAGAGTATTTGATGAGAGCATTTGCTGCCAGGGAGTGCTGTGTCTCATTGTCATTGTACTTTTCTTTGCTCCTTTTGACTCTTTGTTCTATTCTATATTTCATGCCTCTTTAATAATTATGCGCACGAAACTGTAGCCTCGATGGATTTTACTGAATCGTTGAAGCAAGTGTATCTGATATGGTATTGAAAAACAGATCACAAGCTGGTCCGGCCTCTGCTTGTATCAAAATTCTCCGGTCTGTTGTCGGGGCCTGCAGTCAACAGAGTGCTGATGCAAGTGCAGGAATCCTCCTTGTCCAAGCAGATGCTCCCGCAGAGGTAAGTTTGTGTTCAGATACTTTTGGGGTGTGTTTGGTAGAGGGGGATGTTTTCCAAATTTTTCAGTGTTTGGTACAAAAGAACTTTGGGGAAACAATTTCCAATGAAAAACATTTCCCCCAAATGAAGGAAATTGTCTTCCCCTGTCCAAACGAGGAAAATTATTTTTCACTTTTGGTTGTTTGATAGGTTTCCTGAAGAAACTTTGATATCCAAACCTGTTTTCATACAGTAACTTGTATCATCACTTATGTTGACATTTTTGGCCACTAAAAGTAACTAAAACTTATGAGCAAAAGTCAGTTTCAACAGTTTGGATCGTAACTTTAGAATATAGCAGGATAGGTAAAAAAAGGCTTACATATGAATTTTGAGCTTCCAAGTATTTCATTAATAACATATACGACACAGATACTGTCATGTTCTGAAAAATGATTCAATCCTACCAAACAATGGAAAATTTGAGATAACCATTTCCCTTGGAAAAACACACCCTTGAGACTTTCCTTCCAAATGTTAAGAAAGAAATCAGGTCATTGAATACTTCTTATTGGTTTGTTTTTGTTTCTCTCTTCTCATGAAATTGTCTCCTGTGCACAATAGGATCCAAAGAACATGCCAAACCTGAAAGCAGTTGAAATAGCAGCTGCATATTCATCTCAATCCTTTGGCATTGGGTACTACGGCAGCTTCATGGCACGCCCTAAGGTACGTACATATTAACATATCAACTACCATCCTCTATTCTTGCTAGCTAGCAATAGCATACTTCCCATTATCATTTACATAAACACGTAGAAATCAACCCTATAGCCAGCCAGCTTTCCCTCACATAACTGATTTTGTGTATTGACAAATAATTATTGATCAATCCCTAATCATGATTGTCTACCGATCACCCAGAATCATAGTAATAAACAAACTCTTAAGACACACCTTCGAAGTGATCTGATGCACTTGTCATCTATGAATTCACATGGAAATGCACCGAATGCATTTAGATGAATATATGTGGTTTGCTCCTTGCTTGCAGGTCTCTATTCTGCGGAACAGAAAACAGAACAGCTCGACAGAGATAAATCACTTCGAGGCCAGGATTAATTTGTCTAATTAAATTACACCCACGCGATTTCTTGCTTGCATTGGTTTACTCCTACCATTCTAGTCATTATTTAGTTAGAAACTCCATACCTCTATTTTACTTGTGTTTAATAGCCCAAAAAGAGTTGATCCAGGATTGTTTTTAAATAGATCTTGCAAACTCTTAATACCATGATTAACAGTGTCCTATTTGCCATGATTATGATTATTGGAGTTTTGTTTTTCTTGTTCATTTGAAATCTCATTGAAATGTAAAGTGAAATTGGAATTTGACATGTTATTACCTTTCTTAGGAGTTAGGTGTACTACAAATTTGGCAAAATTACTGTGTAGATCAAGCGTAAAATTCTTTTTTTTTTTTTTACCCCCAGATAAATTTAAATTGTTCATAATCCTAAACAAACTTAATCAGAATACTACTACAGTATGGTTGAATTGGTGCCTGATTGTAAAGATCAAGGATTCGAGTCATGAAAACAACCTCTTACGGAAATGCAAAGGTTTGCCTACATTATAACTTTGTGGTAGGCCCCTCCCCTGGACTCCGCTTTCATGGACGTTTGGTGCACCAGGTTGTCCTTATTACTTGATAAGAAAGGCTCAATCATTGAGCTCCTAAACTCCAATAAAATCGAAATCGAATATATTTAACTTGATAAGAATGGCACTAAGCTTTTAAACACCAATCAAAATAAAATGAAAGAAACTCAACAACAAAGGCCCAGAACTTGAAATATGTGAATTTCCCAACTAGTTGCGAGCATGTCAGAGTTGAAACCTTCTTGACAAATAATGTTAGTGTCAAATCATTATATCCAATGCCTCATCAACTGTTGGATGGGTTTGTTCTTTGGTTATGTTATTTTCAGGTTTAGATGGATAAGTTAGAATATATTGGGATAAGTTATGATGTTTTTTTGGAAAATTGTGTTTTTAAAGTGGATTCTTTTTTGGGGAATTATGTTAGATTTGAATAAATTTGGATAAGTTAGGACAAGTTGGGAGATTTATATCCAACCTAACTAAAGAACAGGGCCAAACAAGGAACAACTTCATCCTTGTATTGCATATTACAAGGGAGCTGCATGTATATAAGAACATCCTGAGCCCGACACCATTATGAAAGACTCAGATGGAACATCTGAATTTGCGCTCGTTAGCGCTCGTTATCTCTCAACTTCAACATTTGCCCTCGCATAGATGTTCACTGCATGGTTAAAAATATGAACCAAAAAAAGAAGTTCATGGAGTAGCAATTGAGCTACCCATATAGCATTTATATTTATAGGTTGCCTTCTAGTCTCCAGCTAAAAATCGCCATCATGAACCGGTTAGTGGAAGTTGTACAGCCTTTTTGCTGAGCTGAGAGTGTTCGAAAGAAGCATCGCGATGGTCATGGGACCCACACCCCCGGGAACCGGAGTAACAGCTGAAGCAACCTTGATAACCTCTTCATAACATACATCTCCAACTAACCGATATCCCCGAGGACTCGTTGGGTCCTGTACACCACGTAAAAATCTTCTAAGTACATAGGAACCCAACATAGAAAACCAAACACTCCTTATATATGTAATGATTTAAAATATAAAATCAATATCACTAGATCTGTCGTGAAGAATACTTTCATATGAATATATTTATGTAAATATTTTCAAATACGTTTCATTGTGATTTGTATCATTCTGCAAAGGGTGCGCAAATTTTAAAGAAAACAAATAAATCAAGATTTTCGAAGTTCGAGTAGAGCAATGTCTCCATGTTCTAGCATATGAAAAACACCAACTCACCTCGATGGGATTGATTCCAACATCAATGATAACTGCGCCGGGCTTAATCCAGCTTCCCCTCACCATATTTGCTTGTCCTACAGCGGATATAATGATATCTGCTTGTTTTATGATATCTTCGGCATTCCTCGTTCTAGAATGGACAACGGTCACAGTAGCGTCTTCCCTCTATCAACAATTCGATAGATTACCTAAAGGTTATATAAGATGCATAAAAGTCCCATAAACTAGAAAAGCGCACGAAAGGAACATAGAAATTACCTGCAGCAAAAGAGCAGCCGGCATTCCAACTATGTTACCACGGCCAATCACCACAGCCTTTTTCCCCTTTATTTGGATTCCGTATCTATGCAACAGCTCTATGCACCCTTTGGGCGTACACGCGACAAAAAAGGGGTCCCTGCCTCGCATTGCAAGGCGACCCATGTTCAGCGGGTGAAAGCCATCAACATCCTTTTCGATTCCCACGGCGTTCAAAACATTCTCCTCATTCATATGCTGAGCAAGTACCAAAAGAAAGAATCAATGAATCGCCATCGTGAAAACCACACAAATTATACCCTGCTCCAATGGAGAGGGATTCCAAGGAGTAGGTGTTTCAAGTAGTATCATGTATTTATGCTTATGTCTTGAAGTAGGTACTCCAAGGAGTAGGATATAATCACTGTGAATACCACCTCGAGCAAAACGGGTCATCTCCAAGAACTTAAATAAGATATATAAGAACTCATTTGGACTTAATTTCTAAGGAATTTTGGTGGTGGATTAGAGAGTATAAAACAAAAGCAATTCTTCAAAATCCTGCCCCGGCCAGGTATGAAGAAGTTGGATGCGGCAGTCTTACCCCTAAATTTTGCAATTTAGAGGACCTGGTTCCAATTGACCCAAGATTTAGAAATCTTCTGCTACCTACAACTCCACGGAAAAGAAGCACAGGAGGTTTAATGAGACGTTTTATTCAGTCCATGCCACTCGAAGTTGAAAAACATAATCTTTTTCAACTATCCAAATTATAGACACCATACTATTTCCATATTACACTTGATATAGTTGCTTTTGATGAACAGTTGTAGGTTCTAAGGCCAAGACAACCCGATTCCCTAAATATTTGATGAAAACAAGCTGACCGCAGACTTCCCTACATGCTCTCTTCCCACGTCGCAATATCATTGTTTTGTAAGATAAACAGAGTTCTGGTTTAGAACCATGACTAACAAAAATGACACGATCAGAGAAGATAACAGGTTATCATTTCAAACGGCATACCAAAGGAAGAGGTAACTGAACAAGAATGCCATGAACTGAGGGGTCTTCATTAAACCTGGTTATAGAGCGAAGCACCTCCTCTTCTGTTGAACTTTCTGGCAAATGCACTTCATAAGAATTGATGCCCACCGATTCACAAGCTTTTTTCTTGCTACGAACGTAGGTGGCTGAGTCCTCTCTATCTCCAACAAGAATCACTGCCAATCCCGGGACAACACCAATGGCATCTTTCATTCTCGATATCTCGACAGCTATCTCCTCCCTGATTTGTTTCGCCACTGATTTACCATCAATCACCTTTGCGGGACTATCAATTGACACTTTAGCTGGCATCAGAAAGCTCCATCAGCTGATTTTTCAAGCAATCAAAGCCAATGCAACATCCAAAAATCCAAGGACCATGCAGACAAATATTAACCAAATAGACCCATTTCGCTAAACTTAAGGTTCCACAGGCAAAACAACTCATGAAGAACCAAGAATCATAATCCATAACTCAATACCTAATCACTGAAACGAAGATGTTTAAGAATCAAAGCACTGCAGATTAAGATACATTCCTACATTTGAAATCATTCCCATATGATATGACAGAACTTCAGACATTTGTAAAATGGCACATAGCAGGACAATCTACCACAACTAACTTATATGTATTGTTGGGCAATTCAGCACTTGCTCCATCCAAACAAGGTCTAGAATTTGAGTCCTTTGAGTGCACAAAACCTGCACTAGGAGAATCCTACTCCTAACCAGTCCAACAATAGCAAAATGCAGCCACAAATCAAATCATATAACCAAAATCCCAGCTAGCACTCCAGATGTTCGACAAAATGTCTGAGAAGATAATGAATAAACGAGGAGAAAATAAGGAATGCCCAGGAGTTGAATTTGCAGAAACGAACAATAAGCTGACATGGGTCGATGCCAATTGCGCAAATAAACGAGAAAAAAAGGGTACCTGAGACGAATGTTGAAGAAGAAGTTGGGGCATGGAGGGAGAAAGAAGGGAGGAAAGGGCGTTTGGGAGTGGAAAAAGGATGATGAGTCCGATGAAAAGCATTGAAAAGGAAGAGTTTTCGACATCTGAGTGGAAGAAGACGAACCGTAGTTGAGGATGAACAGTCGGTGAATATAATGGATGCCATTAATTATATTTTTATATGTGAATCAATTGAGGAGGAATCAGGAATGCAGGTGTTTGAAGGTGTGGGTTTTGGTTATGGAGGAGGGTGGAACTCAGTGATGAGTGATGACTGCAGACTCTGCAGCGTAGCAAAGGGGGTTTAGTTTAGGGGTTATGGACTTGTGGCAAACCAATTAGAAGCAACTCAATCTCTGTTGTAACGACACCAGCCAATTCAGCCGGGCAGGTTACGGGCCCAGTATATATAGGGGTTAAGGATATCTCGAGTTTCACTATGTATTTCAGTTTTTGGTCAACTTGATGGTTTATGACGGTGATCGTTTTCTTTTTTTTTTTTGAAAAAATTGTCTCTTATTACAACTCTCTTCTTTTCATATTATCTGTCACTTTAACTAACTTTCTTTTTTCTCATAATATCCGTCACTTTATAATTCTAATAACAAATTAATTACTGATTTATCAAATTAACCTTATGAATTACATCTTTTTCTTCTATTTTTCCATTTTATTCATCTTTTCCCTTTTTTATGGGAAATTGGAATATAATAAACCAACCTTTGGGGTCCTTTGAAATAACGAAACAACCTTGCAAATTAATTTACAACGAACCTTAACATGTTAATTTTTCTAACAAACCTCCGGCGAGTCCCACAGGCCGAAAAACTGACGTGGCAGTGTTTTAGCCAAAAAAAAAGGAAAACATTTTTTTTACTGAGTTGGATTAAATAAATCAATTTTTTTTTTAAATCCACCTCATTTCCCCCTTTTTCTTTCTCTCTCCTCTCTCCTCTCTCTCTCTATCACGGTATCACCCCAGCCATCCCCCCGACCCATCCCCCTCCCCCTCCCCCAACCCCCACCCTCTCACCACTGCCACCCTAACCACCGCCGCCACCACCACCACCATCACCACCATCATCATCACCACCATCCTCCATCATCATCATCCTCATCACCACCTCCACCTCCACCACCATCATCATCATCATCATCATCATCACCACCATCATCACCGCCACCTTGACCATCGCCACCGCGGGCTACGATCGGCGCGCCGCCAGACCGTGGTGGCGATGGTCAAGGTGGCGGTGATGATGGTGGTGGTGATGATGATGATGATGATGGTGGAGGTGGTGGAGGTGGAGGTGGTGATGAGGATGATGATGATGGAGGATGGTGGTGATGATGATGATGGTGATGGTGGTGACGGTGGTGGTGGCGGCGGCGGCGGTAATTAGGGTGGCGGTGGTGAGAGGGTGGGAGTTGGGGGGGATGGGTGGTGGGGATGGGTCCGGGGGATGGCTGGGGGGGGCTGGGTGATATAGAGAGAGAGAGGAGAGAGAGAAAGCAAAAGGGGGAATTGAGGTGGATTTAAAAAAAAAATTGATTTATTTAGTCCAACTCAATAAAAAAAATTTTCCTTTTTTTTGGCTAAAACACCGCCACGTCAGCTTTCCGGTATGTGGGACTCGCCGGAAGTTTGTTAGAAAAATTAACATGTTAAGATGTAAATTAATTTCTGACATTTCAAAGTTTAGTTTATTAGATTCCAATTTCCCCTTTTTTTATTCAACATTTTCACATTTTCAATGAGGTAAATTATTTAGAGTGGAGGTTTTTTTGGTTTTGTAAATTATGTCTAAAGGGACAAATAATATGGGAAGGAGGTAGTATTTTTTTTCTACAATATACATACTAAAATACGATTTTCTTCTAATAATGATGGATTATTATAAATGTTTCAATTTAAATTAGCAAATAACAAATGAATAAGTTGCGTATTCATTTAATGTGATGAATTCCAATGAAAAGTTACAAATTGTAAATAGAATTGAACTTCAAAATAAAATTTTCGAGTTAAATGAGCGGGTTAGATTTGACCTGCTAAATTGCAGGCTTTCGGGTTTGAGTCGAGATTATCAAGTCAAGTAAAAAATTGACAGGTCTACTTGTTACCCTAAAATTTGCGAGTATGCAAAGGCCACAGTCTACAAATCATGCTACAAGGCAACACTTTGGCCCTGTTCAACAAAATTAATGTTTTAGATTGCGAATAGCGATTTATGTAGCGTATAGCGGTTTAAACAGCGGATACCGATTTAAGTAGCGGATAGCGAATGACTGTTTAAATGAGAATTGTGTTCGGTAAATTTAGTGGTTCAATTAACAGATAAATGTGAATTGACATAAAAGGGTATCGATAATTTCCATAGATAAAATTTACAAAGGGTATTTTTTGACCGAAAAATATGAAACGCTACTCCAAACGCTAAACGTTAACTTTATTAGCATTTCACAAAACACTCCTTAAAACGCTAAACGCTCCTCAAAACGCTAGCTTACCGAACGCTAATGTTTATGCAATTAGAGTTTTGACTAGGTCAACATGCTAAACGCTACCCCAAACACTATTACCGAACCATATATTACTGTGGTTCCAATATTTTAATGTTAAAAAACTATGTATACTATGTTCAAAACGTATAAAATGTTCAAAATCTCACTTTATGTAGATGCTAAAAACCTTATATATTATGCTCAGAACTTACGTACACCATTTCTTTAAAAAGAAATTATATATAATGTTCAAAATATGACGAACATAAAAATAATTATGAATTAAAAAATAAGATATTCAAAAAGTTCATCCTATTATATCAAAAAAATCACAAATATAAATAATTAAACATAAAAATGTAAAATGTTCAAAAAATAATTTATAAATTTATAACTAAATTGTATAAGTAAACTGAGATGATAAAGCAACGTGGTCTCAAATTTACTACTCCCTCTATTTCATATTAATTGTCCATTGACATCATTGAGTTCTCAATATATATACAATATTCTAGTGTACGAAAGTACTATGATTAAATTCATAATGAAAAATATCATTGTAAAAGTATAATATTGTAAATTTTTTGATAGAATACGCTATGAGAAATTATTAGTCAAAGAAAGAGATTTGGACAATTAATATGGAATGGATGGAGTATCTAATTTCTAGCTACGAGGCAATCCAGCCAAATTGAGCCTCTCACATCGCTAGGGCGCTACTCAACACAATGTGTGTGAAATCTGCAAATTATTGTGTGATCTTGGAGCATGTGTTCCAGAAGTTGGCATGACTGCCATGTCAAATACATATATTTTTATTTTTTTCATCAACAAATGGAACAGTTACATCAATATATATTATGTGCTCCTGCTACGCGGCAGAGATATTTTCCATGCTGGTAATTCATTTGATAAGAATAAATAGAAACCCTGAGTAACCGTTCACATTCCAATTTCAATTTTGAAGCCTTTTGTGCTGCTAACCGCCTTTCACCACTACTTCGTTCACCTGTGAGACTTTTCTCCTCCTCAACGTCAATTCTTCTCTTCCTCTGCTCCGCCGCCGACGTCTCCGTCATTGGCACAACAACCTCCAGCCGACCGTCAAATCGATGCGACTTACCGTCGTCAATCATTGTCCTTTATCGTTTATCTACTTCTCTATTTTTGCTTTAATCAGTTGGAGCAACCATGGAAGAATCGATTTTAGCAAATCTAAACAAGACTTACCGCCGCAGGAAATGGAAGACGTCGATGGAACAAAAAAACGGTTAGTGACTATAATTCGCAAACCCTAAAACAAGTATTTTCAGTCCTTATATGTTCTGTCATCGTACACTGCTTTGAAACATGATATGTATGAATATATTGCTTGTCATCTGCAATTTTCTCTTTTCATTAGATTTAAGAATGAAAATATATTCACAATTGTGCACGAGTCATCTGATTATGAGATTTCCATTGCCATACATTCAAAAATGCAATCTTTCACATCAGTGAACACCATGGATGTCACGAGTGAACAACTTGGACATGCTGAGTGAACAACTTTACATGAATGAATATTTTTGGCATCCCTTGTATAATAACCCAGTGTTAACTACCCCATAAGACGTATTAATTAAATTAATTAAACAAGATTAAAGATAATAATTAAAGCGCGTGTGCAAATTAGTTTAACCCGTGTGTGTTTTTGCAGGACTTGAACAGGGCAATGACCATCAAGACCTGAGGTCTAATTAGAAACTTAAGTCTTGTTTTTTTTCTCCTTATCCCGGTTAAAATCTCGGTTATCACGAATGTTCAAGGACTCTTCTTTCGGATACCGATGCCTTTTATTTCATTCTTCTACCCAAGGCAAGTTAAGAATAATTATCCGAGTTACAAGGAGGTATATATTTATTTGGGTTTCCGTAGGTTATCGTTATTACTTGGAACAGTGTAATTAAAGTAATTTGGGTTTAAAGGAATATAAGTGTAAAGAAGGGAAGTGAGGAAAAATTTGAAGAATAAAAAATCTGGGTTGGGCCTCAATTTTGGCCGGCTAAGGTGAAGAGGGGAGGGAGTCTTATGGGCCAAGTTGTATACATACATTAACGGGGTTAATATAATTCATTTAGACATCTTTTAAAACTCCCTCACACACCCTCCCAATTTTCTCTCTCTCTCTCGTGCCTTTCCCTCTTCCTCTCCGATCTGCCTGCCTCCCTGCCGCTGACCAACACCGCCGTTCGCTTCCCCCACCGGCCAGTTTCTCGGCCGTCGCACCACCATTGTATCATCATCACTCATCATCTCTCATCCCCCCTTCTAGTTTGGTAAACTTTCTCCATCTTTCACACTATCTTTTCTAGAGAATTTTATGTGTGTTTAAAATCTGATTTAGGTGTGTTTTATTGTTTTTACAGAAAGTTAATCAAGTATGGCATAAGATTAAGAGCACAAGGGTAAATTTGGGTAAGTTGTAATGGGTTTTGTGTGCTAGTGTCTAGATTAGTAAAGATTATGCTAGTTATGGACATGCATGATGTTTAGGAGATGGAATTCTCTGTGGAAGATTGATTCTTGATTAAAGTTGGGATGCATGTGATTTAGATGAGGTTTAGTTTAGCAAGTAGGTGAACTTTATAGGTTTTGATGTGAAATTTATGATGGTTTTGCTTAGGATGTTGAGTTAGGAGAGGACCTTACTTTGCATGCATCTATTATGGACAAAAATGGAGGTTCTAATGATTTTAATTCTGGAAATTTGGATTCATGCTTGAGAAGTATACCTTGGGAAGTGATTAGTGTGGATTATTAAGTTTTTATGCAAGCAAACAAGTTTATAAATGGGTTTTCAAATCTGATTGAATTCGGGAGATTCCAGAGAATGTGGAATATGATTTTGACCTATTTTATGGCATGATTAGATAGCCTAAGGTGTTAGCTAAACTCCGGTTTTTGAATCACGAAGCTTCAATTTGTATATCAAAAGTTATGGCAAAAACCTTGAGGGGTTACACACACATACGAGTTTCTGAGGCAGTCTAGAAACCAACATTTTTCGTCTGTTTAGAGACCTTTTTGGGTTAAGTGTTCAACATGAAATATTTAGAGGATTTCTTGAGCTTTCCGGAAAGGTAAATTTCCTAGTCATACGATACTGAGAGTGAGATTATGGGTCTTTAAGTCGGGGATAATAATTGGAATTTTGCCCAAAAAGTTCAAGTGACTGCTTTGAGTTGAGGACCAAATTACGACCCTTTTCCATGATCAAATCAGTTTATGATCAACATCAAAGTTTTAGTATGTCTTTCAAGCTTTCCATAGACAGCTTACACGTCCCTAACTGAGGTCTTCAACCCGAGTTATGATTTTCCGAAAAATCGGTATTCATTCTAGTATGTTCTCGGCAGCTTGCTGAGTTAGGGGTTTTTATCCTCCTTAACCACATTTTTGACCTTCGTGATCAACTAGAGAGTTGTAGTACATGAGCTTAGCTTTCCAGAAAGTCCTTATGCATAATGATACGATACTTGTGGGAGAAGTTATGGCCTTCCGAGTGAGCCTTAGGAAGCAAGTTTAATTATCAAATAATCCTAAGATTCTACTAGGATATTCTTCATTACTCTCATCCAAGTTAGGTTCTAATTCATGGTTGTTTTTTCTTCAAAGTTCTCAAGAGGTCATTGCGCCTACCTGTTCAAGTCCGTGAGGGTCCAAGTTGGTGTGTAAGTTCAGGTGCTCAGGTACGCATATTGCCTACCTTTCCCAAGCATGTTTTTTGATGTTGATGTTTTATGCTGATATTTTTATGCTTATGTTTTATGTTGATGTTTTATACTGGTGACTTCATGATGTTTAACGTAAGGAGAGTTTATGATTTTTGTTCAATCAATGAGGTCTCTTGTTATGTGGTGTTAATCGCACTGAGGTACTTTCGATGTCGACGGGCATCTATCATGTGACCTGGCCAGTGGCTATAATGAGGTCTATATTGAGGTCTATGATGATGATGACGATGTTTATGATAATGTTTTTTTCATGTTTGTTTCTTAGTTATTCAAGATTTTATGCTTTGTTTTAAAATTGCGCGAACTAAAATGAACTCGGAAAGTTTACATTGTGGGGGTATGTGTATTGAGTTTAGTCAACTCATTTGCGAAGTTTTATGTTTTTGTTTTAGGACGTGTTCTCTCCAAAGGCAACAAGTTCCCTGGTCCAAAGAAGTAAGTGGAGTGTCCATTCCCATTTAAGGTAGACCTTCAGTAGCAAGGATGTGATCTCTCCCTCTTAGATTATGGTGATGTATCTCTCCCTCTAGGATAACGGGATGATTTTTGCTATTTTGATCGATGGATGTAAACTCTTATTTTTGTTTTACCTAGGATGGTTGATTATGATGTTAAAGGTTGTAAGTGAAGTTTGAGTTTGCTTAAGTTGTAAGTTGGTTGTGCTTGGCGCTTGTTTTGATGGTATGTTAAGCCTTGTCCACCGTCGTGGGCGGTGGTAATGCCTTCAGATTATTTTTCTGCTGCATTAATCTTTGGGTTATGAAATGCTTAATCTTCATATGTTGTTTATGAATCGAATAGATGAACAAGTTGTGTTTGCTGAGTGAACAATTTTTACATGAATCTTCGAATTGATATGAGCTCGAATATTAGTGAACAACATTGACAGCAGTGGTGAACATATTTAGAGATCATGAACGACCAAGTTATTTGAATGAATCGCCGCTTGTTTGCCTGATAGTTATGGTTGTTTGAATTGATATATATATATATCAACATGTGACCATAGTTCGATTCATGTGAATATTAGATCCAATGAAGATGCAGCTGGTGAAACAGAGGACATTAATCTAAACATTGAGCAGCCTACCAAAGGACAAAGGTAATCTTCAATTACATTAGTGAACAATAATATGAAACCTGTGAACAATTACAATGACAGAATAATTTATGTTCTAGTGAACAACTTGGATACACTAGGTGAACAACTTTACCTGAATGAACATTTTTTGCATTCCCTAATACCTATAAATGTGTGAATCATTTTGAAGAATTGATGATTATTTTCAAACCCTAAAAACATGTATTTGAATGGATGAACAACTTGTGTTTGCTGAGTGAACAATTTTTAGTGAATCGTCCAAATGGTATGACTTCGGACATTTTGTGTGAAATATAGAACCAATGAAGTAGCAATTGCTGCCACAACAAATATGAGAGACAAAAACGTTCAGCAACAGGCACCTCCAGATGAAACTGATGCTGCAAAACACGGAAGGTAAATCTATATTGCATCTGAACATCTTTCCCATTAGCAGTGAACAATTTTCCCATGAGCAGTGAATAATTAACCACGTAATCTTCAATTAGATTAGTGAATAGTAACATGAACACCAGTGAACAATTACAATGACAGAATAACTTATGTTATCACCAATTACAATATTGAGCAGTTTGTGACCTTTGTGTTGTGAAAATGATTAAAAATTCAATTTGTGTGAAATATAGAACCACTGAAAAAGCGATTGCTGAGACAAGTGATATGGGAGACAAAAATGATTGGCAAGAGGCACTTCCAGATGAAACTGTTGGTGAAGCACACGGAAGGTAAATGTATATCGCTTCATTTTGTCATTTTCTCATTTTTCTTGGCTCCCTTGATAAGCAAAAAATTTTCCTTTGAGCAATGAACAATTTTCGTTTGAGCAATGAACAATGTTCACATGATAAGTGAACAACAAGATCAATCTTAATAAAATAATTTATGTGATCTTCATAGCTAATGAAGCTATTTATTGTAATATAAGCAACCATAGAAAGGATTGAGACCAATGTTTCGATGTTTCACACATATTTGTTCACTGCCTTCGATCAATAATATGAACATATGATCACTAATCTGGACTAACTCAATGAAAACCTCATATGCAATAGTTCAAAAAGACGGAAGGTCATGCGACAAGATAACAATGAACAAGCATCAGCCCCACGCTTGAAGGCATATAAACAAAAGTCTCCCAACAAGCAAATGAGTTGAAAGGCCATTGCAAGTGATAAGGCTTCCAAGTTGGGTGGAAAGTTGTCAATCATAACAACGAACTCATGGCAAGGGTTAACACGACATAGAATGCCACCACACACCTTGCTAGATGTTATAGAGAGATTAACTTATGAACAATAGGTAGCAGTGACAGAGACAGGCTTTGGAGATCTCCTATCCATAAGGACCTCAACTATCCCAAAGTCGCTAGCACGATGACTGTTAGAGAGTTTTGATGTTTGGGCTTGTTCACTAAAGCTCCCTAAAGGAAAGATGGTAGATATTACGGAGGAAGATGGGCATGCAGTTCTGGGATTGCCAATGGGACACATGGAAATACCAGATTTGACATCCATGGAAGTCGATGAATCCTTCACGGAATTTCTACAAACGTGGAGACATCGGTGGCATATTAGAAGAGGCGGTCCAGCAATAGCAAGAATGGGGGAAGGAATTCTGGAGAACGGCGGTCATGGACATGAATTTCTCATAGATTTTATGACCTTTGCCGTTTCAAGCATAATTCATGGGAACCTAAATGGAACATGCAACTTCCAACTGCTGAAAATAATGAAGGATGTTCATATGATAAAAGAGTACAATTGGTGCGAGTATGTTCTTCGGTGCTTGAGAAGAACGGTACTAATTTGGAAGAAGAATAAGCAACACTTTTACACTGGACCTTTATTAATCCTCATGGCAAGCACATTACCTCATTGCAAACTTTATTTATTTGCAATTTTATTATACATAATTTCGTCACATATTTATCATTCATATGTTGTACAATTTGTCTGTTAGTATTGTTACCTAGACAGAGTCCAATTTGGAGGAGAAAAGATAACGCATTGGTACCCCACAGCCATGAATTAGACTACTGAAAAAGTTAGGAAGCGTGATCTTGCTGAGCAAAAGGCTGGGAAATATGGACTTGGAAGAGTAGTAAACAGAATTGACTACCAGAACATTGAAGAACTTGCTGAGAAAGAGATGGTGAGTGACTTTAACAGACATTGCCAGGATATAACAACTCCGAACCCGCCTCCAAGTCCATCACCGACATGTACTCATTGTGTCCATTGCTAAATAAAGACGCAACCACCTTCGCTTTTGGGTACATTCACAATTAAGGTATTTTAGTGTGTATTGTTCGCTTTCATGCATAGTGAAACTTCGCTTACATGTTATTTAATCGTTTACTCACTCACCATGAAATTGTTCACTCATACGTGCACACCAATATAGTTAGCCTCTTTCCTTGTAATTGGTTGCTGAACTGCGTTGAAATATGGCACCCATCTCGTGTATAATTAATTACTCAGCTTCTATGTAATTGTTCACTCACCGCATGTAACCGTTGGCTTTCATTATGATTGTGCAATCAAATTCTGTCCAATTATTCACTCCCCTACTATGTAACTGGTCACACAAATTGTTATTAATTGTTCATTCTGACGTGGGATTGCCAACGTAGTATCGATATGGTTCGCTCTTTTGCAATATGTAGTGCTTTGTATTAGAAACCTCTTAGCTTATACAACTATATGTGATTATCTACTTTGATTATATAGGATTATGCATCCCTGGGTCAATGGAAGACCTTTTGAAATCAATCCCTGAAGCACATCAGAAGATTTCAATGGCAAAACTGGTGACATACATGGGAGGGGAACATATGATATATACCACTCCTGATCAAACTGACCAGCAACCAACCTGAGTACTTGTTCTAGACCAGGCGATAGAGGAAGAAATGGTAAGATTGGAAGAAATTGTCACATCAACCTTTATGAAGGCAAAGTCTATTAGTAATGTCAAATACAAATCAATAGAATCTCCCCAATTTTCCGTTGGGATTGATTCCCCTTCGACTGATGATAATGGCCAGGACAAAGGGTCTTCAATTCCACAAATGTCATCAACAGTGGGTGCAAAAACCTCACCCGTGTTAGGTAAAAGGAAGGTGGAAGCAAAAAAAAAGAAGCCAGAAGTGGGGAAAAAAGACAAAAAGGTGCCAACAAGGCAACAACCAAAAAGAAATGTTCAAGAAGTTCCATACGCTTGTCGGTCACCCTTTCTTAAAGATTACTTGGAGGCGAGGGATAAGCTATCGCGAAATCAACTCATATTTGTTGATTATGCATTCCTCCATGCTGATGATGAACACCCAAAAGAGTAAGACATTTTTGTTTGGTTCATTTTATTCATCGGCATGTTTCACCTTATTTGTGTGATCACAAACATTGTGTATGTTCATTGTGTTTATGGTCCTCACGTACATGGTGCTTAGTGATTCCTAGTTGTTCACTATGTGAAACAATGTTGTTCACTATGTTGAACAACTAGGAATCACTGAGCACAATGTACGTGAGGACCATACACATAATGAACATACACAATGTTTGTGATCACACAAATAAGGTGAAACATGCCGATGAATAAAATGAACCAAACAAAAATGTCTTACTCTTTTGGGTGTTCATCATCAGCATGGAGGAATGCATAATCAACAAATATGAGTTGATTTCGCGATAGCTTATCCCTCGCCTCCGAGTAATCTTTAAGAAAGGGTGATCGACAAGCGTATGGAACTTCTTGAACATTTCTTTTTGGTTGTTGCCTTGTTGGCACCTTTTTGCCTTTTTTTCCCCACTTCTGGCTTCTTCTTTTTCGCTTCCACCTTCCTTTTACCTAACACGGGTGAGGTTTTTGCACCCACTGTTGATGACATTGGTGGAATTGAAGACCCTTTGTCCTGACCATTATCATCAGTCGAAGGGGAATCAATCCCAACGGAAAATTGGGGAGATTCTGTTGATTTGTATTTGATATTACTAATAGACTTTGCCTTCATAAAGGTTGATGTGACCATTTCTTCCAATCTTACCATTTCTTCCTCTATCGCCTGGGCTAGAACAAGTACTCAGGTTGGTTGCTGGTCAGTTTGATCAGGAGTGGTATATATCATATGTTCCCCTACCTTGTATGTCACCAGTTCTGCCACTGAAATCTCCTGATGTGCTTCAGGGATTGATTTCAAAAGGTCTTCCATTGACCTTGTCATTAGGGATGCATAATCCTATATAATCAAAGTAGATAATCACAAATAGTTGTATAAGATAAGAGGTTTCTAATACAAAGCACTACAGATTGCAAAAGAGCGAACCATATCGATACTATGTTGGCAATCCCACGTCAGAATGAACAATTAATAACAATGAGTAGGGGAGTGAACAATTGGACAGAATTTGATTGCACAATCATAATGAAAGCCAACGGTTACATGCGGTGAGTGAACAATTACATAGAAGCTGAATGATTAATTATACACGAGATGAGTGCCATATTTCAACGCAGTTCAGCAACCAATTACAAGGAAAGAGGCTAACTATATTGGTGTGCACAATTACGTATGAGTGAACAATTTCATGGTGAGTGAGTAAACGATTAAATAACATGTAAGCGAAGTTTCACTATGCATGAAAGCGAATAATACACACTAAAATACCTTAATTGTGAATGTACCCAAAAGCGAAGGTGGTTGCGTCTTTATTTAGCAATGGACACAATGAGTACATGTCGGTGATGGACTTGGAGGCGGGTTCAGAGTTGTTATATCCTGGCAATGCCTGTTAAAGTCACTCACCATCTCTTTCTCAGCAAGTTCTTCAATGTTCTGGTAGTCAATTCTGTCTACTACTCTTCCAAGTCCATATTTCCCAGCCTTTTGCTCAGCAAGATCACGCTTCCTAACTTTTTGAGTAGTCCAATTCATGGCTGTGGGGTACCAATGCGTTGTCTTTTCTCCTCCAAATTGGACTCTGTCTAGGTAACAATACTAACAGACAAATTGAACAATATATGAATGATAAATATGTGATGAAATTATGTATAATAAAATTGCAAATAAATAATGTTTGCAATGAGGTAATGTGCTTACCATGAGGATTAATAAAGGTCCAGTGTAAAACTGTTGCTTATTCTTCTTCCAAACTGGTACTGTTCTTCTCAAGCACCGAAGAACATACTCGCACCAACTGTACTCTTTTATCATATGAACATCCTTCATTATTTTCAGCAGATGGAAGTTGCATGTTCCATTTGAGTTCCCATGAATTATGCTTGAAACAACAAAGGTCATAAAATCTATGAGAAATTCATATCCGTGACCGCCGTTCTCCAGAATTCCTTCCCCCATTCTTGCTATTGTTATACCACCTCTTGTAATATGCCACCGATGTCTCCAGGTTTGTAGAAATTCCGTGAAGGACTCATCGACTTCCATGGATATCAAATCCGGTACTTCCATGCGTCCCATTGGCAATCCCAGAACTGCATGTACATCTTCCTCCGTAATATCTACCATCTTTCCATTAGGGAGCTTTAGTGAACAAGCCCAAACATCAAAACTCTCTAATAGCCATTGTGCTAGCGACTTTGGGATAATTGAGATCCTTATGGATAGGAGACCTCCAAATCTTGTCTCTTACTGCTACTCATTGTTCATAAGTTAATCTCTCTGTAACATCTAGCAAGGTGTGTGGTGATATTCTATGTCGTATTAACCCTTGCCATGAGTTCGTTGTTATGATTGACAACTTTCCACCCGACTTGGAAGCCTTGTCACTTGCAATGGCCTTTGAACTCATATGCTTGTTGGGCGACTTCTGTTTATAGGTCTTCGAGCGTGGGGCTGATGCATGTTCATTGTTATCTTGTCGCATGACCTTCCGTGTTTTTGAACTGTTGCATATGAGGTTTCCATTGAGTTAGTCCAAATTAGTGATCATATGTTCATATTATTGATCGAAGGCAGTGAATAAGTATGTGTGAAACATTGAAACATTGGTCTCAATCCTTTCTATGATTGCTTATATTACAATAAATAACTTCATTAGCTATGAAGATCACTTAAATTATTTTATTAAGGTTGATCTTGTTGTTCACTTATCATGTGAACATTGTTCACTGCTCCAAGGAAAATTGTTCACTGCTCAAACGAAAATTGTTCATTGCTCAAAGGAAAATTTTTTGCTTATCAAGGGAGCCAAGAAAAATGAGAAAATGACAAAATGAAGCGATATACATTTACCTTCCGTGTGCTCCACCAACAGTTTCATCTGGAAGTGCCTCTTGCCAATCATTTTTGTCTCCCATATCACTTGTCTCAGCAATCGCTTTTTCAGTTGTTCTATATTTCACACAAATTGAATTTTTAATTGTTTTCACCACACAAAGGTCACAAACTGCTCAATATAGTAATTGGTGATAACATAAGTTATTGTGTCATTGTAATTGTTCACTGGTGTTAATATTACTATTCACTAATCTAATTGAAGATTACATGATTAATTATTCACTGCTCATGGGAAAATTGTTCACTGCTAATGGGAAAGATGTTCAGATGCAATATAGATTTACCTTGATGTTTTCAAAGATCGATTTCATCCGAGATGCCTGTTGCTGAACATTTTTGTCTCTCATATTTGTTGTGGCAGCAATTGCTTCTTCATTGGTTCTATATTTCACACAAAATGTCCGAAGTCATACCATTTGGACGATTCACTAAAAATTGTTCACTCGGCAAACACAAGTTAGTTCATCCATTCAAATTCATGTTTTTAGGGTTTGAAAATAATCATCAATTTTTCAGAATGATTCATACATTTATAGGTATTAGGGAATGCAGAAAATGTTCATTCAGGTAAATTTGTTCACTCAGCGTGTCCAAGTTGTTCACTATAACATAAATTATTTTGTCATTGTAATTGTTCACTGGTTTCATATTATTGTTCACTAATGTAATTGAAGATTACCTTTGTCCTTTTGTAGGTATGGTATCATCTTCATGGGCAAGCTGCTCAATGTTTAGATTAACGTCCTCTGTTTCACCAGCTGCATCTTCATTGGATCTAATATTCACATGAATCGAACTATGTTCACACGTTGATATATATCAATTCAGACAACTATAACTATCAGACAAACAAGCGGCGATTCATTCAAATAACTTGGTCATTCATGATCTCTAAATATGCTCACCAATGTTGTCAATGTTGTTCACTAACGTTCGAGCTCATAACAATTCGAAGATTCATGTAAAAATTGTTCACTCAGCAAACACAACTTGTTCATCCATTTGATTACATGTTTTTAGGGTCTGAAAATGATAATCAATTTGACAACAACAATTTACACATTCATAGGTATCAAGGGATGTCAAAAATATTCATTCATGTAAAGTTGTTCACTTAGCATGTCCAAGTTGTTCACTCGTAACATCCATGGTGTTCACTGATGTGAAAGATTGCACTTTTGAATGTAGGGCAATGGAAATCTCAAAATCAGATGAACCGTGCACAATTGTGAATATATTTCCATTCTTAAATCTAATTGAAAAGAGAAAATTATAGTTGACAAGCAATATATTCATACATATCATGTTTCAAAGCAGAGTACGATGACAGAACATATAAGGACTGAAAATACATGTTTTAGGGTTTGTGAATTATAGTCACTAACCGTTTTTTTTTTTTTTTTGTTTCATCGGCATCTTCCATTTCCTGCGGCGGTAAGTCTTGTTTAGGTTTGACAAAATCGATTCTTACATGGTTGCTCCAACTGATTGAAGCAAAAACAAAGTAGATGAACAATGAAGGACAATGATTGACAGCGGTAAGTCGTGTATTGATTTGACGGTCGGTTGGAGGTTGTTGTGCCAATGACAGAGGCGTCACCGGCGGAGTAGAGGAAGCGGAGAATTGACGTCGGGGAGGAGAAAAGTCTCACAGGTGAACGAAGTTGTGGTGAAAGGCGGTTAGCAACACAAAGAGCTTCAAAATTGAAATTGGAATGTGAACGGTTACTAAGGGTTTTTATTTTATTTTTATCAAATAAATTACCAGCATGGAAAATATCTCTACCACATAGGATCTGGAGCATGTGCTCCAGGAGCACATAATATATATTGGTGTGACTTCACAGTGCTACGATGGTTGGTAAGTCCAGGAACACGATGCTCCATGGACCATGCTCCCCCATTTTTTTTTTTCATTTTTTAAAATTTTGATTTCTTCTCTTTTTTCTTGAAAACCTTCTACAATAATATTCATAAAAACATTAGATAATATTCACAAACAAAATTATACATTGCTCTTAAACTCTACTACAATGTTCACAAAAATGTAATATACTGCTCATGAAATTTTTATAAAGACTAAACATGTTCATAAAAATTCTAAATAACACTCATAAAAACACTAAATAACGTTCACAAACAAAATATGGATACTCACAAAGTTCACGAAAAATGTTCACAAAAATGCGACACAATGCCCTCAAAATTTTATAAAGATAGAACATACTCCTGAAAATTCTACAATAATGCTCATAAAAACACTAAATGATGTCACAAACAAAATAATGCATTGCTAATTCTGATGCAATGCTCACGAACCTCATAAAAAAATGTTCAC
Organism: Portulaca oleracea; assembly: GCA_029582165.1. Taxonomy (NCBI): domain Eukaryota; kingdom Viridiplantae; phylum Streptophyta; class Magnoliopsida; order Caryophyllales; family Portulacaceae; genus Portulaca; species Portulaca oleracea. The sequence continues at coordinate 32,279,338 of CM055886.1, forward strand.
CAAAATATACTAGAATGCTCGCAGAATTTTAGAATCGGATCATGCTCATGAAAAATTTTCTGCTTTAATCCTTGGACTTTCCTCGCTGGATGCCTGGATCTTGATATTATGCTGTGTCGTACATTGATATACAAGGCTTTATTGCTTTAGATCGAATCAAAAGTTGAATTACTCAAAGATGAGAAATGAGACTTCAGATGGGATTAGTTACTTCAAAATGAGAAATTTTGATCATTATATAGATCAAATCAAAAGATCAAAATTTGGAATTACTCAAAAATGAGGAATATGGAAGGACATCCGTCCAAATCATTGATCAAGGATGAAAAATGTTTGACCAATGAAGAGATCAAAGGCATTATTAAGGAGAGATTGTCCGGATAGAGTTTCTATACATCTTAAAGCAATGAAGGTTGTGTAATCAAAAGGCTATACACTTTGTTGGTCATCATACTCGTGTCTATTCTCGCTTCATTACTCGTTACTCGTTTCTGGTTAGTTATAACATGCTGCTCAACTCAACTCAACTCAACTCAACTCGATCACATTGCCAGTGTTCCTTCGCCAACTTGGTTATCATCTGACGATGAATCAGAGGGTTGAGATTTGGGCTTGCTCATCACCCGAGAGTATCCGTAACCCAGAGAGCTTCCGCTTGCTTCACATAGCTGCAATCATAACCCAATCTTTGCTCGTCACACGCCTCTCTCTTGTTGAAATGATAATACATGTCCCGGTAAAGTCCCGCTAACCGAGGTTTGGGGATTCGTTAGTAGGCATTCTCGTCATGCACAGGAGTGCATGAAGAGACTAATTCCGGTGGTTTCGTATTGAAATGGTAATGATTATAAGAAAAAAACAGTGAAGCTATGATTAGGGTTCTAGTGAATGTACCTCGGTAAGCTCAGAGAGGTGACGAGATCTGAATTCATTGATTGTAGATGCTATCTCTGAAGTGGGAAGTTTAGTCTGCAATTACAATAGACAGGGGAAAACAGCAATCAATCTCAAGCCCACACAAAGTAAGGATTTTTTGAGCAATCAGACCAGGTTGCTACAACATAATGTTTTTCTGTATCAAGAATCATCGCAGTAGAATCCAACAGTCTGCAAATGATCTGCGCATAGTGCATCTAGCGTTTGGTGCAGATCGGGTTATTAGATCAATCTTTAATTGAGAAAAGGGGGTACACTTCGACATTAAGAAAAAGGAAGGTACGGGATGGAATTTTCATTGCACAAGTTTAAAACAGGCTCTTATGAGAAATTCAGTTCCCCCCCCCCCCCCTATTTTCTCTTTTACATTTCGGCCAACCCCCTCATTCTGATCATGATGGTGCAGTTCTAAGCTAATAGACAACTGACTCCTTCAAATGAATGCAACAGCATAAATCAGGATGCTCCCACTACCTTTCTATAACGACATTACATGAGCAATTGATTTTTATTTTTTCCTTTTTTTTTTGGGGGGCATTGAGACCAATGTCAGCAGGAATTGAACCACGTCTAACACCAAATAATTGAAAACTCAACTCTACCATATTTTATCAATCATCAATGGACACCCACTAATTAATCTCTAATCTAGTTAGTCAGTGGCTCATACACCTTCCCACTGATAACATGATAACAGCACTTGCTGGACCCTGATTAGTGAGTGAGACACCAGTGGACAGTAGATGCACAGTCAAGTGAGCCTCAGCTTTCTATATATGAATGTGTACACACATGCACATACTCACTCCCCATTATGTTAATTTTACACAAAGTTCTAACCATTACAATGCTAAAATTTGAAGAGTAACATCAAGGATATACCTGTGCAAGAACAGCAGCTGCCAACTGCAGACTTGGTTCCAAGGTCTCAGGGACAACCTGTATGATTTACATATCAAGAGTAAGATGCAAATTTTAATAAGGACGCGGGACATGATATAAAACAGAAAATATTGGCTCAGAATGGAGCAAAATTATCAACCCAGATGACTAAAGAAGAAGACAATAGAAGTGGAAGGTAGAAAACAGAGAAAGGAACCATCACATACCGCAGTTGCCCCAGCCTTTTCCAAATTAAGACCATGATCGACATCATGAGCACGAACAAAAGTTTTCACATTGGGGAAATACTTGCTCAAAGCCCAAACAGTTCTGTAATTTGCACCAGGAGAGTCCAAAGTAATCGCTGCCGCACAAGCTCTTTCAGCTCCAACTTTATGGAGGACCTATACAACCAAATATTCAGGACATGTCAAAATGAGATGCAATAAGCATTAAGCAATAACAATGCCACAGCTTGTTTTACCTCACGACTTCCAGCATCTCCAAAGTAGACAGGAAGATCAAGTGCGCGACCCATTGCCACCCGATCACTGAAGTCAAGGAAACATTAGCACAAATATCAAGATGGTACCCCATGAAATAATAATCAGCAACAATTAACAGAACTTAGAAAATATATCAGCATAAACTTAGGGTACAAAAAATCATACACAAAGAATTGTGATACCAGATTACTGGAGAGTAGAACCTCAGAAAGTACAACCAAATATTGCAATGTTTATGACAACTGTGTACTCAACTGCCTTAGTTTGGCAAAGTTCAATTACATAAGAGACATGACTTATTAAGGTTAGAGCACAAAAAAAAGTCAATAGGCCACTCATGATGGTTATATAACAGTTTTTGCCACGACTATAAAGCTGACGCAAACATGTAGATGAGTTTTTATCATACGCATGGTTGTATCTGACAAACGCCATCTTTAGCATCACGTGAATATTCACAGAATGCTCAGTAGTCCTCTAACACGGTTAGAAGTGGCACAGGCACTTGCAAAAGCCTTGTTGCAACAGAATCCACATTGTTTATTCCCACTTTAAAACGTAAATATTAAAACCCGAAAAGGATAACATAGGCAGCTAGACAAGACTCCTCCATGAATGGATAGTTCCTTATCAGTGATTGTAATTACTTATTTATTTTACTTATCAAAAAATTAATTGATAGACAAGAGACATCAAAGGGGATGTCACCCATGTACAAAAGAAAAAGAAAGGAAGGTGGTAAACAAATGACAAATCATGTGCTTGTAAATTATCCATTATTGTAGTTTCACATATAAGATATGAAAATCTAGGAACCAAACTGGTGGAAAGACCGTTCAAGCATGCAATCTCACATAAAAGAAAGAAAATTTGCAGAGTTCTAATACAAGCATTCACCCTTCACCCAAACCTATGGAGGAGTTTAGGGAAGAGAGACCAGGAAATTTTTCAAGGACCCAAGCAAAGTACATCAGGCTATATTTTGAAAAGAATCTGAATAATGGTCAAGCAATCAAGAACTGCTGTACAAAGTAACAGATCACCTTCTGACATCGAGAGCAACAAATGGAATTAACCGTTCTGAAAGGAGCTGAGCTATGATCTGCAGGAAAGAACCATGATCAGAGGAGAAACATGCTTACAGAAAGCAGCCAAAACTTGCACCTTACGGATTACAAAAATAACTTTGTACAAATGCTACAAAATCTGATTACACTGAAGTTCAGCAAGAATAGATACCTGGCCTACACGTCCAAATCCACAGATAATAATGTGATCTTGCAAATCATCAGTCTGCGGAAAATTGAAAAGCATGATCACAAAATTAAAAACAAGGTGATTATTACTTTCCCTCCTAATCAGAAATCTCAAAACAATACGTCACCAATGGATTCACACTAGAACATTCAGATAGCTTTCTCGATAAGCCTCCAAAGAGGTAATTACTACAATAAGTTGCCATTACTCCCATTATTATCAGGAACCCAGCTCCCTGACTTCCGTTTATCACGCATGGGCAGCAACTTCTTACAGAAATCCAGAACCAGGTTTCACATAACCCAATAGCAAGGAACATACCTCACTCTCAACAGGTAATAAGCTTCTAACATCCTGTAGCTCAAAGCGAGAAGCAAGGAGCTGGCCTCCTGCAGCAAGCCATGGGGTTAGAGCCATAGAAATTCCCACCACAAGGAACAGCAATGATGACAGCTGCGGAGACATTATGCCCTGCAGATAAATTGAATAGCAAGTAAGATGTCACAAAGTTGTCATGCTAAAGAGACTATCAATCATTCTGTAAGCTTATAAGCTAGTAATACATAAGCTGGGTTGCCACTCGTACATAAGGGAACAACATTGCATGCTCACTGAAGGAAGGAATGCACTTCACTTATGCTCGTGACATTCTTATTATGTGTTAAGACTTAGGAAGACCTACATCATTATCAAGGTCATTTGTGTGTGTGTGTGTGTGTGTTGTCATTCTAAAACGGAGTATATAATATTCAATGGGCATATGCACACCTGCAAATCATCATAAGTCTTAATGAAATATATGGCATACACCTTAGATTTAACATGTTCAAGCATTGTTATATTCTCTGATTCAAAAGTGTGAAAAGTAGAAAACAGATTATAGCAGGGTTCAACAGGAAAAACATCCTTTATTAACAACTTACTTGGGTTGTGTGTGTGTGTGTGGGTGGGGGAAGGGGGTGGTTCTCACCTGGTTTACAGCTTCACCAAAGGCCACAAAGGCAAATTCTCCCCCAGGGGCAAGAAGAAGACCCGTTCTGACTGCAGATACCAATGAAAGCCCAAAAATCCTTCCAACTAAGGCAAGCAACATAGTCTTGCCCACAATTAGGAGCCCCAAAGCACCCATGACAACTGGGAAGTTCGAGATGAGAAGTTTTGGGTCAATAGACATTCCTACCTGAAAATGCACAACGTTTATTGCAGTTTCATCAGTGGCGCAATCTCATCTTTAAACCATCTCACAGTCAACTTTCCAGTTAGATGAAATAACTTATCCCATCTATATTAGTCAGTCCCAGATATAGCCTATAGGTTTTAAACAGAGCCATACAGGCGTAGCCCGTGTAGGATACATATATGTATCCAGATGCCTGACACACCTGATTAGAAAATTTCGGACTCAGTAACTTTGTTTTGATTTCAGAGAGCACAAGTAAGGGGCACAAACAGGCAAGGCAATAAAACCATGAAAATAAAATAAATAAACAAATAAAAACAAAAACAAAATCTTTAATAATTGTAATATACATGGGAAATTAAAATAAACTGTGAAGAATTTACTCCCCCGTTCCTAATGCCTGAACATACCCAAGAATAAAAGAGTAAGAAATTATCGATTTACATTTTGCCTGGAGTTTCAAAATCTAACTTATGTGAGAGTGCTCAACACACACATAAACAAGTTCACAGATGTGAATCATGTATTATTCAATTTAAGCCTCTGTTCAACTTCCCAATTCACTTCAGTTCAGTTTCCCAATTCACTCCCATGAAGAACAACCACAAAAAACGTAACAAAAAAATAAAATCAAAAGAAAACAAAAAATAGCGCACTAGCAAACTCAAGAAACTAGCTTTGGCCAAAAATTTACAATGAGGTACCATGTGTTTGGTGGGAATAATTTTTTTACTTTTAAATTTTCAATAATGATTTTTAGGTATCTTAATTTATTCGTGTAAGAATTTTTTGGACTCCAAACTGCTCGAGTGTTGCCAGAAAATTGCTAAAGTTCTTGATTCAACATGCATACAAATGAATTTTTTGCTTATTCGAAAATCTCTCTCCACCAACATGATTCAACATGCATACAGCAAAAACCCCAAATTAATTTCGCATAAACAACACAAATTCAGCCCCCATTAGCATATTAAAACCCGAAAAATCGCTAGGGTTCTAGATTACAATTGCCCAAAAGACTGTGAACAACCTTTAAAAGGGGGATAGAGAAGGAAGATGATTTCCTTTACTACCTATTAGGGAACAAGATAACATATGCTACATGAGTAAAAGTGAAGGTACCTACCGTCATGAAAAAGAGGCCCAACAGAAGACCACGATATGGTGCAATATCTGACTCAACCTGCAGAGAAAATTCAGTTTCTGCCAGCAGCAAACCAGCCAAAAATGCACCCAACGCCATGGACAGACCAGCCTGACAAGCACAAAAACATAGACTGTTCACAAGGTAAATAATGGATATATCTGGATCAGTCACAAAAGTGCATAAATCTATCTCAAACCTGCACAGCATGCTCTCAACCTCTTCACAATAGGTCATTTAAACTAAATCTCAACAAATTTGCTAATATTTAAAAAAACATAGAAACTAACTTATAAGAACTGCTTTCACGTACCCTTGCTGTGAGGAGACTTGTACCAAGAATAACAAGAAGTGTATTGGCTGAAAATATCTCTGCATTCTGGTTTTCCGCTATTTGTTTGTAAATTGGCCGAAGCAACTGGAACAGTACCAAAAAAAAAAAAAAAAGATATACGGTCAAATGGTCAATGCATACAAAGTAAAATAAAATCTACCAAGAATTAGTGTACAGTAACAGATCATATACTTAGGATGTGAAATGTTCTCTACCATGAAGGGGTCCATAATACAAGGCAAAACTAAGAAATAGAACTAGTAACAAAAGCCAAAGTCACTGAATCGGTAAGTCAGATAGTAACTTGCGACCAAGAGAAAAGAAATAAACTCAAAGGATACACTTCTTTAACTTTAAATTTACATTGAATGGTCACAACTCATACTAGGTGAAACATGCTTACCAGTCACCAAACAGACAGACATCAGTCTGGCAAACGGAGGCAAGACAGATTTTGAACCCATAATCTAGGTACAGGTCAGCAGTGCATGCAACCTAACTTCTGAAGAAACTAAGGCAGAATGAGCTGCACTAGCCATGACTAATACATCCTATTTCAGAGATAACTAGCAGCATAACACAGACACGTTCCAGCCATAACCTTACGTACTAAAACAAAACAACTAGTTCCTAATATAACCACAATTTGTACAACATAATGTATACCAACCACTTACCAAGCGTCCACCAGCAATTATAGCAGAAATAGCCACTACTGCCTTGACACCTGCTAATCCTAGAGCTTCTGCAATAGCTTGAAAACCAACCTGGGGAAATAGCAGACATGAAGCTCAAATTGCAAAGTAAACAAAATATACGATGCATGCGAGACGGTCCAGGAATTATGCTGTTGCTACAAATGTTTTCAGCTTTTCCATGTTCTAAACTCACAATGGATCCAACCATGCCAATGGCAGAACATGCACAGCAGCAGAAAGCAAAACAATTAATATCTTTTTGCACCAGATATACAAGCAGAATTTACATATAATTTAGAACCTTCACAAACTTTTCCCTTCTGCAATGTCCAATATTAATCCAATTTAAGGCTTTTTTTTTTTTTTTTTTGGCGACCACTTTCAGATAGAAACAGGGACAAAGTCTACTAAAGACAAGACAGGATATCAAGTAATGTAGATTTAAAATTAGTAACTTAAAATTGAGTTAGCAGCATTTATGACCCCCCCCCCTTTTTTTTTCTCTGCCTTACTAGTACATGTCCCACATTTATCCCAGATCTAACACCACATCTCGCTCTATTCTTTTGTAACAAATATGGATGTCATATTTTCTCATATGAACTCAGGTAGGCTTTCGTCATTTACAACAAATATGGAAAAGATAACGATAGCTACCAAATAGTTAAAGGATTCCTCAACTATAATACTCACAAAGATAATGATAGCATTCAAAGATACATGCAACAAAAACAATACCCCAAATAAAAGTCAATAGCTGAAGAATGTTACCCCGCCTTTCGATGAATTTGGTGAAATGAGAGGTATAAGTATCAGCAATACCACCACAGCCAAATCCTGGCAATATAAGAAAACAAGAACAATGAAGGAACTAGATTACAACCAGAATAGGAAAGAAATTCATATTAATGTAACGAAGTAAAAGGGACATAGCTAGATCTGACGCAAGTAACGAAATATGGGCTAATACTCGATGAAAGAAAATCTGACACATCCCAGCCAGATTGCAAGCATCAGCATTGCTGGCGAGGGGGTTTGAGGAATCTTTGGAGGGTGGTATGAGAAATCTCACTATATATATGTGTCATAAACAGACCATTTTCAACAATATCAATCGTCTTATTGAACATTTACCTGGAAAAGTAAGACTGAAAATGTAGCACGCCCATGCCGTGAAGTGCTCTCACCTCGCTCTTGCAAAACCTGAAACAAAGATAATTCTCACCAAAAATAAAAGTAGCATGAAAGACAATTCTCCAGGTGGAAGCACATAAATCAGTACAAAAGGTGACTTATTTGACATTATTTTCTTCTACTCATACATCTTCTGGCAAGCAGATTTTTGCTTGACCAATTAACAATAAAATCTAACTTCATTCTGAAATCATGAAGGGGGAATGCTTTGTCGCTAAAATTCTGCTGGTTTTCTTCTTTCATGACCCAACATTTCTGCATCCTTGTCCTCCAAGTCACCAACACATCCTTCACACTAAACTGTTGGACCCAACCAATTCCCATCAAAGAATCTAAGTAATGCTTATGTTGAGTATGTTTATTTTAAATGTTTAGATATAATTGTTGGCCCGAATACAATTAGTTTGTCAGATTATGATGAATTTTTCCTCAATAGTACATTATGGATTATCTAGTAGCTCATCTAGCTGTAGTATACTTAATTTTAATTTTAGTTTCATGATAATTAGTGGCTAATTTGTATTATTTGGGTTGCAACTAGCCCCCTATAAAGCTTACTTTGTTGCAGGGAGAACAGGCAAGATTTGGACACTAAACTAGTCTAAATCTTGGCTAGGTCTGGATTTGCTATGCTTGTGGTCTAATTAGGCTAACCACAAGAAAACAGATGGTTAGATTAACCTATGATCCGTGATATGGGGCTTAGGTAAGCTTGGATGGTGAAACCATTCCTGACTACTAGTATAGCTAGATCAGGCTAGAGGCTACCAGCTACGGTCAATTAGGGAAGATTATGGGGCCAAATCACAACCCATACCCCTTTTATCTTGTTTATTTCTTGAGTTTCCTTTCACATCTTCCTTGGGCCTAGCCAGAAAGCTTAAGCAAGACTCTATTAATCGAACCCCAACTCCTAGAGAACGACAAAGCTGTGCTTTCACCTAAAGTAAGCATTAAGCACATGTTCATCTGGAAGATATGTGACGGCAAACAGACACAGGAACTTAGCACAAACTAATTCAAATGCTACCTGCAACACTACAGCGGTTGAAGACAAGGCCAAGCCATTGCCAATGACTATCGATGCAGGACCTGGCTGTCCTGAAAGAAAATGGGCCACCAAACCGACTACTGCTGCTGTTGTCAAGACCTGCAAAATATCACAAATTATCAACAGAGAAATATATTTACTCAAAAGTTTTCCATGCATCCCAAGCTTACATTAATGAGAAGACATTTAGTTTACCTGAGCAGATCCTAATCCAAAGACATACTTCTTCATGGAGCTTAATCTTTCAACAGAAAGCTGAAAAAGTGAACCATAAGCTTATAGGTTTTTTTTCTCAGCATTTACCACCATGGTGTAATGATGTCAAAGCACGGAGAACTCCGAGATTTGGACAGTACCTCAAGGCCAATATTGAACAGCAAGAAGACAACTCCGAATTCAGCAATTGCCTTGGTACCATGCACATGACGAATGATTGATAGACCATATGGACCAATCAAAATGCCAGCAGCCAAATAACCCAGCACAGGACTGCCTGAAGAAGTTAAAGACAATGATGCTCATAGAACACAAAATAGCCAGCTAGAATTTTCTCATCTAGAAATTTGTAGGAAATACAGCTCCACAATAAAATACGATGGCACATATTAAAAATCAAGATGTGGTGCACATATTAAAAATCAAGATGTGATCTTACCACCGGGAATTTTCTGGAAAATAGGTACGAAGATTACACTTGCCAAAAGCAACCACAGCACATCGAGTAAAGATGCTTCTTCTTCATTTATCTAGAACAAGAAAATAAAAACAAAATGCAAGATTTAACCAAATAAATAAAGAGAGGATCTGTAGAAGAAAGGGGAACAAGGAGGAAATCAAAAGATATTAAAAACATGCCAGGAACTATAAATAAGGAGCAAAAGAAAATGGACAAAAGACCTTTTGTAAAAGGGAAAAAAGTTTTAGGAAAGAAAAAAAAAAGGTGAAGGATAGTAGAGGAAAGAGGATGCCACATGCCTCTTGGTGAGGAATCTTCTCAATAAGCTTTTTCAGTCTCTTAGGAATTTTCTGCACTTGCCGAATCAGTGGTTTTGTATTTGAAGATACTTCTTCAAAGCTGGCAGTTATTACATCTGGCTGTTGAAGCAGTTGACTGCCTTTCTGAGCTCGGTTTACATAATAACTGAACCTGGCAATCAGTTTCAACAAGTGATCAAATATACAGTGTACAACAGTTAATAATGATAGAACATGGTTTGAAAGGGGGTAATGAACTACAAAGGCAGAAACCAAGTGCAGTAATCATATCCATGGGGGAGCATGACTGACTCACAGCCTACTCTTTTCTCAGTGGCATACAAGATTTCGCCGAACTCAACTTAACGTATCAAAAGAAACTAACAATAGGAGTTGCTCATAGGAAATTACATGGATTTTTAATTATGAAAATACTATTACTAATCATAGCTGGCACTCAGAAAATCAAAGAGATCTTATTCACTTGTAGTTTGCAACTGATGTGAAATTTTGAATAAGATGAACAATTTGACAGTTTACTTGGTCAATTAACATCGTGGTATCCCATAACGAAATTCTACAATAAATGGATCACCAAAAATAGAGAAAGACAAAAGACAGTCAAACATAGTAGCATGAAGTTCGTACTTTTTTAAACTTGCACTCAACTCTTAAAATACAATGACATGTAAACTTTGCTGAAACTGGACAAATATTCAATTGGAAATTGTGGAGTATCTTATGTGTCTTCTAGAATATAAGTCAACATTCAATGTGCCGACAGGCTACTTTGTAAAGCAACAATAATGTGCATACAAGGATTTGAGAGTTAAGAGGTTAAAATGCTTTAAAATGGGCTCTGAAACAGGATTTACTAAACAAGAGCTTGGAATGCAGTTTCAGTGTCCATAAACTTTAACCAAGAGTTGTATACTTTTAACTCTATTTCATTTCAACAGAAACAGCAAAACTATAGTGTCATAGATGGCTTATTCGGGGTTAAGACTGTACATCAAACACCCTGCTTTGCATTGGGACCTTTGGGGTATTGGGTTTGGATTTGGATTTTTTAGCTGGATTATCAAGTTTCTTTGTAGCTGAAATCAGCAGAAAAAAGTTCAACTTTGTAGTTCTTGGAAAGAAAACAAGTCAGCAACTAACCAATGAAGATACTTGAAACATAACTCGGCTGCATTAGTCAATAATTCATATTGAACAGGAACCAGGAGTTCAGGACTTTAGGAAAAACCATTGAACAAGTTAAGCCGAGAAGGGGGGATGACACCTTATCCATTCCAATCCAAATATGAAAAGGATGGACCAGGAAAAGAACTCCTTTTCCCAGGTTATGTGATTTACAGGCATATATTTTACACGATAGAACGAAAAATATTTACGGAAAAAGCAAAATGAATCATCTGCGAGTGAAGCAACTTAACAGAAATTGCAACTTACCCTGCTCCGAGAAGCAAAAACCCAACGATTAGCTTCGGCATTTGCGTCTTTGCAGAGTCCATAAAACCACGGAACACTGAACCAGGAGTGAATTCTTCACCATCTCCTGCAGAAAAGAATGATGCAGAAAAGAAGCGAGATGACTTCTTTACTGATGCCTTGGGGGTATTAGAAGCTGAGCTGTCACGGGCCATGTCCTTCTGTGTTTCTACCTTCTTGCCATTATCTCTACTGGCTTCAAAACCTAATTTGCCATTTTCCTTATCACTATGATCTTCGGACACAGCTTCTTCATCCAAACTCCGGTTTACTATGTCAGAAGAGCTGTCCAATAAGGGCTTGCTCACTATAGAAGTGCCTTCAATCATCAAATCCTTTTCAATTTCAAAGCTATCAGCACCTAGAGTTCCTTGACTTGACAACCCTTCCTGATGAGGCATATCTTCATTCAAGGACGACCCACTTTGTTGATCAGCAGAATCTGCGATGTCAGTCTGATGACTGGACAGAAGCTTTTCAGCTCGCTGCAGGGCAATCTCTGCATCGTTGACCCGTTGTGCAGCCTCAAGCTCGAAAGCAACAGCCTGTTCTGCCAAGACCATTATGTTAGTAACATCCTCTTCTGCTTTCAAAGCACTTTTGTGCGCCTGTTCAGCAGCTTCATTCAATCTATCCACCTCATTTTGTAACTCTTCTCTCCTCAGCTGCAGTTGTACTAGCTCTCCTTCGCAACTTTCCAAAGTTGATTTGCACTTCTTCACCTCCTCCTCAGAAGCCACAAGAGCTTCCTCCTCTTGCTTCAGCAAGTTTGCAGATATATCTTCTACTTCATTTTCTGAGTCACCCTCCGTTGAAGCCTCAGAGGGGGTACCCTTTGCTCTGGCAGCCTCTAAAGATTCCACGGCCACTTGAAACCTTGCCTCTGCCAAAGAAAGAGCCATGGTTGCTTTCTTAACAGCTTCCTTAGCAGTTACTTCCTCTTCGGCCAGCTCTTCAATCATTGCAAGCGTTTTATCCACATCACTCCATGCATTTTCCTTCTGATCCTTTAAAGCAATGGCTGTTTCAGATATCTTCTGCGCCTTCTCTTCAAACATGGTACTATTTAGCCTTGCAACTTCCAAATCCCTACGTGCTTTCTGCAATAATTCCCTCAATTCATCCACATTGGGTCCCTCCTCGACTTCTTTCTCATCTCTCATAGACCCATTCGACTCTGAGCCAGAACTCTCCTCTCTCCTCTGGCTCTCTTCGCCACTATCTTGTCCTACCTCTACACTTTGACCATTTCCATCAATGAAAACCGTCGAATCACTACTTTGGCACTGAGCTACACCTACTAGACTCAAATTTTCTGTATCATTACCAACCCTAGGTTTTCTCAATTGCAAACCCCACAAAAGACCATTAGAAACCCCACCAAACGATAACTTGGAGACGGAAGAACCACCAACATTTCCAATTATCCCCGCACTTTTCGACAAACACATTCTTGATAATGACCTCGAAGCGCGCACATACTTGTACTCAGCCCCGTTGATTCTACACCCCAAATTTGAATGGAAAAACTCCGACGCACGGAATCGTTTACAATCAACTCCATGAATCAAGTTCGATTGTTTGAAACTACAAGCAATGTCCATCTCATACAACTACAAAACGCCGTCAAAAACAGCAGCAACCGAGCAATGAAGACCTATCGTTGACCAAAACAAGAAATCCAGTGAAACAAAGCTTTGGAAGCAATTTCACCAACTACAGCAACTATGCAACTCAACTAACACTTCACAAGAAACTCATTCGACAATACCAACGTCAATGCAAGCAATGAAACCCTAGAAAAGTTGCGATTGAATGGCAATTGCTAGTCAAAGAGAAGAGAGAAGCTTACCGATCACATGAGCGACGGGGGGGAGTGGAAATGGAAGGTAGGTGTACAGCTGCGAAGCTTCTCCAATGGCGGATTTTGGAGAAAGTTGTTAGGGCAGAAAATGACAGAAATGGTAATCAGAAGAAATATCTGTGGCAAGTTCAATTTTGAATGAAAATCGAAATACTACTAACTATAGTATTTATTTGGCTATATTTGATTTGTTGTTGGAATTTTTTTTTTTTTCCGTCCTTTTCAGAAAATCATGAAATTTGACCCTTGCAGCTCCTAGACAGTCCAAAGTTCGTGTTAAAAAGCGTGCAGGGGAGTTGATGTCTGATTATTGATTTATTAAATATTCCCTCCGTTTCTATTTATTTGTCGATTTGAAAATTGTGTTAAAAATTTTAATCATTAATATTTTAATTTATATAATAATTCATCATTTAAAATTGATGTCATCAAATTCGTAATAAAAATACTATTAAAAAATAAAATATAATTTTTTTATAAAAATTTTATATTAGAAATTATTGATTAAATATTGACACTGAAAATTATAAATTACAGATAAAAAAGAACGGAGTGAATAATAATAATCATTTGATAGAAATTGATTGATTAAAACTTGATTGTTTGAAATGAATGTGTATGTTTGCTAAAGTTAAAATTTTATGAGATTTAACTAATAATTCCTTCAATGTGTATATATTATTATAATTAGCATTTTAATGAATGTAAAAGTATAATTTCATTATTAATATAGTATTAAAAAAATGATTATTAAAACAATGCATCATCTAATAATAGTTTTTGGTTGTGGACATTCTAAAGAAGAATCATAGACTCGATTAAAAAAACGAAAAGAAAAACTTCCATAAAGTGTATAATGAATTCATGCCACTCCAAGAGTATGTAAAACATCTTCCCTCCTTACCTTGAAACGAGTGCAAAATGTGTAATTTTATTCCAACTAGAAACTAATCCCATACGGTCAAAAACGTTGTAAAAAGAGTGATGTGGAGGGGATGGACCTTGACTTATAAATTAGGAATGTTATTGAAATTATTCTAATAGGTTACCTTTAAAGATAAATTTATATATATTTGTTAACCTATCAGGTGATGTCTCTGCAGTAGTGGGAATTAATCACATAGTGATAGTAAGAGATTATGAGTTCAAAACCTTTGGTTCCCATTCGTTGTGCTTGATCAGGTTTATGCATAATTTGATAGTAGGATAATACAATATTGCCTCATTTTTCCACTTGTACACTATAAGTTGCCTCATTTTTTAAAATTAACTTTTTGAGGTTCCGAGGAATTAATATGATTTTTTAAAAGAAATAAAATTGAAAAAATCGTAAATAAATTGAAAAAAAATTGGGAGAAATGCCATAAATTTATTAAAAATCGTGGTAGAGTGTTATACTAAGTTTTGAATCAAATGCAACACAAAATCTATAATATTTAGTATATACTCTCGATGATGTCCCATTACAATCCAATTTTATTTTTTTTGGACTACCATAATACCAATCGAAAGTAGGGATTATTGGTGTCTAATTTGTAAAAGTTGGGATTATTATAATCCAATTTTCCTTAAATTAATGTCTAATTTATTAAAAAACATTAATATAATTAACAATTTGATTCATTCAACATTTATCTCCTCAAACTTCTCAAATCCTTAGAGATTTCACAAAATAAAGGTATATATAAAAGCCACTAATCATCAAACACAAAGCATATTAATCCACAATTTAAGTATCAGGATTAGTTTCATGATTATCATTTCATTAATTACTTAATGAACCCTAAAATCATGTTTAGATTCAAGGTGCTCCAAGGGTGGGTGTTCAAAAGAGTTTTAGCAGTCGTTGCAAACATGGGCCCCACAGCCTTGATGGAGATCTTGCCAACCGGGTTACTATTTCGGGTCACGAATCCGACCCATGATGTGTCCACCATACTTCAGCTTAATACGACGGCGTTTCATCAATTCTCGTGCGAGGGGACCCACATTGTGAGTCTTAATCTGGTGCGGTTCAGCTCCATCGTAAACTCTGGGACCGATGAGGAGAACATCACCGTATCTGGATTTGATGAATGCTCCCCTAATATTATCTGTTTTGTTTTTGTCAATCAAAGTATGTTTCAGGTATTTCTTTCCCCCTTTCTCCTTTTAGGACATATTTTTTTAAAAGAAGGCTTGATTAAAATAAATATAAAAAGACAGCCCTGTGCACAAAGCGTCCTCACAAATTGGGGTTGGGGAATGGTCTCACCACAAAGGTGTAATGTATGCAAACATAGTGTTACATTTCTGTAAGAGGTTGCTTTCAGGTCACGAATCTGTAATCTCACAATCACACGAGTACGCGATAACTCAACCACAAAGGTATAATGTAAGCAAAACAAATATAACTATGGTTAAATTTAAATAAGTTCGTGTAAGTTTGTGAAACCCTAAACTATGTTTGCACTACTACTTCTTCCTACACCTCTTTTTTCATGCTCATCTCCTTACTCTTCCTAAATTAGTTTCATTTTATACATTTCCACTTTTTTTTTTATTTTCTCTAATTATTATCTTCTTCTAACTATAATGAGAAACTAAGCCTTTTTTAAAAGGAATTAGTGACTAACTTTCTCTCTCTTCCTGCTCATACAATACCTCTTTCCTTGTTTAATTTTGTTTCATGCTTTTCCATTTCTCTTTTGAATTTTCTCTAATCATTATTTACGTCCAACTATAATTAGGTACTCCCTCCTTTCCATATTAATTGACACTTAAACTAACTTTTTTTTGTTCCAAAATAATTTTCACTTTCTATTTCCCAATATCTAACATAATTACTCCCTCTATTCCATATTAATTGTCATATTTTGACTTTCATGGTCTTCAATGTCATTTTTTAATTGATAATTTCTTACATAATATGTTATTAACAATTGCAATATTATACTTATATAATAGTATTTTTTGTTACGAATCTAATGGTGGTAATTTTATATAGCAACTCATTGTATATATTGATAAATTTGTGGTCAAAATTTTTGAAATTTGATTGCACAATTTCCAAAGACGACAGTTTATATGGAATGGAGGGAGTATTTTAACTTTAATATTTATGTTATCCTTTTACTTTTCCAATCAATAAAATTACTTCTACTCACATTCCCTCACTACCTACACCTTGATAAGTGAAAAACACTTTAGAAAATAATAATATTTAATTACCTAGATAGTTTTTTTAGTTAAACATTGATATATGCAAAATTATGAAATATAACAATTAATTTGGAATGGAGGGAGTACTAACTTTCTCGCAGGTATTATATCAAGTATTAATTTATACTTCAACATGTAGAAACCCAAATTTGTAATTTAACATAAATAAAATCATTTTCTTCTTCTAATTATAAGTAAGTCAGATAACTAGAAAAAATTTACATTTGAATTCAGATAATAAAAAAAGAAAAATATTATATCCATATATAAAAAAACTTAGATGAAAAATCTTTTATCTTATCCAATCTTTCTAATTAGACTAAACTAAATTTTTAAACTAAATTTTTTTGATAAATATACATAAAATTTGTACAACTAATTTTAAATTATCCGCTTTATAATACTCTATAATGTGAAACTATTGTTAAATTCATAAGTAATATATATTTACGATTTAAAAGAAATCTAAATTTTATCATATAATTTAATTAACCCGTGCCTTGCACGGACCTTCCGAACTAGTAAAATTAAAAAAGGACAAGTATTCAACTTTTTATTCGTGTTTTTTTGTCCCTTTTTTCAAATTTAGCATTGTTAGATATTAAAATAATGAATAATATCGAACTTAAGAGGAAGATATCAAATGAGACAATCGAGACATAAAGATATGTATAAACTAAAATTTTCGTGATAAATTTTTTGACTTAATTTGACATATACAATATTTAAATTTTGAATGTTAGGCGAAAATGATCAAGATATAAAATCAAAAATCGTTGGTAAGAAGATAATGTAGTGATCTCATATTTGTTGAAGTTATCATATAGACTTATAGTTTACAGAATGAATTTTTGGACATCACGTATTGGATACTAATAATACAAATTATTTTCTTGAATACTGACAGTACCAACTATCGTCCTATTTTCCTCCAACGGTACACCGTCGAGTTGTTATGGTTTTAATTTATCGGACAGATGACGTAGCTCCATAATACGTGACACGGAATACAAATTAGTGTCCACGTTAACATTTTCTACACAAGCTCTACCTTCCACGTCACGTATTACGTAGCTACATCATCTTTCCATGAGTTAAAACCATACCAAATCGATGGTGTACTGTTGGTGGAAAAAAGATTGATAGTTGGTACTGCTAGTGTCCAAGAAAATAGTCTATATTATTAGTATTCAATACCCCAAAGTTATTATTATTAACGTCCGAAAATCCTTACAGAATATGCAAAGTTTCTAATTTTAATTTGGATATCTGTTATCATTTCCTTACATTATATTATGAAGAAGACTTGGTGACACTTTAGATTTGTATCTAATAGCTTTTATGGTAATATTGTGACATAAAAACAGAATGTGAAGAGAGCAGAAACGTAGTAATAGATGTAGAGCATGTTGAAACAGATTATTGGAGTGCAGATGATGAATCAATCCATGAATTTAAAGTATGCATCAGATCCGAAGATTTTGCTCATATTATGGAATATGCCAAACTCCACAAACAACCTTGTAAGTTTTTCTTTACTCCCTTGTGACTTTTTTTGTCTAACATCCTGATTAACTTTTTTCATTCAATAATTCTTATGTAAGACCGTCTTACTATAAATTTATCATAAGACGTATAATTTTATGGTGACTATTTATCAATAGAGGGGTGACTAATAATTTATTTGAACTAACTCAGATAAAAGCCACCCTATAGTAAATTTTTAGTCATATTCATGTTAAAAAATCATTCTAATATCATTTATTAGTCATAATAAAATATTAAAAATGTCACCCTATAAAGGATCCCGCCTCACGATAAATTTATGTGAGACGGTCTTACGCTAGAATCTGCATTTTTCATTTCGTACTTTATAAGACTATTATTCTAATGACATATTAATAATTATTTTTTTAGCTAACACTTTAGTCATAGAATTCCGTGAATAAAACACCAAATTTTGATTTTGATTATGAATGAAAAACCAAATTTTGATTTTAAGTAACTAGTTTCCTCACTATCCTATAGTGTTTTTTTAATGATATTATTCTAATGACATATTAATTATTATTTTTTAATATAACATTTTAGTCATAACACTCGGTGAATAAAACACCAAATGTTGATTTTAATTATGAACAACATTATTGGATGATAATACATTGAATTTTAGGAGTATTGGACAATAATGCACTGAACTTTTTTCTTGGACTCTAATACACTGAACTTTGAGGGTATTTGTACAATAACGCACTCAAACCAATTCAGCTGGTGGTTGACAAGGTGGCTGTCCTACTTTGAGGTGTCGTTTTTCTATTTTTTTCAGGAAAACTTTTGCCGTGTAAAAAAGTACACATAAGCAAGATGACTAATATATTTTTTTTGGAAAAAAATAGAAAAACGATACCTCAAAGTAGGACAGCCACCGCGTCAACCACCAGCTGAATTGATTTGAGTGCATTATTGTCCAATAACCTCAAAGTTCAGTGTATTAGAGTCCAAGAAAAAAGTTCAGTGCATTATTGTCCAATACCCCTGAAGTTCAGTGTATTATCATCCAATAATCCTTATGAATATTTCACTAGTTTTCTTACTATCCTATGGTATTTTTTTTAGGGATATTGGATCACAATATACCGACCTTTGGGGGTATTGAATTGTAATATACCGACCTTTATTATTGGACAACAATATCCCCGACCTTTATACTTAGGTGAGATTATTATACCAACAGTGACTAAGGAGGTGGTGACTGGTTAACTGGTCTCTATTCGAACGTGACAGGCATAGGGAAATTAACCGACCCTTGCCCTGTAACCCCATTAACCCCTCCGCTTTTCTCACTAACCCACATTAAAAGAAATCGACCCTAACACAGTGACTAACGCGGTGGTGAACCATTTTTCATACTGACGTAACATACAACCAACCAATGGCTTTTAATGTGGGTTAGCGAGAAAAACTAAGGGATCAATGAGGTTATTGGCCTGAGACAATATTTTTTTCCCTTCACCAGCCACGTTAGCGCTCATGGAGACCGGTTCACCATCCCCTTAGTTACTGTTGGTATAATAATGTCATCTAAGTATAAAGATCAGGGATATTGTTGTCCAATAGTAAATGTTTGTATATTACAATCCAACACCCCCAAAGGTTGGTATATTATCATCCAATTTTATTTTTTTTTATAATAGTGATTTTCTCACACCACCTCCAAAAATTACTCAAAAAGAAAGGGAGTACTATTTTGCTCATCGGTTATTATTTGTAAATCTAATTTGACATTATTTTTGTAAGTTTTTGCTTTCTAGGTGATAATTTCTTTTAATTATGGCTCATAATAGTATTTTTGTTAGGGTCTTAGGACGTTGTTAGTAGCACAAACAATAATAAAGACTAAAGTAATAAATAAATATTGACACAAAAGTTTAATGTGGAAAACCCCAAACCGGGAAAAAACCCGAACAATATACTACATGTCTACATCAAAGGATTATAACGATGTTTATCAGAGATTCCTAAATCTTCACAATCTCATTTAATCTCTTAAGAGTTACAACCTGAGGACTCAACACTCACATTTGATATGCCTTTAGTGCATCCAACTCGACCTTGTTAAGCAAAGATTAATAGAGATCTCAGCTGACTTCCCCTCAACTCCTCATTTATCGACACGCTCCCACTTGAACTGATCGTGCCTCTTCACCCTCGTCAACAACTAAGGGGAATTATGAATTGAGATTTTACACTGTGTTGACAACGTCGAACTCTCGCATAGGTTAGGTGCATTCCTTTGCTGACCGTCCCTCCTCAGAGCATCGACTAGAAACCTTATCATTTCTGGTACCCTTGTCTCATCAAAGAAGCTAACACACCGTTGACGAGCATGAACAAGCCTGTCACCATGATCAATGAAAGTATACAACTTCTCCTTTTACTTTTGGAATTATCAAAGATCCTTTCATAACCTTCCAATGACCATCCCCAAACTTCATTGTTGAAGCCCTCCTCATCCAGTTGACCCACATATACAAGTTTTGTTGCCAAACCTGAGATATGGTGAACATTTTTCAACCTCCAAGTTCCACCTTTAGAAGTCTTGATGTTCACATCACCTCCCTTTAGCACCTCTAAATTGTGACTGTTTGCAAGCTTGACCCTGCCAAACCTCTACTCACATAGTTGCTAAATGAGTCCCTGCTAGACGAATAAAGCAATAATGCACCTGATGTATGATCCAACTCCTTTATGGTTAATCAACACTAAGAGCGAAGGGATCACCCAAATCCTCAGCATAATTTATAGAATCATGGCCATTAACTATACATGTGCTCTTCCCTGTGCCCTTGGATTTAGGGCAATCTCTACGATAGGGACTTCTATCACCACAATTCCAACACAACACGTACTCCATATTTTTCCCCCTAGATTTAGATCGGCCCCAACTAGAGCTCTTACTGTTCCTCCTACCCCTAACAGTCAAAGCATTCGCTTAAAGGTCAGAGACATCAAAATCTTTCCTATGAATACCTTCACTTAGAATAGTATCACGCAACTCATTAAACTTCAGTAGCTCCTCTTTTCTATTAGAAACTAACAGACATTGCAAAATTATGCTAGGTTTTAGGTAGGGCAGCCAACAAAATATGAGCACAAGAGCCAACAGAATATAAGCACTAGTCTCATCATAAAAAGTAAACCCCCATAGAAGCCAATTTATACAAGATCATACTTAGCTCGTTAGTATGATCATGCATATGACTAGACTCTTGCATGTTAAACTCAAATAAACGACACAACACATGTACCTTATTCACCACATAAGGTTTCTTATATATGTTCTTCAAGGCCTCAAGCAGACCTTTCGTCATTTTCTTGCCCTTCATGTTGAAAGTCACATTCTTTGCTAATGTTAACCTCACCGAACTAAACATATGATGATAAAACAAGTCCTAATCTGCCTGGTTCATCTCTTCTGAATTTTCACCAATGCCAAATGTAATTTCTGCTGGTGGAGCACATCCTCAATTCGCATCATCCACCAAGCATAATCTTCCCCATCAAAAGTCAAATTTTTTTATATTTCCGCCCTCCATTGCTTTTCAGTCTGCAAATCAATAACGCTTAAACCAAAACTAAGATTTCAATTGTTAGGATCTCAAGGAGTTGTTAGTAGCACAAACAATAATAAAGACTAACACAATAAATAAAGATTGACATACGAGTTTAACGTGGAAAAACTCAAACCGGGAAAAAGTACGAACGATAACTATATCAGAGGATTACAACATTGTCTATTAGAGATTCATAGATCTTCACAATCTCTCTCAATCTTTCTAGAGTTACAACTTGATGACTCAACACTCACAACTGATATGCCCACACAACTCCCCCAAAGACACAAAGATTAGAGATAAACCTCTTGTGGTACAGATGAAGCACTCAATTATAGTACAATAAAATCTTATACCCCAAGGTTTTAATTATAGTCATGACCGCAATATAATACTAAAGTTAATAATAATATTACAATTCCTACAATATGTGTTTCTCACGAATTGATATTATATTCCAAAGTAATATTATATTCTCATGTGATCAATCAACCTCCATATGATTGCCCAATCACAATTTGATAACAATATAATATTTTTCATTTTATATTATTTCTTTCCTTAATGAACACAATCTTGGAAGAATATTTAATATCAATCTTAATGAACACAATCTTGGCAGAATATTTAATATTATATGAATCATATTCCTTATCCAATAAACCATTTTGATTTTTCAAAATTCATCCTATCAAAATAACAATATGGTTTCACAATCATTTGCACAACTCTTTTCTCCACTCCTATGCAATCTACTATTTTAGTTGGAAAGGTCTTACAATTAAATATAGGGTTCTTAGGTAGAATTTGACATTTTATGCCATTAGAGTAACAAGTAAAAACAATTATGTCATATTTTTACATTGAATTTTGCTAATATCCTTATTTTCTTTATCTTCTCATTCATTGGTGAACAGTGCACATAATCACGATGGGAACAATGGTAACTATGAGCTCTGGGTATGAGATAATAAACCTTAGAAAAGAGGTATGATTGCTCTTAAACTATAACTATGTACTTGTATCATATGTAAGCTCCATCATGAAAGAAAAAGAACCATATTTTGTAACATATAAATATGAATCTTCAATCTAAAATGGATTTTAAATATACAACAAAGGGAGTATGTTATTTTTTTATTAGAGAAAGTTAGTCATGCCTCGCAAATTGTTATGGTCAATTATCACATGTGGGTTTGTAATTGTAAGTATTCAAACATTCGTGATTTGACAAACGACCTGTTTGACAATGAATAGTGATTTAAGTGGTGGATAACACTTTTATTGTAATGATTAGTAGATAGCTGTTCAGATGAACTTTTGAATTTTTTTTTTTTTTGCACGGGTAAATGGGGTCGGTTGATCCTCCCTTTATAGGGTAAATTAAAATGGAAAAGATCAACCAGAGGTTAGAAACCTCCTACCTCAGGATCAGCATCTAAGTAGCTCATATAAAGGATGAAAGAGAAAATACAACAACAAAGACTTACAGAAAACCCCAACACAACCTAGCCAACCTAAACTTACAAACCTAAAAACAAGAAAACAAGGAGCAAAAGACAATGCTCTCTCTCTCTCTCTCTCTCTCAAACCTCTTGCTTCTTTATGCAACCTTAACTTTTGAAGAAAATGTGTTTGGCAAATTCAGTTACTAAATTAGCTAGTTATGTGCATTGAGATAAAGGACATTGATAATTTGCAACGAAAAAAATTTCATAGGATATTTCTTGAGTATGAAACGCTACTCCAAATACTAAATGTTGCTTTTGATAATTTATGTTCTAAAAAAATTGTGTGAAATGTTAAGCTATTTGAAGTATCACCTCACGATCCCAAGAACACCTAATATTTGTCCAATCAGATTAACTTGGTTAAAATTCTAAACGTTGCACTAATTACTGCTACCGAATACAACTAGTTATAATGACTTAGATTATTACATCAAATTGTCTATTTCAACTTTAACTTGAATAGACATGCAAATAATTATGTATATGTAACAAAATATATGAATTGCAATTGCAGTATGAAGAATGCATAATTGAGAATGTTCCAATAGGAGCAAGGCATGAATTGGAGCTTTATATACACAAACTTGATTCACCATTGTTGGGTTGTATCCTGCTCACAAGTGCAGTGTGGATTCATGACTCTCATTTCCGCTCTCCAGTCAGGCCTTTCCTCGAAATCCCCCTTTCTCCTGGCTTTGGCAAACTCCTCATTTTCTTGCCCCAACCTTTCATAGTTTCTTGATGGTTGATCAATGGTTGTGGAGTGTATCATTTTAAGTTTTGCAGTATTCTAATGAATGATGAAGTCTTTTATATGCTATAATTCAAATTATTGTATTTTATATATGTGGGTTTGCTCTCAGAGTTTTAGGGCTAGGGCTTTGTTTGATAAATAGATGTAATGCTTATCCTTGTGAAAGAATGAAAATTGTAAGCGCCTTAAATCAAAATGATTATTAATGATCATGAATTATATCTTAAACATTCTAAAAGTTATATTTATCAACGACAACAATGAACTCCCAAGAAATCATGTTTGAGCGTGGTCTGGGGGATCCATATGTAGACAGTCTTTCCCCCGTGAACCAATGTTCATGGAGAGGCTGATTAGAGAGGACCCAAAAAAGCTTTTGAAAAACTAGTTTAGAGACTAACAGAAAACCAAGGGAAGACCTTTGGGAAGCTAAAATAACGAACTTGAATTCTAGAAGCTTGTGAAAGTGAAGAGATATATACATGTGCCCTTCAAGCGGTTAGGAAATGACTAAATGTACATGAAAACCACAATTAAGAAAGAAACACAACATACAAACCAAGGCAAAGCACGTCACCCTAATAGCAAACCTCACCCTAGAACCTTAATGATAGCCCTCTAGTGTCTCCTATCTAGTGTCATGTTCTCCCCTAAGCCTATGTGTTTGAGGTCTGCTCTAATTACCTCTCTCATGGCTTTTTAGGCCTCCTAGGTCCCCGACGCCCAAGAGGTAACCTAACAAGGGCATCCTCACTTCTCCTACAAGCATGTCCAAACCATCCCAGTCTAGTCTCTATCAACTTATCATCACTCAGTGTTATCCCTAATTTCGTACGATAAGCGACATTCCGAGTCCTATCCAACCTGGTATAACAGCAAGTTCCCCACACCATCCTCATCTCTGCAACACTCAACTCTGGCAATGTATCTTCTTGGTTGCCCAACACTTTACGCCATATAGCATAACTGGTCTAACAACTGTGCGATATACCTTACCCTTAAGTTTAAGAAGAATTCACTTATCAAACAACACTCCTAAAGTCGCTTTCCAAATTTGCTAACTGGACTTAATTCGATGAGTTATATCCTCATTGATTTCCCCATTACTTTGTCGAATAAAACCTAGGTATCTAAACTTCTCCACCCGTGGATTGACACCCCTCTAATAATAACTCCTTGACCATAGTTCTTATGATTAGTTCCACTAACATGACACCTCATATACTCTGTCTTTGATCTACTTAGTTTTAAACCCCTAAACTCCAATGAATCTCTCCAAAACTCCACCTTGTCATTAATTAGTCTATCCCTCGACTCATCTATAAGCACTAATGTTGTCCATGAAAAGCACGCACCATGGTAACTCATCCCGAATCTCCTTAGCCAGCTGTCCATCGCCGGCCAAAGTAAAAAGAAATGCACTAAACGCAGATCCCTGATGCACCCTGATATCAATTGGAAACTCACTCATGATTCCTACCGTTGTCCGAATACGAGTCTAACACTGTCATGCACGTCTTCAATTACTCGAATATTAGAAGATTGCACCAGTTTGCCTCCAAGAACTCCCACATCACTTCTCTATGAACCTTATCATAAGTTATATTTATGCATATTTAAATTGTTACAAGTGTATATTTCATTGCACCAAAGGGTAGTTTATCAATTACCACTCATATATTATATAAAATCTGACTTTATTCATATTCTTCATAACATATAATCACACATAAAATAATGTATATTCTTTATTATAATTGATATCATTAGGTTCTCATCAATATTAGGCAATGTAGTATATAAATGTTATTCTTGTACTTGATAAATATGTGTAGCTTCTAAAGAAATATTGTTTAAAATTAAAAAATATAAGTCATAAACAATTCAAGATAGTTATTAACCAAACTTATGTTCAATTGAAGAAAGGATTACAGTTACCTTAACTATAATTTATGGAAGATTAAACATATAAAAAAAAATTAATATTAGAAGAAGGATAGTTTGTAATTAGGGTTGGCTTCAAAAGTGGATTAAAAACAGCAATTATACATGCATTCATAGTGTGTATAATATACTGAAGGTATTGGATACATTATGTTCTTCATCAAACTATTCAACCCCAAAAGAATCTTCTCCATGATTGCCATGGCAAAAACCCACCTGCCAACAAAAAACACTTAATTTTAGTGAATATGAAGTGTCATTTTAGTAGGGTTGATTTAAGATGACAATATTTAAACTATTATTACTGGAGTAGCTATTGTTCTTAAAATGCCGAAGTTTCGATACTTGAAATATATTTTGCAAAGTGATCGATGGAGATATTAGCGAGGGTATATTCGTATATATATATTATATAATGCATCGGAATATCGGATTAAGGTGAGTTGACACAAGTGGAAGATAGTTTCAAGAGTGTTGTTTGATAAGAGGATTCCGCTTAAGTTTAAAGGTAAGGTGCATCATATCATGTTATAATCAGACTTGGAAGTGTTATATAGTTCGGAGTGTTCAGCTACAAAGATGTTGTATTGTCAAATGTTGAATGTGACAGACATTAGAATGGTTCATATATTCAAGGGCTCACCAAGTTAGATAGAATTAGGAACGATCGATGTCTGCTGGAATAAGGTAGGGGTGACCTCAATTTAGAATTTATGTTGCAAGAGAATAGATTAAAGGATGATTTTGTCATGTATACAGGAGGAGTATGAATGTATCAGTATAGAAATGTGAAAAAAAAATGTTTTCCTCACTTCGTTATGGGCATGAAAGGCCTAGGAAGTTCATGGGGGATATGATCAAAATCGACTTGAAGCATATAGACTCAGTAGAGGACAAGATGCCTGATATTTGTGTTTAGTAGGCTAGAATTAAGGTAGTTAAGTGAGGGGATAAGAGGTTGTGGTAGGATGGTATGATTTGACTCTTTTGTGTGTTTCTTAAGTACGTTGATGCAATAACTTAACTCATTACTTGGAATACACAATTATATATGAAGTTTTCTTTCTCGCAACTTCTCTTGTTCGATCTATTGGTTTCAAAATAGTTTTTCCTTCTAGTTTTTGAAATGTTTTTATTTTTTTGATTTTCAAACGGTTCTTTTTTTTCATCATCTTCTTCATACATACATTACTGTGTGTGGGGGAAGACTACCTACACATAAATCCTTTCAAACCACATGTTAGTGTGACTGTACTAAAGTTGTCGTTATTGCTATCGAAAAATTAGAGAATAATAATCAGAGTAAAGATTAACTAAATTAACTTTGTTAATCAGAAAAAAGAATCCCTACAATATCTATGTGCTTTTGCTTACCACAACTAGGGCACCTGAAGTAGTATTTCTTGTCTCTCAGAACCAATCCTGATCCTTTACAAACTTGGCACTTCCTTTGTGCCACCTGCATATTAATATGTATAATTAACGCACAGTAAATATAATAAAGTATATAAGAAAAATATAATAACAGTGCTCATTAGAAGCTAAATTACCAAATATCAAACATAAAAATTCCTTTTTTTTGTTTTCAAAATTAAGTACCGAAAATTTAAAAAATACTGATGAAAAATTGATATTAAATAAAGAAAGCGGGTACAAATATTGTTTTTTTATTGAAAAAAATTTAACTGAGATTAGGAAAATGAAAAATGGCATCACTGCTTTACAATTATGCATAAAGATCAAGGACATAACATGATTGTACATTGTCCATAATCCAAATTGGTTTTTTACCTTAGAATATTAATTTTATTGAACAAAAAAGAATTGAAATAAAGTAAAATGCTTAAAAAAATCTCCTCAATCTGCTTTTTTAGGGCATAAACTCTTGGATTAATTTAAATTACTATATCAAACTCTTCCATACATTGATCCCTCACATCAACAAATATGAATAATACTTCAATCGAATAAACCCCACCCTCAATCATATATGTAAGATGATTTTACGTGTTTTAATAATCTAAAAACAATGTACATCTACAATTCAATCATGTCATTATTCTCAAATTCAATACAGAATAATATAGTGTTTATATTAAGGTAAAGCACTTAAAAAATAAGTAATTATCATCATTATTCTCAAATTCAATACAGAAGAATATAGTGTTTATATTAAGGTAAAGCACTTAAAAAATACTCCCTCCTTCCCATTTTAATTGTCACTCTAGACATAATTTCAAAAATCAAGAAAACTTCCATCTACATTAATTTAGTTTATTGGAAATGTATAAAACTTGAATAAAATGGTGAATAGAAAAAGGAAAAAGGTGAATAAAAAAGAAAAATTAAAGAAAAAGATGTAATTAATAAGCTTAATTTGATAAATTAGTAATTAATGTGTCATTGAAATTATAAAGTGACAGATATTATGGGAAAATAAAGTTAGTTAAAATAACAGATAATATGGGAAGGAGGTAGTAAGTAATTAATTATCATCTTTCATACTTACAATCCTTTCACTGAACTCAATTCCAGCAACAACGAAAGGCGTAACTCCAGCTGCACACAAACATGTAACATCCATCTCTTAATAATTTTGACAAATTTTACTCCACGTTCTTTAAACCGGGTAAATTTGGCTCGATCAGACCCTCCATTTTAGGGTTAATTACTCAACTGAAGGTGGTTAATTACTACTCCCTCCGTTCCATATTAATTGACGTCTTTGAAAATCATTCAGTCAAATTTCAAAAATTTTGATCATAAATTTCTCAATATATACAATGAGTTGC